>CM062290.1:452550133-453150133 GCA_031216915.1 Pictodentalium vernedei | reverse complement strand
ATTTATTGGTGTTTAAGGTCACATACTTATGCACAATGGCTAATTGTGACCGTGACAGTTTTACAGATGGAGGAAGCTGGAGTACCCAGAGAGAACCACCAAGCATTGATGGGCAACTGTCAGAGCCTCGGCATTCTAACTCTGTTCAAGCTCCGCTCAAGCAGGGTTACAGTGGTTGAAGACGTGCACCATCGATGTGCAATACATCTTAGTACATGGCATCATCATGCCCCCATGTAGGCAACCGGGATAAAGTGCCTTGCCCAAGGACACAGCATGGTTCGTCCCGGATGGGGATCGAAGTCGGGACCTCTAGCATAGCTGTCCAACAGTCTACCACTGAGCCACTGCGCTCCCATTTCAGTTACATACATCAATCAAAAAATGTAAAAAGTTTCAAGTCACCTGATTTTGTAGTAATTTTGGAAAACAATGCAAGGCAATAAAAATGTGCAATGAGGAGTTTCACTCCTTGGAACGAGCCCATTGGGTAAAGGGTTATATATATTTTTATTTATTTATTTATTTATTTATTTATTTATTTATTTATTTATTGGTGTTTAAGGTCACATACTTATGCACAATGGCTAATCATGACCGTGACAGTTTTACGGGTGGAGGAAGCCGGAGTACCCGGAGAGAACCACCGAGCAACGAATAGCAGCTGCCAGCTCCCCAACATCGTAACTCCGCACTGCAGCACTAGCAGGGTTAGATTGGTTGAAGACATGCGCACCATCGACGTGCAGTACGTCTTAGTACACGGCGTCATGTGGACAATCGGGGTTAAGTGCCTTGTCCAAGGACACAACGCGGGAGTCCGAATCGATCGCTCAGGGGTAAAGGGTTAAATATAGGGTTGTACTCGCAACAACTCAGATACGCTATTGTGGCATTGAATTTTGCAAAATGTTCTTCGGGTGCCTAGTCCTAACTAGTAGCAGTAGTCTGGGACCCTTCGGTCGGTACACCCTTCTCACACTTCCATGAAGTAGGAGAAGGGAGTAATTCAGTGAGGGCTTGTCTGAGAATCTAAATATTTTTTTTTGTCCTTATACATATATTTAAAGTTTAATATTTCAGATTGTTGGAGATGTAGATGAGTGCTTGCCTAGAGTCTGTGATGAATTGGGTATTAGTCTTACACAGGAGGAAAAGAAATTGAATATCCGTCCACTTCTCCGGCTCATTTGTCGAAAGTTTTTTGGAGATTTTACAGGTATTATTCTTTGCTTCTGTTAAGATTTGTTTTTTTTTCAGAATTTGTGTTTTTGATTGTTGAATTCTGTGGATGTTATTGGTCTAGAAATGCTATGCACATTGCGTATAGCTCAGGTATGGGGATTTTTTGGGGTGTCTGCAGGGGCCATATATGGGACCCTTTCCCAATGGCATTTAAGCATGATTTTCACGATTCCAATTCCCAATCACCGAATCTCAGTCCACTCTCAAACAAAAATTCAATGCATGACTGATGCCCGGAACTGTGTAGTCATAAGGCTTCAGAAAACCATTGTTTTTCTGAGGCCTTATGACCACCCAGTTCAGGACACTCGATTGCACATGAAATTTAAATTTCCTACCTAACGAAGCTTAGAAGGTATCTGGATTCGAGGGCGAATGACAAGTTCTTTTTTAACCCTTTACCTAACGAATCGCTCGCATCCGCCCGCGAAATATCCAAATTGAGCAGTTGAAAAAATTTAATTTTTCAAAATATTTCAACAAAACCATATCATGTGACCCCTCTTTGGAACGAGCTCATTGAGCTCGTTCCAAAGAGAGGTCACATGATATGGTTTTGTTGAAATTTTTGGAAAAATTTTAAATAATGATATTTAAAATAATAAATAGTGGATATGGAATGAGTGTTTTTCTCATATAATATTTATGAAACAAGTCTAAGAATTTTCCGTTTGGGCGAGCCTCGGGCGAGCTCAAACGGAAAATTTGGATGAGTTTCATAAATATTATATGAGAAAAACACTCATTTCATATTCTATTTATCATATGACACACACACACACACACACAAATTAGCCACTTAGTATGACTTTTAAACCCATCACCTAACTTGAGTTGCAGACGGCACTTGAAAAAAACATCCTCGTATAACTAAGAAGTTTCATTTTTTGCTTCCAAAACATAGGTTATGACCCCTCATTGGAACGAGCGCGACACACTAATTCCAGTGAGGGGTCATAACCATTGTTTTGGAAGCAAAAAGTGAAAATATAAAAAAAAATGAATGGCATTTTTCTTGTATTGCGTGAGACGGTTTTTGCCGTTACGTTAGGTAAAAGATTAATACAATATAACTCACCCTAAATAGGACAGATAACGTAAATTCTCCCTACTGAAATTATGCAAATGTGACCCAGTTGTATTTTGTTTCGCCGATCAAATTGTCCAGTTAGGAAATTGACCAATGAAAGCTCCCAACTCTAATTATGCAAATTATGAAAATGTGGCCCAGTTGTATTTTGTTCAGCCAATCAAATTGTCTAGTTATGAAATTGACGGAAGGCTTTATTTATCACTGATTAATATGAAAACAAAATATCAAATGTTTTAAAGTGAACAAAACGGACGAGTCATATGATAAATTTTGATATTGTCTTTGTTTGGTAAAGGGTTAATAGTATAAGAGACTAGGGTGAATGTAATTCCATGTGACTGCTTGTTGCCTGTCAGATAGTACAGTTTAATGGAGACTACATACAGTAGGGTGAATGTAATTCCACGTGACTGTTTATTGCCTATCAGATACATGCAGTTGTTTAGGTATCGATCATAATGTTCTCTGTTCAGTTAATATGTAACTTTCTTGGTCTTTGTATGTTTCTTCCCCTCCAAAACAAATTCCCAGTTGGAGCCCCCATGATGCAAATTTTCCCAATGGTGTAGGCCCTGGACTCATTCCCAGGGTAGAAGAATCATTGAGATAGAAATAAACTTAAAACCTTGTATCTCTGTTTCAGGTTTTGTTGATATGTGTGTAGATCATGTCCCATCACCAGCTGATAATGCTAGGAATAAAGTTGAGCATGTTTACACTGGTCCACCTGAGTCGGAACATGGAGAGGCGATGTGTCAGTGTGATAGTGATGTATGTACTGTTTCGTAAGATTATAGTAAAGTAGGAAACTCGAGAAACTATGAACCCAGTTCTGATGCCCTTGAATAGTATATTTATGGGAATAATACTCAGAGGAATCAGGCTTACCAAATTGGTCTAGCAGTCATTCAGGTTATACAAAACTGGTATTGAGCTGCATCACAGGACCAATAAATTGGTGCCACTTTTAACTGGATACCACCCTGACTGGCTAATACTGTTACACTCAACTAAACAGCAGCCATGACTTGATTTTATGAGAAATCAATGAAAATTCTTAGAATATTAAGAGTTAAAATAAACCTTTTGAGGCAATACTAAACTTCGGAAATGATCAGTGATGGCATTTTATTTTTTGGAGTTCAGTTCTGTTTAAAATTAGCGGGTGATAATACAAAACATTAAAACCCATAGTGATGCATTAACATATTTTGTAAAGTTAGCGGGTGATAATACAAAACATTAACACCCATTGTGATGCATTAACATATTTTTGAAAGTTTGGGTAGTGGAAAAGTGTAATCATAAAATTGAACATTTTGAGGTTTATATAAAGTATTATAATAAAATGTATTGATTACATAATAGACTTCTTTTTGAGGTTTAGTACAGAATCAGAGATCATTTCTTCATGTTTAGGTGTCAACCCTTTACACAACGAATCTGCCACATTTGCCCGCGTAAAATGAAAATTCAGCAACTGAAAAAATAATATTTTTCAAAAAATTTCAACAAAACCATATCATGTGACCTCTATGTGGAACAAGCTCATCGAGCTCGTTCCAATGAGGAGTCACATGATTTGGTTTTGTTGAAATTTTTTGAAAAATTTTAAAAAATGTTATTTAAAATTATAAATTTTGATATCGTCTGCGTTGGGTAAAGGGTTAAGTTTATTTCTCATTATGTTGATAAAATGACTAGCAACAATCATTTAAAATCATTGGCTTATTGCACATGCTGTTTACATGAAATCTGAATGTACTGTGTATACATTTTCTAAAGGTGAAAATTTAATGTTGATTGACATCAGCTGGGAATTTTCTAAAGATGAAAATTTAATGTTGATTGACAGCAGCTGGGAGGTTGGGGGGGGGGGGGGCGGAGGTATGTGAGGGTTGTCAGTTTCAAGTTTGTTCAAATCATGCCCCTGGGTTGATATTTGTGCTCCCTATGGGAGACTGTATTTTAACTTAATGCAATATGAGGAATAATTTTTTAAAATCTTTTCAAGAACCGCCAGTTAGAATCTCTTGATATTTGATATACAGTGGACCCCACTTAATTGGATATCTCTTTTTTGTATATCCCTGTTAATTGAATATAATTTTCCAACACAAAACCATTTACCATACCTCCAGTACAAATTTGACCTGTTAATTGAATATAGGTTATAGAGTAAACTCCTGTTAATTGAATAAAAAATCTTGTAACCTGTCGAGAAATTACCCCGACTCACTCCAATTTTCCTTTTATTATAGACCTATTTGGCCTCAGTACATTCAATACAGGCATTTAATCTGTTATATCTTGTTTGACAGAGCTCATGGAGCTCTGTCAAACAAGATATAATAGAATAAATGCTAAGTTTATCTCTATAATACAGGAAAGTGACACAATCCTTGTTAATTGAATACTCCTGTTAATTGAATCATTTTCACTGGCAGAGTGGCTATTCAATTAACAGGGTTCCACTGTACAACATTTTTATACTGTACCAATGACCCAGACTTAGCTGGTGCTAACTCTAACAAAACCAGGGCCAAACACAAATTTTGCCCCCCAATCCCCAAAATTTGCATCCAAAACCAAAAGAAACCATGTCCTATAGGACCTCCATACTATGCCCCCACTGCGCATGCACAGTGTCAAGGACGTCCCGAAATTGGCGCCAATTATCATTCTCTGTTTGGCCCTTCATCAGTCAACATCTCACTGATCTTTGTGCTTGTAAATCTCAGTTTAAAGGATGCCAGACACGTAATTTTTGGAGAAATGGTGATTCTAAGGAGGATATAGAAGGAGGAGAGGAAAAAGAAGTGACAAAAAATAATCAGGGCTGTACTTAAAATTTTTTATGAAATTATGTTAAGTTGCCTATTTTCGAGGCATGGGCCTCTTGTTGTAATTCTTGCTAAATGTTGCACTGCTTATTCAGTGTTTCCTCTCCCCTAGCCTTCTAAAGTCCCCCCTTGCAATTCTCCCATGCTTTTGGCATATTTTTGAGAAAGTTCATTTCTAAAATTTTCTTGGGAGAGTTGCTTGGATACAGAATGTTTTCTGATATTTTCCCCATAGTTACGTTTTCACCCATGGGTGTATAAACGTTGTGTTCTGCATCTTCCATCTGATGTTCTGCAGATTCTTCCCTGGGAGTCTCTGTCTTGCATCAGATAGAGTGTAATTTTGATGACTGATTTCGGGCCAGTTTTTTCAGTGCCTGGAGTCATGTTTTCTGGTGTTTTACACTGTTTGTTTACATTGGCAACAGCCTTTTTTGAGGGGGGCTGTTTGCCTTTGGTGTAGTTTATCTCACTATAAGATACATTTATATTATCCGTAAGTGTCTCATTAATTATTTAATATAAATTTAAAATTTTTGACCACACTTTGCCATCGGATCCCTCGGGGCTCAACGTTACTTTTCAGAAACTTGGGCTTCGCCGAAAAAATATTTTTTCAAAATTATTTTGATTTGCAATTGTTTTTTCATTTATTAATGGATCATGTTATTATGTATCTTTGTGTCAGGGGTTTGTGCGAGTAACTAGGACTTGTTGTTGACTTTTCACAATGAAAGGATATTGTTCAAATTGTAATGGGAAGAAATCTTCCTCTGACTTTCATGATCATTGTATTAATTGTAGTCAGTGTTCTCGCACTAATCCCTGTTCTATATGTCAATATTGGGATGACAAACATTGGAAACGTGTGTCACGGTATGTTGTTTCTGGAGAAAGGGCTATGCCGGCTCTTTCTCCGCAAGGTCACTCTACTCTCTCAGTTCTATTTCAGAGGAACAAGAACAGGGTGATGTTTCCATGTTATCTTCTGCAAGTGTGCTTCCGTCGTCACAAATGAATTCAGAGCTAGCGGCAAAAGTGCTCATGGAGATTAGACAAATGTCGTCCGCTAGCTCGCCCGGTGTAGCGTCCATTCACCGAATGGTTCGGCAGCCGGGTTCGTCCGATGCGGTCCAGGAGGAAATGTTGGGTGATGCGAGCACTATAAACATTCAATGTGCACACCCAGTGACGGCGGATAGTAAGCGAGATCGGAGGAAGCCTTTGAGTCCGGTTCCTAGCTCGTCCAGGTCCAGCCGGGCCGCGAGCGAGAGAGGACCCTCTCTCGTACAACAACATCTGGGACCAGATGTTGTGGTACAAAATGTGTCGCAAGCGGAGCATACGTCCGTCGCTCAGAACGCTCCGTTGTATAGGCAGTCCGCGGAGACTGCTAAGGCTTCTTCTTCTCGTCAGCACACACGACCGCACCTTGGCTGCGTGACCGCCGATATCTTACCAGCTTCGCCGATCAAGGATTCTTCGGCGACCAGGTCACACCATCCGGCAGCCAGGGACTCGAGGCCGATGGACTCCGGACGTTCGCATAGAAAAAGTATGCGGGAGCCATCTGATGCGGAGCTGCCCTCGGCGAAGCAGCGAAAGACTGCGCCTCCGCAGGTCTCGACGCCGGACATTCTTGTGCAGATAGCGCAGCTTATCGCAGCATCCCAGCAGCCGACAGAAACGGTGTCGGATCGAGAATTATCCGACGGCGCTGGGTCGGTACGCTCCGCCGAAGCATCGGGGGCGGACTACCGGGAGCATCATGAGGTCCGACCGGATGGTGAAAGGGATACGGATGATTTGGAGCTATCCCTTTCGGAACAACATAAAGCTGCCGTGGACTTCATCTGGCACTTTCTCCCTCAAGTTGTTCCGTCAGGCCAGACTGCTGCGGTTCCGGACAAGAGGATTATAGCGTCATTGGACTCTGAATTTTTTGAGCGGTTCAGGGACATTGCTCCCAAGTTTCCGTCGCAGTCCAATAATGTTGCAAGAACATTTGAATTATTGAACGACGCTATATTTAAACTTGCTTCCAAGACGGGGAAAGCAGGTTTCTTGTCCGCCAATACTCTCAACCTGCCTTTCATTAATGCAAGGAATAAATTTGACACGGCAGGACAGGGTATCCTGAGAGTTCCTCTGCGTATGGACGACGAGGCGGAAGACTTAGAGCTATCATTACCGTCGTCGGCTTCTATTCCAACCGCGGTGTTGGAAACAGCTATTTCGTCTAACAGAGCCAATTTAGATGCCTTATCTTATGCAGATCACCTTACAAAGGCGTTATCACTGCGCCTTCAAGGGAAAGAATTTCAGGATATACAGTCCTCTTTAAGACTTCTTTCAAGGGCAGTAGCTTATTCCACGTGTAACTCCGCCCTTTCTGTGGCAAACCTGGAGTTGGTTAGACGTGACGCAGTCCTAGCTACATCCACACTCATGGATACTAAGGTGAAGAACTCTCTTAGAGGTGCTTCGGTCTCCGTAGAACTTCTCTTTGACGGCAAGCTTTCTGCTATTTATGATAAAATTACAAAGAAAGCTTCGGATTCTCTGTTGTTCAAATCTGCTTCTAAGAAGTCGGATACAGCAGACAAGAATAAGACAGGCACTTCTGGGTCTAATGCGCCCAAGAGAGGTTCCTATAGAGGTTCAGGTGCGTCCTCTTGGTCTTATTCGAGAGACCGTCAGGGTAGCGACTCTCGTTCGGGACAACGGGTCGGACGCCCCGAGGTCGACGGGACGAGGTGCGGGTCGTGGAGGACGTGGTTTCTCCTACCGCAGGCCTCGCAGGTCCAGGAGGTGATGGCTTAAACCTCTATCGCGTACCGGTTGGCGGAAGGTTGTCAAGCTTTTCACAAGAATGGGCGTCGATTACGGACGACCCTTGGGTGAGAGGAGTGACTTCGGAAGGCCTAAAGATATCCTTCAAACGAAAGCCTCCATTAACTCGAAGTCCAAAGTGGACTCAACTTCCGTCAAATCCGCAGAAAAGAGACGCTCTGTTATCAGAGGTGCAGTCTCTTTTAATGAAGAACACGGTAGAGGTCGTAGAAAACCAGGAGACCCCGGGATTCTACAGTCATCTGTTTCTGGTTCCGAAACCAGACGGCTCGTTCCGTCCAGTCATAGATTTGAGCTGGATAAACAAGCTGATCGTCGCTCCGAAATTTTATATGGAGACGATTCGGTCGGTCAGAGCGAGTATTCGGGTGAACGATTATGCAACAAGCATAGATCTCAAAGATGCGTACTTTCATGTCATGGTACATCCGACATTCCGAAAGTATCTACGCTTCGCAGTCCTAGGAGTGGTGTATCAATTCCGGGCGATGTGCTTCGGACTGAATCTAGTACTCTGGGCTTTCACTCGGGTAATGAACTCGGTAATGATCTATTTCCGAGCTCATTCGTCTGCGGTAACGTCGGCCTACCTGGACGACATTCTTCAGAGGTACGGCAACGAGTTAACGCTTCAGAACGATGTTCAGAATCTACTTCTATTGCTCCGACGTCTCGGTTTTATAGTAAACGAGGAGAAGTCGGATCTGGTGCCGTCCAAGTCATTCACTCATCTGGGAATGAGCTTCGAGACGCACAACAATCTCGTTCGTCTGCCGTTAACCAGAGCGAAATTAGTTAGTTGTTACGCTCGCTATTGTCTGCACGCAGACAAAGTCACAGCGAGAGAATTTATGAGACTGATAGGTCTGTGCGGAGCCGCTGCGGATCTCATTCCGATGGAGCGGTTACGCACTCGTCCTCTCCAAATTTTCTTGACTCAGAATTGGAGTGTGAAAATTCATTCGCTCGATGTAGACGTTCTCTTGTCAGATCAAGTGAAACAAGAGATTCAGACTTGGGCAAACATTCAGTGGTTAACTCAGGGAGTTCCGCTGCAGTTGCCGGATCCGAGTTTTACCATTATGACGGATGCCAGTCAAACAGGTTGGGGTGCATCATTGATCCCAACGGATTCGAGATGTCAGGGTCTTTGGGATCTGCAATTCCTGTGCAAGCACATAAACATCAAGGAAATGATGTCAATTTGGCTTGCGTTACGTCATTGGATGGACATTATTCACAATGCTCATGTCCAAATCCTATCCGACAATACGACAGTAGTGGCGTATATACGGAATCAGGGAGGCACTCATTCAGTTCCGTTGTTCAATCTAACGGAAAGAATCCTTCTGTTTGCGCTAGAACATCAGGTTCTTCTTTCGGTCCGTCACATACCGTCTGAATGTGCTAGCAGACTCCCTTTCACGAAAGGGTCGCTTGTTGCCGTCAGAGTGGACTCTCAACAAACAAGTATTCAATCAGATTTGCTACCAATGGGAACGGCCAATGATAGACTTATTTGCGACACATCTCAACAATCAGTTGCAGACGTATGTGTCTCCGTGTCCGGATCCAAGAGCATTTGCAGTAGACGCTCTGTCGATCCCTTGGGACGGAATGATAGGATATGCGTATCCTCCAGCGCCGTTAATTCAACAAGTATTGCTAAAGATAAAACAATCTCAATGCAAGATTCTGTTGGTAGCATCTCTGTCGCCACAGAGACCGTGGATAAATCTACTCAGGTGTCTGTTGTGGGACCTACCGCGAAAGCTTCCTCCACGGGAGGATCTTCTTTCGCAGGGGAAATCGCGTCAACTCCATCACAACCCGCAAGGTCTCAACCTTCACGTTTTTCCGTTGTGCGGTCCTTCTTGCATGGCAAGCACTTTACAGGACGAGCAGTGGATGCGATTTCTAACTGTAGGAGGACCTCCTCTTCGCTAAACTATGCGGCTAAGTGGAAGGTTTTTCGTTGTTGGTGTAGGGATCATTCTGTAGATATTTTTGATCCCTCTATACCAGACATTGCAAACTTTCTAGTATACTTGTTTGACGAAATCAAACTGCAGCCTGTTACTATTAAGGGTTATAGGTCTATGTTATCTGATACCTATGCACATCATGATAGTTTACAAATTGGATCTAATGTCTCTTTATCTAAGTTGGTTAGAAACTTCTCGATAAATAGACCCAGAACTCTTAGATTAATTCCTAAATGGAATTTAGCTTGGGTTCTTCTTAAATTGAAGGAAAAGCCATTTGAACCTCTTGGGACAGTAGATTTCAAATTCTTATTTTATAAGACAGCTTTTCTCTTAGCTTTCTCTTCTGCTAGAAGAGTCAGTGAGCTTCATGCACTGTCGGTGGATGATTCTCACTATCGTAGTGTCGGGAACACTATCACCTTCACTACTAATGTGGGTTTTTTAGCTAAGAATCAGGCTCCTAATAAATATCCGGAACCTATTGTTATTAAGGCTCTTACGTCTTCAGACGGGCGTAGGCCTTTACTTTGTCCTGTTAGAGCGTTACGTATCTATAAACAGAGATCTCAGTTTATCAGAAAGGGACGGAAACGCTTCTTTCTGTCTTTGATGCCTAATAGAAGGGACATTTCGGTCCATTCTATTGCTAGATGGATTCAATTAACTATCCGTACTGCTTATGAGAGTTTATCTTCTTCTCATCAGTCTGTGCTTAAGATTTCCGCTCATGAAGTAAGAGCTCTTGCTACTTCTTGGGCTTATGCTAATAGTGTTGCTATTACAGATTTAATGAAGGCTGCTTATTGGTCTCAGCCATCCACATTTACGAATTTTTATCTCAGAAATATTGAGTCCATTTCTGGAGACCTGCATTGTTTAGGTCCGTTATCTGTTGCTCAGAATGTCGTCCACTAAACAGTTGCAACTATAGTTATGCAGGCTTTCTGTTCCGGCAGTGACTCCGTCCGGCTGCCCTCTTCGCTCTGGGCTATTTGACCCAGGGCAAGGGGAAGGGGGGGGGGGGGGGGGTGTTCCCTTAGGTCACCTGCTTTATAGTGAAAAGCAAGGGAATGCCTCCTCCAAAGTCAGTATTTCTGAGTCGCTTCCGGGATGGTTTTAAAGTGTAATATTAATGTTAAAATTCATTCATGTCTTATTTTTAAAGTGTAGCTCGGTGTGAAGCATTTGTATATGTCAAGTGTCAAACAGGCTTTAATATACAATACTCGGACACTTTTAAAAGATTATAAAGAGTCTCAATTCTCTGGACTACTTTATTTATTGGCTTACTTTAAAAATAATTAGTATAAGGGTTATACTGGATGTTAATAGAGAACATGAATATTATTGTGCTCAATTATTAAGGGTATTGTATCTTTCTAATTTAATATTAAATAAGAAAGATACATGTAAAGCCTAATACTCCTTTTCTCCTTAAGGGGTTACCTCTTTATTATATAGTTGAGCTTATTGGATTTTCCTCTATGTCCTAGGCCCTCCAGCCTGTTTACTATTCAGCTAATTCTGGGTCATTGGTACAGTATAAAAATGTTAAAAAATTTATAGTAATTTATATATTTTTTATACTTACCAATGACCCAGACGGGGATGGCCCTCCCAGGAGTTGGGAACTCTTGCCTCCCCGCTGAGTACATAGTGCTGACCAGGCACTGCCAGTAAGAATGATAATTGGCGCCAATTTCGGGACGTCCTTGACACTGCACATGCGCAGTGGGGACGTAGTATGGAGGTCCTATAGGACATGATTTCTTTTGGTTTTGGATGCAAATTTTGGGGATTGGGGGGCAAAATTTGTGTTTGGCCCTGGTTTTGTTAGAGTTAGCACCAGCTAAGTCTGGGTCATTGGTAAGTATAAAAAATATATAAATTACTATAAATTTTTTAACATTCTTAGGGAGATTAGATTCAACTTGTTTAAATCAAGTCCGTCAGTTCATTTTGAGCTGCATACAGAAGCCTAATTTTTAACTCGGGAGTGTGGTGGTGTCAGATTCAAGTTTGTTCAAATTAACTCCCTGGGTTCATATTTGTGTTCTCAATGGCAGCCCAAATTTTAACTTAGTGCAAGATGAGGAATATGCTGTAAAAATATTCTTCTCTAGAACAACCAGTCAAAATCTTGATTGGTATACAACATCCTAAGAGGGTGATATTTAAGTTTGTTTACAGCAAGTTCCTGTGTTCATATTTGGGCTTACGTTTTAACTGTGCAATATGACAAAAACTCTTTAATAATCATTTTCTTCAGATCCACTGTTTAGAATCATTATATTTGGTATTCAGCATCTCGAGGTGGGTCAGTTTCAGGTTTGTTCAAATCAGTTACCTGAAAACTCTTTAATAATCAATTTCTTCAGATCCACCCTTCAGAATCATTATATTTGGTATTCAGCATCTCGAGGTGGGTCAGTTTCAGGTTTGTTCAAATCAGTTACCTTGGGTAAATATTTGGGCTTCTTATTGTAGCCCGAATATCTACTTAGTGCAATATGAGGAAATTTCTTTTAAAATCTTCTCCTTCAGATCCAGGTGAGGGTGGGGTGGCAGAGGGGAGGTTGAAGGCAGATTCATGTTTTTTTCAAATTCATTTTTTGGGTTGAAATATGGGCTCCCTTCCCTAGTTACTGGAAATCTGGGCATTCTTACTGAATATTGTCATCAGACATGGACAACAGAATTATATATAATTGCATGACTTTATTTCTCTGTATAGTTAACTCTCCATAAATGCTGAATTAAATCCTTCTTTAAACATCTTTGTCAGGTGAGTGCCTCAGTCCCCCTAGAACCTATTGTTTTCGGTTTGAAATGCTTTGAAAATGAGGCAAATCTTACAAGAGAAAAAGTTTATGTGAGGAGAAAAATGTCAGGTATTTCGGGATTTGCAAATTTTTATCCCCCATTCTCCCCCCCCCCCCCCCCCCCCAACTCAAAAAAGATTTTGAGGGGGTATTGCTTTCTCCATCCGTCTGTTTATGGAGAAGGTTTCTGTCCTTTACTTATTGTTCCTC
Source organism: Pictodentalium vernedei (assembly GCA_031216915.1). Lineage (NCBI taxonomy): Eukaryota > Metazoa > Mollusca > Scaphopoda > Dentaliida > Dentaliidae > Pictodentalium > Pictodentalium vernedei. The sequence goes on along the minus strand of CM062290.1, from coordinate 453,137,079 downwards.
ATGGCCAGTTGAAATAAAAATTGGCATGTTTGTTGGGTATGATGAAAAGAAGAACCCCATTTATGGTGGGATCATTGTGTCAACGGTCAAGTTCACCATGACAGTGAAAGTAAAAATGTCTTTGGATGGAGTGTCTGTAGATCGAATTGGTTTCCATCCTCAAATTAAACATTCACTTGGCCGATCGGAACCAAACTTGATATGTGGTTCGAGTATAATGAGAGGAAGTGTCATTGTACCAAAGGTCAAGGTTCTTAACTTGAAATTGGTTTCTGTGTCATAAATAGAGGATATGGAATGAGTGTTTTTTTCATATAATATTTATGAAACGAGTCAAAGAATTTTCCGTTTTGGCGAGCCTCTGGCGAGCCCAAACAGAAAATTTGGACAAGTTTCATAAATATTATATGAGAAAAACATTCATTTCATATTCTATTTATCATATGACACACACATGCACAAATTAGACACTTAATATGACTTTTTAATCCATCATCTAACTTGAGTTGCAGACAGCACTTGGAAAAAATATCCTGGTATAACTAAAAATTTTCATTTTTTCTTTCCAAAACATAGGTTATGACCCCTCATTGGAATGAGCTCGTTGAGCTCGTTCCAATGAGGGTTCCTAACCTATGTTTTGGAAGCAAAAATTGAAAATATAGAAAAAAATTGTGTTTTTCTTGGAGGTAAAAGATTAATACAATATAACCCACCCGAAATAGGACAGATAACGTAAATTCTCCCTACTGAAATTATGCAAATGTAATCCATTTGTATTTTGTTTAGCCAATCAAATTGTCCAGTTTTGAAATTGACCAATGAAAGCTCCCAACTCTAATTATGCAAATTATGAAAATGTGGCCCAGTTTTATTTTGTTCAGCCAATCAAATTGTCTAGTTTTGAAATTGTGCAGTGAAATTGACGGAAGGCTTTATTTATCACTGATTAATATGAAAACAAAATATCAAATGTTTTAAGGTGAACAAAATGGACGAGTTATATGATCAATTTATTTATTGCCAAGGTTGCTTATCAGGGTGTTTTGGGGGGTATTAGCTAGTATTGAAATGTAGGTTGGGGAGTCTGACAGTTGATCGTCGTTGCTCGGTGGTTCTCTCCAGGTACTCTGGCTTCCTCCACCTGTAAAACTGTCCTACATGAGGTGACCCTGGCTGTTGAAAGTGTCATTAAACCCCAGTAAATAAATAAATAACACATCTAATATGGAAATGCTGTCAGAAATCAATGTCAACATTGTTATGTTGTGATTGCATTGGTTACAGAAGAAGAATTGAATTAATATTCTTATATTTTACATTAACTGCCTACCTGATAAAAAAAGAGATGACATTTGCAAAAAACATTTCCTAAATAACTAAATATTTTAATTTTTTGTATTGAAAACATAGCTTATGACCCTCTTACTCGTTCCAATGATGGGGCCATAAGCTATGTTTTGGAGGCATAGTTTTTAAAAAATACAAATTTTTATACTATAACCCAATGGCCCTGACTTCGCTGGTGCTAACTCAAAAATATCTAGGGCCAAACACAAATTTTGCCCCCAATCCCCCAAATTTGCATGCAAAACCAAAAATTAAAAGTCCTATCTGGCCCTCCTTACATTTACTCTCCGCGCATGCACAGATGTCAGGAGTGACCGGAATTGGCGCCAACATCATTCTTTGTTTGGCCCTCAATCAGATAACAACAAACTGACATCTGTGATTTTAAATCTCAGTTTTAATGATGCCAGACACAAATCAATGGTTAATCTGGTGGATCCAAGAACACAACTGGATGAAGGAACGAAGAAACGGTGGTTTGAAACTTTCAGGGCTGCAACTTTATAATTTTTATAAAAATTATTTCATGTTCCCCATTTTTGGGACATGTGCCTGACATCATCATTCTTGCTGATGATTTTTCCACTGTTTGTTAAGTGTTCCTTCCCTATCCCTCCTTGAAGCCCCCAGTTAAACTTCCAAGCTTTTTGGCTTGTTTTATTGATTTTTTTTTTTATAAATTTCTTGGGAGTTTAACGTGTAACACAGAATGTTTATTATGTACATCCCCATGGTTACGTCCTCACCCAAGAGGTGTTTAGGCATTTTGGTCATGCATCATACATCTGATGCATCGTTTTTTCTTCTGATGAAGATCTTGCTTTACATCGAATAGTTCAAAATCTGTTACTGACTTTGGGCCGTGTTGCCTGAGGTCTTGTTTCCGATTTTCATTCTGACGTTGTTTACATTGACAATGCTCTGTTTATAAATGTAGTTTCTTATTTATTATCTTGGTAGGACTATTGTAAGGTACATTAAATATTCCAGTAGTGTAGCAATTAATGTTTTGGATAATGAAAAAAATTTTGTCCACACTTAGGCTCTTTTGGGATACATTTGGGCTCATCAATCCCTTTGGGGACTTGGGCTCTTGTCAAAACTTTTCGAAAATTCTTTTTGTGTAAATTATTTTTCGATTTATATTTTGAATGTTATTTGTTATGTATCTTTTTCTAATATTTAATGTGGAGTTGGTGGGAGTACGATCGACTTTATTTTGCTTCATTATGAAAGCTCAAATGCAAGGCGATGAAGCCTTTCCTCTGATTTACAGGTTGGTTGCCTTGCTTGTAGTCAATGTATTCCCACTAATTCTTGCTCAACATGTGTCGGATGGGATGACAAACGTTGGAGGCGGGTGTCACGGTATGTTAGGGCAAGAGGCCACTGCCGGTCCTCTCGCCATAGAGTCATTCTCGTTTCTTAGTTTCTATTTCAGAGGAACAAGGACATGGTGATGGTTACGTGATGCCTAGACAGAGTGTGCTGCCATCGTCGCATTCAGATAATTAACAGAGCTTGCACAAAGGTGCTCATGAACATTGGGCTGGGCTATAAACTACAAACCAGTGGTTTCAGTTCCCTGTCACCAGCTAGCTCGACCGGTAAAGCGTTACTCCGTTCGTGGGTACCGTGACACCTGGTGTGTCCATTTCAGTCTAAGAGGTGGATTGGGTAGAGCGAGCTCCTTATAATATAAACAGCCTCACCAAGCAACAACGGAACAGAATGAAGCTGGCAAGTTCATTGGGAAGCTCGGCGAGGTCTGAAAGGACCTCGAGCGAGAGAGCCCCCTGTCTTTCCCAACAACATCTGGGGCCAGATGTGGTGATCGGAACTTGCATCTGTCTGAGCATACTTCCACGCCTCCCATCTGGGACGCTCCGTTCAGTTCACAGTCGGCGTCGGCTACAGCCTGGGCTTCTGCATCGGGATCTTCCAAGCACACACGACCTCACCTTAGCTACACAACTTCAAATATCCAGTCTCAGATCCTGAGCTGTCGGATGGTGCTGGGTCAGTCCAGTCATCTGCAAGTTCAGATGCTGCTGACTATGAATTTCAACTGATTCAGACAAATGGTGAAAGGGTTATAGAGGAGGATTACCCTTCCCTTTCTGAACAAAACATGGTTGTGATGGATTTAATCCATCAACACTACCCCGAATTTGTTCCAGCGAATCAGAATGCAGCTAGGAAGAAACCGCTGACATTGTTGGATGCTGACTTTATCTGGACAAAGGAGGACGTCATGTCTTTTCCGGTTCAGTCTAGACAGGTGGCGCAGGCCTTCGGCCATTTAGATGACACCATATTCAACTTTCCAGTGGGAAGAAGAAAGGCGATTTCTTATCATCGTCCGTAAATTTACCGTTTATTGGACTATGTTCATTTAAAATGGTTGGGGAAGATGTATAGAGAGTTCCTCTGTGTTTGGATGAGCAGGCTGAGGACCTTGTCATGGCCTTACCTTTGTCATTCACTATTCGCTCGGACACAATTGAGACGGCAATTTCTTCATTCAGAGCGAATTTAGACGCAGTGTCTTACACAGATCACCTTCGAGAGCTATTGTGCAACGTCTCAATGGAAAGAAATTTGATGACGTTCGTACCTCTTTAAGATTCCTTTCCAGGGCTATTATGTTTATCACATATAACACTGCCTTGACAGTGGCTAATTTGGAGTTAATCAGACGTGATGGAGCCCTTACGTCGTCAACTTTAATAGATGACAAGGTGAAACACTCTCTACGGGTTGCTGCGGTATCTGAACACTTAAGTTTTTGACGATAAACTTTCATTTGTTTATAACCAAGCTACAAAGAAAGCATCAATACTCTGCTCCTTAAGTCGGCATCTAATCGACCTGCAGCAGAAAAGAGTAACGGAGGACGTCCTAGACAGAAATCGTCTAAAAGGAACTCCTTGCGAGGGTATAGGAAACCCTTCTATAATTACTCAATGGAATCGTCAATACAGCGACCCGGAAAGGGGGAGTAGGTCTGATTGAGACTACCGGTCAGATGCCCCTAAGCTGGGGGTGGGGGGTGCGGGGGGAGGCTTTTCGCTAGGGGGACGTGGTTTCTCCTCCCGTAAGCCTCACAGGTACTACAGGTGATGGTTAGGACCTCTATTGCTTGGCAGTTGGCGGATGGTTATCAAGATTCGCATCAAACTGGATAACTATTATGGAAGATCAGTAGGTAAGAGGTGTGGTCTCTGACAGCCTATGGCTATCTTTCCGAGAGAAACCACCACTTACATGATGTCCATGATGGTCAAATCCTTGCATAAGAGTCTCTCCAATTGGAGTTAAAGGCTCTCTTGGCAATGGAAGCAATAGAGGTCATCGAGAACCAAGATTCTTTAGGATTCTACAGTGACCTGTTCCTTGTACCAAAGCCAGACAGCTCGTTCCAACTGGTAATAGACTGGAGCTGGATAACAAGTTTTTCATGGCTGTAAAAGTTTAATTATGGTAATCATTCAGTCGGTAAAAGCGAGCGTTCGAGTGATCGACCATGCGGCAAACATAGATCTAAGGATCCGTACTTTCATGTCCTGGTATATCCGGCATTCAGAAAGTACCTACGGTTTGTCGTTCAAGTGATAGTATTTCAGTTCCGAGCGATGTGCTTCAGTCTGAATCTAGCGCCCTAGGTGTTCACTCGAATAATGAACTCTGTAATGTCTCACTTCCGAGCGTATTTGTCTGTGGTAACTTACTTGGACTACATTCTTCTGAGATACAGCATCAACGACTCTTCAGAAGGGAATGGGCTTCTAGACTCACAACAATCTGGTTCATCAGCCGTCTACACTCAGACGCATTAACAGCGAGGAGCGGGATCCGGCATTCCGATGGGTTACTTACACACACGTCCCCTCCAGATATTCTTTACCCAGAACTGGAGTGTGAAGACGCACTCACTCGAGACCAGTATTGTTTTAGCGGATCTTGTAAACAATAGGTCCAGATTTGGGCAGATATTCAGTGGTTAACTCAGAGAGTTCCGCTGCAGCTGCCAGATCTGGCTTTCTCGATTATGACGCTTGTGATGCGAGTCCGATAGGTTGGGGCACAACCCTGAGCCCGACAGACTCGAAATGCCGGGGTCTTTGGGACCCTCGGTTCCTGGAGAAACACATAAGCATCAAGAAATGATGTCAGTTTGGTTAGCGCTACAACAATGGTTTCACATTATAGTGGAAGTGCATGTTCTGATATTGTAGGACAAATCGACAGTGGTAGCGTACATCAGGAACCAGGGTGGCACCCATTCATTTCCGTTATGCCAACTAACGGAGAAGATTTTCCTAATACGTCATGTTATCATCATGTTCATCTTTCTATCCGTCATATACAGGGTCGTCTGAACATACTAGCAGACTCGCTGCTCGGAAAGCTCACCTGTTGCAATTGGAATGGATGCTCAACAAGCGAGTATTTGGACAGTTTTACTACAAGTGGGATTGCACTGTGATAGATCAGTTGCGATGCACTGGAACAATCGGTTACTGTCATTTGTGTCGCCATGCCCAGACCATTGAGTGCATGCAGTAGACGCTCTGCCAATCTCATGGGGATGAATGATAGGATACGCGTATCCTCCAATTCATTTGATTCAGTAGATTATGTTTAAGATCAAACAGTCACGTTGTGAATAGTAACACCTCTGTCGTCACAGAACCTTGCATCAGTTTGCTCAAGTGCCTGTTATGGGACGCTCCCCAGAAGCTTCCTCCATGAGAGGACTTTCTTTATCAGGGGAAGTTTTTGTTCTTCACGTCCTTCTCTGCCCATAGTGGCATAATGGAGTCGGTTAGATGTGAGGGAACCATTGCGGTTCCTATATTATTTGATGATTAACACAGGAACGATTAAGTAATTGCGGGTGAGGAGATTTCAGTATGATTTCGATATGACTTCGAATCCCCCCCCCCCCCTCCCCCCACACACACACACACACACACGGCCAATGTGTTTAGAGGCAATTACCGGGTAAGACGCCTCTATAGTTTTAATACATACATACTATGCATTTGGGCCATGTTCTATGGCGACCTCATGGGCACATCTGATATTTTTATACTGTACCAATGACCCAGACATAGCTGGTGCTAACTCTTAAAATATAGGGCCAAACACAAATTTTGCCCCCCAATCCCCAAAATTTGCATCTAAAACCAAAGAAAACATGTCCTGAATGGCCCTCCACACTTCACCTCTACTGCGCATGCGCAGTGTCAAGGACGTTCCGAAATTGGCACCATTAATCATTCTAAGTTTGGCCCTTCATCAGTTAACATCTGACTGATCTTTGTGCTTGTAAATCTCAGTTTAAATGATGCCAGACACATAAATATTAGTGAAATGGTGATTCTAAGGAGGATAGAGAAGGAGGAGAGGAAAAATGTGTGACAGAATATTATCAGGGCTGTAACTTAAAATTTTTTAATGAAATTATGTTAAGTTACCTATTTTCAAGGCAGCAGCCATTTTGTTGTCATTCTGATTATTTAGTTACACTGATTTTTCAGTGTTTTCCTCTCTCCCTGTCCTTTAAGTCCCCCCTTGCTATTCTCCCATGCTTTTGGCATAGTTTCTGTAATTATTATTACTAAATTTTCTTGGGAGTTTTAGCTGATTAACAGAATGAATTCTGTTCTTTTCCCCATGTTTACGTCTTCACCTATGGGTGGTTAGGCGTTGTGTTCTGCATCTACCATCTGATGTTCTGCAGTTTCTTCCCTGGAAGTCTCTGTTTTGCATCAGATAGTGTATTTTTGGTAACTGATTCCGGGCCTGGGTGCCTGGAGTCTTATTTTAGTGTTTTTACATTCATTGTTTACATTTACATCAGCCCTCTGTGTGAGGGGGGGGATATCTTGAAAATAATATCTTGATGTTATTTTAATCATAACTAGATACATTATTATTGTTCGTAAGTGTTGAATAAATTGTTTAAAATATTTTTAAAATTTTTGTCCACACTTAGGCTTGGGATCCATTGGGGCTCAACGTTACTTTTCAGAAACTTGGGCTGTTCTGAAAAAATATTTTTTCAAAATATTTTGATTTCAATTATTTTTTCTATATTAATGGATCATATTATTATTATGTATTTTGATTGCCAGGGGTTGGTGCGAGTACCAGGACTTGTTTTCTTTTCACTTTGAAAGGATTTTGATCAATTGTAATAAGAGGAAGTCTTCCTCTGACTTTTATAATCATTCTATATGTGGTCAGTGTACTCGCATTAACTCCTGTTCTGTATCGTATGATTTCGATGACAACATGGGAAGCGTATGTCACGGTATGTTAGTGGGGAATTGGACACTCCGGTCCTTTCCCCGCAGGGTCACTCTACTTTATCAATTTCTATTTCAGACGATCAAGATTAGGGTGATGTATCTGTGATGTCTTCCAACAGTGTGCCTCCGTCGTCACATTTAATGAAGGGCTAGCGGAAAAGTGCTCATGTAAATACGCCAATTGCCTAAGAGAACCCTAGTAGGTTCGACGGCCGTTGATGTCCGCTAGCTCGCCCGGTGTAGCGTCCATTCATCGAATGGTTCGGCAGCCGGGTTCGTCCGTTGCGGTCTAGAAGGAGTTTTGGGGTGATGCGAGCACTATAAATCAACCAAATGCACACCCAGTGACGGCGGATTAGAGGGAGAACGGAGGAAGCCTTTTAGTCCAGTTCATAGCTCGTTCTGGTCCATCCGGACGGCGAGCGAGAGAGGCCCCTCTCTCGTACAACAACATCTGGCCCCAGATGTTGTGGTACAAAATGTTTCGCATTCGGAGCATACGTCCGTCGCTCGGGACGCTCCGACATATAGTCAGTCCGGAGCAGACTGTCAATAAGGCTTCCTCATTCTCATGGTAGCGCACACGACCGCTCTTGGCTACGTGACCTCGGATATCCAGTCAGCTTCACCAGTCAGAGAATCATCGGCGACCAGGTCACACCATCTGGTAGCCAGGGACACGAGGCCTGCAGACTCCGGACGTTCGCATAGGAAAGTGTGCGGGAGTCAACGTACACGGAGCTTCCGGCGGCAATGCATCGTAAGACCGCTACTGCACAGGCCTCGGGAACGGACGTGCTTTCCTAAATAGCACAGTTTATCGCAGCATCCCAGCATCAACTGAATCTGTCGCATATTTTTTATCCGATGATGCTGGGTCGGGACGCTCTGCGGAAGCGGGTACGGACGTCCAAAAATTTCATCTGGTCCGACGGGATACCGAAAGGGGTTTGGAGGATTTCGAGCTTTCCCTTTCGGAACAACATATGCTGTTGTGTATGTCATCTGACTTGATCTTCTACAACTTCTTCGTCGGACCAGAATGCTGCGATGCCGGATAAGAAACTGATAGCGTCGGTGGACTTAGAAATTTTTGGTTCGGTTCAGGGACATCGTCCCTCAGTTCCGACATAGTCCAATAATGTCACACAAACTTTCGAATTATTGAACGACGCTATATATATTATTATTATATGCTTGCTATTACCAAGCATTTCTGGTTTCTTGTTCGCAAAGTTACGGAGATGTCTTTCAAAAGTGTGCCTCTGTCGTCTTAGTTAATGAAGAGCTAGCGGCAATAAGTGCTCATGGAATATGTCTATCGCCTAAGAGATCCCTTGTAGGATCGACGGAGTGACATTCGCTAGCTCACCCGGTGTAGCGTGCATTCATCGAATGGTTCGGCTGCCGGGTTCGTCCGTTGCGGTCTAGGAAGGAGATTTGGGTGATGCGAGCACTATAATTACTTTAGTACTCACCCAGTGACGGCAGATTGAGGACAGATCGGAGGAAGCCTGTTAGTCCGGTTCCTGGCTTGTCCAGGTCCATCCGGGTTGTGAGCGAGAGAGGTCCCTCTCTCGTCCAACAACATAGGGGACCGCATGTTGTGGTTCAGATATTTTACATTCGGAGCATATGTCTGTCGGTCGGGACGCTCCGTTATATTGACAGTCCGAGAGACTGTCGATAATGCTTCCTCATCCTCACAGCAGGGCACACGACCGCACATTGGCTACGTGACCTCGAGTATCCGATTAGTTTCGTCATTCAGTGATTCCACGGCGAATAGGTCACGTCATCCGGTAGCCAAGGGACATGAGGCCTATACACTCCGTTCGCTCGCATATTGGTAGTATGCACGGGGTAACGATCACGGAGCTTCCAGCGGCAATGCATTGTAGGACCGCTTCTCCTCAGGCCTCAGTGACGGACGTGCTATCCGAGTTAGCACAGTTGTTTCGCAGCATCCCAGCAATCGACAGTTTCTTACTCGAATCAGGAATTATCTGACGGCGCTGGGTCGGTGCGGTCCGCGGTTGCATCAGGTACGGACGACCGAACGCTTTATAGGGTCCGACAGGATGGCGAAAGGGATTCGAAAGATTTCGAGTTTTCCCTTTCATAGCATCGGAACCTGCCATTCATATCTTTTGGCATTATCTTCCAGTGATTGTTATTTCGGACTACATTGCTGCGATGTTGGATAAGAGACTTATAGCGTCATTGGACACGGAATTTTGGATCGATCCAGGGACATTGTCCCTGACTTACCGACACAGTCCAATAATGTCATTACAACATGTGTTTTATTTTTCGACGCTATATATGCATATAAGCCTGCTACCAAGCATGATAGTTTAGTTTCTTGTCCGCAATGCTCATTTCTGCCGTTTTATCATTTATACGAATAATTTATTTTGGCAGAGCAGGGCATACCGAGAGTTCATATGCGTCTAGACGGCGTGGTTAAAGACTGGAAATATTCTTTTTCGCCGTCTATGTCTTTTCCAACCACAATGTTGGAAACGACAATGATGTCTAGTAGACTTAACTTAGATGCTTTATCATACGTAATCCACCTTACTGAGGCGTTATCATTACGTCTTCAAGAAAAGATTTACGGGATATTATTCTCAATGTGATTTCTTTTGAGGGCAGTAGTTTGTTCACGTATAACTCCGCCCTTCAGTGGCTGATTGGAGTTGGTTAGATGGGACGCAGCCCTAGCTACATCCACACGCGAGGATAGTAAGGTGAAGAACTCTCTCAGAGTCGCTTCGTTCTCGGAGAAGCCTCTCTTCGACGGCAACTTTTCAGCAATCCATGAATTGCTCGATTTACACATTCTCTTGTCTATCTAGTGTTACAAGAGATTCAGACTGGGGCAAACATTCGGTGGTTGACTCAGAGAGTGCCACTGCAGTTGCCGGATCCAAGTGTTATAGTTATGACGGTTGCCAGTCAAACAGATTGGGATATAATATTGATCCCAACGGATTCGAAGTGCCAGGGTCTTTGGGTTCCGCAGTCTCTAAGCAAGCTATTATCTTCCGCGGAATAATGTTTTTTAGGCTTGCTTTATGTCATTGCATGAACATTATTCAGAAACGCATGTCCAAATCCTGTCCGTTAATTCGACAGTAGTGGCGTATCTCCGGAACCAGGGAGGCACTCATTCGTTTCCGTTATTCAATTTAATGGAAAGAATCCGTCTGTTGGTTATAGTACACCAAGTTCTGTTTCAGTCCGTCATATTCCGGGTCGTCTGATTGTTTTACCGGACTCCCGTTCACTTAGGGGTCGCTTGTTGCCGTCAGAATGGACTCTCAACAAACAAGTATTCAATCAGATTTGCTACCTATGGGAGCGCCCAATGATAATTTATTTATGACACAGCTTGCTAATCATTTGCAGACGTATGTGTTGGCTTGTCCGGATCTCTGAGCTAATGTTGTTAACACTCTATTGATCTAATAGGACGGAATGATAGGATACGCGTATCCTCCGGCGCTGTTGTTTCAGCAGGTATTGCTAAGATAAACAACCACAATACATTTCTGTTGATAGCATCTCTATCTTCACAGAGACCGTGGGTAATTTACTCTGATGTCTACTGTGGGACTTAACGCGAAATCTTCCTCAATGAGAGGATCTTTTTTCGCTGTGTAAATTGTGTCATCTTTATCACAACCCGCAAGGTCGCAACCTTCACGTATTCCGTTGTGTGGTCCGTATTGCATTGTAAGCATTGTACTGGACGAGCTTTGGACGCGATTTCTTACTATAGGAGATCCTCTTCTTCACTATTCTATGCGGCTAAAGTGGAGGCTCTTCCGTCGTTGGTGTAGGGATCACTATGTTGATATTGTTGATTCCTCCATACTAGTCATTGCAACTTTTTAGTATACTTGTGTGACAAGATCTACAGCAGCCTGTTATTATTAAGGTTATAGGTTTATGTTACCTCATACCTATGCACTCTATGATAGTTTACAATTGAGTCTTATGTCTCTTTATCTAAGTCAGTTAGTAACTTTTTGATAAATAGACTTAGAATCTTTAGATTAAATTCCTATATGGAATTTAACTTCAGTTCTTATTTAGCTAAGTAATCATTTGAGCCTCTGGAAACAGTAGTTTTCAAATTCTGACCTTTTAGACAGTAATTCTGTTGGCTTCTCTTTTACTGAAGAGTCAGTGAGTTTCATTCACTATCGATGGGTGATTTTCACTTTCGTAGTTTCGGAATCACTACTTCCTTTACTATTTAGGTTGGATTTTTGCATAAGAGTTAGGCTCCTAATATCCGGAACCTATTGTTATTAAGGTCCTTCCATCTTCGTACGGGCATAGGCCTTTACTCTGTCCGGTTAGAGTTTATGTATTTATAAACAGATATCTGTTTATTACTACGGGCGTAAGCTTCTTCTGTCTTTGATGCCTAATAGAAGGACGTTACGCGCCATTCTATTGCTAATGGATTCAATTAACTATCGGTACTGCTTATGGTATATCATTGACTCAGCAGTTGTGCTTAAGATTTCGGCTCATGAAGTAAGAGTTCTTCTACATCTTGGGCTTACATTAATAGTGTCGCTATTATAGATTTTTGAAGGCTGCTCATTGCGCTCAGCCATCCACATTCATGAATTTTTATCTCAGAAATATCGAGTCCATTTCTGGAGGCCTCTATTGTTAGGTCTATTATCTACTGCTCAGAATGTCATTCACTTAACAGTTGCTACTATAGCTAGGTAGGCTGTCTGTTTCGGCAGTGACTCCGTTCTGCTGCCCTCTTCGCTCTGGGCTATTTGACCCAGGGCAAGAAAAAGGGGGGGGGGGGGGAGGGTATTCCCTTGGGTCACCTGTTTTACTATGAAAACAAGGGGATACCTCCTTCGGAGTTAGTAATTCTGAGCTGTTATTTGGATGGTTGTTTAGTGAGAAGTTTATGTTTTAAAATTCATTCAAGTCTTAGTTTTTAAAGTATAGCTTTTGAATATAACACGTGTCAACGGACATGATTATGCAATCCTCAGACACTTTTAAGGAGTATAAGAGTCTCTATTCTCTAGACTTACTTTATTTATTGGCTTACTTTAAAAATTATTAGTATAAGGATTATATTGGATATTAATAGAGTACATGGATGTATCATGCTCAATTTTGGAAGGTGTTGTATCTTTCTAATTTATCATAAATAAGAAAGATACATGTAAGGCCTATTACTTCTTTTTCCCTAGAGGGGATGACTCTATTTTATATTATTGAGCGTATTCCATCTTGCTCTATGTCCTTGGCCCTCCAGCCTTTTTACTATTCAGCTATGTCTGGGTCATTGGTACAGTATAAAAATGTTAAAAAATTTATAGTAATTTCTATATTTTTTATACTTACCAATGACCCAGACGGGGATGGCCCTCCCAGGAGTTGGGAACTCTTGCCTCCCCTCTGAGTACATAGCGCTTACCAGGCACTGGTTATTAGAATGATTAATGGCGCCAATTTCGGAACGTCCTTGACACTGCGCATGCGCAGTAGAGGTGAAGTGTGGAGGGCCATTCAGGACATGTTTTCTTTGGTTTTAGATGCAAATTTTGGGGATTGGGGGGCAAAATTTGTGTTTGGCCCTATATTTTAAGAGTTAGCACCAGCTATGTCTGGGTCATTGGTAAGTATAAAAAATATAGAAATTACTATAAATTTTTTAACTTTTAGTTGGATTCGTTTCCTGTGATTTATTTGTTGATTTGTTATATACAAGCGCATATTTCATCATAATTAATTGCTACTCTTTGGGTACCTCGGAGACTGCATAACCAGTTTACTGTTATTCAGATGATTACATGCTGGATTTTAAGGCTCTCGCACATTATAATTATTAGGCAGACGCTTTGTATTTTATGGACCTTGAAATTATGAACTATTTTGGGGGCGGTCCGTGTCGGAGCCTGTTATTCATACCTACTTCCATTTATAGATCCAGGTCTCTATTATGTCAGTACTCAAATCGCATATTCACACGTGTTTACCGCCCTAGATATCGGATTGTACATGTTGGAGAGTGTTTTTACCGGAATTTATTGTACAGAGGTCACCTGTGGGTTACCTTGGAAGTGTGTTTTCTCTCCAGAGATCGTTCAATGTGGCTCGATTTAACATATGTATGTTATATTTTATATCACCGGTTTTCGACGTATCTGTGTACACTGTCTGCAGTGTACGGTATATAGCGGGCAATATTAATTACCAGGATCATCGCTATAGCCTTAACTTCTGAAGTGGTGTTACGCACCATTTATGAGTCCCCTACAGGAACCGTAAGGGGACTATAGGATTGCACTCCATCCATCTGTCTTTCCGTCCATCTGTCCGTCTGTCTGTCTGTTTTTTATGTTACCACCTCTCCCTCCAACATGCTTTAAGCTACACCTTTCATATTTGGTACATGGATAAATGGTCCTAAGGGGATGATGCACACTCAAAATTTTTTTTTCAAAATCCAAGATGGCGGAATGGCGGCCATTTTTGTTGTGTTTTTTAAGCTTTTTTTTCTCTATTTTCATGTTACCACTCCTCCCACCAACATGGTTCAAGCTACACTTTGCATATTTGCCACATGGATAGAGGGTTGGGAGGGGATGATGCACGTTCAATATTTTTTTTTCAAAATCCAAGATGGCGGCATGGCGGCCATTTTTGTTGTGTTTTTTAAGCTTTTTTCTCTATTTTATGTTACCACCCCCTCACTCCAACATGGTTCAAGCTACACTTTTTATATCTGGCACATGGATAGAGGGTTGTAATGGGATGTTGCACGTTCAATATTGTTTTTCCAAAATTCAAGTTGGTGCCATGGCGGCCATTTTTGTTGTGTTTTTTAAGCTTTTTTCTCTTTTATGTTACCACCCCTCACTCCAACATGGTACAAACTACACTTTTTATATCTGGCACATGGATAGAGGGTTGTAATGGGATGTTGCACGCTCAATATTTTTTTTCAAAATCTAACATCTGTCTGTCTGTCTGTCCATTTTTATGTTACCACCTCTCCCTCTAATATGCTTCAAGCTACACCTTTCATATTCGGTACATGGATAAATGGTTCAGAGGGGATGATGCACAGTCAATATTTATTTTTCAAAATCCAAGATGGCAGAATGGCGGCCATTTTTGTTGTGTTTTTTAAGCTTTTTTCTCTATTTTATGTTACCACCCGTCCCTCCAACATGGTTCAAGCTACGCCTTTCATATATGGTACATGGATAAAGGGTTGTGAGGGGATTATGCACGCTCAATATTTTTTTTTCAAAATCCAAGATGCTTATATACTCTAGAGTCTTCTGTGACAAAAACACCTTATGTCACAAAAGCGCCGTAGGAGACTAATACCACCTCGGCGGTCAAACACTTGTTAATCATGGATTAATACCTGAGTGCCTGTTCGACGAGTATTTATATTGTTTTTTGGTACCGCTCTTACTGATTCCAGAGCTCTCCCCTCTTCCTTTTGAAGATTCCTTCAAAAGAAAGTGGTAGGGGGGACTTTTATCTCTTCTCTGGCTTGATAGGTACGTAACTATGAAGGAAGCTGTTTTGTCCGTAATTATATCCTGCATACAGCTGAAGTGTTATTATATGGCGTATGTTTGTGGGAGATTTCTCTCATTCTCAGATACACCATCCTAATTTTTGGGCTTAGTCCGGACTAGCCTTAAAAATTAGGAACTCGTTACATCCTAATTAGCATAGTCTTCATGCTTAGAATAAGGAATTACCGTATTTACTCCATGTATTGGGACAGCTAAAAATAATTATTTTCACAGGTGTCCCAATTCTTAGAAAATGGGGAAAGAACACAGCCTGGTCTTGATTTGATGCTGAATAAAGTTGTGTGTGATTCGTTTTCCATCACTATATACGAAAATCGCCATCCAATTTTTTTTTTATATTTTCATTTTTTGCTTCCAAAACATAGCTTATGATCCCTCATTGGAACGAGCGCATTCAATGCGCTCGTTCCAATGAGGGATCATAAGCTATGTTTTGGAAGCAAAAAATGAAAATTTTTAGTTACTCAAGAATTTTTTTTATGAGTGTCGTCTGCTACTAGCGACGGGCCAACTGGAAACAAATCTCCTGAATGTCCCAAACTTTGGAGCATAAAAAAAATATAGTTTTCTGGAAAAAATGTGTGTCCCAAATCATAGAGTGTCCCAATACATAGAGTAAATACGGTACTTAAATTGGTACTTATTTAGGATTTCTCCTCTATCTGGGTCATTGGTTATTGTATATAATAATTTTTATATTTTTTATACTTACCAATGGCCCAGACGGAGATGGCCCTCCCATGAATGGGCACTCATACAGTACGTGGAGAGTGGATTGTAACTAAATCACCTGTGGAGTGGAGTTATCATCCAAGCTATAACTTTCAAATGTTAAAAAATTTATAGTAATTTATATATTTTTTATACTTACCAATGACCCAGACTTAGCTGGTGCTAACTCCACAAAAACCAGGGCCAAACACAAATTTTGCCCCCCAATCCCCAAAATTTGCATCCAAAACAAAAAGAAATCATGTCCTAAAGGACCTCCATAGTACGACTCCACTGCGCATGCGCAGTGACGCAGTCGTCCCGAAATTGGCGCCAAATATCATTCTTACTGGCAGTGCCTGGTCAGCGCTATGTACTCAGCGGGGAGGCAAGAGTTCCCAACTCAGGGAGGGCCATCCCCGTCTGGGTCATTGGTAAGTATAAAAAATATATAAATTACTATAAATTTTTTAACATTTTTATACTGTACCAATGACCCAGACTTAGCTGAATAGTAAACAGGCTGGAGGGCCTAGGACATAGAGGAAAATCCAATAAGCTCAATTATAAGATAAAGAGGTAACCCCTTAAGGAGAAAAGGAGTATTAGGCTTTACATGTATCTTTCTTATTTAATATTTAAATTAGAAAGATACACTACCCTTAATAATTGAGCACAATAACATTCATGTTCTCTATTAACATCCAGTATAACCTTTATACTAATTATTTTTAAAACAAGCCAATAAATAAAGTAGTCCAGAGAATTGAGACTCTTTATAATCATTTAAAAGTGTCCGAGTATTGTATATTAAAGCCCGTTTAACACTTGACATATACAAATGCTTCACACCGAGCTACACTTTAAAAATAAGACATGAATGAAATTAAACATTAATATTACACTTTAAAACCATCCCGGAAGCGACTCAGAAATACTGTCTTGGAGGAGGCATTCCCTTGCTTTTCACTATAAAGCAGGTGACCTAAGGGAACACCCGCCCCCCCCCCCCCCCCCCCCCCCCCCCCCTTCCCCTTGCCCTGGGTCAAATAGCCCAGAGCGAAGAGGGCAGCCGGACGGAGTCACTGCCGGAACAGAAAGCCTGCATAACTATAGTTGCAACTGTTTAGTGGACGACATTCTGAGCAACAGATAACGGACCTAAACAATGCAGGTCTCCAGAAATGGACTCAATATTTCTGAGATAAAAATTAGTAAATGTGGATGGCTGAGACCAATAAGCAGCCTTCATTAAATCTGTAATAGCAACACTATTAGCATAAGCCCAGGAAGTAGAAAGAGCTCTTACTTCATGAGCAGAAATCTTAAGCACAGACTGCTGAGAAGAAGATAAATCTTCATACGCAGTACGGATAGTTAACTGAATCCATCTAGCAATAGAATGGACTGAAATGTCCTTTCTATTAGGCATCAAAGACAGAAAGAAACGTTTCCGTCCCTTTCTGATGAACTGAGATCTCTGTTTATAGATACGTAGTGCTCTAACAGGACAGAGTAAAGGCCTACGCCCGTCTGAAGACGGAAGAGCCTTAATAACAATAGGTTCCGGATATTTATTAGGAGCCTGATTCTTAGCTAAAAAACCCACATTAGTAGTGAAGGTGATAGTGTTCCCAACACTACGATAATGAGAATCATCCACCGATAGTGCATGAAGCTCACTGACTCTTCTGGCAGAAGAGAAAGCTAAGAGAAAAGCTGTCTTATAAGATAAGAATTTGAAATCTACTGTCCCAAGAGGTTCAAATGGCTTTTCCTTCAATTTAAGGAGAACCCAAGCTAAATTCCACTTAGGAATTAATCTAAGAGTTCTGGGTCTATTTATCGAAAAGTTTCTAACCAATTTCGATAAAGAGACATTAGATCCAATTTGTAAACTATCATGATGTGCATAGGTATCAGATAACATAGATCTATAACCCTTTATAGTAACAGGTTGCAGTTTGATTTCGTCAAACAAGTATACTAGAAAGTTAGCAATGTCTGGTATAGAGGGATCAAATATATCAACAGAATGATCCCTACACCAACGACGGAAAACCTTCCACTTAGCCGCATAGTTTAGCGAAGAGGAGGTCCTCCTACAGTTAGAAATTGCGTCCACTGCTCGTCCTGTAAAGTGCTTGCCATGCAAGAAGGACCGCACAACGGAAAAACGTGAAGGTTGAGACCTTGCGGGTTGTGATGCAGTTGGCGCGATTTCCCCTGCCAAAGAAGATCCTCTCGTGGAGGGAGCTTCCGCGGTAGGTCCCACAACAGACACCTGAGTAGATTTATCCACAGTCTCTGTGGCGACAGAGATGCTACCAACAGAATCTTGCATTGAGATTGTTTTATCTTTAGCAATACTTGTTGAATTAACGGGGCTGGAGGATACGCATATCCTATCATTCCGTCCCAAGGGATCGATAGAGCGTCTACTGCAAATGCTCTTGGATCCGGACACGGGGACACATACGTCTGCAACTGATTGTTGAGATGTGTCGCAAATAAGTCTATCATTGGCCGTTCCCATTGGTAGCAAATCTGATTGAATACTTGTTTGTTGAGAGTCCACTCCGACGGCAACAAGCGACCCTTTCGTGAAAGGGAGTCTGCTAGCACATTCAGACGACCCGGTATGTGACGGACCGAAAGAAGAACGTGATGTTCCAACGCAAACAGAAGGATTCTTTCCGTTAGATTGAACAACGGAACTGAATGAGTGCCTCCCTGATTCCGTATATACGCCACTACAGTCGTATTGTCGGATAGGATTTGGACATGAGCATCGTGACGGTCATTTCCTTGATGTTTATGTGCTTGCACAGGAATTGCGGATCCCAAAGACCCTGGCATCTCGAATCCGTTGGGATTAATGATGCACCCCAACCTGTTTGACTGGCATCCGTCATAATGGTAAAACACGGATCCGGCAACTGCAGCGGAACTCCTTGAGTTAACCACTGAATGTTTGCCCAAGTCTGAATCTCTTGTTTCACTTGATCTGACAAGAGAACGTCTACATCGAGCGAATGAATTTTCACACTCCAATTCTGAGTCAGGAAAATTTGAAGAGGCCGTGTGCGTAGCCGTCCCATCGGAATGAGATCCGCGGCGGCTCCGCACAGACCTATCAGTCTCATAAATTCTCTCGCTGTGACTTTGTCTGTATTTAGACAATAGCGAGCGTAACAACTGACTAATTTCGCTCTGGTTAACGGCAGACGAACGAGATTGTTGTGCGTCTCGAAGCTCATTCCCAGATGAGTGAATGACTTGGACGGCACCAGATCCGACTT
This sequence comes from Pictodentalium vernedei, assembly GCA_031216915.1. Lineage (NCBI taxonomy): Eukaryota > Metazoa > Mollusca > Scaphopoda > Dentaliida > Dentaliidae > Pictodentalium > Pictodentalium vernedei. The sequence goes on along the minus strand of CM062290.1, from coordinate 453,117,783 downwards.
CTCCTCGTTTACTATGAAACCGAGACGTCGGAGCAATAGAAGAAGATTCTGAACATCGTTCTGAAGCGTTAACTCGTTGCCGTACCTCTGAAGAATGTCGTCCAGGTAGGCCGACGTTACCGCAGACGAATGAGCTCGGAAGTAGATCATTACCGAGTTCATTACCCGAGTGAAAGCCCAGGGTGCTAGATTCAATCCGAAGCACATGGCCCGGAACTGATACACCACTCCTAGGACTGCGAAGCGTAGATACTTTCGGAATGTCGGATGTACCATGACGTGAAAGTACGCATCTTTGAGATCTATGCTCGTTGCATAATCGTTCACCCGAATACTCGCTCTGACCGATCGAATCGTCTCCATATAAAACTTCGGAGCGACGATCAGCTTGTTTATCCAGCTCAAATCTATGACTGGACGGAACGAGCCGTCTGGTTTCGGAACCAGAAACAGATGGCTGTAGAATCCCAGCGATTCCTGGTTTTCTACGACCTCTACCGCGTTCTTCATTAAAAGAGACTGCACCTCTGATAGCAGAGCGTCTCTTTTCTGAGGGTTTGACGGAAGATGAGTCCACTTTGGACTTCGAGTTAAAGGAGGCTTTCGTTTGAAGGATATCTTTAGACCTTCCGAAGTCACTCCTCTCACCCACGGGTCGTCCGTAATCGACGCCCACTCTTGAGAAAAACTCGACAACCTTCCGCCAACCGGAACGCGATAGAGGTTTGAGCCATCACCTCCTGGATCTGCGAGGCCTGCGGTAGGAGAAACCACGTCTTCCACGACCCGCACCTCGCCTCGTCGACCTCGGGGCGTCCGACCGATTGTCCCGGCCTGAAGGACGTCCGGAACGAGAGTCGCTATCCTGACGGTCTCTCGAATAAGAGCTAGAGGACGCACCGGAACCTCTATAGGCACCTCTCTTGGGCGGATAAGACCCAGAAGTGCCCGCCTTATTCGTGTCTGCTGTATCCGACCTTTTAGGAGCGGATCTGAACAACAGAGAATCACTAGCTTTCTTTTTAATATTATCATAAATAGCGGAAAGCTTGCCGTCAAAGAGAAGATCTCCTGAGACCGAAGCGACTCTAAGAGAGTTCTTCACCTTAGAATCCACTAGTGTGGATGTAGACAGGGCTGCGTCACGTCTAACCAACTCCAAATTTGCCACTGAAAGGGCGGAGTTACACGTGGAATAAGCTACTGCCCTTGAAAGAAGTCTTAAGGAGGATTGTATATCCTGAAACTCTTCCCCTTGAAGACGCAGTGATAACGCCTTCGTAAGGTGATCTGCGTAAGATAAGGCATCTAAATTGGCTCTGTTAGACGCAATAGCTGTTTCCAACACTGCGGTTGGAATAGAAGCTGACGACGGTAATGATAGCTCTAAGTCTTCCGCCTCGTCGTCCATACGCAGAGGAACTCTCGGTATACCCTGACCTGCCGTGTCGAATTTATTCCTTGCATTAATGAAAGGCAGGTTGAGAGTATTTGCGGACAAGAAGCCTGCTTTCCCTGTCCTGGAAGCAAGTTTAAAAATAGCGTCGTTCAATAATTCAAATGTTCTTGCAACATTATTGGACTGCGACGGAAACTCGGGAGCGATGTCCCTGAACCGCTCGAAAAAATCAGAGTCCAATGACGCTATAATTCTCCTGTCCGGAAGCGCAGCAGTCTGGCCCGACGGAACAACTTGAGGAAGAAAGTGCCGGATGAAGTCTACGGCAGCTTTGTGTTGTTCCGAAAGGGATAGCTCCAATTCATCCGTATCCCTTTCACCATCCGGTCGGACCTCCCGATGTTCCCGGTCGTCCGTCGCCGATGCTTCGGCGGAGCGTACCGACCCAGCGCCGTCGGATAATTCTCGATCCGACACCGTCTCTGTCGGCTGCTGGGATGCTGCGATAAGCTGTGCTATCTGCACTAGAATGTCCGACGTCGAGACCTGCGGAGGAGCGGTCTTTCGCTGCTTTGCCGAGGGCAGCTCCGCATCAGATGGCTCCCGCATACTTTTCCTATGCGAACGTCCGGAGTCCATCGGTCTCGAATCCCTGGCTGCCGGATGGTGTGACCTGGTCGCCGTATAATCCTTCATCGGCGAAGCTGGCAAAATATCGGAGGTCACGCAGCCAAGGTGCGGTCGTGTGCGCCGGCGAGAAGAGGAAGCCTTAACAGTCTCTGCGGACTGCTTATACAACGGAGCGTCCCGAGCGACGGACGTATGCTCCGCTAAAGACACATTTTGTACCACAACATCTGGTCCCAGATGTTGTTGTACGAGAGAGGGGCCTCTCTCGCTCGCGGCCCGGCTGGACCTGGACGAGCTAGGAACCGGACTAAAAGGCTTCCTCCGTTCTCGTTCACTATCCGCCGTCACTGGGTGTGCATCTATTATTTTTATAGTGCTCGCATCACCCAAAATTTCCTCTTGGACCGCATCGGACGAACCCGGCTGCCGAACCATTCGGTGAATGGACGCTACACCGGGCGAGCTAGCGGACGACATTTGTCTAATCTCCATGAGCACTTTTGCCGCTAGCTCTGTATTTAATTGTGACGACGGACGCACACTTGAAGAAGATAACATGGAAACATCACCCTGTTCTGGTTCCTCTGAAATAGAAACTGAGAGAGTAGAGTGACCTTGTGGAGAAAGAGCCGGCATCGCTCTTTCTCCAGAAACAACATATCGTGACACACGTTTCCAATGTTTCTCATCCCAATGTTCACATACAGGACAGGGATTAATGCGAGAACACTGACTACAATTAATGCAATAATCATGAAAGTCAGAGGAAGATTTCTTCCTATTACAATTTGAACAAGTTCCCTTCATTGTGAAAGAACAACAATAAGTCCTAGTTACTCGCAAAAACCCCTGACACAAAGATACATAATAACATGATCCATTAATAAATGAAAAAACAATTGCAAAACAAAATAATTTTGAAAAAATATTTTTTCAGAGAAGCCCAAGTTGCTGAAAAGTAACGTTGAGCCCCGATGGATCCGATGGCAAAGTGTGGTCAAAAATTTTAAAATTATATAAAATAATTTATGAGACACTTTCGGATAATATAAATGTATCTTATAATGAGATAAACTACCTCAAAGGCAAACAGCCCCCCTCAAAAAAGGCTGTTGCCAATGAAAACAAACAGTGTAAACACAGAAGAAAACATGACTCCAGGCACTGAAAAAACTGGCCCGGAATCAGTCATCAATTACACTCTATCTGATGCAAAACAGAGACTCCCAGGGGAGAATCTGCAGAACATCAGATAGAAGATGCAGAACACAAACGTTATACACCCATGGGTGAAAACGTAACTATGGGGAAAATAACAGAAAACATTCTGTAACCAAGCAACTCTCCCAGGGAATTTTTAGAAATGAAACTTCTCAAAAATATGCCAAAAGCATGGGAGAATTGCAAGGGGGGACTTTAGAAGGTTAGGGGAGAGGAAACACTGAATAAGCAGTGCAACAATTAGCAAGAATGACAACAAGAGGCGTTTGCCTCGAAAATAGGCAACTTAACATAATTTCAACAAAAAAATTTTAAGTACAGCCCTGATTATTTTTTGCCACTTCTTTTTTCCTCTCCTCCTTCTATCCTCCTTAGAATCACATTTTCTCCAAGAATTACGTGTCTGGCATCCTTTAAACTGAGATTTACAAGCACAAAGATCAGTGAGATGTTGACTGATGAAGGGCCAAACAGAGAATGATATTTGGCGCCAATTTCGGGACGACTGCGTCACTGCGCATGCGCAGTGGAGTCGTACTATGGAGGTCCTTTAGGACATGATTTCTTTTTGTTTTGGATGCAAATTTTGGGGATTGGGGGGCAAAATTTGTGTTTGGCCCTGGTTTTTGTGGAGTTAGCACCAGCTAAGTCTGGGTCATTGGTACAGTATAAAAATTTTGTACATATCGACAAAAAACACAAGCAATGTTTCAGCCAATGGACCTCCTGGATTAACCCGGAGGTCCATTGGCTGAAACGTTGCTTGCACTGGTTATGCTTTGCAACAAATTTGCAATTACTGCATGGGTGGAATCTCCACTCCACGGGTGATTTAGTGATAATACACTCTCCACGTACTGTACCTCCCTGCTGAATTATCATGTAATACTCTCTTTTACAAAGAGTGGTGTTGGTGCCTATTCCGGTCACTTCCTGACGTCTGCGCATGTGCAGAGGGTAATGTATGGAGGACCAGTTAGGACTTCTAATTTTTTTCGGTTTTGCATGCAAATTTTGGGGATGGGGGAGGGCAAAATTTGTGTTTGGCCCTAGATATTTTTGAGTTAGCACCAGCTAAGTCTGGGCCATTGGTAAGTATAAAAAATATACAAATTATTATGAATTTAAGATTTTTGTGAACACTCAATTTTAGTCGTCATGTTAGGTAAAAAATTAAATTATATGTGATAAAAAGAATCTCAAATTTGTTGCAATTGACATGAAATTTCTGAACCTCGTTCACTAAAATCAAACTGAGCACCAGGCTTAGATCAATTGTAGTGATCTTGGTACAAATTTCATATCAAATTGCGTCTCATTAGAAGTCCTCTGTTTACAAAAGCTTGAAGTTGTCATTCAAAATGGTTTCCATTTAGTTTGTAACTCAACAGGATTTTTTCAGGGGCCGCTAATGATGCACACAACAAAACTATATCCAACTCAAGATGCGACATGTTTCCATGTGTTTGGTCGAGTAATGAGTGGAACATTACACGCCAATCAAGAAATTAGGATTCTTGGAGAGAATTATTCCCTGCAAGATGAAGAAGACAGCAGATTTGGACAGGTTGGACGACTGTGGATTACAGAAGCCAGGTATATTGATTCTTTACAGATTTTGTTTTACTGATTTAGTGTCTATAGCCAAGTACATTCTCCTCAGAACAATGAAGTGTGAGCTCATTCCAATGAGAGGTCATAAGCTACGTTTTGGGGACAAAAAATGAAAACATATTGAAAATTGAATGGTGATTTTTGTGAATATAACTGGCTGGTTTTTGTTAACCCGTTACCCATTGTAACGACCAAAACCAGCCAGCACTATTCTCAAAAATCGCCAGTTAATTTTCATTATTTTTGCATTTTTTGTCTCAAAAACATATGTTATGACCCCTCGTTGGAACGAGGGATCATAACCTATGAAATTAGTTAGTCAAGAATTTTTTGTGCAGGTGTTGTCTGCTTTTCATGTTAGGTAAAGGGTTAAATAATTTTCTTCTCTTGAACCACCAGTCAGAGTCTTTTAGTATTTGGTATACAACATCCTTAGGGGTGTCAGTTTCAAGTTTGTTAAGCAAAGTCCTGGTATTAATATTTGGGCTTGCTATGGGTGCCCAAATTTTAACGTGGTGCAAAAGAGGTACATTCTTTGTGTGATGAACCACCATTCAGAATGTTTTGGTATTTAGTATACAAGCCCCTTGCTGGGCTCAGATGCAGGTCTGTTCAAAGCAAGTCCCTGGATTCATATTTGGGCTCCCTATAGGAGCCCAAATTTTAACTCAGTGTAATTTGCTGAGTAGGCTTTAAAAATCCATCTTCAGATCCACCATTCAGAATCAATTGATATTTGATATATGGCATCCTGGGGGCGGCGTGTGTGTGTTGGGGAAGGGTGTAGCATCTCAATACTTGAAAAAAATCATCTAACAAGGATAACAGGGTTATACATAAAATTACATGACTTCCTTCCTTTGCATTTTTTACTGGCCATACATGGTAATTAAATTCTCCTTTAACCCTTTACCTAACGCAGACGATATCAAAATTTATTATTTTAAATATCATGTTTTTAAATTTTTCAAAAAATTTCAAGAAAATCATATGTGCCCCCTCGTTGGAACGAGCTCGACGAGCCCGTTCCAACGAGGGATCACATGATATGGTTTCGTTGAAATTTTTTGAAATATAATATTTTTTCAACTGCTGACCTTGCATATTATGTGGGCGGATGTGGGCGATTCATTGGGTAAAGGGTTAAACAATTTTGCCAGTGTTTGAGCGCATCGGGACCAGTCGGGCCTCTTGTTCGATTAAAAGGAGTTTGACCTATTACCTATATGCAATTAACTGATTAAACTGATATTGAAGGTTTGGTAAATAGTTTAGTGTTTGGCAATTATGTGAGATTAACAAGTGATAGTGTGCTCTACGATAAAAATATTTAACATTAAATCACTTTGGCCATGGAAAAAAAAATCTTCCTTTTCAAGTACCTCCCTCATCATTAAATTCTCTCCCCCCCCCCCCCCCCCCCCCCCCCCACCCTCCTTCCCCCAATAATGAAAATTCTTCCAGTTTAACTCTTCAAACTGTTTTACAAGATTGAAGGAAAAAAGCCTCCCTCACCAGGCCTGGCATTCTGAAAAATGCAGGAGGGCAAAAAATCGCTCTCCTCAATCAGCTTAGGAGAGCAATTAGCTTTACACAGCATTTTAAGTATCCAGTTGAACGAACTCATTGAAACTGAAACCAACAGACTACATCAGTGATTTTATTAACTTTACTAAGGTAAAGCGAAATCTCTTAGACATCTAGATGTCTCACTCAACAACCGAACACACACTTGACAAGACCTGTGTGTGTACTCAGACCTGTTGTCCAAGAAAGTCATACGCCTACCACTACCACCTTCAACCCCCCAAGGGGGGTTGAAGGTGGTAGTGGTAGGCGTATGACTTTCTTGGACAACAGGTCTGCTTGAATCTACAGTCACATCCTGGTGCAAGTGCTTCAAGTGACAGGATAGTAGTAATGGTAGTATATTATAGTGTCAATATTCCTTGAATAATTACCCCTCAAACTGTGATGTCAGTTGTTGAACTTGAAACTGACAGAAAAAAAAATATTGCTGTGACCCATTTTGCTTCAAATGATTGCAACTGTGTTTGCGTATGGTTGCAGCCATTACCTTTTACCACTAAACCACTTTCAAAATGAAATTACGTGATGTTATGTGACTTCGAAGTTAAATTACATTTTTGCTTTACAACAAAAAATTAATGTGAGCATAATACATGTAATCTCAATCATCCCAGACCAAAATATTTAGGAGGGCAATTTTTCGCTCTCCTTAATTCTTTCAGGAGGGCAGTAAGGAGAGCTAAAAAATCGCTCTCCTGAAATTGCCAAGCCTGACTGCAGCACATCACTGTTAAAGGCTATAGGTCTATGATAACTTATCATCATCATAACTTGGCTATTGGATCAAATACTTCGTTATCCAAGCTAGTTAGAAATTTCTCCATCAATAGACCAAGAACCCTCAGATTAATTCCCAAGTGGAATTGGGCTTGGGTTCTGTTGAAGCTCAAAGAAGCTCCTTTTGAGCCATTAGATGTCGTAGAGTTCAAATTCTTGACCTATAAAATGGCATTTCTCTTAGCCTTTGCATTTGCTAGAAGAGTCGGTGAACTTCATGCATTATCTGTTGATGAAACTCACTACCGTAGTATGGGTAATACCATTACCATGACTATGGAAGTGGGATTTTTGGCTAAGAATCTGATTCTGGACAAGCAGCCGCAGTCTGTTGTCATTAAGGCCTTACCGTCTTCGGATAACCGTAGACCCTTGCTGTGTCCAGTCAGGGCTATGCGCATTTATGAACGTCGACCAGATTTTGTTAGAAAGGGACGAAAACGTTTCTTTCTTTCGTTGATTCCTAACAGAAAAGATATTTCTGTTCATGCTGTCGCTAGATGGATGCAGTTGGCAATACACATTGCCTATGAAAATCTATCTTCGGATCAACGTTCTGTCAATAAGATCTCAGCGCACTAGGTTAGAGCACTGTCCACTTTTTGGCTTATTCTAACTGTTTTACAAGATTGAAGTAACTTCAGGAATAATTGCCTGACAAACAAGAATGTTTTTTTACTGGTTGAATGCTAGAAGCCACCATCATGGCTTTATTGAAAAGTGCTGCATGTATTACCTTGATGTTTGCTCAGCAGTAGAAGAAAGGTTTTTTTTTTAGCTCGCCAAAGGGAGCTTAACTTATCACTTGCCATCCGTCATTGTCCATCCGTCATTGTCGTCCGTCGTGAACTTTACATTATCGACTTCTCCTACAATATTGAACCAAATTTGGCATGCATGTTCCTTATCATATGTCAATTCAAGTTGCTGAGCATAAACGTGCCGCACCCACAGGGGGGCACCACAAGGGGCATAACACTGATAGCACCCAAAAATTATTTTAAAAAATTAAAAAAATCTTCTTCTCCAGAACCATCAATTAGAATCTTTTGATATTTGGTATATGGCATCTCTAGAGGGCTCAGATTCAAGTTTGTTCAAAGCAAGTCCCTGGATTAATAATTGGACTCCCTGGAGGAGCCTAAGTTCTAACTTTGTGAAATATGAGAAAATTTCTTTAAAATTCTTCTTCTGCAGACCCACCAGTCAGAATGCTTTCATATTTGGTATAGAACATCTTTAGGGGGGTCAGATTCAAGTTTGTTCAAATTGGGGCCCTGAGTTAGTATTTGGGCTTTCCATTGGAGCCCAAATTTTTAACTTGGTGCAGTTTGAGGAAATTTCTTTAAAAATCTTCTTCAGATCCACCAGTCAGAGTCCTTTCATATTTGGTATACAACATCTTCAGGAGGGTCAGATTCAAGTTCGTTCAAATCGAGTCTCTAGGTTAATATTTGGACTCTCTATTGGAGCTTAAAGTTTAACTTGGAGCAATTTGAGGAAATTTCTTTAAAAATCTTCTTCAAATTCACCAGTCAGAATCCTTTCAGATTTGTTATACAACACCTCAAGGTGGGTCGGTTTCAGGTTTGTTCAAATCAGTTACCTGGGTAAATATATGGGCTCCCTATGGGAGCCCTAATATCAACTTAATGCAAAATGAGGGTCAGATTCAAGTTTGTTCAATCCTTGTCCCAGGGTTGACATTTGGGCTCCCTATGGGAGCCAAAATTTTAACTTAATGCAATATAAGGAAATTTCTTTAAAAATCTTCTTCTTCAGATCCACCAGTTGGAATCCTTTCATATTTGGTATACATCATCTCTTGGAGGGCAAGACTCAAGTTTGTTCAAATCTGGTCCCTGGGTTATTAATTTGTGCTACCTATGGGAGCCTGAATTTTAACTAAGTGCAATATGAGGGAATTTCTTTTAAAATCTTCTTCTTGAGATTCACTAATCGGAACCCTTTCATATTTGGTATACAACATCTCCAGGTGGATCATATTCAGGTTTGTTCAAATCGGATCCCTGGGTTAATATTTTGGCTCCCTATTTGAGCCCAAAGTTTAACTTAGTGCAATGTGAGGTGATTTCTTTAAAAACCTTCTTTAGATCCACCAGTCAGAATTCTTTCATATTGGGTATATGAAATCTCAAGGGGGATCAGATTCAAGTTTGTTCAATTTGAGTCCTTGGCTTAATATTTGGGCTCTATGGGTGGGGTGGGGTGGCAGGTGGGCATGTTAGGTTCAGGTTTGTTCAATTCCATTCCTTAGTGTTTTCCATTAAATTTGCCTCTCATGACTTCATTCCTTTGTAGTGTTGATGAACCATGTCTAACTGAATGTGACCCCCAAATACTTCTTTGAACCACTTTGGCAGGTGAGCGATTAAGACCCCTTGGGGCCTCTTGTTATACAAATCTGTTTGCTTGCAATTTATTAGTGAGTGCCTGTTCACAACCTCCAATATATTGTAACAAAACAGTTATTTATTAACCAAATCTTACGAAACTAAGGCCGCTTTTGCTGCTAGCATGGTACAGTAAAACCCGTCTTGAGAGACCACTGCCTTGAGAGACCACATCTACCAGGCACCGATTGGTTTTACTCTATAATGGACCTGCTATGGGAGACCACCTGTTTTTGAGAGACCACCTGTCTTGAGAGACCACTGTGACCTGGTACCAACTTGTATTTTTATGCCATAATAGACCTGTCTTGAGAGACCGCCCCTTTGAAGACTGAAACCATGACAAAAACTTTTTACCTGTTCTGGAATTGGAAAATCCATTGTGGTTATACTAACATAATTAAAAGTACTAAAAGCTCTTAATTGGGTTTCAGTTGCTAACTCATTAAAGATTGAGATGTTTTTATAAAACCCCTGTGAAAACTGAAAAGATAAGGATTATTGCTGAATAAACAATTTCATACATACCTGAAATGTGACAGATAGGAATAAAAATAAATTTGTGTTGAAAATCTTTTGTAACAAATTGAAATGGACTGTTATAAAAATAAATTAGTGTTGAAAATCTTCATTGAAGATTTTCAACACTAATTTATATTTTTATACTGTACCAATGACCCAGACATAGCTGGTGCTAACTCTTAAAATATAGGGCCAAACACAAATTTTGCCCCCCAATCCCCAAAATTTGCATCTAAAACCAAAGAAAACATGTCCTGAATGGCCCTCCACACTTCACCTCCACTGTGCATGCGCAGTGTCAAGGACGTTCCGAAATTGGCGCCATTATTCATTCTTAGTTTGGCCCTTCATCAGTTAACATCTGACTGATCTTTGTGCTTGTAAATCTCAGTTTAAATGATGCCAGACACATAAATATTAGTGAAATGGTGATTCTAAGGTGGATATAGAAGGAGGAGAGGAAAAATGTGTGACAGAATATTATCAGGGCTGTAACTTAAAATTTTTTAATGAAATTATGTTAAGTTACCTATTTTCGAGGCAGCAGCCATTTTGTTGTCATTCTTGTTATTTAGTTACACTGATTTTTCAGTGTTTTCCTCTCTCCCTTTCCTTTAAGTCCCCTCTTGCTATTCTCCCATGCTTTTGGCATAGTTTCTGTAATTATTATTACTAAAATTTCTTGGGAGTTTTAGCTGAATAACAGAATGAATTCTGTTCTTTTCCCCATATTTACGTCTTCACCTATGGGTGGTTAGGCGTTGTGTTCTGCATCTACCATCTGAGGTTCTGCAGTTTCTTCCCTGGAAGTCTCTGTTTTGCATCAGATAGTGTATTTTTGGTAACTGATTTCGGGCCTGGGTGCCTGGAGTCTTATTTTAGTGTTTTTACACTCATTGTTTACATTTACAACAGCCCTCTGTGTGAGGGGGGGATTTCTTGAAAATAATATCTTGATGTTAATTTAATCATAACTAGATATATTATTATTGTTCGTAAGTGTTGCATAAATTGTTTAAAATATTTTTAAATTTTTTGTCCACACTTAGGCTTGGGATCCATTGGGGCTCAACGTTACTTTTCAGAAACTTGGGCTGTTCTGAAAAAATATTTTTTCAAAATATTTTGATTTCAATTATTTTTTCTATGTTAATGGATCATATTATTATTATGTATTTTGATTGTCAGGGGTTGGTGCGAGTACCAGGACTTTGTTTTCTTTTCACATTGAAAGGATTTTGATCAATTGTAATAAGAGGAAGTCTTCCTCTGACTTTTATAATCATTCTATATGTAGTCAGTGTACTCGCATTAACTCCTGTTCTGTATCTGATGATTTCGATGACAACATGGGAAGCGTATGTCAGGGTATGTTAGTGGGGAATTGGACATTCCGGTCCTTTCCCCGCAGGGTCACTCTACTTTATCAATTTCTATTTCAGACGATCAAGATTAGGGTGATGTATCTGTGATGTCTTCCAACAGTGTGCCTCCGTCGTCACAATTAATGAAGGGCTAGCGGAAAAGTGCTCATGTAAATACGGCAATTGCCTAAGAGGACCCTAGTAGGTTCGACGGCCTTTGACGTCCGCTAGCTCGCCCGGTGTAGCGTCCATTCATCGAATGGTTCGGCAGCCGGGTTCGTCCGTTGCGGTCTAGAAGGAGTTTTGGGGTGATGCGAGCACTATAAATCAACCAAATGCACACCCAGTGACGGCGGATTAGAGCGAGAACGGAGGAAGCCTTTTAGTCCGGTTCATAGCTCGTTCTGGTCCATCCGGACGGCGAGCGAGAGAGGCCCCTCTCTCGTACTACAACATCTGGCCCCAGATGTTTTGGTACAAATGTTTCGCATTCGGAGCATACGTCCGCCGCTCGGGACGCTCCGACATATAGTCAGTCCGGAGAGACTGTCAATAAGGCTTCCTCATTCTCATGGTAGCGCACACGACTGCTCTTGGCTACGTGACCTCGGATATCCAGTCAGCTTCGCCAGTCAGAGAATCATCAGCGACCAGGTCACACCATCCGGTAGCCAGGGACACGAGGCCTGCAGACTCCGGACGTTCGCATAGGAAGTGTGCGGGAGTCAACGTACACGGAGCTTCCGGCGGCAATGCATCGTAAGACCGCTACTGCACAGGCCTCGGGGACGGATGTGCTATCCTAAATAGCACAGCTTATCGCATCATCCCAGCATCAACTGAATCTGTCGCATAATGTTTTATCCGACGATGCTGGGTCGGGACGCTCCGCGGAAGCGGGTACGGACGTCCGAAAATTTCATCCGGTCCGACGGGATACCGAAAGGGATTCGGAGGATTTCAAGCTTTCACTTTCGGAACAACATATGCTGTTGTGTATGTCATCTGACTTGATCTTCTACAGGTTCTTTCGTCGGACCAGAATGCTGCGATGCCGGATAAGAAACTGATAGCGTCGGTGGACTTAGAAATTTTTGGGTCGGTTCAGGGACATCGTCCCTCAGTTCCGACATAGTCCAATAATGTCACACAAACTTTCGAATTATTGAACGACGCTATATATTTATTATTATATGCTTGCTATTACCAAGCGTTTCTGGTTTCTTGTTCGCAAAGTTACGGAGATGTCTTTCAAAAGTGTGCCTCTGTCGTCATAGTTAATGAAGAGCTAGCGGCAATAAGTGCTCATGGAATATGTCTGTCGCCTAAGAGGTCCCTTGTAGGATCGACGGAGTGACATTCGCTAGCTCACCCGGTGAAGCGTACATTCATCGAATGGTTCGGCTGCCGGGTTCGTCTGTTGCGGTCTAGGAAGGAGTTTTGGGTGATGTGAGCACTATAATTACTTTAGTACTCACCCAGTGACGGCGCATTGAGGATAGATCGGAGGAAGCCTGTTAGTCCGGTTCCTGGCTTGTCCAGGTCCGTCCGGGCTGTGAGCGAGAGAGGTCCCTCTCTCGTCCAACAACATAGGGGACCACATGTTGTGGTTCAGATATTTTACATTCGGAGCATATGTCCGTCGCTCGGGACGCTCCGTTATATTGACAGTCCGAGAGACTGTCGATAATGCTTCCTGATCCTCACAGCAGTGCACACGACCGCACATTGGTTACGTGACCTCGAGTATCCGATCAGTTTCGTCATTCAGTGATTCCACGGCGAACAGGTCACGCCATCCGGTAGCCAAGGGACACGAGGCCTATACACTCCGTTCGCTCGCATATTAGTAGTATGCACGGGGTATCGATCACGGAGCTTCCAGCGGCAATGCATCGTAGGACCGCTTCTCCACAGGCCTCAGTGACGGACGTGCTATCCGAGTTTGCACAGTTTTTTCGCAGCATCCCAGCAATCGACAGTTTCTTGGTCGAATCAGGAATTATCCGACGGCGCTGGGTCGGTGTGGTCCGCGGTTGCATCAGGTACGGACGACCGAACGCTTTATAGGGTCCGACAGGATGGCGAAAGGGATTCGAAAGATTTCGAGTTTTCCCTTTCGTAGCATCGGAAGCTGCCATACATATCTTCCGGCATTATCTTCCAGTGATTGTTATTTCGGACTACATTGCTGCGATGTTGGATAAGAGACTTATAGCGTCATTGGACTCAGAATTTTGGATCGGTTCAGGGACATTGTCCCTGACTTACCGACACAGTCCAATAATGTCATTAGAACATGTGTATTATTTATCGACGCTATATATATATAAGCCTGCTACCAAGCATGATAGTTTAGTTTCTTGTCCGCAATGCTCATTTCTGCCTTTTATCATTTATACGAATAATTTATTTTGGCAGAACAGGGCATCCCGAGAGTTCATATGTGTCTAGACGGCGTGGTTAAAGACTGGAAATAATCTTTTTCGCCGTCTATGTCTTTTCCAACCACAATGTTGGAAACGACAATGATGTCTAGTAGACTTAACTTAGACGCTTTATCATACGTAATCCACCTTACTGAGGCGTTATCATTACGTCTTCTAGAGAAAGAATTCCGGGATATGATCCTCAATGTAATTTCTTTTGAGGGCAGTAGTTTGTTCACGTATACTTCGCCCTTCAGTGGCTGCTTGGAGTTGGTTAGACGTGACGCAGCCCTAGCTACATCCACGCACGTGGATAGTAAGGTGAAGAACTCTCTCAGAGTCGCTTCGTTCTCGGAGAAGCTTCGCTTCGTTCTCAGAGAAGCTTCTCTTCGACGGCAACTTTTCAGCAATCCATGAATTGCTCGATTTACACGTTCTCTTGTCTATCTAGTGTAGGAAGAGATTCAGACTGGGGCAAACATTCGGTGGTTGACTCAGAGAGTGCCACTGCAGTTGCCGGATCCGAGTTTTATATTATGACGGTTGCCAGTCAAACAGGTTGGGATATAATATTGATCCCAACGGATTCGAAGTGCCAGGGTCTTTGGGTTCCGCAGTCTCTAAGCAAGTACTTATCTTCCACGGAATAATGTTTTTTTTAGGCTTGCTTTATGTCATTGGATGAACATTATTCAGAAATGCATGTCCAAATCCTGTCCGTTAATTCGACAGTAGTGGCGTATCTCCAGAACTAGGGAGGCACTCATTCGTTTCCGTTATTTAATTTAATGGAAAGAATCCTTCTGTTTGTTATAGTACACCAAGTTCTGCTTCGGTCCGTCATATTCCGGGTCGTCTGATTGTATTACCGGACTCCCGTTCACTTATGGGTCGCTTGTTGCCGTCAGAATGGACTCTCAACAAACAAGTATTCAATCAGATTTGCTATCAGTGGGAGCGCCCAATGATAATTTATTTACGACACAACTTGCTAATCAATTGCAGACGTATGTGTTTGCTTGTCCGGATCTCTGAGCTTATGTTGTTAACGCTCTATTGATCTAATAGGACGGAATGATAGGATATGCGTATCCTCCTGCGCTGTTGTTTCAGCAAGTATTGCTAAGATAAACAACCACAATACATTTCTGTTGATAGCATCTCTGTCTTCACAGAGACCGTGGGTAAATTTACTCTGATGTCTACTGTGGGACTTAACGCGAAATCTTCCTCCATGAGAGGATCTTTTTTCGCTGGGTAAAATCGTGTCGTCTTTATCACAACCCGCAAGGTCTCAACCTTCACGTATTCCGTTGTGTGGTCCTTATTGCATTGTAAAGCATTGTACTGGACGAGCTTTGGACGCGATTTCTTACTATAGGAGAACCTCTTCTTCGCTATACTATGCGGCTAAGTGGGGGCTCTTCCGTCGTTGGTGTAGGGATCACTATGTTGATATTGTTGATTCCTCCATACTAGTCATTGCAACTTTTTAGTATACTTGTTTGACAAGATCTACTGCAGCATGTTATTATTAAGGTTATAGGTTTATGTTACCTCATACCTATGCACTCTATGATAGTTGACAATTGAGTCTTATGTCTCTTTATCTAAGTCAGTTAGTAACTTTTCGATAAATAGACTTAGAATCATTAGATTAAATTCCTATACGGAATTTAACTTCGGTTCTTTAGCTAAGTAATCATTTGAGCCTCTGGAAACAGTAGTTTTCAAATTCTGACCATTTAGACAGTAATTCTGTTGGCTTCTCTTTTACTGAAGAGTCAGTGAGTTTCATGCACTATCGGTGGATGATTTTCACTTTCGTAGTTTCGGAATCTCTACTTTACTATTTAGGTTAGATTTTTGCATAAGAGTCAGGCTCCTAATTAATATCCGGAACCTATTGTTATTAAGGTCCTTCCGTCTTCGTACGGGCATAGGCCTTTACTCTGTCCGGTTAGAGTTTATGTATTTATAAACAGATATCTGTTTATTACTACGGGCGTAAGCTTCTTCTGTCTTTGATGCCTAATAGAAGGACGTTACGCTCCATTCTATTGCTAATGGATTCAATTAACTATCGATACTGCTTATGGTATATCATTCAATCAGCAGTTGTGTTTGAGATTTCGGCTCTTGAAGTAAGAGTTCTTCTACATCTTGGGCTTACATTAATAGTGTCGCTATTATAGATTTTTGAAGGCTGCTCATTGCGCTCAGCCATCCACATTCATGAATTTTTATCTCAGAAATATCGAGTCCATTTCTGGAGGCCTCTATTGTTAGGTCTATTATCTACTGCTCAGAATGTCTTTCACTTAACAGTTGCTTCTATAGCTAGGTAGGCTGTCTGTTTCGACAGTGACTCCGTTCTGCTGCCCTCTTCGCTCTGGGCTATTTGACCCAGGGCAAGAAAAAGGGGGGGGGGGAGGGTGTTCCCTTGGGTCACCTCTTTTACTATGAAAACAAGGGGATACCTCCTCCGGAGTTAGTAATTCTGAGCTGTTATTGGGATGGTTGTTTAGTGAGAAGTTTATGTTTTTAAAATTCATTCAGGTCTTAGTTTTTAAAGTATAGCTTTTGAATATAGCACGTGTCAACGGACATTATTATACAATCCTTAGACACTTTTAAGGAGTATTAAGAGTCTCTATTCTCTAGACTTACTTTATTTATTGGCTTACTTTAAAAATTATTAGTATAAGGATTATACTAGATATTAATAGAGTACATGGATGTATGATGCTCAATTTTGGAAGGTGTTGTATCTTTCTAATTTATCATAAATAAGAAAGATACATGTAAGGCCTAATACTTCTTTTTCCCTTGAGGGGATGACTCTATTTTATATAATTGAGCGTATTCCATCTTGCTCTATGTCCTTGACCCTCCAGCCTTTTTACTATTCAGCTATGTCTGGGTCATTGGTACAGTATAAAAATGTTAAAAAATTTATAGTAATTTATATATTTTTTATACTTACCAATGACCCAGACGGGGATGGTCCTCCCAGGAGTTGGGAACTCTTGCCTCCCCGCTGAGTACATAGCGCTTACCAGGCACTGGTTATAAGAATGAATAATGGTGCCAATTTCGGAACGTCCTTGACACTGCGCATGCGCAGTGGAGGTGAAGTGTGGAGGGCCATTCAGGACATGTTTTCTTTAGTTTTAGATGCAAATTTTGGGGATTGGGGGGCAAAATTTGTGTTTGGCCCTATATTTTAAGAGTTAGCACCAGCTATGTCTGGGTCATTGGTAAGTATAAAAAATATATAAATTACTATAAATTTTTTAACTTTTATAATTTTTATAACAGTTCATTTCAATTTGTTACAAAAACTTCATAAAAAAGAACAACTACAAAGTAATTACAAAAATCTATTCTTCTCCATTTCTGAATTTTGTGGTTGGTTATTCACTGACTTGAGAAAACCTGAAACCTGTTATAAGAGACCACCTGTCTTGAGAGACCACTTTTGTGTTGCCGAATTGGCGGTCTCTCAAGACAGGTTCTACTGTATCATTGAAAAAAATACCCATGTTCCAAATCGCTATTGAAAAATAATTTTGCACTCAACCAGTTAATAGAAAGTGAACTATGGACATTTAGTGATGACAGTGTTCCTGTTGGCCTTGGAAAACCTTGAAATTGAAAATCAATATTTTTATACTGTACCAATGACCCAGACATAGCTGGTGCTAACTCTTAAAATATAGGGCCAAACACAAATTTTGCCCCCCAATCCCCAAAATTTGCATCTAAAACTAAAGAAAACATGTCCTGAAAGGCCCTCCACACTTCGCCCCTACTGCGCATGCGCAGTGTCAAGGACGTTCCGAAATTGGCGCCATTAATCATTCTAAGTTTGGCCCTTCATCAGTTAACATCTGACTGATCTTTGTGCTTTTAAATCTCAGTTCAAATGATGCCAGACACATAAATATTAGTGAAATGGTGATTCTAAGGAGGATAGAGAAGGAGGAGAGGAAAAGAATGTGTGACAGAATATTATCAGGGCTGTAACTTAAAATTTTTTAATGAAATTATGTTAAGTTACCTATTTTCAAGGCAGCAGCCATTTTGTTGTCATTCTGATTATTTAGTTACACTGTTTTTTCAAGTGTTTTCCTCTCTCCCTGTCCTTTAAGTTCCCCCTTGCTATTCTCCCATGCTTTTGGCATAGTTTCTGTAATTATTATTACTAAAATTTCTTGGGAGTTTTAGCTGAATAACAGAATGAATTCTGTTCTTTCCCCATGTTTACGTCTTCACCTACGGGTGGTTAGGCGTTGTGTTCTGCATCTACCATCTGATGTTCTGCAGTTTCTTCCCTGGAAGTCTCTGTTTTGCATCAGATAGTGTATTTTTGGTAACTGATTTCGGGCCTGGGTGCCTGGAGTCTTATTTTAGTGTTTTTACACTCATTGTTTACATTTACAACAGCCCTCTGTGTGAGGGGGGGGGGATTTCTAAATAATAATATCTTTATGTTATTTTAATCATAACTAGATACATTATTATTGTTCGTAAGTGTTGAATAAATTGTTTAAAATATTTTTAAAATTTTTGTCCACACTTAGGCTTGGGATCCATTGGGGCTCAACGTTACTTTTCAGAAACTTGGGCTGTTCTGAAAAAATATTTTTTCAAAATATTTTGATTTCAATTATTTTTTCTATATTAATGGATCATATTATTATTATGTATTTTGATTGCCAGGGGTTAGTGCGAGTACCAGGACTTGTTTTCTTTTCACATTGAAAGGATATTGATCAATTGTTTTAAGAGGAAGTCTTCCTCTGACTTTATTATCATTCTATATGTGGTCAGTGTACTCCAGACATGTTAACTCTCCCGGAATGCCCGGGAAAATCCCGGAATTTCAGTGTAGTTCCCGGCCTCCCGGACGGGAATCAGTTTTGGACCAAAAATCCCGGAAAACAACAGTCAAATATTTCGTTCCTGTTGTAACTTAGGAACAATGTTCGGAGTCAAATCTCATGCATTTCAAACTCTGGTAAAAACTCACGAAGCAGTAAAATATGGATTTAAGTTAAATTTATTTAAGAAAAGGCTAGTTTATGATATATATTTCAACTGTGTTCATGTTTATTTCTGGGGTTTTTCTTCAGAGATTCGTGACCAATGTGCAAGTGTCGAAGTGAAAATAGGTGACTTACTTTCAAAAAATTGAAAACTCCACCTTCATTTAAATGCAGTTTTTGGAAATTAAAATATATGAAAAGGAATTAAATAATATATATTTATTTATTCCTCCATAGAATAGCTTTAATTCTCATCCCTTTTCCAAAATCAGAACATAAACAACAACTATTTAGCACAGCTTAAAAGTAGGTTAAAGTCGCTTAGGATGCCGAAAAATTATGACAGCATATTTAAACACAATGGACTTTTTTTCTAACATCACATTTATTCTGTTGTGCTGACTACAGAACTGTTAACTGTTGGCCATCTGTAACCAGAAAATTTCGAATGGAATTAAACAGAAATGCTTCAATGATGAAAAGAAAAGTTTTGTGTAGGGCATAAGCATCCCACATGCATGAAGTTTGCTGAAGATACTTTCTGAGTACTAATGTTCAAGATTGAAGTAACTGAATATCAGGACATCTTTTCCTGTTAACATTTTCAGATTTGGGAAATTATTAGCTAAGCAGACTTTGATAAGAGCAAACCACAGGTGGATGTGCTCTGTGGGTCAGTGTGGGTGGGTGGTGGTGGGGAGGGGGGGGGGGGGGGGGGGGGGTCATGAAGAAGAGGATCCCAGGGGGGGGGGGGGGTCAAATCAGCAGTTATTTTATGATTTTTTAACATAGCATAAATGCATCAGCATAGTTGACAACTAGTTCTGGATATAACCAGGTGTTAATAGTGGTCCGTGAGCTGAAAATTCACAAGTTTTTTCTTTTATTTTGCCCCCGCGCGAACTTTTCCCTGAAATCCATCCCATTTCCCTGAAAATAACCCTTAGGTTCCCTGAAAAATTATTCTGGAGGTTAACATGTCTGGTGTACTCGCATTAACTCCTGTTCTGTATCGTATGATTTCGATGACAATATGGGAAGCGTATGTCACGGTATGTTGTTGGGGATTTGGACACTCCGGTCCTTTCCCCGCAGGGTCACTCTACTTTATCAATTTCTTTTTCAGACGATCAAGATTAGGGTGATGTATCTGTGATGTCTTCCAACAGTGTGCCTCCGTCGTCACAATTAATGAAGGGCTAGCGGAAAAGTGCTCATGTAATACGCCAATTGCCTAAGAGGACCCTAGTAGGACGGCCTTTGACGTCCGCTAGCTCGCCCGGTGTAGCGTCCATTCACCGAATGGTTCGGCAGCCGGGTTCGTCCGTTGCGGTCTAGAAGGAATTTTGGGGTGATGCGAGCACTATAAAATTAACTTAATGCACACCCAGTGACGGCGGATCGGAGGGAGAACGGAGGAAGCCTTTTAGTCCGGTTCATAGCTCGTTCCGGTCCATCTGGACGGCAAGCGAGAGAGGCCCCTCTCTCGTTCAACAACATCTGGCCCCAGATGTTGTACAAAATGTGTCGCTAGCGGAGCATACGTCCGTCGCTCGGGACGCTCCGTTGTATAGGCAGTCCGCTGAGACTGCTAAGGCTTCCTCTTCTCGTCAG
This sequence comes from Pictodentalium vernedei, assembly GCA_031216915.1. Lineage (NCBI taxonomy): Eukaryota > Metazoa > Mollusca > Scaphopoda > Dentaliida > Dentaliidae > Pictodentalium > Pictodentalium vernedei. The sequence continues at coordinate 453,097,158 of CM062290.1, read as the reverse complement.
CGCACACGACCGCACCTTGGCTGCGTGACCGCCGATATATTACCAGCTTCGCCGATCAAGGATTCTTCGGCAACCAGGTCACACCATCCGGCAGCCAGGGATTCGAGACCGATGGACTCCGGACGTTCGCATAGGAAAAGTATGCGGGAGCCATCTGATGCGGAGCTGCCCTCGGCGAAGCAGCGATAGACTGCGCCTCCGCAGGTCTCGACGCCGGACATTCTTGTGCACATAGCACAGCTTATCGCAGCATCCCAGCAGCCGACAGAAACGGTGTCGGATCGAGAATTATCCGACGGCGCTGGGTCGGTAGCCGGGGACACGAGGCCTGCAGACTCCGGACGTTCGCATAGGAAGTGTGCGGGAGTCAACGTACATGGAGCTTCCGGCGGCAATGCATCGTAAGTCCGCTACTGCACAGGCCTCGGGAACGGACGTGCTTTCCTTAATAGCACAGTTTATCGCAGCATCCCAGCATCAACTGAATCTGTCGCATATATTTTATCCGACGATGCTGGGTCGGGACGCTCCGCGGAAGCGGGTACGGACGTCCGAAAGTTTCATCCGGTCTGACGGGATACCGAAAGGGATTCGGAGGATTTCAAGCTTTCCCTTTCGGAACAACATATGCTGCGATGCCGGATAAGAAACTGATAGCGTCGGTGGACTTAGAAATTTTTGGTTCGGTTCAGGGACATCGTCCCTCAGTTCCGACATAGTCCAATAATGTCACACAAACTTTCGAATTATTGAACGACGCTATATATATTATTATTTTATGCTTGCTATCCAAGCATTTCTGGTTTCTTGTTCGAAGAGTTATGGAGATGTCTTTCAAAAGTGTACCTCTGTCGTCATAGTTAATGAAGAGTTAGCGGCAATAAGTGCTCATGGAATATGTCTATCGCTTACGGAGTGACATTCGCTAGCTCACCCGGTGTAGCGTACATTCATCGAATGGTTCGGCTGCCGGGTTCGTCCGTTGCGGTTTAGGAAGGAGATTTGGGTGATGCGAGCACTTTAATTACTTTAGTACTCACCCAGTGACGGCAGATTGAGGACAGATCGGAGGAAGCCTGTTAGTCCGGTTCCTGGCTTGTCCAGGTCCGTCCGGGCTGTGAGCAAGAGAGATTCCTCTCTCGCCCAACAACATAGGGGACCGCATGTTGTGGTTCAGATATTTTACATTCGGAGCATATGTCCGTTGCTCGGGACGCTCCGTTATATTGACAGTCCGAGAGACTGTCTTTAATGCTTCCTCATCCTCACAGCAGGGCACACGACCGCACATTGGCTACGTGACCTCGAGTATCCGATCAGTTTCGGCATTCAGTGATTCCACGGCGAATAGGTCGCGCCATCCGGTAGCCAAGGGACACGAGGCCTATACACTCCGTTCGCTCGCATATTGGAAGTATGCACGGGGTAACGATCACGGAGCTTCCAGCGGCAATGCATCGTAAGACCGCTTCTCCTCAGACCTCAGTGACGGACGTGCTATCCGAGTTAGCACAGTTGTTTCGCAGCATCCCAGCAATTGACAGTTTCTCGGTCGAATCAGGAATTATCCGACGGCGCTGGGTCGGTGCGGTCCGCGGTTGCATCAGCTACGGACGACCGAACGCTTTATAGGGTCCGACAGGATGGCGAAAGGGATTCGAAAGATTTCGAGTTTTCCCTTTAGTAGTATCGGAAGATGCCTTTCATATCTTCTGGCATTATCTTCCAGTGATTATTATTTCGGACTTCATTGCTGCGATCTTGGATAAGAGACTTATAGCGTCATTGGACTCAGATTTTTCGATCGGTACAGGGACATTGTCCCTGACTTACCGACGCAGTCCAATATTGTCATTACAACATGTGTTTTATTTTTCGACGCTATATATATATATATATATATACAAGCCTGCTACTAAGCATGATAGTTTAGTTTCTTGCCCGCGTTGCTCATTTCTGCCATTTTATCATTTTTACAAATAGTTTATTTTGGCAGAGCAGGGCATACCGAGAGTTCATATGCGTCTAGACGGTGTGATTAAAGACTGCATATATTCTTTTTCGCCGTTTATGTTTTTTCCAATTTCAATGTTGGGAACGACATTATGTATAGTAGACTTAACTTAGACGCTTTATCATACATAATCCGCCTTTCTGAGGCGTTATCATTACGTCTTCAAGAAAAGATTTACGGGATATTATTCTCAATGTAATTTCTTTTGAGGGCAGTAGTTTGTTCACGTATAACTCCGCCCTTCAGTGGCTGATTGGAGTTGGTTAGACGTGACGCAGCCCTAGCTACATCCACACGCGTGGATAGTAAGGTTAAGAACTCTCTCAGAGTCGCTTCGTTCTCGGAGGAGCTTCTCTTCGACGGCAACTTTCCGGCAATCCATGAATTGCTCGATTTATATGTTCTCTTGTCTATCTAGTGTTACAAGAGATTCAGACTGGGGCAAACATTCGGTGGTTGACTCAGAGAGTGCCGCCGCAGTTGCCGGACCCGAGTGTGGCTGTTATGACGGTTGCCAGTCAAACAGATTGGGATATATACTGATCCCTACGGATTCGAAGTGCCAGGGTCTTTGGGTTCCGCAGTCTTTTAGCAATCAGTTTAACTTCTGCGGAATAATGTTTTTTAGGCTTGCTTTATGTCATTGCATGAACATTATTCAGAAACGCATGCCCAAATTCCTGTCCTTTAATTCGACAGTAGTGGCGTATCTCCGGAACCAGGGAGGCACTCTTTCGTTTCCGTTATTCAATTTAATGGAAAGAATCCGTCTGTTGGTTATAGTACACCAAGTTCAGTTTTGGTCCGTCATATTCCGGGTTGTCTGATTGTTTTATCGGACTCCCGTTCTCTTACGGGTCGCTTGTTGCTGTCAGAATGGACTCTCAACAAACAAGTATTCAATCAGATTTGCTATCTATGGGAGCGCCCAATGATGATTTATTTATGACACAGCTTGCTAATCAATTGCAGACGTATGTGTTGGCTTGTCCAGATCTCTGAGCTAATAGTGTTAACGCTCTATTGATCTATAGGACGGAATGATAGGATACGCGTATCCTCCGGCGCTGTTGTTTTAGCAGGTATTGCTAAGATAAACAACCACAATACATTTCTGTTGATAGCATCTCTATCTTCACAGAGATCATGAGTAATTTACTCTCTTGTCTACTGTGGGTCTTAACGTGAAATCTTCCTCTATGTGAGGATCTTTTTTCACTGGGTAAATCGTGTCATCTTTATCACAACCAGCAAGGTCGCAACCTTCATGTATTCCGTTGTGTGGTCCGTATTGCATTGTAAGCACTGTACTGGACGAGCTTTGGACGCGATTTCTTACTATAGGAGATCCTCTTCTTCGCTATTCTATGCGACTAAAGTGGAGGCTCTTCCGTCGTGGTGTGGGGATCATTATGTTCATATTCTTGATCCCTCCATACTACTCATTGCTATTTTTTAGTATACTTGTTTCACAAGATCTACTGCAGCCTGTTATTATTTAGGTTATAGGTTTATGTTACCTCATACCTATGCACTCTACGATAGTATACAATTGAGTCTTTTGTCTCTTTATCTAAGTCAGTTAGTAACTTTTTGATAAATAGACTTAGAATCTTTAGATTAAATTCCTATACGGATTTTAACTTCGGTTCTTATTTAGCTAAGTAATCATTTGAGCCTCTGGAAACAGTAGTTTTCAAATTCTGACCTTTTAGACAGTAATTCTGTTGGTTTCTCTTTTACTGTAGAGTCAGTGAGTTTCATGCACTATCGATGGATGATTTTCACTTTCATAGTTTCGGAATCAATACTTCCGTTACTATTTAGGTTGGATTGTTGCATAAGAGTTAGGCTCTTATTATCCGGAACCTATTATTTTAAGGTCCTTCCGTCTTCGTATGGGCATAGGCCTTTACTCTTTCCGGGTACAGTTTATGTATTTATAAACAGATATCTGTTTATTACAAGGGCGTAAGCTTCTTCTGTCTTTGATGTCTAGTAGAAGGACGTTACGCTCCATTTTATTAATGGATTCTATTAACTATCGGTACTGCTTATGGTATATCATTGACTTAGCAGTTGTGCTTAAGATTTCGGCTCATGAAGTAAGAGTTCTTCTACTTCTTGGGCTTACATTAATAGTGTCGCTATTATAGATTTTTGAAGGCCGCTCATTGCGCTCAGCCATCCACATTCATGAATTTTATCTTAGAAATATCGAGTCAATTTCTGGAGGCCTCTTTTGTTAGGTCTATTATCTACTGCTCAGAATGTCATTCACTTAACAGTTGCTACTATAGCTAGGTAGGCTGTCTGTTTCGGCAGTGTCTCCGTTCGGCTGCCCTCTTCGCTCTGGGCTATTTGACCCAGGGCAAGAAAAAGGGGGGGGGGAGGGTGTTCCCTTGGGTCACCTGTTTTACTATGAAAACAAGGGGATACCTCCTCCGGAGTTAGTAATTCTGAGCTGTTATTGGGATGGTTGTTTAGTGAGAAGTTTAAGTTTTTAAATTCATTAAAGTCTTAGTTTTTAAAGTATAGCTTTTGAATATTGCATATGTCAACGGACATGATTATGCAATTCTCAGACACTTTTAGGAGTATAAGAGTCTCTATTCTCTAGACTTACTTTATTATTGGCTTACTTTAAAAATTATTAGTGTAAGGATTATATTGGATATTAATAGAGTGCATGGATGTATGAAGCTCAATTTTGGAAGGTGTTGTATCTTTCTAATTTTTCATAAATAAGAAAGATACATGTAAGGCCTATTACTTCTTTTCCCTACAGGGGATGACTCTATTTTATTTTATTGAGCGTATTCCATTTTGCTCTATGTCCTTGGCCCTCCAGCCTTTTTACTATTCAGCTATGTCTGGGTCATTGGTACAGTATAAAAATGTTAAAAAATTTATAGTAATTTATATATTTTTTATACTTACCAATGACCCAGACGGGGATGGCCCTCCCAGGAGTTGGGAACTCTTGCCTCCCTGCTGAGTACATAGCGCTTACCAGGCACTGGTTATTAGAATGATTAATGGCGCCAATTTCGGAACGTCCTTGACACTGCGCATGCGCAGTAGGGGCGAAGTGTGGAGGGCCTTTCAGGACATGTTTTCTTTAGTTTTAGATGCAAATTTTGGGGATTGGGGGGCAAAATTTGTGTTTGGCCCTATATTTTAAGAGTTAGCACCAGCTATGTCTGGGTCATTGGTAAGTATAAAAAATATATAAATTACTATAAATTTTTTAACATTTTTATACTGTACCAATGACCCAGACATAGCTGAATAGTAAAAAGGCTGGAGGGCCAAGGACATAGAGCAAAATGTCATTGAATTTTCCCAAAACTCCAAAAGTGGCCTGGAAAATACTTGAAAACAATCTTTCAGGATATAAAAACCATCAAAATTTTCCTATGTGATTATCCTACAACTTATTTCCACTGGTACTGTACTCACAATTTTTAGTTGATAACCTTGAAAAACCTTGAATTTTAATTCTATCAGGCCTTGAAAAACCTTAAATATGACTTGAACATGGCCTTCAAAAGCCTGGAATCCACTTACTAATTAACTGCAGGGACCCAGGATGATCCAAAAATTGCCTGAGAAACAAGAATATTATTAGTTATCCTTGTGTTTTCCAGGGTGTATGAGAATTTACACCAGTTTGGGAACTCATGCACCCTGAGGCAAAGCCGAAGGGTGTATGAGTTCCCAAACTGGTGTAAATTCCCATACACCCTGGAAAACACAAGGATAACGGATTTATTTCCAAGACTTTTGGTGTACTTAATACTTTAACCTACATTGTGGGCAAAAACTGACAGAAAATTTGTAGTTTTTTAGCTGCGACTAGCAGCTCTATAAGTGGCAACGTCGGTCTGTCTGTCGGTCTGTCTGTTGGTCAGTCTATCGGTGACCAACGAGTTTCAAAACTCAATAACTTTTGAAATACTTGATGGAATGACTTCATATTTGGCATGTAAGTGTATCTTATTGATGTCTAGCCACTGTTCAATGCATGTGTTGTTCCAACTATTTTTCTTGGAGTAATGGCCCTTGATGAACTTAGAATTTTGTGATATTGCACCACCCGTCGCAGCTATGGCGTCGATGTTGCGATTTTTTTTTTGTACTTTGCAAGTTTCTTAAATAAAACCAGACAAATATGGATGTCAATGAGCCAGTTCCAATGACATCCATGTCGGCAATATTTTATTGTACATAAATATTAAATTTCCTGTATTTTTATTTTTGTTCTAACATAACCGAGCAGAAGGTGTGAATTAATAATTAAAAATGGATACTTTTTTTTAGCCATATAGCTTGCTCTTGTATATTCTTGTTTTTACATCGAGGTTAAACACGGGGTAAAAAAAAAAACACTGTGGATTGCAAGTTACACAGTACCTCTCAGCCAATCGAAATGCAGTATTTTGTTTCATTTGGAAATAAGTTTTAATATTTTGCATGAATTATGGACAAATAGTGCTGAACAAATTTTACTGATATTGGGAATATAGTGAACAGCTGTTTCATCCAATAATTACAAGCAGTGTATTTTTGAAATCTTTATGGAGGTACCATTTACATTCCAGGTACAAAATAGAAATAAATAGAGTGTCTGCAGGTAACTGGATACTCATGGAAGGTGTGGACCAGTCTATTGTCAAAACATCTACCATTACAGATGCTTCAGGATATGATGAGGTATGAATATAGCAATCATAGTTGCACCCTGTTGACTGGTTGAGTTCTAAATTATTTTTTAAAGGTGATTTGAAACTTATTTTTCCAAAGATGCCAGGCAAAGCCTTAGTTTGGCAAGATTGTGTTCATGAACAATTGTTTTGGCACTCCAATAAATTGTAACAAAACAATTTTATATAAACATTTTCTTCTAAGAAAACAACAAGCCTATGGAAACAGTGTAAAGCCACTTTTCAGTAAGGCCATGATAGCAGGGTTTCCGCTAGGGGAAAGGGAATGAGGTCGTTAGCGTGGCGACCAATGATCGTCGGCACCATGGTCGGCCCATGGTGTGAAAATTTTGAATTCTGGAATTCAAAAACCCCCATTTCCTTACATCTGAGAGGATATTTTGAGTCTTTTCACAGAGATATATCTGTCCGATTTTACACATTGACAGCCAGTAATTTCTGATGAATAAGACGTAAATAAGAGAAAATGGTTGCTCAACCGAAAAATAATTTGTAGTATACGTGACTTTCTATTCGCCCAGGGCGTTTTGTCCCAATAAAACTGTCAAGCCTTGGCATTAATTGGTTTTTATTGGGACTAAACATCCAGGGCAAATAGAAAGTGTGAGCAGGAAGGATATATTCGCCCATAATTTAAAAAAACAATTTTAAATTAGGGGCGAAACAATGCTTGTGAGATATTTTAGCAGACACAAGCACTGCGCAAAAATCTCAGTGCACATGCATGGTACAATTTTTGACGTTTGTGGCCACTGTGAAAACAAATACTCGATATTACTGTTGTTTGATGTCGTTAATGTTGAAAACGCTTTGAAATCAATTCCTCTCCAGGTGCTGCGACAGAACGGTGAAATGGACATGCGTTTTGTTTTCAATGAAATATGTGTACGGTAATCGGCAAAAGAAGTTTAGAAATTGCAATTTTACAAGCAAAGGAACTAAATGTATTCTCAGGGGACGGGTAGATCATTGCGAATTTCAAAAATTCTGTTATGTTGGGAAGGTGACCTGGCAGGGGAATGCGGTTGTTTGACGGCCACTGTACCGGTATAGCGGAAACCCTGGATAGTGGCTTCTAGCACTCAACCAGTTAATTGAATTTCCTTTTGCCATTGTCAAGTACAGCAAAACCTGTCCTGAGAGACCACTGTCTTGAGAGACCACCTGTCTTGAGAGACCACATCTGCCAGGCACCGATTGGTTTTACTCTATAATGAACCTGCTATGGGAGACCACCTGTCTTGAGAGACCAATGTGACCTGGTAGCAACTTGTATTTTTATGCCATAATGGACCTGTCTTGAGAGACCGCCCCTTTGAAGACTAAAACCATGACAGAAACTTTTTACCTGTTCTGGAATTGAAAAATCCATCGTGGTTATACTAACATAATTAAAAGTATTAAAAGCTCTTAATTGGGTTTCAATTGCTAACTTATGAAAGATTGAGATGTTTTTATAAGACCCCTGTGAAAAGATTAGGATTATTGCTGAATAAACAATTTCATACATATCTGAAATGTGACAGATAGGATTATAAAAATAAATTTGTGTTTAAAATCTTCAATGAAGATTTTCAACACTAATTTATTTTTATAATTTTTATAACAGTCCATTTCAATTTGTTACAAAAACTTCATAAAAGAACAACTGCAAAGTAATTACAAAAATCCATTCTTCTCCATTTCTGAATTTTGTGGTTGGTTATTCACTGACTTGAGAAAACCTGAAACCTGTTATGAGAGACCACCTGTCTTGAGAGACCACTTTTGTGTGGCCCAAAGGGCGGTCTCTCAAGAGAGGTTTTACTGTATTCGGTTGACAAGTAATATTCAATTTACCAAAATTTAGTTATATTATTGCATCTCGTTTATATATTGAGGGTTTAGTATTATCTTGTTTGACAGGCCTTTGGCTTACAGAGATCTGCCAAATAAGATGTAATAGATTAGGCCCCACAAAGTAGATCTTTTGTTTCTCAGGCCATTTTTTGTAAAACTGCATACAGGCTCGTGGTTTTTTTATCTTTAGCTCAACTTGACAAAGTCAAGCTGAGCTATTGCCATCACTTCTCATCAGTCAGCATACGTACGTACGTACACAATTTCCTTTGACACACCTCACAGCTCGCATTTATGATCAGATCGCTTTGAAACTTGGTATACTTGTTTGGGGTGACCTCTAGATGGAAGCTATCGATTTTCTGCAATTTCCGTCGAAAAATGTTGCCGCAGCCAATGTTCTTAGAACTTAGTTTAGTCAGACCTCACTATTTCACTTTGGCACACCCTACAGGGCACATTTATGATCGGATTGCTTTGAAACCTGGCTTGCTTGTTTGGGGTGACCTCCAGATGGGAGCTATCGATTTTCTTCCATTTCCGTCAAAAAATGTTACTGCGGCCAACATTCTTAGAACTTAGTTTAGTCAGACCTCAATATTTCCTTTTGGCACACCCTACAGGGCGGGCACATTTATGATCAGATTGCTTTGAAACCTGGCATGTTTGTTTGGGGTGACCTCTAGATCCGTCCGTCAAAAAATGTTGCCGCTGGCAACGATCTTTAAACTTAGTTTAATCAGGCATCAATATATTCCTTTGGCATGCCCTACAGGGCACATTTTTGGTCAGATCGGTTTGAAACTTTGTGTGCTTGTTTGGGGTTACCTCTAGATGGGAGCTATTGATTTTCTTCTATTTCCGTCCAAAAATGTTGCCACTGGCAATGACCTTCGAGAAACTTAGTAAAAAAAAATGATTCTGGATGGTCGTTCAAAACAAAAGTTAGTGGACAGAAATAAAAAAAAATCAAATAATGAATCTTGTTATTTGTGCTGAAAAAATACAACTTTTTGGGGTATGTTAACAGGAATTGATCCTTCGGAAGACAAGAAATTGCTCCTTTTAATGCAAAATTTTGGGGTATGTTGAAGTAGGAATTCATCCTTCAGAAGACAGGAAATTGCCCCATTTAATGCCAAATTAAAAAAATTTTCCCATGCTGGGTCGAACTATGGTCCACTCGGCGCACATGTGCTTAGCACGGTGTATCCAAATTAGTGGAACTTAGTCACTATTAGGTGGTGGGGGGGGGGGGGGGGGGGGGGAGGGGAGGGTGAAGTGTTTAAAAATGGTAATTCAAAAGTTTGTGGGCAGAAATAAAAAAAATCAAATAATGAATCTTGTTATTTGAGCAGAAAAAATAAAACTTTTTGGGGTATGTTGAAGTAGGTATTGATCCTTCAGAAGACAGGAAATTGCGCCTTTTAAAGCAAAATTTTTAATTTTTCCCATGTCGGGTCGAACCATGGTCGACCCACCACACGTGTGCTTGGCACAGTGTGTCCAAATCACATGGGGGAGGGGGGGGGGGGGGAAGGGGAGGGGGGATAAAATGATTCACGATGGAAAAATGATGGGATTATGTCCAGGTCGGGGAGGTGACCCCCCCTACATCCCCCCCCTGATGCCCGACCCTGGTTGCAGGCCTGTGTTGTGCACACTCAGTGCTGTTATGTTGAAATTTCATCAAATAACATTGGTACCAATGACCTTCAATTTTGCCATTTCATTTATAATTTACCAAGTTCAAGTTTGTCAAGTTGAGCTACAGTGTCATAGCCATTTTTTTTATTTTTGTAATTATTTCTTTGCCATCAAAAGTTCATGATCTCAGTTTGTTTTATGTTTAGGCCTTATACTCTACAGAATAGCATGGGTGCTGGTGTATTTCATCCATTGAGTGCGAAAAGGCTTTGCAATACTAAAGCATTGCAAAGCCTTGTTGCATTCAAGGGACAAATGTATAATTTTATAAACGTGGGTAAAATATCAGACATAAACCATTTAATTTTTAGCTCAACTTGACAAAGTCAAGCTGAGCTATTGCCATCACTTCTCGTTCGTCGGCGTACATACATACGTCCGGGCATACATACAAACATACTTACTTCCACAGTTTCCTTTGGCACACTTCACAGGTCGCATTTATCATCAAATCGCTTTGAAACTTGGTATTCTTGTTTGGGTTGACCTCTAGATGGGAGCTATCGATTTTCTTCAATTCCCATCAAAAAATGTTGCTGCTGGCAATGTTCTTCGAACTTAGTTTAGTCAGACTTCAGTATTTCCCTTTGGCACACCCAACAGGGCACATTTATGATTGGATTGCTTTGAAACCTGTCATGCTTATTTGGGGTGACCTCTAGATGGGAGCTATCAATTTTCTATCGATTTTCTTCCATTTCCGTCAGAAAATGTTGCCACTGGCAACGGCCTTTGAACTTAGTCAGGCATCAATATATTCCTTTGGCACGCCGTACAGGGGCACATTTTTAGCTTAACTTTGACGCAAGTCAAATTTGAGGTTATGCCATGGCCCGTTGTCCATCTGTCTGTCTGTCCATCAACAATTCAATACGACTCGGGCTAGAGGCTGTATTTATGAACCAATCCTTACTAAACTTCTTGAGTACCTTTGTTAACACCGTGGGACGAGAACAAGTGTTTTTGGGTGCGGTCTGAAATTCAAGATGGCCACCAGCAGCCATTTTGTACTTTAGTTAGTGCAATCAGTTTTTTGTTCAGAATTTCTGTATGAAAGTTCTGATTTGTATAAATTTTTGTCTCAATGTTTAGTAACATGGAATACATTACATATAATACAGGTTTTTTTCTCATGCAGAAATTATGCAAATTAGATGAACTTTGATTTTTTTCAGTGCTACTTACACACAGTAAGTACACATGTCAATACAGCTCGTGCTAGGAGCTGTATTAATGAACTGATCTTCGTGAAACTTCTTGGGTACCTTTGTTATCACCTTGGTACGAGAATGAGTGTTTCTGTGTGCGGTCCAAAATCGGAATGGCTGCCAGTGGCCGTTTTGTACCAAAATTAGGTCCAATCAGTTTTTTGCACACAACTTCTATATGGCTCAGGCTAGAGGCCGTATTAATGAACCGATCTTTATGAAACTTCTTGGGTACCTTTGTTATCACCAAGGGACAAGAACGAGTGTTTTTGGGTGCGGTCCTAAATTCAAAATGGCTGCCGGTGGCCATTTTGTACCAAAATTAGGTACAATCAGTTTTTGGTACAGAACTTCGATATGAAGGTTCTGATTTGAATAAATTTTTGACTGAATGTTTAGTAACATGAAATACATCACATATAATACAGGGTTTTTTCTCGTGCCGAAATTATGCAGATTAGATGAACTTTGATTTATTCAGTGCTACTTATACACAGTAAGTGCATGTGTCAATACGGCTCGGGCTCGAGGCTGTATTTATGAACCGATCTTCACATAACTTCTTGATTACCTTTGTTATCACCTTGGGCTGAGAACGAGTGTTTCTGGGTGTGGTCCAAAATTCAAGATGGCTGGCAGTGGCCATTTTGTACCGAAATTAGGTCCAATCAGTTTTTTGTACACAACTTCTATACGGCTCAGGCTAGAGGCCCTATTTATGAACCGATCTTCACTAAACTTCTTGGGTACCTTTGTTATCACCGTGGGACGAGAACGAGTGTTTTGGGGTGCGGTCCGAAATTCAAGATGGCCACCAGCAGCCATTTTGTACCAAAATTAGTGCAATCAGTTTTTTGTACAGAACTTCTGAATGAAAGTTTCTGATTTGAATAAATTTTTAGCTTAACTTGACATAGTCAAGATAAGCTATTGCCATCACGCGTGCGGAAGTCTGTTAGTCTGTGAGTCTGTGACGTCTGTTCACATTTTCCTTTAGCACGGGCTACACCCCGCAGTTCTTGTCTGATTGTCACGAAATTTCATATGCAGGTTTGGGGTCATGTCTAGATGAGAACGTCCCCTTTTGGTCGCGATTGGGCAGCCAGTATGGCTGTCCGAGCCCAAAACCCGAAAACCATTAGCACAGTCTACAGGTCGTATTTATGAAGGGATTTCATTGTAACTTGGTAGGATGCCTCTGTATAATGCCTAGATGAGAACGTCCCCTTTTGGGCATGATCTATCAACCGTGATGGCTGCCCAAGCCCGAAACCCAAAAACTTTTAGCACAGCCTGCAGGTCATGTTTAATGTGGAGGGATTTCATTGTAACTTGGTAGGATGACTCCTTATGATGTCTAGATGAGAATTTCCCCATTTGGGCATGATCTGCCAACCGTGACGACTGCCCCAGACCAAAACCCGAAAACCTTTAGCACAGTCTACAGGTCATATTTATTGAGGAATTTCATGGTAACTTGGTGGGTTGTCTTCATACAATGTCTAGATGAGAAAGTCCCCTTTTGGACGTGATTGGGCAACTGTGACGGCTATGGTTGCGATCATTCAGCCATGATGGCTGCCCGAGCCCGAAGCCCGAAAACCTTTAGCACAGTCTACAGGTCATATTTATGAAGGGATTTCATTGTAACTTGGTAGGTTAACTTCATATAATGTCTAGATGAGAACGTCCCCTTTTGGACATGATTGGGCAACTGTGATGGCTAAAGGTGCCTGAAGCCCGAAAACCTTTAGCACAGTCTACAGGTCATATTTATGAGGGGATTTCATTGTAACTTGGTAGGATGACTCCAAATAATGTCTAGATGAGAACGTCCCCTTTTGATTGCGATCATTCAGCCTTGATGGGTGCCCGAGCCCAAAAACCTTTAGCATAGGTAAAAGGTCATATTTATGGAAGGATTTCATTGTAACCTATTAGGTTGACTCCATATAATGCCTAGATGATGACATCCCCTTTTGATCGTGATTGGTCAGCTGTGATGGCTACAAGTGCCCGAAGCCCAAAAACCTTGAGCACAGTCTACAGGTCATATTTATGAAGGGATTTCATTGTAACTTCATAGGATCACTCCAGATAATGCCCAGATTAGATTGTCCTCTTTGGTTGTGATCATTCAACCATGATGGCTGCCCGAGCCCGAAGCACGAAAACCTTAAGCACAGTCTACAGGTCATATTTATGAGGGGATTTCATTGTAACTTGGTAGGTTGACTTCATATAATGTCTAGATGAGAACGTCCCATTTTGGCCGTGATCATTCAGCCTTGATGGGTGCCCGAGCCCAAAAACCTTTAGCATAGGCAAAACGTTATATTTATAGAAGGATTTCATTGTAACATTGTTAGGTTGTCTCCATATAATGCCTAGATGATGACATCCTCTTTTGGTCATGATTGGTCAGCTGTGATGGTTACAGGTGCCCGAAGCCCGAAAACCTAGAGCACAGTCTACAGGTCATATTTATGAAGGGATTTCATTGTAACTTTGCAGGATCACTCCAGATGATGCCCGACTGAGATTGTCCCCTATGGTTGCGATCATTCAACCATGAAGGCTGCCTGAGCCCGAAAACCTTTAGCACAGTCTACAGGTCATATTTATGAAGGGATTTCATTGTAACTTGGTAGGTTGACTTCATATAATGTCTAGATGAGAACGTCCCCTTTTGGACACGATTGGGCAACTGTGACGGCTTCAGGGGCCCAAAGCCCGAAAACCTTTAGAACAGTCTACAGGTCATAATTATGAAGGGATTTTATTGTAGCTTGGTAGGATGACTCCAAATAGTGTCCAGATGAGAACGTCCCCTTTTGGTCACGATCATTCAGCCTTGATGGCTGCCCGAGCCCAAAAACCTTTAGCATGTCTGTAGGTCGTATTTATGGAAGGATTTCATTGTAACTTGTTAGGTTCACTCCATATAATGCCTAGATGATGACATCCCCTTTTGGTCATAGTTGGTCAACTGTGATGGCTACAGGTGCCTGAAGCCCGAAAATCTTGAGCACAGTCTACAGGTCATATTTATGAAGGGATTTCATTGTAACTTCATAGGATCACTCCAGATGATGTCCCGATGAGAATGTTCCCTTTTGGTTGCGATCATTCAACTATGATGGCTGCCCAAGCCTAAAGCCCGAAAACCTTTAGCACAGACTTCAGATCATATTTATGAAGGGATTTCATTGTAACTTGGTAGGTTGACTTCATGTAATGTCTTGGTAGGATGACTCTAAATAATGTCTAGATGAGAACGTCCCCTTTTGGTCGCGATCATTCAGCCTTGATGGCTGCCTGAACCCCAAACCCCAAAACCTTTAGCATAGTCTATTGGTCATATTTATGGAAGGACTTCATTGTAACCCGTAAGTTTGACTCCATATAATGCCTAGATGATGACATCCCCTTTTGGTTGTGATTGGTCAACTGTGACGGCTTCAGGGGCCCGAAGCCCAAAAACCTTGAGCACAGCAGTCTACAGGTCATATTTATGAAGGGATTTCATTGTAACTTTGTAGGATCACTCCAGATGATGCCCAGATGTGAATGTCCCCTTTTGGTTTCGATCATTCAACCATGATGGCTGCCAGAGCCCAAAGCCCAAAAACCTTTAGCACAGTCTACAGGTCATATTTATTAAGGGATTTCATTGTAACTGGGTAGGTTGACTTCATATAATGTCTAGATGAGAATGTCCCCTTTGGACGCAATTGGGAAACTGATGGCTACAGGGGCCCGAAGCCCGAAAACCTTTAGCATGAAAACCTTTAGCACAGTCTACAGGCCATATTTATGAAGGGATTTTAATGTAACTTGGTAGGATGACTCATTTTGGAATAATTTCACTGTAACTTGGTAACTTTTGTTGATATACGTTAACTGTGAGGGCCACATATATTAACTGTGAGGTCATATTAACCCACCCTCCAGATCTTTAGTACAGTGTACACCTCATATTATTTTTATCATAAACATAGCATACAGGGAACAGAAATTAACATATTCCCAATTATCACAATTCTTGTCTTATTTCATAATCCTTTCATAAACATTGAACATTATCCTTTTCATCAAACACAACACACAAGTTAAGCTACAGTGTCATTGACACTTTCATTGTATGAATGTTTAGTAACATGGAATACATCACATATAATACAGGTTTTTTTCTCGTGCTGAAATTATGCAAATTAGATGAACTTTGATTTATTCAGTGCTACTTATACACAGTATAATATATACTTATACACACCTCAATACGGCTCGGGCTAGAGTCTGTATTTATGAACCGATCTTCATGAAACTTCTTAGGGTACCTTTGTTATCACCTTGGGACTGGAACAAGTGTTTTTGGGTACCTTTGTTGTCAATGTGCTATGAAAACAAATATTTTGGGGTTCAGTCAGACCCACTCTGGGACTCCAATATTTCTTTTCTAGTTTAGCATCTAACTGTCGCCCACCGACAATACTTTACCTATACATTTGTTACAGGCTACGGTCAGCATTTATGTACAGACCGTTACAATACTTTGCATGTACCTTTGTTATCAGGTCATTACCTAGATGTGTGTCACTGCTGTGTCACATACTATACATGTACATGTCTTACACAAGCTGAGCTACAGAGTCATTGACACTTTCATTTTAATTAATGGTTTCTTCTAATTTTAAAAAATATTTCAACAAAACTTGGTTTTAGTTCAGTGATTATGGCAGTGGACTTCAAACCTAAAGGTTCATGGTTCACTCTCCTCCAGGGGAAACTGCATTGTATCCCTGGGAAAGGCACTTAATCTTATTCATTTATTATTTATGCTTGTTCAGAATTAGTACATGGGAGAGTCTGACAGTTGTTCACCATTGCCCAGCGATTTTGACTGGGTACTCTGGCTTCCTCCACTCATAAAACTGTCCAGTCTAAGGTAACCCTTGCTGTTGAAAGTGTCATTAAACCCCAGTAAAAAAAATAATGGCTGTGCTTATTGTTAGTCAGTGCTGTTACATGACAAACTGGAAAAAAATATGTCAACATCTGAAGTGAAGACTTTATTCTAAAAAATCGCCAATTAATTTTCATTATTGTTTCATTTTTTGACTCGAAAACATAGGTTATGACACCTCATTGGAACGAGCTCGTTCCAATGAGGGTTTCATAATGGATGTTTTTGAGACAAAAAATTAGTTATTCAAGAATTTTTTTTACAAGTGTCGTCTGCTTTTCGTGTTAGGTAAAGGGTTAATGAATACTTCATGTATTTTTCTTACAGGTTTATATATTTCGTCCACTGAAATTTAACACAAGTTCTGTGATTAAAATAGCAGTTGAACCAGTGAATCCATCAGAATTACCTAAAATGTTGGATGGTTTGAGAAAAGTGAATAAAAGTTATCCTCTAGTCAACACAAAGGTGACATAATTTCTGATTTTTATTTTACAATTTATGTATTATGGACCTTTATATGAGTTGAGAATATCGGTGTAATACACAGAACGACAGACACGAGTGCCAGGGCAGAAGGGTAAAACAAGAGGCTGCAGGCCTCTAGTTTTATCCTGCGATGGCCAAGTTCTGTATCAATGAGTTTTATCCTGCGATGGCCAAGTTCTGTATCGATTAACCCATTCACATGCATCTGTTAATCTGTGTTTTTTACACGTCTTCACATCTATAAAAGCAATTATTAGAAGGACACTCAGCAATTCATTTAACAACTTGTCCCCTGAGTTCTAATATGTTCTATGTGCCAGTAGGCTGTGTTGACTGATTATATGGGACAAATGATTTTAACAAACAATACTTTATTAAGCAATTTTTTTTATTAATGATATCTGACTTTAATGCTTTGCAAGTATCTATAAACATTTGCACACACGAATAACAGAATATATTATATTGTAAAAAAATATATACGTAAGCACGCTTTCAAAGCAGTATAATATTGATCGGGTTTTGTGATTAATGATATCTGTCTTTAATGCTTTACAAGTATCTATAAACATTTGCACACATGAATGACAGAATATATTATCTTTTAAAAAAAATATATACACAAGCACTCTTTCAAAGCACTATAATATCGATCGGGTTTTGTTTGCACTTTTGAATAGAAAATCTCTGCTAATATTCCATGGAGTTAGCACTCAACTACTAATGGGTAAAAATACACAGTACGTGACAGGTGGACTACTACCAAATCACTTGTCAAGTGAATGTTTTACAGAACTCATATATTTTTATACTGTACCAATGACCCAGACTTAGCTGGTGCTAACTCCACAAAAACCAGGGCCAAACACAAATTTTGCCCCCCAATCCCCAAAATTTGCATCCAAAACAAAAAGAAATCATGTCCTAAAGGACCTCCATAGTACGACTCTACTGCGCATGCGCAGTGACGCAGTCGTCCCGAAATTGGCGCCAAATATCATTCTCTGTTTGGCCCTTCATCAGTCAACATCTCACTGATCTTTGTGCTTGTAAATCTCAGTTTAAAGGATGCCAGACACGTAATTCTTGGAGAAAATGTGATTCTAAGGAGGATAGAAGGAGGAGAGGAAAAAAGAAGTGGCAAAAAATAATCAGGGCTGTACTTAAAATTTTTTGTTGAAATTATGTTAAGTTGCCTATTTTCGAGGCAAACGCCTCTTGTTGTCATTCTTGCTAATTGTTGCACTGCTTATTCAGTGTTTCCTCTCCCCTAACCTTCTAAAGTCCCCCCTTGCAATTCTCCCATGCTTTTGGCATATTTTTGAGAAGTTTCATTTCTAAAAATTCCCTGGGAGAGTTGCTTGGTTACAGAATGTTTTCTGTTATTTTCCCCATAGTTACGTTTTCACCCATGGGTGTATAACGTTTGTGTTCTGCATCTTCCATCTGATGTTCTGCAGATTCTCCCCTGGGAGTCTCTGTTTTGCATCAGATAGAGTGTAATTGATGACTGATTCCGGGCCAGTTTTTTCAGTGCCTGGAGTCATGTTTTCTTCTGTGTTTACACTGTTGTTTTCATTGGCAACAGCCTTTTTTGAGGGGGGCTGTTTGCCTTTGAGGTAGTTTATCTCATTATAAGATACATTTATATTATCCGAAAGTGTCTCATTAATTATTTTATATAATTTTAAAATTTTTGACCACACTTTGCCATCGGATCCATCGGGGCTCAACGTTACTTTTCAGCAACTTGGGCTTCTCTGAAAAAATATTTTTTCAAAATTATTTTGTTTTGCAATTGTTTTTTCATTTATTAATGGATCATGTTATTATGTATCTTTGTGTCAGGGGTTTTTGCGAGTAACTAGGACTTATTGTTGTTCTTTCACAATGAAGGGAACTTGTTCAAATTGTAATAGGAAGAAATCTTCCTCTGACTTTCATGATTATTGCATTAATTGTAGTCAGTGTTCTCGCATTAATCCCTGTCCTGTATGTGAACATTGGGATGAGAAACATTGGAAACGTGTGTCACGATATGTTGTTTCTGGAGAAAGAGCGATGCCGGCTCTTTCTCCACAAGGTCACTCTACTCTCTCAGTTTCTATTTCAGAGGAACCAGAACAGGGTGATGTTTCCATGTTATCTTCTTCAAGTGTGCGTCCGTCGTCACAATTAAATACAGAGCTAGCGGCAAAAGTGCTCATGGAGATTAGACAAATGTCGTCCGCTAGCTCGCCCGGTGTAGCGTCCATTCACCGAATGGTTCGGCAGCCGGGTTCGTCCGATGCGGTCCAAGAGGAAATTTTGGGTGATGCGAGCACTATAAAAATAATAGATGCACACCCAGTGACGGCGGATAGTGAACGAGAACGGAGGAAGCCTTTTAGTCCGGTTCCTAGCTCGTCCAGGTCCAGCCGGGCTGCGAGCGAGAGAGGCCCCTCTCTCGTACAACAACATCTGGGACCAGATGTTGTGGTACAAAATGTGTCTTTAGCGGAGCATACGTCCGTCGCTCGGGACGCTCCGTTGTATAAGCAGTCCGCAGAGACTGTTAAGGCTTCCTCTTCTCGCCGGCGCACACGACCGCACCTTGGCTGCGTGACCTCCGATATCTTGCCAGCTTCGCCGATGAAGGATTATTCGGCGACCAGGTCACACCATCCGGCAGCCAGGGATTCGAGACCGATGGACTCCGGACGTTCGCATAGGAAAAGTATGCGGGAGCCATCTGATGCGGAGCTGCCCTCGGCAAAGCAGCGAAAGACCGCTCCTCCGCAGGTCTCGACGTCGGACATTCTAGTGCAGATAGCACAGCTTATCGCAGCATCCCAGCAGCCGACAGAGACGGTGTCGGATCGAGAATTATCCGATGGCGCTGGGTCGGTACGCTCCGCCGAAGCATCGGGGGCGGACGACCGGGAACATCGGGAGGTCCGACCGGATGGTGAAAGGGATACGGATGAATTGGAGCTGTCCCTTTCGGAACAACACAAAGCTGCCGTAGACTTCATCCGGCACTTTCTTCCTCAAGTTGTTCCGTCGGGCCAGACTGCTGCGCTTCCGGACAGGAGAATTATAGCGTCATTGGACTCTGATTTTTTCGAGCGGTTCAGGGACATCGCTCCCGAGTTTCCGTCGCAGTCCAATAATGTTGCAAGAACATTTGAATTATTGAACGACGCTATTTTTAAACTTGCTTCCAGGACAGGGAAAGCAGGCTTCTTGTCCGCAAATACTCTCAACCTGCCTTTCATTAATGCAAGGAATAAATTCGACACGGCAGGTCAGGGTATACCGAGAGTTCCTCTGCGTATGGACGACGAGGCGGAAGACTTAGAGCTATCATTACCGTCGTCAGCTTCTATTCCAACCGCAGTGTTGGAAACAGCTATCGCGTCTAACAGAGCCAATTTAGATGCCTTATCTTACGCAGATCACCTTACGAAGGCGTTATCACTGCGTCTTCAAGGGGAAGAGTTTCAGGATATACAATCCTCCTTAAGACTTCTTTCAAGGGCAGTAGCTTATTCCACGTGTAACTCCGCCCTTTCAGTGGCAAATCTGGAGTTGGTTAGACGTGACGCAGCCCTGTCTACATCCACACTAGTGGATTCTAAGGTGAAGAACTCTCTTAGAGTCGCTTCGGTCTCAGGAGATCTTCTCTTTGACGGCAAGCTTTCCGCTATTTATGATAATATTAAAAAGAAAGCTAGTGATTCTCTGTTGTTTAGATCCGCTCCTAAAAGGTCGGATTCAGCAGACACGAATAAGGCGGGCACTTCTGGGTCTTATCCGCCCAAGAGAGGTTCCTATAGAGGTTCCGGTGCGTCCTCTAGCTCTTATTCGAGAGACCGTCAGGATAGCGACTCTCGTTCGGGACGTCCTTCAGGCCGGGACAATCGGTCGGACGCCCCGAGGTCGACGAGGCGAGGTGCGGGTCGTGGAAGACGTGGTTTCTCCTACCGCAGGCCTCGCAGATCCAGGAGGTGATGGCTCAAACCTCTATCGCGTTCCGGTTGGCGGAAGGTTGTCGAGTTTTTCTCAAGAGTGGGCGTCGATTACGGACGACCCGTGGGTGAGAGGAGTGACTTCGGAAGGTCTAAAGATATCCTTCAAACGAAAGCCTCCATTAACTCGAAGTCCAAAGTGGACTCATCTTCCGTCAAACCCTCAGAAAAGAGACGCTCTGCTATCAGAGGTGCAGTCTCTTTTAATGAAGAACGCGGTAGAGGTCGTAGAAAACCAGGAATCGCTGGGATTCTACAGCCATCTGTTTCTGGTTCCGAAACCAGACGGCTCGTTCCGTCCAGTCATAGATTTGAGCTGGATAAACAAGCTGATCGTCGCTCCGAAGTTTTATATGGAGACGATTCGATCGGTCAGAGCGAGTATTCGGGGTGAACGATTATGCAACGAGCATAGATCTCAAAGATGCGTACTTTCACGTCATGGTACATCCGACATTCCGAAAGTATCTACGCTTCGCAGTCCTAGGAGTGGTGTATCAGTTCCGGGCCATGTGCTTCGGATTGAATCTAGCACCCTGGGCTTTCACTCGGGTAATGAACTCGGTAATGATCTACTTCCGAGCTCATTCGTCTGCGGTAACGTCGGCCTACCTGGACGACATTCTTCAGAGGTACGGCAACGAGTTAACGCTTCAGAACGATGTTCAGAATCTTCTTCTATTGCTCCGACGTCTCGGTTTCATAGTAAACGAGGAGAAGTCGGATCTGGTGCCGTCCAAGTCATTCACTCATCTGGGAATGAGCTTCGAGACGCACAACAATCTCGTTCGTCTGCCGTTAACCAGAGCGAAATTAGTCAGTTGTTACGCTCGCTATTGTCTAAATACAGACAAAGTCACAGCGAGAGAATTTATGAGACTGATAGGTCTGTGCGGAGCCGCCGCGGATCTCATTCCGATGGGACGGCTACGCACACGGCCTCTTCAAATTTTCCTGACTCAGAATTGGAGTGTGAAAATTCATTCGCTCGATGTAGACGTTCTCTTGTCAGATCAAGTGAAACAAGAGATTCAGACTTGGGCAAACATTCAGTGGTTAACTCAAGGAGTTCCGCTGCAGTTGCCGGATCCGAGTTTTACCATTATGACGGATGCCAGTCAAACAGGTTGGGGTGCATCATTAATCCCAACGGATTCGAGATGCCAGGGTCTTTGGGATCCGCAATTCCTGTGCAAGCACATAAACATCAAGGAAATGATGTCAATTTGGCTTGCGTTACGTCACTGGATGGACATTATTCACGATGCTCATGTCCAAATCCTATCCGACAATACGACAGTAGTGGCGTATATACGGAATCAGGGAGGCACTCATTCAGTTCCGTTGTTCAATCTAACGGAAAGAATCCTTCTGTTTGCGTTGGAACATCACGTTCTTCTTTCGGTCCGTCACATACCGGGTCGTCTGAATGTGCTAGCAGACTCCCTTTCACGAAAGGGTCGCTTGTTGCCGTCGGAGTGGACTCTCAACAAACAAGTATTCAATCAGATTTGCTACCAATGGGAACGGCCAATGATAGACTTATTTGCGACACATCTCAACAATCAGTTGCAGACGTATGTGTCCCCGTGTCCGGATCCAAGAGCATTTGCTGTAGACGCTCTATCGATCCCTTGGGACGGAATGATAGGATATGCGTATCCTCCAGCGCCGTTAATTCAACAAGTATTGCTAAAGATAAAACAATCTCAATGCAAGATTCTGTTGGTAGCATCTCTGTCGCCACAGAGACCGTGGATAAATCTACTCAGGTGTCTGTTGTGGGACCTACCGCGGAAGCTCCCTCCACGAGAGGATCTTCTTTGGCAGGGGAAATCGCGCCAACTGCATCACAACCCGCAAGGTCTCAACCTTCACGTTTTTCCGTTGTGCGGTCCTTCTTGCATGGCAAGCACTTTACAGGACGAGCAGTGGACGCGATTTCTAACTGTAGGAGGACCTCCTCTTCGCTAAACTATGCGGCTAAGTGGAAGGTTTTCCGTCGTTGGTGTAGGGATCATTCTGTTGATATATTTGATCCCTCTATACCAGACATTGCTAACTTTCTAGTATACTTGTTTGACGAAATCAAACTGCAACCGGTTACTATAAAGGGTTATAGATCTATGTTATCTGATACCTATGCACATCATGATAGTTTACAAATTGGATCTAATGTCTCTTTATCGAAATTGGTTAGAAACTTTTCGATAAATAGACCCAGAACTCTTAGATTAATTCCTAAGTGGAATTTAGCTTGGGTTCTCCTTAAATTGAAGGAAAAGCCATTTGAACCTCTTGGGACAGTAGATTTCAAATTCTTATCTTATAAGACAGCTTTTCTCTTAGCTTTCTCTTCTGCCAGAAGAGTCAGTGAGCTTCATGCACTATCGGTGGATGATTCTCATTATCGTAGTGTTGGGAACACTATCACCTTCACTACTAATGTCGGTTTTTTAGCTAAGAATCAGGCTCCTAATAAATATCCGGAACCTATTGTTATTAAGGCTCTTCCGTCTTCAGACGGGCGTAGGCCTTTACTCTGTCCTGTTAGAGCACTACGTATCTATAAACAGAGATCTCAGTTCATCAGAAAGGGACGGAAACGTTTCTTTCTGTCTTTGATGCCTAATAGAAAGGACATTTCAGTCCATTCTATTGCTAGATGGATTCAGTTAACTATCCGTACTGCGTATGAAGATTTATCTTCTTCTCAGCAGTCTGTGCTTAAGATTTCTGCTCATGAAGTAAGAGCTCTTTCTACTTCCTGGGCTTATGCTAATAGTGTTGCTATTACAGATTTAATGAAGGCTGCTTATTGGTCTCAGCCATCCACATTTACTAATTTTTATCTCAGAAATATTGAGTCCATTTCTGGAGACCTGCATTGTTTAGGTCCGTTATCTGTTGCTCAGAATGTCGTCCACTAAACAGTTGCAACTATAGTTATGCAGGCTTTCTGTTCCGGCAGTGACTCCGTCCGGCTGCCCTCTTCGCTCTGGGTTATTTGACCCAGGGCAAGGGGAAGGGGGGGGGGGGCGGGTGTTCCCTTAGGTCACCTGCTTTATAGTGAAAAGCAAGGGAATGCCTCCTCCAAGACAGTATTTCTGAGTCGCTTCCGGGATGGTTTTAAAGTGTAATATTAATGTTTAATTTCATTCATGTCTTATTTTTAAAGTGTAGCTCGGTGTGAAGCATTTGTATATGTCAAGTGTCAAACGGGCTTTAATATACAATACTCGGACACTTTTAAATGATTATAAAGAGTCTCAATTCTCTGGACTACTTTATTTATTGGCTTGTTTTAAAAATAATTAGTATAAAGGTTATACTGGATGTTAATAGAGAACATGAATGTTATTGTGCTCAATTATTAAGGGTAGTGTATCTTTCTAATTTAAATATTAAATAAGAAAGATACATGTAAAGCCTAATACTCCTTTTCTCCTTAAGGGGTTACCTCTTTATTTTATAATTGAGCTTATTGGATTTTCCTCTATGTCCTAGGCCCTCCAGCCTGTTTACTATTCAGCTAAGTCTGGGTCATTGGTACAGTATAAAAATGTTAAAAAATTTATAGTAATTTATATATTTTTTATACTTACCAATGACCCAGACGGGGATGGCCCTCCCTGAGTTGGGAACTCTTGCCTCCCCGCTGAGTACATAGCGCTGACCAGGCACTGCCAGTAAGAATGATATTTGGCGCCAATTTCGGGACGACTGCGTCACTGCGCATGCGCAGTAGAGTCGTACTATGGAGGTCCTTTAGGACATGATTTCTTTTTGTTTTGGATGCAAATTTTGGGGATTGGGGGGCAAAATTTGTGTTTGGCCCTGGTTTTTGTGGAGTTAGCACCAGCTAAGTCTGGGTCATTGGTAAGTATAAAAAATATATAAATTACTATAAATTTTTTAACTTTTTTACACAAACTGATTTTTTGAAGGGCCACCAGATTTATCTACACATCCATAAAGAGACAATTTGCTTGCTTGTCTGCTGTTTATCGGCGCCTGTAAGTTGAAGTTGAGTGGATAATTAACTCTGCGTGTGATTTGGTTGTAATCCACCCTGCACTTATCCACACGAACAAAATAAATTGTGTGAACAAACTAGACACTTTGCAAGAAGCATTAGCTATTTATATATTTATTTATTGGTGTTTAAGGTCACTTTTCATCAGCTATGGCTAATTGTGCCCACCGGTCGCAATTGGCCATAGTTGCAGAAAAGTGACATTAAACACCAATAAATAAATTAAATTGTGACCACAACAAAGGTCTAAAGTCAAGTTTAGCCGATCGTTTACCCCTTTGGTGCCCATCTTAGTGGACATCCATCCCAGGCACTGGTGACTGGGTCCTATTTCACCAGTAAAGCGGAACTTTCTTACCATAGTAAATAAGCAGTGCTTCACTTCCCGTTGCCACGGGGAAAGAAGCACTATTAAATATTATCACAGTGTACATTATTATCTGAGAAATTCTGTGGAAATGCAATGAACCCCCCTGCCCCCACCCCCCCCCCCCACCACCCCAAATATTTCAGACAGCACACCTCTTGAGCGAGGTAGTGATCCATTGAACATGTGTTTGTTTAAACACACAAGAATAATTTAACTGGGCGTTTTTTAACAATTTTTTTGTGGTTGGGAGACGTGATTTGGTTGTACTCACGCAACTCGTGTTTTTTTTATCTTGTTCAAAAAATAGCTTTCCCTGGTTAAACTTTTGTTTTACCATTGCTGGCGACATTTATCTTTTTGGCGAGGAGATAACTGCTTCCAATTTTCGTGAAGTGGCACAAACAATTCACGAGGCTCTTGAAAATTTAATCAAGGTCCTTTTTTTCGAATTTCACTTCTTTTTTTGAAAACAAAGTACAAAGAACCATTTTGACCAGGGGAGATAAGTTTGACTGGTGTTTTTATTTTTTTCTTCTCATGTCACTGATCATGTTGCGTGTCCTGCCAAAATATTTGTTTTCAAGGGTGGTATCTTTTAAAATGGACACATTTTTCGGTAAATTTAACTGATAATTTTCTGTTGGTAAACATTTTTTACTGTCAATGCAGCCCAGGATGTAATGGAAGGACACGACGGGAAACCCCTTCGAAGTGCTTGCCTTATCGGAATGGGAATCTTTTTCCCTTTCAGTGCTCCATCGCAGGTCAAAACAAAAAAACCTTGGTTGACATTCCTTTACCGCAATCATCGAGATCGTTCCAATGAGAGGTCATAAGCTATGTTTTTTTTAACAAAAATTTTAAAACATAATAAAATTTGAATGGAGATTTTTGTGTATAGTGCTGGCCGAATTTGGCTGTTGGCGTTGGGTAAAAACAGAAAGCTTGCAAGCGGTTTTCATGCTTTTTCCTGCATATTGGACGATTAATTTTTTTAATGAATAATAGATTCTCATTTTAGTTCATCTAAACTATTTCAGTAAAATGCACATGCTACAATAAAAATTAAGTCATGGGGTTTTAACTTTGAAATGTTCGGGCACTCGGCACAGTATAGAATCCATAATCCATATCGGAAAAGCTATTGCTGCATCGAAACGCCAGGATGTATCGCCAAGACTGTCACATTGTTGTTTCAAAAACACCGTACACCCAGAACACATTTTATTCACTGAAATACTTGTTCTATTCCATAATTATTAGCTCCGCTGACAAAGTCAGCAGAGCTTTTCTTATACTGATTCGTCCATCATCCATCGTCCGTCTGTCCGTCCGTCCATCGTCAACATTTTATTTGTCCGAGCCATAATTTATAAACCACTGAATATTTTTCCACCAAACTTCATAACAATATGTATTATCAATAGACGGTGTGTCATCAATTATTCTGCGGTCTGTAAATCCACAGGGTCAAGGTCACAGGTCGCAGGATCAAGAAAATCTTAAGATATTTTTGATATTTGTTTGTCCAAGCCATAATTTCTGAACCGCTGAATATTTTTCGGCTAAAGTTTGTAACAATATTAGTATTAGAAAACATGCCCATGCGATCAGTGGCCCTCAGCGGAGCTCTCTAGGCGTGACAGGCCTCTTGTTTCATTTAAAAAATACAGATGAAACGTTACGAGAATGAATGAAGACAAGATCATTTTGACAATCCGACCTTCAATTATACGGAGCGGGGGGGGGGGGGGGGGGGGGGGGGGGGGGAGGGGGGAGGGGGAATCCAAATCATATATCAGCGAAAATTTTATTTTAATATGAAAACAAATCGAAAATCTCACGAATTAACGATCAGATTTTTTCAATTCCTATATTAAACCGCAGTACAGAGTTCTGGAAATGAAAGATATTGCATTTGTATCTGAATATTTTATTAAATGTAGGGTTTAGAAATTTTCTGACTGAACAATATTTAATTGCTAATCAGGGACTCTGAAAGATTTTTCTCGCCAAACATTAATTGGTTATGTAATCCTTCTCGCATGACCACACTAAAACAGCTTTTCATACCCGGTCGTTTCTACACAAACGACAGGGGTAATTAACAAGTGCGGTTTTCTATGCAATGTACACATAATGCTCAGATGAGGGCATTCTTGTTATCAATGTGCTTGAAATTAATTCGCATTCACAACAAACTTGTTGTCCATCATTTATGCTGTATTTTTGTTTAAATAAATTGTTGATTCCTATTGGGGAACAAATAATGAATTAGTCCACATTCGTTTTTATCATGTTTGAAAACGAATCGATGTATTAATTGCATAAACACAGAATGTTTTTCATATGCGACTGGATATCAGTAATTCAGTTGCATCGAGAAATGAACCGCCTTTGATGTCTGGATTTTCCCGTCTTTAATTAGCCTCGCAAAGGGGGTTGTGGGCGAGTGAAGACAATGTATTCACCGGGTGTGACGAAAAGGGGATTTAAATGGAGCGTACACGTAATGGAACTCAGGGAATGAACTATCAACAAAAAGAACACATTTTATCGCCAGCCAGATAAGCTAGGGGAACCCATTTTACTGTTTTTAGCTATCGCTAGTGATTCAAATTGTAATTGTGGCGCACAATTTGTAGAAAATTCCAGTGAAATTTTGTCTCTATTTTATTTAAAAATAGTCCGCCAACAATTTCCGTTCGGGAAATGTGTGTGGAACAGATTTTCATTTTTCGCATGGTTTATTGTTGCAGTAGAAGGCTATTTCTTAGAACATGCATATAATAAATAAGATCTGCATATTTTCTGTGTAAATAAACAGAAGATTTACATTGTGGCCCAACTGTACCAATATGCCTCATTATTGGATGAGAAAATTGATCTTGTTGGCAAAACCTGTGCTGCTATATCAATTACATTTGAATGGCTTATTTTTGACGAGGGCCAACATAGGCAGATGTTTTGGACTTTACATGGATGCACTATTGCTCAAGTATGACATAGAGGATGTGGAACGGAAAATTCCTAGACAAGTTTCATAAGTATCAAGTGACCAAAACACGAATTTCATTTTCTGTTTATCATACGACACCACAGTAAATATAAACACGTCTTATAGATACAAAAGGAGAGTTAAAGAATGGAATTTCACCCTGAATGTGATGCATTTGACTTTGACATGTCACAGCTTCATGCAGTCATTCGTCATAACCACTTTAATTTGACACAGATCTTTTTGGTGATAACCAATCAGAAAGTGTTCTTTTGAAATTGACCAATCAAATCAACTGAAGGTGTTCTGAAGCCCTAATTAATATTTATTGTGTCGCTGCCCCACGAAGTGGGGAGCGACATATAGGGATTACTTTTGTCGTCTTGCGTCGTCATCCGCGTCGTCTGCGTCACACTTTCTCTTATCCGCCACTCCTCTTTAACCTATGAATGGATTTTGATGAAACTTTCAGTGGTTCTTTATCACATAATGGCATTGTGCACCTCCTATTTTATTTTTTGATCCACTGTATTTTTTCCAGAGTTATGCCCCTTTTCCACTAGAATTCTGTCTGAAATATTAAAATATAGTGCAGGCGACACACGTCTTCCATGGAAGACTCACATCTAAGTTTAAAATATGAAACAATATCAAGCCGAGAAAATGGAGAACTCTTATGAGACGAAACAATTTAAGTTTTTATTAGTTATGGGAATCTCATTTGCTTTTTTGGGGTTCGATAAAGGGTTAACCCTTTACCCAACAAATCGGCCGTATCCGCCTGCGTAATATGCAAATTCAGCAGTTGAAAAAATATTATTTTTCAAACAATTTCAACAAAACCATATCATGTGACCCCTCGTTGGAACGAGCTCGATGAGCTCTTTCCAACGAGGAGTTTAATGATATGGTTTTGTTGAAATTGTTTGAAGAAATTATGTTTTTGGTTTTTTGGGGTTGGATAAAGGGTTAACCCTTTACCCAACGAATCGGCCGCCTCCACCTGCGTAATATGCAAATTGGGCAGTTGAATAAATATTATTTTTCAAACAATTTCAACTAAACCATATCATGTGACCCCTCGTTGGAACGAGCTCATTGAGCGAATTCAACAAAACCATATCATGTGACCCCTCGTTGGAACGAGCTTGTTGAGCTCCTTCCAACGAGGGGTCACATGATATGGTTTTGTTGAAATTGTGGTAAAAAATTCTGTTTCAAATAATAAATTTTGATGTCGTCTGAATTGGGTAAATGGTTAAATAGATAATTATCTGCAAATTTTTAGCTACGACGAGCAACTCTATATGTGGCAATGTCAGTCTGTCTGTCTGTCAGTCAGTCTGCCGGTTGCTCCGTCACCAACTAGTTTCAAAAACACCAGAACTCCTAAAATACTTGATGGAATGACACCATACTTGGTATGCAAGTGTATCTTCATAATGTCTACACCCTCTCGATAGTACATGTCATTCAGATAATTTCTGTCACATTTATAGACTTGTCACCAACGAGTTTTTTTGTCACCAACAAGTTTTTTTGTCACCAACGAGTTTAAAAACACCATAACTCCAAAAATACTTGATGGAATGACACCATACTTGGTATGCAAGTGTATCTTCATGATGTCTACACCCTCTCGATAGTACATGTCATTTGGATAATTTCTGTCACATTTATGGACTTGTCACCAACAAGTTTTTTTTGTCACCAACGAGTTTTAAAACATCATTGGCGTTACACGAATTGTCGCAGCTTCAGCACTGTGACAGTGTGCTCTAGTTTTACATAACAGTGTGCAGGGTCCATTGGGTGAAATGAGTTGTAAAAATGATTTTATGCAAGAAAAAATTATCCTTTGCAGTGGATGGCTGGAGGACATTAGGTTCATGTTAGTACAGTGGAACCCTGTTAATTGAATAGCCACTTTGCCAATGAAAATTATTCAATTAACAGGGGTATTCAATTAACAGGGATTGTGTCACTTTCCTGTATTCTAAAGATAGAATTAGCGTTCATCCTATTATATCTTGTTTGACAGAGCTCCATGAGCTCTGTCAAACAAGATATAATAGATTAAATGCCTATATTGGATGTACTGAGGCCAAATAGGTATATAAGCAGTGGAAAACTGGGGAGAGTCAGGGTAATTTCTCAACAGGTTACAAGATTTTTTATTCAATTAACATGAGTTTACTCAAAAACCTATATTCATTTAACAGGTCAGATTTGTACAGGAGGTATGGTAAATGGTTTTGTGTTGGGAAATTATATTCAATTAACAGGGTTATTCAGTTAAATGATATCCAATTATGTGGGCTACACTGTATTCATATTTGATAATGTCCATCTGGACACACCACCATCTTTCAACATGACATCGTTTCGATTCTGCCAGCACATTTGTTGCAATCTATTGTTTCATTCTTTGGTTGAAGAGTGCAAGAAACGTATTGCAGTTGGAACTGGAGAATAGTATTTGAACTGTATACTTTCATTCTCTTTTCCAGGTTGAAGAGTCGGGGGAACATATTGTTCTTGGAACAGGGGAATTGTATTTAGACTGTGTTATGCATGACTTGAGAAAAATGTACTCAGAAATTGGTAGGTTATTTTAAAAAAATTAGAAGAATGTTGAAAATATAAATTTTTTTATCCCCTGCCAAAACAATGTTTGCTTAGGATCCAGCAATAGGGTTCGTCTGTCCATCCATTCATTTTTGTTATCACCTTGGGATGAGAACGAGTGTTTTTGGGTGCTATTCAAAATCCAAGATGGCTGCCATGGCCATTTTATACCAAAATCAGGTGCAATCAGTTTTTTGTACAGAACTTCTATATGAAGGGGTTCTGGTTGAATAAATTTGTGTATGAATGTTTAGTAACATGGAATACATCACACATGATACAGGTTTTTGTCTCATGCATAAATTATGCAAATTACCATATCTGTACATTTGTTACAGGCTACGGTCAGTATTTATGTACAGACCTTTACAATACTTTACCTGTACATTTGTTACAGGCTATGGTCAGTATTTATGTACAGACCTTTACAATACTTTACCTGTATATTTGTTACAGGCCATGGTCAGTATTTATGTACAGACCTTTACAATACTTTACCTGTACGTTTTGTTACAGACTATGGTCAGTATTTATGTACAGACCTTTACAATACTTTACCTGTACATTTGTTACAGGCTATGGTCAGTATTTATGTACAGACCTTTACAATACTTTACCTGTACATTTGTACATTTGTTACAGGCTATGGTCAGTATTTATGTACAGACCTTTACAGTACTTTACATGTACCCTTGTTAGCAGGTCATTACCCAGATGTGTGTCATTGCTGTGTAACATACTATACATGTACATGTCTTACACAAGTTGAGCTACAATGTCATTGACACTTTCATTTCAAATTTTTCTAAACATTTCAACAAAACCCTATGTGAAACCTCATTGGAATGAGCTCAACTTTCTTGACCTGTTCACATAATGAAGGGATTGGGTACAGTTTTTAATACTTTCTGTTTTGGCATCATTCAGTGTCTGCGTGATTTTTATGAATGAAGATTGTGACATCATAGTATTGCATTCTTGTGCTGTACATGGTGTAATTCCCATTCATTGTTCAACTTGTTCTAAAACCTCTGAAGTAGTACTGTTTGTGCTGTGTCTTTCTTTGTTTTATTTTTCATGTTTAACCCTTCGAACCCTCGTTTCCTGGAATGGTATCGCCTTTGTGTACAGTTAGAGTGAAATTGGTCAGTCCAGTATCAATATTCAGGGAGGATAAAATAATAACTGCAGCCTGCAGCCATCTGGCTGCAGACTGCAGTTATTGTTTTGTCATCAATGACCTCTCATAATAAGACAAAAATGGGACGAAATTATGCCTTAGCCCGAAAAATCGGTCTTACGAGTTCTAAGGGTCAATATAAAAATATCATCATGGCCAAAATGATCTCGTCTAATTTATTCAATTGAGTTGGTGATTTATTTATCACTTAATTATAGAGTTGGTGATTTATTTATCATTTAATTATTGCTACCCAAAAACGGTGACCTTCACATGTGTAATAACTCATTGCCACATGAATGCAGGTAAAAAGTGTTCTCTTTCTGAATCCATTGATCGCACATGCACTTGCTTCTTTGAATACAAACTTATATTTTGTCTTGTATTGTTTTACTTATCTTAGGGGAAGTACATTCTTGTTGTAAGATACATGGAGGTATGCATACAGCCTAGCCTTAATCAGACATTTGGACTTCCCACATTACAGAGCCTGCAACATGTAACAGTCGTAATAAAAAAATACACCCTGGAAACCCACATTGTGGTAATAATCTCTGTGGATGCAATAAGCAAGTTACTGATTTCAAAGAGAGATTTAGGAGGGCAATTGCACTCATGGGCAATTTGAAGAGGCAATATTTTTATACTGTACCAATGACCCAGACATAGCTGGTGCTAATTCTTAAAATATAGGGCCAAATACAAATTTTGCCCCCCAATCCCCCAAATTTGCATCTAAAACCAAAGAAAACATGTCCTGAATGGCCCTCCACACTTCACCTCTACTGCGCATGCGCAGTGTCAAGGACGTTCCGAAATTGGCGCCATTAATCATTCTAAGTTTGGCCCTTCATCAGTTAACATCTGACTGATCTTTGTGCTTGTAAATCTCAGTTTAAATGATGCCAGACACATAAATATTAGTGAAATGGTGATTCTAAGGAGAATAGAGAAGGAGGAGAGGAAGAAAGTGTGACAGAATATTATCAGGGCTGTAACTTAAAATTTTTTAATGAAATTATGTTAAGTTACCTATTTTCGAGGCAGCAGCCATTTTGTTGTCATTCTGATTATTTAGTTACACTGATTTTTCAGTGTTTTCCTCTCTCCCTGTCCTTTAAGTCCCCCCTTGCTATTCTCCCATGCTTTTGGCATAGTTTTTGTAATTATTATTACTAAATTTTCTTGGGAGTTTTAGCTGAATAACAGAATGAATTCTGTTCTTTCCCCATGTTTACGTCTTCACCTACGGGTGGTTAGGCGTTGTGTTCTGCATCTACCATCTGATGTTCTGCAGTTTCTTCCCTGGAAGTCTCTGTTTTGCATCAGATAGTGTATTTTTGGTAACTGATTCCGGGCCTGGGTGCCTGGAGTCTTATTTTGTGTTTTTACATTCATTGTTTACATTTACAACAGCCCTCTGTGTGAGGGGGGGATTTCTTGAAAATAATATCTTGATGTTATTTTAATCATAACTAGATACATTATTATTGTTCGTAAGTGTTGAATAAATTGTTTAAAATATTTTTAAAATTTTTGTCCACACTTAGGCTTGGGATCCATTGTGGCTCAACGTTACTTTTCAGAAACTTGGGCTGTTCTGAAAAAATATTTTTTCAAAATATTTTGATTTCAATTATTTTTTCTATATTAATGGATCATATTATTATTATGTATTTTGATTGCCAGGGGTTGGTGCGAGTACCAGGACTTGTTTTCTTTTCACATTGAAAGGATTTTGATCAATTGTAATAAGAGGAAGTCTTCCTCTGACTTTTATTATCATTCTATATGTGGTCAGTGTACTCGCATTAACTCCTGTTCTATATCGTATGATTTCGATGACAACATGGGAAGCGTATGTCACGGTATGTTAGTGGGGAATTGGACACTCCGGTCCTTTCCCCGCAGGGTCACTCTACTTTATCAATTTCCGTTTCAGACGATCAAGATTAGGGTGATGTATCTGTGATGTCTTCCACAATTAATGAAGGGCTAGCGGAAAAGTGCTCATGTAAATACGCCAATTGCCTAAGAGGACCCTAGTAGGTTCGACGGCCTTTGACGTCCGCTAGCTCGCCCGGTGTAGCGTCCATTCATCGAATGGTTCGGCAGCCGGGTTCGTCCGTTGCGGTCTAGAAGGAGTTTTGGGGTGATGCGAGCACTATAAATCAACCAAATGCACACCCAGTGACGGCGGATGAGAGGGAGAGCGGAGGAAGCCTTTTAGTCCGGTTCATAGCTCGTTCTGGTCCATCCGGACGGCGAGCGAGAGAGGCCCCTCTCTCGTACAACAACATCTGGCCCCAGATGTTGTGGTACAAAATGTTTCGCATTCGGAGCATACGTCCGTCGCTCGGGACGCTCCGACATATAGTCAGTCCGGAGTAGACTGTCAATAAGGCTTCCTCATTCTCATGGTAGCGCACACGACCGCTCTTGGCTACGTGACCTCGGATATCCAGTCAGCTTCGCCAGTCAGAGAATCATCGGCGACCAGGTCACACCATCCGGTAGCCAGGGACACGAGGCCTGCAGACTCCGGACGTTCGCATAGGAAGTGTGCGGGAGTCAACGTACACGGAGCTTCCGGCGGCAATGCATCGTAAGACCACTACTGCACAGGCCTCGGGAACGGACGTGCTTCCTAAATAGCATAGTTTATCGCAGCATCCCAGCATCAACTGAATCTGTCGCATATTTTTTATCCGACGATGCTGGGTCAGGACGCTCATCTGGTCCGACGGGATACCGAAAGGGATTTGGAGGATTTCGAGCTTTCCCTTTCGGAACAACATAGGCTGTTGTGTATGTCATCTGACTTGATCTTCTACAGCTTCTTTCGTCGGACCAGAATGCTGCGATGCCGGATAAGAAACTGATAGCGTCGGTGGACTTAGAAATTTTTGGTTCGGTTCAGGGACATCGTCCCTCAGTTCCGACATAGTCCAATAATGTCACAGAACTTTCGAATTATTGAACAACGCTATATATATTATTATTATATGCTTGCTATAACCAAGCATTTCTGGTTTCTTGTTCGCAAAGTTACGGAGATGTCTTTCAAAAGTGTGCCTCTGTCGTCATAGTTAATGAAGAGCTAGCGGCAATTAGTGCTCATGGAATATGTCTATCGCCTAAGAGATCCCTTGTAGGATCGACGGAGTGACATTCGCTAGCTCACCCGGTGTAGCGTGCATTCATCGAATGGTTCGGCTGCCGGGTTCGTCCGTTGCGGTCTAGGAAGGAGATTTGGGTGATGCGAGCACTATAATTACTTTAGTACTCACCCAGTGACGGCAGATTGAGGACAGATCGGAGGAATCCTGTTAGTCCGGTTCCTGGCTTGTCCAGGTCCGTCCGGGCTGTGAGCGAGAGAGGTCCCTCTCTCGTCCAACAACATAGGGGACCGCATGTTGTGGTTCAGATATTTTACATTCGGAGCATATGTCTGTCGGTCGGGACGCTCCGTTATATTGACAGTCCGAGAGACTGTCGATAATGCTTCCTCATCCTCACAGCAGGGCGCACGACCGCACATTGGCTACGTGACCTCGAGTATCCGATCAGTTTCGTCATTCAGTGATTCCACGGCGAATAGGTCACGCCATCCGGTAGCCAAGGGACACGAGGCCTATATACTCCGTTCGCTCGCATATTGGTAGTATGCACGGGATAACGATCACGGAGGTTCCAGCGGCAATGCATTGTAGGACCGCTTCTCCTCAGGCCTCAGTGACGGACGTGCTATCCGAGTTAGCACAGTTGTTTCGCAGCATCCCAGCAATCGACAGTTTCTTACTCGAATCAGGAATTATCTGACGGCGCTGGGTCGGTGCGGTCCGCGGTTGCATCAGGTACGGACGACCGAACGCTTTATAGGATGGCGAAAGGGATTCGAAAGATTTCGAGTTTTTTCTTTCGTAGCATCGGAAGCTGCCATTCATATCTTCTGGCATTATCTTCCAGTGATTGTTATTTCGGACTACATTGCTGCGATGTTGGATAAGAGACTTATAGCGTCATTGGACACAGAATTTTGGATCGGTTCAGGGACATTGTCCCTGACTTACCGACGCAGTCCAATAATGTCATTACAACATGTGTTTTATTTTTCGACGCTATATATGCATATAAGCCTGCTACCAAGCATGATAGTTTAGTTTCTTGTCCGCAATGCTCTTTTCTGCCGTTTTATCATTTATACGAATAATTTATTTTGGCAGAGCAGGGCATACCGAGAGTTCATATGCGTCTAGACGGCGTGGTTAAAGACTGGAAATATTCTTTTTCGCCGTCTATGTCTTTTCCAACCACAATGTTGGAAACGACAATGATGTCTAGTAGACTTAACTTAGACGCTTTATCATACGTAATCCACCTTACTCAGGCGTTATCATTACGTCTTCAAGAAAAGATTTACGGGATATTATTCTCAATGTGATTTCTTTTGAGGGCAGTAGTTTGTTCACGTATAACTCCACCCTTCAGTGGCTGATTGGAGTTGGTTAGACGTGATGAAGCCCTAGCTACATCCACGCGCGTGGATAGTAAGGTGAAGAACTCTCTCAGAGTCACTTCGTTCTCGGAGAAGCCTCTCTTCGACGGCAACTTTTCAGCAATCCAGGAATTGCTCGATTTACACGTTCTCTTGTCTATCTAGTGTTACAAGAGAGTCAGACTGGGGCAAACATTCGGTGGTTGACTCAGAGAGTGCCACTGCAGTTGCCGGATCCGAGTGTTATAGTTATGACGGTTGCCAGTCAAACAGATTGGGATATTATATTGATCCCAACGGATTCGAAGTGCCAGGGTCTTTGGGTTCCGCAGTCTCTAAGCAAGCAATTATCTTCCGCGGAATAATGTTTTTTAGGCTTGCTTTATGTCATTGCATGAACATTATTCAGAAACGCATGTCCAAATCCTGTCCGTTAATTCGACAGTAGTGGCGTATCTCCGGAACCAGGGAGGCACTCATTCGTTTCCGTTATTCTATTTAATGGAAAGAATCCGTTTGTTGGTTATAGTACACCAAGTTCTGTTTCGGTCCGTCATATTCCGGGTCGTCTGATTGTTTTACCGGACTCCCGTTCTCTTTGGGGTCGCTTGTTGCTGTCAGAATGGACTCTCAACAAACAAGTATTCAATCAGATTTGCTATCTATGGGAGCGCCCAATGATAATTTATTTACGACACAATTTTGGAAGGTGTTGTATCTTTCTAATTTATCATAAATAAGAAAGATACATGTAAGGCCTATTACTTCTTTTTCCCTAGAGGGGATGACTCTATTTTATATTATTGAGCGTATTCCATCTTGGTCCTTGGCCCTCCAGCCTTTTTACTATTCAGCTATGTCTGGGTCATTGGTACAGTATAAAAATGTTAAAAAATTTATAGTAATTTCTATATTTTTTATACTTACCAATGACCCAGACGGGGATGGCCCTCCCAGGAGTTGGGAACTCTTGCCTCCCCGCTGAGTACATAGCGCTTACCAGGCACTGGTTATAAGAATGATTAATGGCGCCAATTTCGGAACGTTCTTGACACTGCGCATGCGCAGTAGAGGTGAAATGTGGAGGGCCATTCAGGACATGTTTTCTTTGGTTTTAGATGCAAATTTTGGGGATTGGGGGGCAAAATTTGTGTTTGGCCCTATATTTTAAGAGTTAGCACCAGCTATGTCTGGGTCATTGGTAAGTATAAAAAATATAGAAATTACTATAAATTTTTTAACTTTCTGTACCCCCAGTATTTTCAAGAATGAATTGTTCTGAAAGAGGGTGAAGAATTTAACCCTTAAGGGCCTAATGCTAACTTTGATAACTTTTTAATGCAAAGGAACAAGTGCCCCAACATGCTTTATTTGGGTAAACTCAAAACTTGTTTTCTAAATACCTTGTCAGTTGTTTCTAGGCAAGTTTTGGCTACCTTTTGTTGGCAGTCAAGACTTAACTGGAAACATATACAGAGCCACTGGAGGTTGACTTTCAAAGTATAGTGAAAATGTATAAAAATCTCCAAGCCCTTAAGTGTTAATTATATTTGAAGTATACAGCCCTCGCAATTGGCTTCGGCAATCGGCATTGCCGACGCGATTTGCTGAAGTAAATGGCGCTGACTACGGCACACAGTTGCCAAAGTAGAAATAATCTGCAGTGGTGTTTGACTTGTCCAAACTTGGACCCAAAGTCTGTAATATATTTTTTGAGTTTGGTACATCCTGTTCCACAGGATGTATCAAACCAAAAAATTATATTACAGACTTTGGGTCCAGGTTTGGACGAATGTGTGACATGCAGCAGTTCACTGTGCACAACGAGAGACACACACCGGTAGCTGAAAACGGAAACTAGCAGCCAACGATACACTTACTTAAACTTTCTGTCATTGGTTTGTTTATTGTGATACCCCTCTCGAAAACAATTGAATTCGCGCCGTACACATGCGCATCTTCGCCATATACAAATATGTGTGGGGGGTTTCCCGGACTGAGTTCTACATTTACAGAAAATGGGTCAACATTCATTTTTTGATTCCAGGGAATATACATATATACAGGTAAACAAAAGGCATGTTTTTTCTGAGAAATAAGTTTGAAATGTATTTTACTCAATATTCAGCTCAGATGAAATTCATTCGTTTTGCAGTCCCGCAAATTTCGATCGCAAACTGACAAATCGTCCATGCATATGACATTGCAGGGTTGGATTCAAGTGAAAAAACCTAATTTTGTCATCCAAAATATCAAGTGGATTTCCACCCCAAAAGCCACGAGAATGCTCCTTTTGATAGCAGATTTCAAAATTTTCCTAGGGCGAGAACTAAGCATACCCCCCCCCCCCCCCCCCCCCCCCAGCCGCTAAAAAAATTGTGCATTCATCACTCGCTGCAGATGCATGTATTGCCTTCCCAGAAATGCCGTAGTAACTGTCGAAGCACATAAAATTTGCTACGGCAAACGACTGCCAAAGCCAAAAAATTTGAATTGCGAGGGCTGAAGTATATGGTTAACAAAAGACCAATTTTTCAATAGCAGATTTTTTTTATTTTAGATATTAAAGTTGCTGATCCTGTGGTTTGTTTTTGTGAAACTGTTGTTGAAACTTCATCACTGAAGTGTTTTGCTGAAACACCCAACAAAAAGTGAGTAATTCTCAAAAAATCTTTATATTTTTATACTGTACCAATGACCCAGACTTAGCTGGTGCTAACTCTAACAAAACCAGGGCCAAACACAAATTTTGCCCCCCAATCCCCAAAATTTGCATCCAAAACAAAAAGAAATCATGTCCTATAGGACCTCCATACTACGCCCCCACTGCGCATGCGCAGTGTCACGGACGTCCCGAAATTGGCGCCAATTATCATTCTCTGTTTGGCCCTTCATCAGTCAACATCTCACTGATCTTTGTGCTTGTAAATCTCAGTTTAAAGGATGCCAGACACGTAATTTTTGGAGAAATGGTGATTCTAAGGAGGATATAGAAGGAGGAGAGGAAAAAGAAGTGACAAAAAATAATCAGGGCTGTACTTAAAATTTTTTGATGAAATTATGTTAAGTTGCCTATTTTCAAGGCATGGGCCTCTTGTTGTCATTCTTGCTAAATGTTGCACTGCTTATTCAGTGTTTCCTCTCCCCTAGCCTTCTAAAGTCCCCCCTTGCAATTCTCCCATGCTTTTGGCATATTTTGAGAAAGTTCATTTCTAAAATTTTCCTGGGAGAGTTGCTTGGATACAGAATGCTTTCTGTTATTTTCCCCATAGTTACGTTTTCACCCATGGGTGTATAAACGTTGTGTTCTGCATCTTCCATCTGATGTTCTGCAGATTCTCCCCTGGGAGTCTCTGTCTTGCATCAGATAGAGTGTAATTTGATGACTGATTTCGGGCCAGTTTTTTCAGTGCCTGGAGTCATGTTTTCTGGTGTTTTACGCTGTTTACATTGGCAACAGCCTTTTTTGAGGGGGGCTGTTTGCCTTTGGTCTAGTTTATCTCACTATAAGAAACATTTATATTATCCGTAAGTGTCTCATTAATTATTTAATATAATTTTAAAATTTTTGACCACACTTTGCCATCGGATCCATCGGGGTTAAACGTTACTTTTCAGCAACTTGGGCTTCGCTGAAAAAATATTTTTTCAAAATTATTTTGATTTGCAATTGTTTTTTCATTTATTAATGGATCATGTTATTATGTATCTTTGTGTCAGGGGTTTGTGCGAGTAACTAGGACTTGTTGTTGACTTTTCACAATGAAAGGATATTGTTCAAATTGTAATGGGAAGAAATCTTCCTCTGACTTTCATGATCATTGTATTAATTGTAGTCAGTGTTCTCGCACTAATCCCTGTCCTATATGTCAATATTGGGATGACAAACATTGGAAACGTGTGTCACGATATGTTGTTAGTGGAGAAAGGGCTATGCCAGCTCTTTCTCCGCAAGGTCACTCTACTCTCTCAGTTTCTATTTCAGAGGAACAAGAACAGGGTGATGTTTCCATGTTATCTTCTTCAAGTGTGCGTCCGTCGTCACAAATGAATTCAGAACTAGCGGCAAAAGTGCTCATGGAGATTAGACAAATGTCGTCCGCTAGCTCGCCCGGTGTAGCGTCCATTCACCGAATGGTTCGGCTGCCGGGTTCGTCCGATGCGGTCCAGGAGGAAATTTTGGGTGATGCGAGCACTATAAACACACAATGTGCACACCCAGTGACGGCGGATAGTAAGCGAGAACGGAGGAAGCCTTTGAGTCCGGTTCCTAGCTCGTCCAGGTCCAGCCGGGCCGCGAGCGAGAGAGGCCCCTCTCTCGTACAACAACATGTGGTACAAAATGTGTCGCAAGCAGAGCATACGTCCGTCGCTCGGGACGCTCCGTTGTATAGGCAGTCCACGGAGACTGCTAAGGCTTCCTCTTCTCGTCAGCGCACACGACCGCACCTTGGCTGCGTGACCGCCGATATCTTACCAGCTTCGCCGATCAAGGATTCTTCGGCGACCAGGTCACACCATCCGGCAGCCAGGGATTCGAGACCGATGGACTTTCGCATAGAAAGAGTATGCGGGAGCCATCTGATGCGGAGCTGCCCTCGGCGAAGCAGCGAAAGACTGCGCCTCCGCAGGTCTCGACGCCGGACATTCTTGTGCAGATAGCACAGCTTATCGCAGCATCCCAGCAGCCGACAGAAACGGTGTCGGATCGAGAATTATCCAACGGCGCTGGGTCGGTATGCTTTGCCGAAGCATCGGGGGCGGACGACCGGGAGCATCATGAGGTCCGACCGGATGGTGAAAGGGATACAGATGATTTGGAGCTATCCCTTTCGGAACAACATAAAGCTGCCGTGGACTTCATTCGGCACTTTCTCCCTCAAGTTGTTCCGTCGGGCCAGACTGCTGCAGTTCCGGACAAGAGGATTATAGCGTCATTGGACTCTGAATTTTTTGAGCGGTTCAGGGACATCGCTCCCGAGTTTCCGTCGCAGTCCAATAATGTTGCAAGAACATTTGAATTATTGAACGACGCTATATTTAAACTTGCTTCCAAGACGGGGAAAGCAGGTTTCTTGTCCGCTAATACTCTCAACCTGCCTTTCATTAATGCAAGGAATAAATTCGACACGGCAGGACAGGGTATCCCGAGAGTTCCTCTGCGTATGGACGACGAGGCGGAAGACTTAGAGCTATCATTACCGTCGTCGGCTTCTATTCCAACCGCGGTGTTGGAAACAGCTATTGCGTCTAACAGAGCCAATTTAGATGCCTTATCTTACGCAGATCACCTTACTAAGGCGTTATCACTGCGCCTTCAAGGGAAAGAGTTTCAGGATATACAATCCTCTTTAAGACTTCTTTCAAGGGCAGTAGCTTATTCCATGTGTAACTCCGCCCTTTCAGTGGCAAATCTGGAGTTGGTTAGACGTGACGCAGCCCTAGCTACATCCACACTCATGGATACTAAGGTGAAGAACTCTCTTAGAGTCGCTTCGGTCTCCGGAGAACTTCTCTTTGACGGCAAGCTTTCTGCTATTTATGATAAATTTACAAAGAAAGCTTCGGATTCTCTGTTGTTCAAATCTGCTTCTAAGAAGTCGGATACAGCAGACAAGAATAAGACAGGCACTTCTGGGTCTAATGCGCCCAAGAGAGGTTCCTATAGAGGTTCCGGTGCGTCCTCTTGGTCTTATTCGAGAGACCGTCAGGGTAGCGACTCTCGTTCGGGACGTCCTTCGGGCCGGGACAACCGGTCGGACGCCCCGAGGTCGACGGGG
The DNA here is from genome assembly GCA_031216915.1 of Pictodentalium vernedei. NCBI lineage: Eukaryota > Metazoa > Mollusca > Scaphopoda > Dentaliida > Dentaliidae > Pictodentalium > Pictodentalium vernedei. Next base: position 453,054,708 of record CM062290.1, on the reverse strand, counting down.
CGAGGTGCGGGTCGTGGAGGACGTGGTTTCTCCTACCGCAGGCCTCGCAGGTCCAGGAGGTGATGGCTTAAACCTCTATCGCGTACCGGTTGGCGGAAGGTTGTTGAGCTTTTCACAAGAATGGGCGTCGATTACAGACGACCCTTGGGTGAGAGGAGTGACTTCGGAAGGTCTAAAGATATCCTTCAAACGAAAGCCTCCATTAACTCGAAGTCTAAAGTGGACTCAACTTCCGTCAAATCCGCAGAAAAGAGACGCTCTGTTATCAGAGGTGCAGTCTCTTTTAATGAAGAATGCGGTAGAGGTCGTAGAAAACCAGGAGACTCCGGGATTCTACAGCCATCTGTTTCTGGTTCCGAAACCAGACGGCTCGTTCCGTCCAGTCATAGATTTGAGCTGGATAAACAAGCTGATCGTCGCTCCGAAATTTTATATGGAGACGATTCGGTCGGTCAGAGCGAGTATTCGGGTGAACGATTATGCAACAAGCATAGATCTCAAAGATGCGTACTTTCACGTCATGGTGCATCCGACATTCCGAAAGTATCTACGCTTCGCAGTCCTAGGAGTGGTGTATCAATTCCGAGCGATGTGCTTCGGATTGAATGAACTTGGTAATGATCTATTTCCGAGCTCATTCGTCTGCGGTAACGTCGGCCTACCTGGACGACATTCTTCAGAGGTACGGCAACGAGTTAACGCTTCAGAACGATGTTCAGAATCTACTTCTATTGCTCCGACGTCTCGGTTTTATAGTAAACGAGGAGAAGTCGGATCTGGTGCCGTCCAAGTCATTCACTCATCTGGGAATGAGCTTCGAGACGCACAACAATCTCGTTCGTCTGCTGTTAACCAGAGCGAATTAGTCAGTTGTTACGCTCGCTATTGTCTGCACGTAGACAAAGTCACAGCGAGAGAATTTATGAGACTGATAGGTCTGTGCGGAGCCGCTGCGGATCTCATTCCGATGGGGCGGTTACGCATACGTCCTCTCCAAATTTTCTTGACTCAGAATTGGAGTGTGAAAATTCATTCGCTCGACGTAGACGTTCTCTTGTCAGATCAAGTGAAACAAGAGATTCAGACTTGGGCAAACATTCAGTGGTTAACTCAGGGAGTTCCGCTGCAGTTGCCGGATCTGAGTTTTACCATTATGACGGATGCCAGTCAAACAGGTTGGGGTGCATCATTAATCCCAACGGATTCGAGATGCCAGGGTCTTTGGGATCCGCAATTCCTGTGCAAGCACATAAACATCAAGGAAATGATGTCAATTTGGCTTGCGTTACGTCATTGGATGGACATTATTCACAATGCTCATGTCCAAATCCTATCCGACAATACGACAGTAGTGGCGTATATACGGAATCAGGGAGGCACTCATTCAGTTCCGTTGTTCAATCTAACGGAAAGAATCTTTCTGTTTGCGCTAGAACATCACGTTCTTCTTTCAGTCCGTCACATACCGGGTCGTCTGAATGTGCTAGCAGACTCCCTTTCACGAAAGGGTCGCTTGTTGCCGTCGGAGTGGACTCTCAACAAACAAGTATTCAATCAGATTTGCTACCAATGGGAACGGCCAATGATAGACTTATTTGCGACACATCTCAACAATCAGTTGCAGACGTATGTGTCTCCGTGTCCGGATCCAAGAGCATTTGCAGTAGACGCTCTGTCGATCCCTTGGGACGGAATGATAGGATATGCGTATCCTCCAGCGCCGTTAATTCAACAAGTATTGCTAAAGATAAAACAATCTCAATGCAAGATTCTGTTGGTAGCATCTCTGTCGCCACAGAGACCGTGGATAAATCTACTCAGGTGTCTGTTGTGGGACCTACCGCGAAAGCTTCCTCCACGGGAGGATCTTCTTTCGCAGGGGAAATCACGCCAACTCCATCACAACCCGCAAGGTCTCAACCTTCACGTTTTTCCGTTGTGCGGTCCTTCTTGCATGGCAAGCACTTTACAGGACGAGCAGTGGACGCGATTTCTAACTGTAGGAGGACCTCCTCTTCGCTAAACTATGCGGCTAAGTGGAAGGTTTTTCGTCGTTGGTGTAGGGATCATTCTGTAGATATATTCGATCCCTCTATACCAGACATTGCAGACTTTCTAGTATACTTGTTTGACGAAATCAAACTGCAGCCTGTTACTATTAAGGGTTATAGGTCTATGTTATCTGATACCTCATCATGATAGTTTACAAATTGGATCTAATGTCTCTTTATCTAAGTTGGTTAGAAACTTCTCGATAAATAGACCCAGAACTCTTAGATTAATTCCTAAATGGAATTTAGCTTGGGTTCTTCTTAAATTGAAGGAAAAGCCATTTGAACCTCTTGGGACAGTAGATTTCAAATTCTTATCTTATAAGACAGCTTTTCTCTTAGCTTTCTCTTCTGCTAGAAGAGTCAGTGAGCTTCATGCACTGTCGGTGGATGATTCTCACTATCGTAGTGTCGGGAACACTATCACCTTCACTACTAATGTGGGATTTTTAGCTAAGAATCAGGCTCCTAATAAATATCCGGAACCTATTGTTATTAAGGCTCTTCCGTCTTCAGATGGGCGTGGGCCTTTACTCTCTCCTGTTAGAGCGTTACTTATCTATAAACAGAGATCTCAGTTTATCAGAAAGGGACAGAAACGTTTCTTTCTGTCTTTGATGCCTAATAGAAAGGACATTTCGGTCCATTCTATTGCTAGATGGATTCAATTAACTATCCGTACTGCTTATGAGAGTTTATCTTCTTCTCAGCAGTCTGTGCTTAAGATTTCCGCTCATGAAGTAAGAGCTCTTGCTACTTCTTGGGCTTATGCTAATAGTGTTGCTATTACAGATTTAATGAAGGCTGCTTATTGATCTCAGCCATCCACATTCACGAATTTTTATCTCAGAAATATTGAGTCCATTTCTGGAGACCTGCATTGTTTAGGTCCGTTATCTGTTGCTCAGAATGTCGTCCACTAAACAGTTGCAATTATAGTTATGCAGGCTTTCTGTTCCGGCTGCCCTCTTCGCTCTGGGCTATTTGACCCAGGGCAAGGGGAAGGGGGGGGGGGGGGGGGGGTGGGTGTTCCCTTAGGTCACCTGCTTTATAGTGAAAAGCAAGGGAATGCCTCTTCCAAGTCAGTATTTCTGAGTCGCTTCCGGGATGGTTTTAAAGTGTAATATTAATGTTAAAATTCATTCATGTCTTATTTTTAAAGTGTAGCTCGGTGTGAAGCATTTGTATATGTCAAGTGTCAAACGGGCTTTAATATACAATACTCGGACACTTTTAAATGACTATAAAGAGTCTCAATTCTCTGGACTACTTTATTTATTGGCTTACTTTAAAAATAATTAGTATAAGGGTTATACTGGATGTTAATAGAGAACATGAATATTATTGTGCTCAATTATTAAGGGTATTGTATCTTTCTAATTTAATATTAAATAAGAAAGATACATGTAAAGCCTAATACTCCTTTTCTCCTTAAGGGGTTACCTCTTTATTATATAGTTGAGCTTATTGGATTTTCCTCTATGTCCTAGGCCCTCCAGCCTGTTTACTATTCAGCTAAGTCTGGGTCATTGGTACAGTATAAAAATGTTAAAAAATTTATAGTAATTTATATATTTTTTATACTTACCAATGACCCAGACGGGGATGGCCCTCCCAGGAGTTGGGAACTCTTGCCTCCCCGCTGAGTACATAGCGCTGACCAGGCACTGCTTGTAAGAATGATAATTGGCGCCAATTTCGGGAGGTCCGTGACACTGCGCATGCGCAGTGGGGGCGTAGTATGGAGGTCCTATAGGACATGATTTCTTTTTGTTTTGGATGCAAATTTTGGGGATTGGGGGGCAAAATTTGTGTTTGGCCCTGGTTTTGTTAGAGTTAGCACCAGCTAAGTCTGGGTCATTGGTAAGTATAAAAAATATATAAATTACTATAACTTTTAAAAAATCCAGGGCCAAACACAAATTTTGCCCCCCAATCCCCAAAATTTGCATCTAAAACCAAAAGAAATCATGTCCTATAGGACCTCCATACTTTGCCCTTACTGCGCATGCGCAGTGTCAAGGACATTCCGAAATTGGCGCCAATTATCATTCTCTGTTTGGCCCTTAATCAGTCAACATCTCACTGATCTTTGTGCTTGTAAATCTCAGTTTAAAGGATGCCAGACACGTAATTATTGGAGAAATGGTGATTCTAAGGAGGATATAGAAGGAGGAGAGGAAAAAGGAGTGACAAAAAATAATCAGGGCTGTACTTAAAATTTTTTATGAAATTATGTTAAGTTGCCTATTTTCAAGGCATGGGCCTCTTGTTGTCATTCTTGCTAAAAAGTTGCACTGCTTATTCAGTGTTTCCTCTCCCCTGGTCTTCTAAGTCCCCCCTTGCAATTCTCCCTTGCATTTGGCATATTTTTGAGAAAGATCATTTCTAAATTCTCTTGGGAGAGTTGCTTGGTTACAGAATGTTTTCTGTTATTTTCCCCATAGTTACGTTTTCACCCATGGGTGTATAAACGTTGTGTTCTGCATCTTCCATCTGATGTTCTGCAGATTCTCCCCTGGGAGTCTCTGTCTTGCATCAGATAGAGTGTAATTTGATGACTGATTTCGGGCCAGTTTTTTCAGTGCCTGGAGTCATGTTTTCTGGTGTTTTGCACTGTTTGTTTACATTGGCAACAGTCTCTTTTGAGGGGGGCTGTTTGCCTTTGGTGTAGTTTATCTCACTATAAGATTCATTTTTATTATCCGTAAGTGTTGCATTAATTATTTAATATAAATTTAAAATTTTTGACCACACTTAGCCATCGGATCCATTGGGGCTCAACGTTACTTTTCAGAAACTTGGGCTTCGCTGAAAAAATATTTTTCAAAAATTATTTTGATTTGCAATTGTTTTTTCATTATTAATGGATCATGTTATTATGTATCTTTGTGTCAGGGGTTTGTGCGAGTAACTAGGACTTGTTGTTGACTTTTCACAATGAAAGGATATTGTTCAAATTGTAATAGGAAGAAATCTTCCTCTGACTTTCATGATCATTGCATTAATTGTAGTCAGTGTTCTTGCAGTAATCCCTGTTCTATATGTCAATATTGGGATGACAAACATTGGAAACGTGTGTCACGATATGTTGTTAGTGGAGAAAGGGCTATGCCGGCTCTTTCTCCGCAAGGTCACTCTACTCTCTCAGTTTCTATTTCAGAGGAACAAGAACAGGGTGATGTTTCCATGTTATCTTCCGCAAGTGCGCTTCCGTCGTCACAAATGAATACAGAGCTAGCGGCAAAAGTGCTCATGGAGATTAAACAAATGTCGTCCGCTAGCTCGCCTGGTGTAGCGTCCATTCACCGAATGGTTCGGCAGCCGGGTTCGTCTGATGCGGTCCAGGAGGAAATGTTGGGTGATGCGAGCACTATAAACATTCAACGTGCACACCCAGTGACGGCGGATAGTAGGCGAGATCGGAGGAAGCCTTTGAGTCCGGTTCCTAGCTCGTCCAGGTCCAGCCGGGCCGCGAGCGAGAGAGGCCCCTCTCTCGTACAACAACATCTGGGACCAGATGTTGTGGTACAAAATGTGTCACAAGCGGAGCACACGTCCGTCGCTCGGGACGCTCCGTTGTATAGGCAGTCCGCGGAGACTGCTCAGGCTTCTTCCTCTCGTCAGCGCACACGACCGCACCTTGGCTACGTGACCGCCGATATTTTACCAGCTTCGCCGATCAGGGATTCTTCGGCGACCAGGTCACACCATCCGGTAGCCAGGGACACGAGGCCGATGGACTCCGGACGTTCGCATAGGAAGAGTATGCGGGAGTCACCAGATGCGGAGCTGCCCTCGGCGAAGCAGTGGAAGACTGCGCCTCCGCAGGCCTCGATGTCGGACGTACTTGTGCAGATAGCACAACTTATCGCAGCATCCCAGCAACCGACAGAAACGGTGTCGGATCGGGAATTATCCGACGGCGCTGGGTCGGTACGCTCCGCCGAAGCATCGGGGGCGGACGACCGAGAGCATCATGAGGTCCGACCGATGGTGAAAGGGATACGGATGACTTGGAGCTATCCCTTTCGGAACAACATAAAGCTGCCGTGGACTTCATCCGGCACTTTCTCCCTCAAGTTGTTCCGTCGGGCCAGACTGCTGCGGTTCCGGACAAGAGAATTATAGCGTCATTGGACTCTGATTTCTTTGAGCGGTTCAGGGACATCGCTCCCAAGTTTCCGTCTCAGTCCAATAATGTTGCAAGAACATTTGAATTATTGAACGACGCTATATTCAAACTTGCTTCCAAAACGGGAAAAGCAGGTTTCTTGTCCGCCAATACTCTCAACCTGCCTTTCATTAATGCAAGGAATAAATTCGACACGGCAGGACAGGGTATCCCGAGAGTTCCTCTGCGTATGGACGACGAGGCGGAAGACTTAGAGTTATCACTACCGTCGTCGGCGTCTATTCCAACCGCGGTGTTGGAAACAACTATTTCGTCTAACAGAGCCAGTTTAGATGCCTTATCTTACGCAGATCACCTTACTAAGGCGTTATCACTGCGCCTTCAAGGGAAAGAATTTCAGGATATACAATCCTCTTTAAGACTTCTTTCAAGGGCAGTAGCTTATTCCACGTGTAACTCCGCCCTTTCAGTGGCAAACCTGGAGTTGGTTAGACGTGACGCAGCCCTAGCTACATCCACACTCGTGGATACTAAGGTGAAGAACTCTCTTAGAGTCGCTTCGGTCTCCGGAGAACTTCTCTTCGACGGCAAGCTTTCTGCAATTTACAATAAAATTACAAAGAAAGCTTCGGATTCTCTGCTGTTCAAATCTGCTTCTAAGAAGTCGGACATGGCAGATAAGAGTAAGACAGGCACTTCTGGGTCTAATGCGCCCAAGAGAGGTTCCTATAGAGGTTCCGGTGCGTCCTCTTGGTCTTATTCAAGAGACCGTCAAGGTAGCGACTCACGTTCGGGACGTCCTTCGAGCCGGGACAACCGGTCGGACGCCCCGAGGTCGACAGGACAAGGTGCGGGTCGTGGAGGACGTGGTTTCTCCTACCGCAGACCTCGCAGGTCCAGGAGGTGATGGCTTCAACCTCTATCGCGTACCGGTTGGCGGAAGGTTGTCGAGTTTTTCACAAGAGTGGGCGTCGATTACGGACGACCCTTGGGTGAGAGGGGTGACTTCGGAAGGTCTAAAGATATCCTTCAAACGAAAGCCTCCATTAACTCGAAGTCCAAAATGGACTCAACTTCCGTCAAATCCGCAGAAAAGAGACGCTCTATTATCAGAGGTGCAGTCTCTTTTAATGAAGAACGCGGTAGAGGTCGTAGAAAACCAGGAGACTCTACAGCCATCTGTTTCTGGTTCCGAAACCAGACGGCTCGTTCCGTCCAGTCATAGATTTGAGCTGGATAAACAAGCTGATCGTCGCTCCGAAGTTTTATATGGAGACGATTCGGTCGGTCAGAGCGAGTATTCGGGTGAACGATTATGCAACGAGCATAGATCTCAAAGATGCGTACTTTCACGTCATGGTACATCCGACATTCAGAAAGTATCTACGCTTCGCAGTCCTAGGAGTGGTGTATCAATTCCGGGCGATGTGCTTCGGATTGAATCTAGCACCCTGGGCTTTCACTCGGGTAATGAACTCGGTAATGATGTATTTCCGAGCTCATTCGTCTGCGGTAACGTCGGCCTACCTGGACGACATTCTTCAGAGGTACGGCAATGAGTTAACGCTTCAGAACGATGTGCAGAATCTACTTCTATTGCTCCGACGTCTCGGTTTTATAGTAAACGAGGAGAAGTCGGATCTGATGCCGTCCAAGTCATTCACACATCTGGGAATGAGCTTCGAGACGCACAACAATCTCGTTCGTCTGCCGTTAACCAGAGCGAAATTAGTCAGTTGTTACACTCGCTATTGTCTGCACGCAGACAAAGTCACAGCGAGAGAGTTTATGAGACTGATAGGTCTGTGCGGAGCCGCTGCGGATCTCATTCCGATGGGGCGGTTACGCACGCGTCCTCTCCAAATTTTCTTGACTCAGAATTGGAGTGTGAAAATTCATTCGCTCGACATAGACGTTCTCTTGTCAGATCAAGTGAAACGAGAGATTCAGACTTGGGCAAACATTCAGTGGTTAACTCAAGGAGTTCCGCTGCAGTTGCCGGATCCGAGTTTTACCATTATGACGGATGCCAGTCAAACAGGTTGGGGTGCATCATTGATCCCAACGGATTCGAGATGCCAGGGTCTTTGGGATCCGCAATTCCTGGGCAAGCACATAAACATCAAGGAAATGATGTCAATTTGGCTTGCGTTACGTCATTGGATGGACATTATTCACAATGCTCATGTCCAAATCCTGTCCGACAATACGACAGTAGTGGCGTATATACGGAATCAGGGAGGCACTCATTCAGTTCCGTTGTTCAATCTAATGGAAAGAATCCTTCTGTTTGCTCTAGAACATCAGGTTCTTCTTTCGGTCCGTCATATACCGGGTCGTCTGAATGTACTGGCAGACTCCCTTTCACGAAAGGGTCGCTTGTTGCCGTCGGAGTGGACTCTCAACAAACAAGTATTCAATCAGATTTGCTACCAATGGGAACGGCCAATGATAGACTTATTTGCGACACATCTCAACAATCAGTTACAGACGTATGTGTCTCCGTGTCTGGATCCAAGAGCATGTGCAGTAGACGCTCTGTCGATCCCTTGGGTTGATAGGATATGCGTATCCTCCAGCGCCGTTAATTCAGCAAGTATTGCTAAAGATAAAACAATCTCAATGCAAGATTCTGTTGGATAAATCTACTCAGGTGTCTGTTGTGGGACCTACCGCGAAAGCTTCCTCCACGGGAGGATCTTCTTTCGCAGGGGAAATCGCGTCAACTCCATCACAACCCGCAAGGTTTCAACCTTCACGTTTTTCCGTTGTGCGGTCCTTCTTGCATGGCAAGCACTTTACAGGACGAGCAGTGGACGCGATTTCTAACTGTAGGAGGACCTCCTCTTCGCTAAACTATGCGGCTAAGTGGAAGGTTTTTCGTCGTTGGTGTAGGGATCATTCTGTGGATATTTTTGATCCCTCTATACCAGACATTGCAAACATTCTAGTATACTTGTTTGACGAAATCAAACTGCAGCCTGTTACTATTAAGGGTTATAGGTCTATGTTATCTGATACCTATGCACATCATGATAGTTTACAAATTGGATCTAATGTCTCTTTATCTAAGTTGGTTAGAAACTTCTCGATAAATAGACCCAGAACTCTTAGGTTAATTCCTAAATGGAATTTAGCTTGGGTTCTTCTTAAACTGAAGGAAAAGCCATTTGAACCTCTTGGGACAGTAATTCTTATCTTATAAGACAGCTTTTCTCTTAGCTTTCTCTTCTGCTAGAAGAGTCAGTGAGCTTCAGGCACTATCAGTTGATGATTCTCACTATCGTAGTGTCGGGAACACTATCACCTTCACTACTAATGTGGGTTTTTTAGCTAAGAATCAGGCTCCTAATAAATATCCGGAACCTATTGTTATTAAGGCTCTTCCGTCTTCAGACGGGCATAGGCCTTTACTCTGTCCTGTTAGAGCATTACGTATCTATAAACAGAGATCTCAGTTTATCAGAAAGGGACGAAAACGTTTCTTTCTGTCTCTGATGCCTAATAGAAGGGACATTTCGGTCCATTCTATTGCTAGATGGATTCAATTAACTATCCGTACTGCTTATGAGAGTTTATCTTCTTCTCAGCAGTCTGTGCTTAAGATTTCGGCTTGAAGTAAGAGCTCTTGCTACTTCTTGGGCTTACGCTAATAGTATTGCTATTACAGATTTAATGAAGGCTGCTTATTGGTCTCAGCCATCCACATTCACAAATTTTTATCTCAGAAATATTGAGTCCATTTCTGGAGACCTGCATTGTTTAGGTCCGTTATCTGTTGCTCAGAATGTCATCCACTAAACAGTTGCAACTATAGTTATGCAGGCTTTCTGTTCCGGCAGTGACTCCGTCCGGCTGCCCTCTTCGCTCTGGGCTATTTGACCCAGGGCAAGGGGAAGGGGGGGGGAGGGTGTTCCCTTAGGTCACCTGCTTTATAGTGAAAAGCAAGGGAATGCCTCCTCCGAAGTCAGTATTTCTGAGTCATTTCCGGGATGGTTTTAAAGTGTAATATTAATGTTAAAAATTCATTCATGTCATATTTTTAAAGTGTAGCTCGGTGTGAAGCATTTGTATATGTCAAGTGTCAAACGGGTGTTAATGTACAATCCTCGGACACTTTTAAAAGAATATAAAGAGTCTCAATTCTCTGGACTAACTTTATTTATTGGCTTACTTTAAAAATAATTAGTATAAAGGGTTATACTGGATGTTAATAGAGAACATGAATGTTATTGTGCTCAATTATGAAGGGTATTGTATCTTTCTAATTTAACATAAAATAAGAAAGATACATGTAAAGCCTAATACTCCTTTTCTCCTTGAGGGGTTGCCTCTATATTATATAGTTGAGCTTATTGGATTTTCCTCTATGTCCTAGGCCCTCCAGCCTTTTTACTATTCAGCTAAGTCTGGGTCATTGGTACAGTATAAAAATGTTAAAAAATTTATAGTAATTTATATATTTTTTATACTTACCAATGACCCAGATGGGGATGGCCCTCCCAGGAGTTGGGAACTCTTATCTCCCCGCTGAGGACATAGCGCTGACCAGGCACTGCCAGTAAGAATGATAATTGGCGCCAATTTCGGAACGTCCTTGACACAGCGCATGCGCAGTAAGGGCAAAGTATGGAGGTCCTATAGGACATGATTTCTTTTGGTTTTAGATGCAAATTTTGGGGATTGGGGGGCAAAATTTGTGTTTGGCCCTGGATTTTTTAGAGTTAGCACCAGCTTAGTCTGGGTCATTGGTAAGTATAAAAAATATATAAATTACTATAAATTTTTTAACTATTAAGTGATAATTTCTAATTTTTCTTCTCAGTTTATAATTTTGACACAGTATGATACTTCAAGTGAGCCTTGCTGTAAACCAAAGACAAATATGGACTGGAATGAGACCATTGTGCAAACCAACATAAAATCACTGATTATAATTTGACTTAATGAATCATTGCATCAAAATTATATTTATTGATTGTATGTTTCACTTTGGTCATTGGATTCAGTTTATTTACCTACAGTTAAAACTAGAAGTCCTGTCACGAAATGTGCGCTTATCTAGGCTTAATTGCGCGTATTGCCATATCGAATGGCATCCAAAGCACGGCAGGTTCTCCTGGTTACTCATAGCAAACACAGGTAATGTTTCTGCCAATGTCCATTGACTGAAACATTGCTTGTGCACAGGCCACATGTACACAATTTGATAGCCTTACTATGGTCATAACGTGTAGATTAACGCGCAGATCAACGTGCTGTATGTATTTCATGACAGGACTTTTAGTTGTAACTGTACTATCTCTGTTTGACCACAAGTCTTGAAATAATCCAATTTTGAAATTGAAATAAACTCAGAAAAAAATTGTTAACTATAACTTTATTGCAGTACTCTCAGTATTAGTGCCCTGCAAATCATCGATTTTGAAATCGAATCTCAATTCAACGTGGGTTTATTATTCAGATTCAAATCTAATCTTTAATTGAATCAGGGGTGTCTTGAAGATGACCGACTTGGGGTAGGGGTGCTGTAAACCTGATTTGTCCCGACATTGATGGCTCAAGTCCCGGCTGAAAAATATTCCAGCTACATCACCAAGGCATGCCTTCGTTGAAGGCATGCCTTGATGATGTAGTTGGAATATAACCCTGTAAGGATTATGGTTAAAAAAAAAATTGGTGCACGAATCATCAGTATTCGGCAGTGCACAAGTTTAGCTGCTATCAACAGCTCATTGTTGATCTTGCCTGGAAACCTTCAAGCTTCGTTCAACAGTGGAAGTGTCTAGTGAGACTGGAATTAGCATGGTTAGTGGAATGGGTACAGACTTTGTTTCTGTTTATATAGTGGAAACTGCACTCAGTCTTTATTTTCAATATTATTTGTGTACAGATTCCACCAGAACTATATGTATTGTGATGCAGCAAAGATGACTGATCTCAAGCTATATTCCAGTGAAAAGATCTGAATTGAAACAAAGCTTGTAGCTGATTCGAATTGAACCAAATAGCAACTTTTATTCGATCAAATTGAATGTCCAAGCTTCGCAGGGTCCTACTCACTATGTTCAGTGTGTATCTGCTATGGAGAATAAAGGAATGAATCTGTTATAATATAGATGCCAGAAAATTGTGTAATTTCATTGTTTTTATCCAGTTGGGATATGTATCCCTTGGGCATATAACTCTATCAATATCCATGAACATGCAATCCGATGTTCAATTCAATATCTATTGCCCAATTCAAGATTTGATTTGCGCATTAAACTTAGAACTGCTGGCCCAAGTTTCTTACCCCATTTAACCCTCTGCACTCTGGTGTCAAAATGACAAAGTTTTCAGCAGCAAATATTTCTCATAATGCAATTTGATATTTAACAAAATATACCTTGTTTCACAGAGCTCATTGAGCTCTGGCGAACAAGATGTAATTGGTTAAATTCATACTTAAACAAGAGAAAAACAGAGTGATTGTTGAAAATTCTGTTGCACTACCAGATTGTTAGGGGTTAAGCAATCTGGTAGTACAACATATAACCCCCATTCTGCTTGAATTGCACTGGCTCCCTGTAGAAGAGAGGGTGGAATTCAAAATCCTTCTCATCACATATAAAGCTCTTAACGGCATGGTACCGTCCAATGTAACAACTCTTATCACGAGATACACACCTGCAAGATCTTTAAGGTCATGTGCGTCCAACAACTTGACTCACACTTTTCGAAATGCCACGGCAGTAGGCAAACGGGTCTTCTTGGTTGCGGCCCCATTTTTATGGAACCGTCCCCCCGACCACCTGAAGGCACCTCAATCTCTTACGAAATTTAAATCATCACTAAAGACCCACCTCTTTACGCGATCTCCTGTATATAACTAATCGACAGCTTACACAATACATTTGTTTATTTATCAGTGTAAAGCCTGAGAGCACCTAGGTGGATTCACGGCTATAAACTATATTATTATTATTATTATTTAAGAAATAACTGTTGTTTTTCTTCGGTTTATGCGATATAAACCGAAAATTTTCAGCACAAGCTTCATAACTCACGTAGCGAGTTATGATTAAGCTTGTGCTGAAAATTTTCGGTTTATATCGCATAAACCAAAGGAAAACAACAGTTATTTCTTATAATTTAACCCGGCTGTAATATTAAAATATAAAAACTATGTGTACGTGAACGAAAAACTTTTAATTTTCGCAAAAGACAACAGTCAAACTGAGGAAAGTGAGCCACAAACAGGTCACGTCAATCATTGTCAAATTGTTTGTTGTTTTGATTTTCGATCGCAGACGACATATATTTAGCAAGTCACGTAACAATATCATTAAAAACATTTTTTTTAAGTTCCCCCAAAATCATGTTTGGATGTATGATCTTTTATTCGTCTCCCACTTCGATATATTTTATTAAATTCAATTGTTCCCGAGAAATTATCATTATATTCTCGCTGACTGGAGGCGATGAAAAATCGATCATTGATCTTTGTTTGCAAGCTTGTTATCCATCTATCAGTCTGCCATCACGCCCTCACAGTGACAATTGGATTGAGTGGGCGGGGCTTCCAGAGTGTAGACATTCCAAATCATTATGTGATTTGGTTTATACGATTTTGAAGACTTTCACGCTGTATGCTTTCAACCAATCAAATATAGAGGCAGGGCAAATGATTAAATTATTATTAAGGGGACATCTTGTGAGATATTGATATCTCAAAAGGGAGCACAGTGGCTCAGTGGTTACAGCATTGGACTTAAAATTGAAAGGTCCATGGTTTAATCCCCGCCAGAGGTATTGTGTTGTGTCCTAAATCCCAATTGTCCATGTGGGACAAGGTGGCACTGTGTACTAAGGCATACTGCACATTGATGGTGCACTTCTTCAACCAATACTAACCCTGCATGTGTGGAGTTAGCATGTTGGGGAGTTTGACAGTTTCTTGCCATTGCTCAGTGGTTCTCTCCATGTACTCCAGTGGCCCTGGCTTTCAAAAGCATTGTTAAACCACAATAAATAAATAAATCGATACATGTATCTAAAAAAACATAGTTTATGATCCTCACTGAGCTTGTTCCAATGAGGGGGTCATCAGCTAGGTTTTTGATGCAAAAAATGAAAAAAATTAGTTTTTCAGGAATTTTGTTTGCAAGTGTTGTCTGCCTTTCATGTTAGATAAAAGATTAACCCTTTACGTAACGAATCATCCACATCCGTATGCGTAATATGCAAATTGAGCAGTTGACAAAATTTAATATTTTTATACTGTACCAATGACCCAGACATAGCTGCTGGTGCTAACTCTTAAAATATAGGGCCAAACACAAATTTTGCCCCCCAATCCCCAAAATTTGCATCTAAAACTAAAGAAAACATGTCCTGAGAGGCCCTCCACACTTCGCCCCTACTGCGCATGCGCAGTGTCAAGGATGTTCCGAAATTGGCGCCATTTATCATTCTAAGTTTGGCCCTTCATCAGTTAACATCTGACTGATCTTTGTGCTTTTAAATCTCAGTTTAAATGATGCCAGACACATAAATATTAGTGAAATGGTGATTCTAAGGAGGATAGAAAAGGAGGAGAGGAAAAGAATGTGTGACAGAATATTATCAGGGCTGTAACTTAAAATTTTTTAATGAAATTATGTTAAGTTACCTATTTTCAAGGCAGCAGCCATTTTGTTGTCATTCTGATTATTTAGTTACACTGTTTTTACAAGTGTTTTTCCTCTCTCCCTGTCCTTTAAGTTCCCCCTTGCTATTCTCCCATGCTTTTGGCATAATTTCTGTAATTATTATTACTAAAATTTCTTGGGAGTTTAGCTGAATAACAGAATGAATTCTGTTCTTTCCCCATGTTTACGTCTTCACCTACGGGTGGTTAGGCGTTGTGTTCTGCATCTACCATCTGATGTTCTGCAGTTTCTTCCCTGGAAGTCTCTGTTTTGCATCAGATGGTGTATTTTTGGTAACTGATTTCGGGCCTGGGTGCCTGGAGTCTTATTTTAGTGTTTTTACACTCATTGTTTACATTTACAACAGCCCTCTGTGTGAGGGGGGGATTTCTAAATAATAATATCTTTATGTTATTTCAATCATAACTAGATACATTATTATTGTTCGTAAGTGTTGAATAAATTGTTTAAAATATTTTTAAAATTTTTGTCCACACTTAGGCTTGGGATCCATTGGGGCTCAACGTTACTTTTCAGAAACTTGGGCTGTTCTGAAAAAATATTTTTTCAAAATATTTTGATTTCAATTATTTTTTCTATATTAATGGATCATATTATTATTATGTATTTTGATTGCCAGGGGTTAGTGCGAGTACCAGGACTTGTTTTCTTTTCACATTGAAAGGATATTGATCAATTGTTTTAAGAGGAAGTCTTCCTCTGACCTTATTATCATTCTATATGTGGTCAGTGTACTCGCATTAACTCCGGTTCTGTATCGTATGATTTCGATGACAATATGGGAAGCGTATGTCACGGTATGTTGTTGGGGATTTGGACACTCCGGTCCTTTCCCCGCAGGGTCACTCTACTTTATCAATTTCTATTTCAGACGATCAAGATTAGGGTGATGTATCTGTGATGTCTTCCAACAGTGTGCCTCCGTCGTCACAATTAATGAAGGGCTAGCGGAAAAGTGCTCATGTAATACGCCAATTGCCTAAGAGGACCCTAGTAGGTTCGACGGCCTTTGACGTCCGCTAGCTCGCCCGGTGTAGCGTCCATTCACCGAATGGTTCGGCAGCCGGGTTCGTCCGTTGCGGTCTAGAAGGAATTTTGGGGTGATGCGAGCACTATAAAATTAACTTAATGCACACCCAGTGACGGCGGATCGGAGGGAGAACGGAGGAAGCCTTTTAGTCCGGTTCATAGCTCGTTCCGGTCCATCCGGACGGCAAGCGAGAGAGGCCCCTCTCTCGTTCAACAACATCTGGCCCCAGATGTTGTGGTACAAATGTGTCGTTAGCGGAGCATACGTCCGTCGCTCGGGACGCTCCGTTGTATAGGCAGTCCGCTGAGACTGCTAAGGCTTCCTCTTCTCGTCAGCGCACACGACCGCACCTTGGCTGCGTGACCGCCGATATATTACCAGCTTCGCCGATCAAGGATTCTTCGGCGACCAGGTCACACCATCCGGCAGCCAGGGATTCGAGACCGATGGACTCCGGACGTTCGCATAGGAAGTATGCGGGAGCCATCTGATGCGGAGCTGCCCTCGGCGAAGCAGCGATAGACTGCGCCTCCGCAGGTCTCGACGCCGGACATTCTTGTGCACATAGCACAGCTTATCGCAGCATCCCAGCAGCCGACAGAAACGGTGTCGGATCGAGAATTATCCGACAGCGCTGGGTCGGTAGCCGGGGACTCGAGGCCTGCAGACTCCGGACGTTCGCATAGGAAGTATGCGGGAGTCAACGTACACGGAGCTTCCAGCGGCAATGCATCGTAAGTCCGCTACTGCACAGGCCTCGGGAACGGACGTGCTTTCCTTAATAGCACAGTTTATCGCAGCATCCCAGCATCAACTGAATCTGTCGCATATATTTTATCCGACGATGCTGGGTCGGGACGCTCCGCGGAAGCGGGTACGGACGTCCGAAAGTTTCATCCGGTCCGACGGGATACCGAAAGGGATTCGGTGGATTTCAAGCTTTCCCTTTCGGAACAACATATGCTGCGATGCCGGATAAGAAACTGATAGCGTCGGTGGACTTAGAAATTTTTGGTTCGGTTCAGGGACATCGTCCCTCAGTTCCGACATAGTCCAATAATGTCACACAAACTTTCGAATTATTGAACGACGCTATATATATTATTATTTTATGCTTGCTATCCAAGCATTTCTGGTTTCTTGTTCGAAGAGTTATGGAGATGTCTTTCAAAAGTGTGCCTCTGTCGTCATAGTTAATGAAGAGTTAGCGGCAATAAGTGCTCATGGAATATGTCTATCGCTTACGGAGTGACATTCGCTAGCTCACCCGGTGTAGCGTACATTCATCGAATGGTTCGGCTGCCGGGTTCGTCCGTTGCGGTCTAGGAAGGAGATTTGGGTGATGCGAGCACTTTAATTACTTTAGTACTCACCCAGTGACGGCAGATTGAGGACAGATCGGAGGAAGCCAACAACATAGGGGACCGCATGTTGTGGTTCAGATATTTTACATTCGGAGCATATGTCCGTTGCTCGGGACGCTCCGTTATATTGACAGTCCGAGAGACTGTCTTTAATGCTTCCTCATCCTCACAGCAGGGCACACGACCGCACATTGGCTACGTGACCTCGAGTATCCGATCAGTTTCGGCATTCAGTGATTCCACAGCGAATAGGTCGCGCCATCCGGTAGCCAAGGGACACGAGGCCTATACACTCCGTTCGCTCGCATATTGGAAGTATGCACGGGGTAACGATCTCGGAGCTTCCTGCGGCAATGCATCGTAAGACCGCTGCTCCTCAGGCCTCA
Source organism: Pictodentalium vernedei (assembly GCA_031216915.1). Lineage (NCBI taxonomy): Eukaryota > Metazoa > Mollusca > Scaphopoda > Dentaliida > Dentaliidae > Pictodentalium > Pictodentalium vernedei. The sequence goes on along the minus strand of CM062290.1, from coordinate 453,037,049 downwards.
GTGACGGACGTGCTATCCGAGTTAGCACAGTTGTTTCGCAGCATCCCAGCAATTGACGGTTTCTCGGTCGATTCAGGAATTATCCGACGGCGCTGGGTCGGTGCGGTCCGCGGTTGCATCAAGCTACGGACGACCGAACGCTTTATAGGGTCCGACAGGATGGCGAAAGGGATTCGAAAGATTTCGAGTTTTCCCTTTAGTAGTATCGGAAGATGCCTTTCATATCTTCTGGCATTTCTTCCAGTGATTATTTTTCGGACTTCATTGCTGCGATCTTGGATAAGAGACTTATAGCGTCATTGGACTCGGATTTTTCGATCGGTACAGGGACTTTGTCCCTGACTTACCGACGCAGTCCAATATTGTCATTACAACATGTGTTTTATTTTTCGACGCTATATATTTATATATATATACAAGACGGCTACTAAGCATGATAGTTTAGTTTCTTGTCCGCGTGGCTCATTTCTGCCATTTTATCTTTTTTTACATATAGTTTATTTTGGCAGAGCAGGGCATACCGAGAGTTCATATGCGTCTAGACGGTGTGATTAAAGACTGCATATATTCTTTTTCACCGTTTATGTCTTTTCCAATTTCAATGTTGGGAACGACATTATGTATATTAGACTTAACTTAGACGCTTTATTATACGTAATCCGCCTTACTGAGGCGTCATCATTACGTCTTCAAGAAAAGATTTACGGGATATTATTCTCAATGTAATTTCTTTTGAGGGCAGTAGTTTGTTCACGTATATCTCCGCCCTTCAGTGGCTGATTGGAGTTGGTTAGACGTGAGGCAGCCCTAGCTACATCCACGCGTGGATAGTAGGTTAAGAACTCTCTCAGAGTCGCTTCGTTCTCGGAGGAGCTTCTCTTCGACGGCAACTTTCCGGCAATCCATGAATTGCTTGATTTATACATTCTCTTGTCTATCTTGTGTTACAAGAGATTCAGACTGGGGCAAACATTCGGTGGTTGACTCAGAGAGTGCCGCCGCAGTTGCCGGACCCGAGTGTGGCTGTTATGACGGTTGCCAGTCAAACAGATTGGGATATATACTGATCCCTACGGATTCGAAGTGCCAGGGTCTTTGGGTTCCGCAGTCTTTTAGCTATCAGTTAACTTCCGCGGAATAATGTTTTTTAGGCTTGCTTTATGTCATTGCATGAACATTATTCAGAAACGCATGCCCAAATTCCTGTCCTTTAATTCGACAGTAGTGGCGTATCTCCGGAACCAGGGAGGCACTCTTTCATTTCCGTTATTCAATTTAATGGAAAGAATCCGTCTGTTGGTTATAGTACACCAAGTTCAGTTTTGGTCCGTCATATTCTGGGTCGTCTGATTGTTTTATCGCACTCCCGTTCTCTTACGGGTCGCTTGTTGCTGTCAGAATGGACTCTCAACAAACAAGTATTCAATCAGATTTGCTATCTATGGGAGCGCCCAATGATGTTTTATTTATGACACAGCTGGCTAATCAATTGCAGACGTATGTGTTGGCTTGTCCAGATCTCTGAGCTAATACTGTTAACGCTCTATTGATCTATAGGACAGAATGATAGGATACGCGTATCCTCCGGCGCTGTTGTTTTTAGCAGGTATTGCTAAGATAAACAACCACAATACATTTCTGTTGATAGCATCTCTATCTTCACAGAGATCATGAGTAATTTACTCTCTTGTCTACTGTGGATCTTAACGTGAAATCTTCCTCTATGTGAGGATCTTTTTTCACTGGGTAAATCGTGTCATCTTTATCACAACCAGCAAGGTCGCAACCTTCATGTATTCCGTTGTGTGGTCCGTTTTGCATTGTAAGCACTGTACTGGACGAGCTTTGGACGCGATTTCTTAATATAGGAGATCCTCTTCTTCGCTATTCTATGCGACTAAAGTGGAGGCTCTTCCGTCGTGGTGTAGGGATCATTATGTTCATATGGTTGATCCCTCCATACTACTCATTGCTATTTTTTAGTATACTTGTTTCACAAGATCTACTGCAGCCTGTTGTTATTTAGGTTATAGGTTTATGTTACCTCATACCTATGCACTCTACGATAGTTTACAATTGAGTCTTTTGTCTCTTTATCTAAGTCAGTTAGTAACTTTTTGATAAATAGACTTAGAATCTTTAGATTAAATTCCTATACGGATTTTAACTTCAGGTTCTTATTTAGCTAAGTAATCATTTGAGCCTCTGGAAACAGTAGTTTTCAAATTCTGACCTTTTAGACAGTAATTCTGTTGGTTTCTCTTTTACTGTAGAGTCAGTGAGTTTCATGCACTATCGATGGATGATTTTCACTTTCATAGTTTCGGAATCAATACTTCCGTTACTATTTAGGTTGGATTGTTGCATAAGAGTTAGGCTCCTATTATCCGGAACCTATTATTTTAAGGTCCTTCCGTCTTCGTATGGGCATAGGCCTTTACTCTTTCCGGGTACAGTTTATGTATTTATAAACAGATATCTGTTTATTACAAGGGCGTAAGCTTCTTCTGTCTTTGATGTCTAGTAGAAGGACGTTACGCTCCATTTTATTGTTAATGGATTCTATTAACTAGCGTACTGCTTATGGTATATCATTGGCTTAGCAGTTGTGCTTAAGATTTCGGCTCATGAAGTAAGAGTTCTTCTACTTCTTGGGCTTACATTAATAGTGTTCTATTATAGATTTTTGAAGGCTGCTCATTGCGCTCAGCCATCCATTCATGAATTTTATCTCAGAAATATCGAGTCCATTTCTGGAGACCTCTATTGTTAGGTCTATTATCTACTGCTCAGAATGTCATTCACTTAACAGTTGCTACTATAGCTAGGTAGGCTGTCTGTTTCGGCAGTGTCTCCGTTCGGCTGCCCTCTTCGCTCTGGGCTATTTGACCCAGGGCAAGAAAAAAGGGGGGGGGGAGGGTGTTCCCTTGGGTCACCTGTTTTTACTATGAAAACAAGGGGATACCTCCTCCGGAGTTAGTAATTCTGAGCTGTTATTGGGATGGTTGTTTAGTGAGAAGTTTAAGTTTATAAAATTCATTCAAGTCTTAGTTTTTAAAGTATAGCTTTTGAATATTGCATATGTCAACGGACATGATTATGCAATTCTCACACACTTTTAGGAGTATATGAGTCTCTATTCTCTAGACTTACTTTATTATTGGCTTACTTTAAAAATTATTAGTATAAGGATTATTGGATATTAATAGAGTACATGGATGTATGAAGCTCAATTTTTGGAAGGTGTTGTATCTTTCTAATTTATCATAAATAAGAAAGATACATGTAAGGCCTATTACTTCTTTTCCCTACAGGGGATGACTCTATTTTATTTTATTGAGCGTATTCCATTTTGCTCTATGTCCTTGGCCCTCCAGCCTTTTTACTATTCAGCTATGTCTGGGTCATTGGTACAGTATAAAAATGTTAAAAAATTTATAGTAATTTATATATTTTTTATACTTACCAATGACCCAGACGGGGATGGCCCTCCCAGGAGTTGGGAACTCTTGCCTCCCCGCTGAGTACATAGCGCTTACCAGGCACTGGTTATTAGAATGATAAATGGCGCCAATTTCGGAACGTCCTTGACACTGCGCATGCGCAGTAGGGGCGAAGTGTGGAGGGCCTCTCAGGACATGTTTTCTTTAGTTTTAGATGCAAATTTTGGGGATTGGGGGGCAAAATTTGTGTTTGGCCCTATATTTTAAGAGTTAGCACCAGCAGCTATGTCTGGGTCATTGGTAAGTATAAAAAATATATAAATTACTATAAATTTTTTAACTTTTCAAAATATTTCAACAAAACCATATCATGTGACCCCCTCATTGGAACGAGCTCATTGAGCTCATTCCATTGAGGAGTTACAGGATAAATAAATTTGGATATCGTCTGCATTGGGTAAAGGGTTAAAATAAAAGCTTACAGGGTGTGGAATATATAATGTAATTATTTGTTTATTTTTAGAAATAAATTGACGATGATTGCTGAGCCCCTCGAGAAGGGCTTGGCTGAAGACATAGAGAATGAGGTTGTACAGATAACATGGCCAAGAAAGAAATTAGGAGAATTTTTTCAGACAAAGTATGACTGGGATTTGTTGGCAGCCAGATCTATTTGGGCATTTGGACCTGATGCTACTGGACCAAACATTCTAGTAGACGACACCTTGCCTTCTGAGGTATAAATTTTTATCTAATAATAATAGACTTTAGGGGGCAGTGTGTGACTTTTTCCCAGAAGTGTACTAGGAAAAAGACTTTACTTTCCGAGAACTGTAACTTATTTATTTATTTAATCTTATTTGTTTTACAAGGATTGGCAAACAAGTTATGCAACTTATATTAACGCTTCTCCTTGGCCCAATGGCGTAGGTGTGTGGGATGACCTTCATGGCGGCAACTTCATGGCCTAGCTCTTCTCGAATACTATGAAGGGATCTTTAGCCTGCACGGAGTGTGTCTCTCTCTACACAGAGGACAGCCATTTTACGTCCCCACCTGATAGGACGATACGCTATGACAGCATCAACCTCACAATTGATGCTGACAGAGGGTGTTCGGACACCTCGAGAACTTTCCCTGATTGGGAATCGATCCCGGGACCTCTGGCATGAGAGACCAGCGCACTTATCCACTCAGCCACCACTCTCATAACTGTAACTTATAATCTCTCATCCCCGTGGGAACCCCGGGAAGTAAGCAGCACTTGTTTACTGTGGTAAACCAATTCCGCTTTACTAGTCAAATAGGACCCAGTCACCAATGCTTGGGGTGAAAGTCCTCTAAAATGGGCAACATGTTGATCAACGATTGACTACACTTGACTTCATCTCCATGTTGTGTCACGATTAGCCATGGTGCATAAATATGTGACGTTAACCACCAACAAACAAACGAACAAACAATATAATCTCTCAAGTATATGTTTCTGATATACTTTATGTATACTTAACTGGTAGAGTGCTGAATTATTTTTGGTCATCAATATTTGTTCTCATATCTTTGCCTTGCTACAATTTATGGGAGAGTGCCAAAAGGCACTCTCCCATAAATTGTAACAAGGCAAATCCTAACAGACTAAATAATTTCATTTCAAAGGTGATATGTAGAATATGAAGCCTTTAAGATGTGGTACCGACACTTCAGAATAAAGTCCAAATATGGGCTTCCAGCACTCTACCAGTTAATGGGCAGTTTAATGACAGAAGCTTGTTGATAATAACCAAATAAAGAAACTATGCAATCGGTGGCATGAGTTCTAAAGCTTCAAAAATATATATATACATTTGAGAAGTTAAAAACAAAAAACTTTTGTACGGAGATGTTTTTGAGCTTTTACAGAACAGAGCTTTGTTTTTGCCTGAGAAGCTTTCCTAGGACCAGCAGAAACGAATGGCCAAAATATTGCTTTTGGATATGTCATGGCAAATAAAAAAATTGCCCTTGCTGTCCATTACCTACTGGCACACTCACCTCTTTTGACAACTTGAGGTAGATGACCATTTTAGTCTTTCTTCAGCTTCTAGTTTTACTTTATCAGAAATACAAAGCTTCTTTTTTGCCTTTGCCGTATCAAATGGTCCATGAACTGCAAATTTGCTTGTTGCTTATTAGGTCTTTATAATACTGGGGTTATGAATAAGGATATTTGCAGAGGTAATTACTGGGTTGTGGAGTGCTAAGGATATTGGCAGACGTAACTACTGGGTTGTGGAGTACTAAGGATATTGGCAGACATAACTACTGGGTTGTGGAGTACTAAGGATATTGGTAGACATAACTACTGGGTTGTGGAGTACTAAGGATATTAGTAGACATAACTACTGGGTTGTGGAATACTAAGGATATTAGTAGACATAACTACTGAGTTGTGGAGTACTAAGGATATTGGTGGACATAACTACTGGGTTGTGGAGTACTAAGGATATTAGTAGACATAACTACTGGGTTGTGGAGTACTAAGGATGTTGACATACATAACTACTGGGTTGTGGAGTACTAAGGATATTGGTAGACATAACTACTGGGTTGTGGAGTACTAAGGATATTGGTAGACATAACTACTGGGTTGTGGAGTACTAAGGATGTTGACATACATAACTACTGGGTTGTGGAGTACTAAGGATATTGGTAGACATAACTACTGAGTTGTGGGGTACTAAGGATATTAGTAGACATAACTACTGAGTTGTGGAGTACTAAGGATATTGGTAGACATAACTACTGAGTTGTGGGGTACTAAGGATATTAGTAGACATAACTACTGAGTTGTGGAGTACTAAGGATATTGGTAGACATAACTACTGGATTGTGGAGTACTAAGGATATTGGTAGACATAACTACTGGATTGTGGAGTACTAAGTTTTATCATATGACTTCTCTGTTTTCTTCGCTTATTACTGTTTCATATTTTCAATAAATATTAATTAGTGTTTCATAACATCTCCAGTTGACTTGATTGGTCAATTTCAAAAGAACACTTTGTGATTGGTTAAATTAATTAGTGCTTCATAAACACCTTCAGTTGACTTGATTGGTCAATTTCAAAAAAACATTTTCTGATTGGTTAAAGTAATTGGTGCTTCATTACACCTTTAGTTGTAATGCTTTCATGTACTTATATTGATTTATGATGCACGACTATCAAGGTGAAATTCCATTCCTTAACCTTTCACCCAACGCAGACGATATCAAAATTTATTATTTTAAATATCATTTTTTTCAAATTTAAAAAAAAATCTCAACAAAACCATATCATGTGACCCCTCGTTGGAACGAGCTCGACGAGCTCGTTCCAACGAGTGGTCACATGATATGGTTTTGTTGAAATCTTTTTAAAAATAATATTTTTTCAACTGCTGAAATTGCATATAACCCGGGCAGATGCGGCCGATTCGTTTGGGTAAAGGGTTAAACCTTTTCTATGTAAAAGATGTGTTTTTGGTAACTGTGATGTCATATGCAGGGTTTGTACAGGTCTTGGAAACCTGGAAAATTATGGAAAATGAAAAATATTTCTCAGGCCAGGAAATCCTGAAAAAATGGATCTATTTTTGCTTTTTGTCTGGAAAAGTTATGGAAATTTCCCAGGAAATGTTAACATCGATGTCAGACTTGCAAAAATGCAACTACAAATCATCACAAAGATAGATTAAGCTCGAAGAACAAGAATTATTTAAGTCTCTATTATTCATTTATTGGGGAGCGCGGTGGCTCAGTTGGTAGAGGTGCAGGCTGCAAGCCGAGAGGTCCTTGATTCGAATCCCACCTGCGGCAACTGCGTTGGATCCTTGGGCAAGACACTTTATCTCCATTGCCTGCGTGGGGGAACGGTGGCGTTGTGTACTAAGACGTACTGCATGTCGATGGTGCACTTGTCTTCAACCAATGATAACCCTGATTGTGTGGAGTTAGTATGTTGGGGAGCTGACAGTTGCTCGCCGTTGCTCGGTGGTTCTCTCTGGATACTCCGGCTTCCTCCACCTGTAAAACTGTCACGGTCATGATTAGCCATTGTGCATAAATATGTGACCTTAAACACCAATAAATAAATAAATAATATTCATTTATTAAATGTTGTTTTTTCTAATATTGATTGTTAAAACTCTGTGCAGTGTGGCAGTGAGGACAAAAGTAAAGTTTTTCAAGGAACTGGACCATGGAAAAGTAATGGAGAATTCAGGACTTTTCCATGTCCCAGATGCTTGAAAAATTCTACTTTTCTTTCTATATTTGCCCCGAAAATCCTTTTATAGTTTTGGAAAATTCACTTGAAATCCTGGAAAAGTCATGGAAAAGTTATGGAATTTCACCTTGAAAAAAGTCATCCATATAGTCTCCTTACAAGGCTCGGAAAATGGAAAATTCTCGGACACATTTCATAAATATTGAGTGACCAAAACGTTCGTTCCATATCCTCTAAAAACGTTCATTCCATATCCTCCATATCTTGTACACGTTGTTCTTGTCAATGATTGCTGAAGATATATTTTATTAACTCTTTACCTAACGAATTGGATATACAAATTGAGCAGTTAAAAAAACAAATTTCTCAGAAAACTTCAACAAAGCCATGACATTTCATTGGAAAGGGCTTGATGGGCCATTCCAATGTGGGATCACATGATATGGTTTTGTTGAATTATTTTTGAAAGTTTGAAAAAATGATAGTTTAAATAATAAATTTTAATATCTTGTGCATTGAGTAAAGGGTTAAACTTATGTCACAAAATTAGACATGAATCTTGAACTGCTTTAAGACTTACTTTGTTTTGAGGCCGTTTGAAATTTTCAATGACTTTTGAAAATATTTTCTTCCATTTTCAGGTTGACAAAAGTTTACTGAGTTCTGTAAAAGACAGCATCGTTCAGGGATTTCAGTGGGCAACAAGAGAAGGACCATTGTGTGAAGAACGTAAGTTTAATTTTATTTTTTCATGGCTTTCAGTGGGCAATAAGAGAAGGGCCATAGTGTGAAGAACGTAAGTTTAATTTTCTTAAAAATATTAGAAAATTATCATTATGCAAGGGTTGGTGAATATCCATGTAAGTGAGGTGAGGTGTTCTGAAGCATCACTTTGGCCTAAAAAGTTTAAAATCTGTTTCTCAAGCCTTCTCGCATGGTCCTTTTTGGTAGCCGCATGCTGTCTTTTTATAACTAGATATAGAAGAATAAATGCTAAGTTTATCTCTAGAATACAGGAAAGTGACACAGTCCTGTTAATTGAACACCCCTGTTAATTGAATAATTTTCATTGGCAAAGTAGCTATTCAATTAACATGATTCCACTGTACTTCTAATACAGGAATGACATCAGAAGCTGACCCTGTGAGTTGTGAATGAGTTGGTTTCGGAAGGAGAAATGAATTAATATTCTCTTAATTTTTCATTAGCAGTCTACCTAATACAAACAAACCAGAAAATAAGCAGACTGTCTTCTGCAAAATGAGGTCCCCAAAGGGTGAATTTAGTGATGCTACCCTGCACAGCAGGGTAGCATCATTAAATTTATCCTCTGTGAACCTCAATCTAAATCAGGGTCTCAAAACTAAACAGAAAGAGGTACCCAGAGGATAAATTGGCCCACTGTATGGGATAGCATCATCAAATTCACCCTATTGGGACCTCATTTTGCAAATGTCAGACTGCTTATTTTCAGGCCTGAATACAAATAGCAGACGATATTTGCAGAATAATTAAATATTTATATCAAATATAAATTAAATATTTGTATATAAAAAACATAGCCCCCTTTCTGGAATGAGCAAAAGCTTGATAAGCTCTTCCAAAGAAGAGCCATAGGCTATGTTTTTTTAGGGAAAAATTGAAAAAATAAGGCAATTATGTTGGAGAACTGGCTAATTTTAGACATTATGTTAGGTAAAAAGTGGAACTACACATCATGTCATAAACAAAATCTCAAATTTGGTGGCACGATTTCACTGAGGTTTACAAATGGTCAGATTGATTTTAGTGAACCTTATGAAATTGCAACCAAGCCAGAAAATGAGCCGACTGTCATCTGCAAAATGAGGTCCCCAGAGGGTGAATTTAGTGATGCTACCCTGCTATGCAGGGTAGCATCCCTAAATTTACCCTCTGTGAACCTCAATTCAGGGGTCTCAAAACTAAACAGAAAGTGGTACCCAGAGGATAAATTGGCCCACTGTATGGGATAACATCATCAAATTCACCCGCTGGGGACCTCATTTTGCAAATGTCAGACTGCTTATTTTCAGGCCTGATTGCAACTCATTAGAGATGCTCTATTTACAACATTCTGCAATATGAATGGCTGACATTTTTAAAAAACTTTTTGCAGCCATTAGGAACTGTAAATTCAAGATACTGGATGCTGTTATTGCACAGGAACCAATACACAGGGGAGGCGGCCAAATCATTCCAACAGCCAGGAGAGTAGCATACTCCGCATTCTTAATGGTGAGTTTCATTATATGGACAGTCTCTATAAAAACCGGAATACTTCTAATCTTTGGTTGTTGCTCATGTTACTTGTTCACACCTTTTTCATTTCTTGAAAACAATGTGCACTATACTGACAAAATTATATAATTATTCACGTTTTTATGGATTTGACACTTGAGAGCCTGATTCAGTATTGAAAATTTTGGTGGCCTAATAATAGGTGCTCCATCATGCATGTTGAGATAACCTGTATTGGGGCAAATTTTGTAAAATTGTCTAGGGGTCAGACGTCAGGAAGTAACCGGAATTGGCACCAACATCATTCTTTGTTTGGCCCTAAAGTCATCAACAGTGAAATGACATCTGTGCTTTTAAATCTAATTTTTGAGGATGCCAGACACATCAATGCAAGAATTGGTGGATACAAGGCTGTTATTGGATGAAGGAAGTGTTCAACTGTGGGTTTGGATGTTCAAGGCTGTAACTTTACAATATTTATAAAATTATTTTATGTTTCCCAATTTCGGGACATATGCCTGACGTCATCATTTTTGATAATGATTATTCCACTGTTTGTTAACTGGTAGAGTGCTGGAAGCCCTATTTTGGGCTTTACTAAAAGTGACAGGCAATAACTGTCTGTAGCTACATTCTGACTGAGGAAGCCTTTATTGTCCCTGATATGAATCAGTTTTTTTATACAATACCTTGCTCTCTGACATTTAATTGGATAGTGCCTATAAGGCACTATCCAATTAAATGTAATAGAGCAGTATATGATGAGCTTTGATTTGTTGTCAGAAAAAACTCAGCACTTTACCAGTTAAGTATTCCTTCCCTATTCTTTCATGAACCTTTCCTGTTAAAGTCTTGAGCTTTTGGGCTATTTTTTATTGAAATTTTTTATTAAATTTCTTGGGAATTTAACATATATTTCAGAATGTTATTCTGTTTCTTCCCCCGTGTTTCCTCCTCACCCTAGGGGTGTTAGGTCGTTTAATCTTGCTTCTTCTATCCGATGTATCGTTTTTAGCCCGACTGTTTACAGTGAGGGCTATAGTAATGACTTTTGTCCATCCATCCGTCTGTCCATCTGTCCGTCTGTTAACTTTTAGAGTTTTGGTTAAAGTTTGTGGGTAAAGTTTTTTACTGAAGGTTCAAGTGGGTTTTTTTTTTTTTTTTGTTCCTTTTCCTGTTTAGTTGACATTTGGAGTTTTGGTTAAAGTTTGTGGTTAAAGTTTTTTATTCAACCTTCAAGTACAGGCTATACCTGGTAGTTCTTGTCTGATGGTCACAAAATTTCATATGCAGGTTTTAGGTCATGTCAACTTGAGAACGTCCCCTTTTGGTTGTGATCGGTCAACCGGTATGGCTGCCCGAGCCCAAAACCCGAAAACTATTAGCACAGTCTACAGGCCGTATTTATAAAGGGATTTCATTGCAACTTCATAGAATGCCTCTGTATAATGTCTAGATGAGAACGTCCCCGTTTGGGCATGATCTGTCAACCGTGATGGCTGCCCAAGCCCAAAACCCAAAACTTGGAAAATGCTCCAAAATATTTTTAAAATCTTCTTCTCAAGAACCAGTGTGTACAATGACTTGTTATTTGCTATGGAGCTTCCATATGAGGTGTAGAGTCAAGTTTGTTCAAACGAAGTTCGTGAAGTAATATTTGGGTTTGTAATAGGAGGGGTAAGATTTTTGGCCCCGCCCAAAATTTCTATATTTTTATACTGTACCAATGACCCAGACATAGCTGGTGCTAACTCTTAAAATATAGGGCCAAACACAAATTTTGCCCCCCAATCCCCAAAATTTGCATCTAAAACTAAAGAAAACATGTCCTGAGAGGCCCTCCACACTTCGCCCCTACTGCGCATGCGCAGTGTCAAGGACGTTCCGAAATTGGCGCCATTTATCATTCTAAGTTTGGCCCTTCATCAGTTAACATCTGACTGATCTTTGTGCTTTTAAATCTCAGTTTAAATGATGCCAGACACATAAATATTAGTGAAATGGTGATTCTAAGGAGGATAGAAAAGGAGGAGAGGAAAAGAATGTGTGACAGAATATTATCAGGGCTGTAACTTAAAATTTTTTTAATGAAATTATGTTAAGTTACATATTTTCAAGGCAGCAGCCATTTTGTTGTCATTCTGATTATTTAGTTACACTGTTTTTACAAGTGTTTTTCCTCTCTCCCTGTCCTTTAAGTTCCCCCTTGCTATTCTCCCATGCTTTTGGCATAATTTCTGTAATTATTATTACTAAAATTTCTTGGGAGTTTAGCTGAATAACAGAATGAATTCTGTTCTTTCCCCATGTTTACGTCTTCACCTACGGGTGGTTAGGCGTTGTGTTCTGCATCTACCATCTGATGTTCTGCAGTTTCTTCCCTGGAAGTCTCTGTTTTGCATCAGATGGTGTATTTTGGTAACTGATTTCGGGCCTGGGTGCCTGGAGTCTTATTTTAGTGTTTTTACACTCATTGTTTACATTTACAACAGCCCTCTGTGTGAGGGGGGGATTTCTAAATAATATTATCTTTATGTTATTTCAATCATAACTAGATACATTATTATTGTTCGTAAGTGTTGAATAAATTGTTTAAAATATTTTTAAAATTTTTGTCCACACTTAGGCTTGGGATCCATTGGGGCTCAACGTTACTTTTCAGAAACTTGGGCTGTTCTGAAAAAATATATTTTTATACTGTACCAATGACCCAGACTTAGCTGGTGCTAACTCCACAAAAAACCAGGGCCAAACACAAATTTTGCCCCCCAATCCCCAAAATTTGCATCCAAAACAAAAAGAAATCATGTCCTAAAGGACCTCCATAGTACGACTCTACTGCGCATGCGCAGTGACGCAGTCGTCCCGAAATTGGCGCCAAATATCATTCTCTGTTTGGCCCTTCATCAGTCAACATCTCACTGATCTTTGTGCTTGTAAATCTCAGTTTAAAGGATGCCAGACACGTAATTCTTGGAGAAAATGTGATTCTAAGGAGGATAGAAGGAGGAGAGGAAAAAAGAAGTGGCAAAAAATAATCAGGGCTGTACTTAAAATTTTTTGTTAAAATTATGTTAAGTTGCCTATTTTCGAGGCAAACGCCTCTTGTTGTCATTCTTGCTAATTGTTGCACTGCTTATTCAGTGTTTCCTCTCCCCTAACCTTCTAAAGTCCCCCCTTGCAATTCTCCCATGCTTTTGGCATATTTTTGAGAAGTTTCATTTCTAAAATTTCCCTGGGAGAGTTGCTTGGTTACAGAATGTTTTCTGTTATTTTCCCCATAGTTACGTTTTCACCCATGGGTGTATAACGTTTGTGTTCTGCATCTTCCATCTGATGTTCTGCAGATTCTCCCCTGGGAGTCTCTGTTTTGCATCAGATAGAGTGTAATTGAGGACTGATTCCGGGCCAGTTTTTTTCAGTGCCTGGAGTCATGTTTTCTTCTGTGTTTACACTGTTTGTTTTCATTGGCAACAGCCTTTTTTGAGGGGGGCTGTTTGCCTTTGAGGTAGTTTATCTCATTATAAGATACATTTATATTATCCGAAAGTGTCTCATTAATTATTTTATATAATTTTAAAATTTTTGACCACACTTTGCCATCGGATCCATCGGGGCTCAACGTTACTTTTCAGCAACTTGGGCTTCTCTGAAAAAATATTTTTTCAAAATTATTTTGTTTTGCAATTGTTTTTTCATTTATTAATGGATCATGTTATTATGTATCTTTGTGTCAGGGGTTTTTGCGAGTAACTAGGACTTATTGTTGTTCCTTCACAATGAAAGGAACTTGTTCAAATTGTAATAGGAAGAAATCTTCCTCTGACTTTCATGATTATTGCATAAATTGTAGTCAGTGTTCTCGCATTAATCCCTGTCCTGTATGTGAACATTGGGATGAGAAACATTGGAAACGTGTGTCACGATATGTTGTTTCTGGAGAAAGAGCGATGCCGGCTCTTTCTCCACAAGGTCACTCTACTCTCTCAGTTTCTATTTCAGAGGAACCAGAACAGGGTGATGTTTCCATGTTATCTTCTTCAAGTGTGCGTCCGTCGTCACAATTAAATACAGAGCTAGCGGCAAAAGTGCTCATGGAGATTAGACAAATGTCGTCCGCTAGCTCGCCCGGTGTAGCGTCCATTCACCGAATGGTTCGGCAGCCGGGTTCGTCCGATGCGGTCCAAGAGGAAATTTTGGGTGATGCGAGCACTATAAAAATAATAGATGCACACCCAGTGACGGCGGATAGTGAACGAGAACGGAGGAAGCCTTTTAGTCCGGTTCCTAGCTCGTCCAGGTCCAGCCGGGCCGCGAGCGAGAGAGGCCCCTCTCTCGTACAACAACATCTGGGACCAGATGTTGTGGTACAAAATGTGTCTTTAGCGGAGCATACGTCCGTCGCTCGGGACGCTCCGTTGTATAAGCAGTCCGCAGAGACTGTTAAGGCTTCCTCTTCTCGCCGGCGCACACGACCGCACCTTGGCTGCGTGACCTCCGATATCTTGCCAGCTTTGCCGAGGAAGGATTATTCGGCGACCAGGTCACACCATCCGGCAGCCAGGGACTCGAGACCGATGGACTCCGGACGTTCGCATAGGAAAAGTATGCGGGAGCCATCCGATGCGGAGCTGCCCTCGGCAAAGCAGCGAAAGACCGCTCCTCCGCAGGTCTCGACGTCGGACATTCTAGTGCAGATAGCACAGCTTATCGCAGCATCCCAGCAGCCGACAGAGACGGTGTCGGATCGAGAATTATCCGACGGCGCTGGGTCGGTACGCTCCGCCGAAGCATCGGGGGCGGACGACCGGGAACATCGGGAGGTCCGACCGGATGGTGAAAGGGATACGGATGAATTGGAGCTATCCCTTTCGGAACAACACAAAGCTGCCGTAGACTTCATCCGGCACTTTCTTCCTCAAGTTGTTCCGTCGGGCCAGACTGCTGCGCTTCCGGACAGGAGAATTATAGCGTCATTGGACTCTGATTTTTTCGAGCGGTTCAGGGACATCGCTCCCGAGTTTCCGTCGCAGTCCAATAATGTTGCAAGAACATTTGAATTATTGAACGACGCTATTTTTAAACTTGCTTCCAGGACAGGGAAAGCAGGCTTCTTGTCCGCAAATACTCTCAACCTGCCTTTCATTAATGCAAGGAATAAATTCGACACGGCAGGTCAGGGTATACCGAGAGTTCCTCTGCGTATGGACGACGAGGCGGAAGACTTAGAGCTATCATTACCGTCGTCAGCTTCTATTCCAACCGCAGTGTTGGAAACAGCTATTGCGTCTAACAGAGCCAATTTAGATGCCTTATCTTACGCAGATCACCTTACGAAGGCGTTATCACTGCGTCTTCAAGGGGAAGAGTTTCAGGATATACAATCCTCCTTAAGACTTCTTTCAAGGGCAGTAGCTTATTCCACGTGTAACTCCGCCCTTTCAGTGGCTAATCTGGAGTTGGTTAGACGTGACGCAGCCCTGTCTACATCCACACTAGTGGATTCTAAGGTGAAGAACTCTCTTAGAGTCGCTTCGGTCTCAGGAGATCTTCTCTTTGACGGCAAGCTTTCCGCTATTTATGATAATATTAAAAAGAAAGCTAGTGATTCTCTGTTGTTTAGATCCGCTCCTAAAAGGTCGGATTCAGCAGACACGAATAAGGCAGGCACTTCTGGGTCTTATCCGCCCAAGAGAGGTTCCTATAGAGGTTCCGGTGCGTCCTCTAGCTCTTATTCGAGAGACCGTCAGGATTGCGACTCTCGTTCGGGACGTCCTTCAGGCCGGGACAATCGGTCGGACGCCCCGAGGTCGACGAGGCGAGGTGCGGGTCGTGGAAGACGTGGTTTCTCCTACCGCAGGCCTCGCAGATCCAGGAGGTGATGGCTCAAACCTCTATCGCGTTCCGGTTGGCGGAAGGTTGTCGAGTTTTTCTCAAGAGTGGGCGTCGATTACGGACGACCCTTGGGTGAGAGGAGTGACTTCGGAAGGTCTAAAGATATCCTTCAAACGAAAGCCTCCATTAACTCGAAGTCCAAAGTGGACTCATCTTCCGTCAAACCCTCAGAAAAGAGACGCTCTGCTATCAGAGGTGCAGTCTCTTTTAATGAAGAACGCGGTAGAGGTCGTAGAAAACCAGGAATCGCTGGGATTCTACAGCCATCTGTTTCTGGTTCCGAAACCAGACGGCTCGTTCCGTCCAGTCATAGATTTGAGCTGGATAAACAAGCTGATCATCGCTCCGAAGTTTTATATGGAGACGATTCGATCGGTCAGAGCGAGTATTCGGGTGAACGATTATGCAACGAGCATAGATCTCAAAGATGCGTACTTTCACGTCATGGTACATCCGACATTCCGAAAGTATCTACGCTTCGCAGTCCTAGGAGTGGTGTATCAGTTCCGGGCCATGTGCTTCGGATTGAATCTAGCACCCTGGGCTTTCACTCGAGTAATGAACTCGGTAATGATTTACTTCCGAGCTCATTCGTCTGCGGTAACGTCGGCCTACCTGGACGACATTCTTCAGAGGTACGGCAACGAGTTAACGCTTCAGAACGATGTTCAGAATCTTCTTCTATTGCTCCGACGTCTCGGTTTCATAGTAAACGAGGAGAAGTCGGATCTGGTGCCGTCCAAGTCATTCACTCATCTGGGAATGAGCTTCGAGACGCACAACAATCTCGTTCGTCTGCCGTTAACCAGAGCGAAATTAGTCAGTTGTTACGCTCGCTATTGTCTAAATACAGACAAAGTCACAGCGAGAGAATTTATGAGACTGATAGGTCTGTGCGGAGCCACTGCGGATCTCATTCCGATGGGACGGCTACGCACACGGCCTCTTCAAATTTTCTTGACTCAGAATTGGAGTGTGAAAATTCATTCGCTCGATGTAGACGTTCTCTTGTCAGATCAAGTGAAACAAGAGATTCAGACTTGGGCAAACATTCAGTGGTTAACTCAAGGAGTTCCGCTGCAGTTGCCGGATCCGAGTTTTACCATTATGACGGATGCCAGTCAAACAGGTTGGGGTGCATCATTAATCCCAACGGATTCGAGATGCCAGGGTCTTTGGGATCCGCAATTCCTGTGCAAGCACATAAACATCAAGGAAATGATGTCAATTTGGCTTGCGTTACGTCACTGGATGGACATTATTCACGATGCTCATGTCCAAATCCTATCCGACAATACGACAGTAGTGGCGTATATACGGAATCAGGGAGGCACTCATTCAGTTCCGTTGTTCAATCTAACGGAAAGAATCCTTCTGTTTGCGTTGGAACATCACGTTCTTCTTTCGGTCCGTCACATACCGGGTCGTCTGAATGTGCTAGCAGACTCCCTTTCTCGAAAGGGTCGCTTGTTGCCGTCGGAGTGGACTCTCAACAAACAAGTATTCAATCAGATTTGCTACCAATGGGAACGGCCAATGATAGACTTATTTGCGACACATCTCAACAATCAGTTGCAGACGTATGTGTCCCCGTGTCCGGATCCAAGAGCATTTGCTGTAGACGCTCTATCGATCCCTTGGGACGGAATGATAGGATATGCGTATCCTCCAGCGCCGTTAATTCAACAAGTATTGCTAAAGATAAAACAATCTCAATGCAAGATTCTGTTGGTAGCATCTCTGTCGCCACAGAGACCGTGGATAAATCTACTCAGGTGTCTGTTGTGGGACCTACCGCAGAAGCTCCCTCCACGAGAGGATCTTCTTTGGCAGGGGAAATCGCGCCAACTGCATCACAACCCGCAAGGTCTCAACCTTCACGTTTTTCCGTTGTGCGGTCCTTCTTGCATGGCAAGCACTTTACAGGACGAGCAGTGGACGCGATTTCTAACTGTAGGAGGACCTCCTCTTCGCTAAACTATGCGGCTAAGTGGAAGGTTTTCCGTCGTTGGTGTAGGGATCATTCTGTTGATATATTTGATCCCTCTATACCAGACATTGCTAACTTTCTAGTATACTTGTTTGACGAAATCAAACTGCAACCGGTTACTATAAAGGGTTATAGATCTATGTTATCTGATACCTACGCACATCATGATAGTTTACAAATTGGATCTAATGTCTCTTTATCGAAATTGGTTAGAAACTTTTCGATAAATAGACCAAGAACTCTTAGATTAATTCCTAAGTGGAATTTAGCTTGGGTTCTCCTTAAATTGAAGGAAAAGCCATTTGAACCTCTTGGGACAGTAGATTTCAAATTCTTATCTTATAAGACAGCTTTTCTCTTAGCTTTCTCTTCTGCCAGAAGAGTCAGTGAGCTTCATGCACTATCGGTGGATGATTCTCATTATCGTAGTGTTGGGAACACTATCACCTTCACTACTAACGTCGGTTTTTTAGCTAAGAATCAGGCTCCTAATAAATATCCGGAACCTATTGTTATTAAGGCTCTTCCGTCTTCAGACGGGCGTAGGCCTTTACTCTGTCCTGTTAGAGCACTACGTATCTATAAACAGAGATCTCAGTTCATCAGAAAGGGACGGAAACGTTTCTTTCTGTCTTTGATGCCTAATAGAAAGGACATTTCAGTCCATTCTATTGCTAGATGGATTCAGTTAACTATCCGTACTGCGTATGAAGATTTATCTTCTTCTCAGCAGTCTGTGCTTAAGATTTCTGCTCATGAAGTAAGAGCTCTTTCTACTTCCTGGGCTTATGCTAATAGTGTTGCTATTACAGATTTAATGAAGGCTGCTTATTGGTCTCAGCCATCCACATTTACTAATTTTTATCTCAGAAATATTGAGTCCATTTCTGGAGACCTGCATTGTTTAGGTCCGTTATCTGTTGCTCAGAATGTCGTCCACTAAACAGTTGCAACTATAGTTATGCAGGCTTTCTGTTCCGGCAGTGACTCCGTCCGGCTGCCCTCTTCGCTCTGGGCTATTTGACCCAGGGCAAGGGGAAGGGGGGGGGCGGGTGTTCCCTTAGGTCACCTGCTTTATAGTGAAAAGCAAGGGAATGCCTCCTCCAAGACAGTATTTCTGAGTCGCTTCCGGGATGGTTTTAAAGTGTAATATTAATGTTTAATTTCATTCATGTCTTATTTTTAAAGTGTAGCTCGGTGTGAAGCATTTGTATATGTCAAGTGTCAAACGGGCTTTAATATACAATACTCGGACACTTTTAAATGATTATAAAGAGTCTCAATTCTCTGGACTACTTTATTTATTGGCTTGTTTTAATAATAATTAGTATAAAGGTTATACTGGATATTAATAGAGAACATGAATGTTATTGTGCTCAGTTATTAAGGGTAGTGTATCTTTCTAATTTAAATATTAAATAAGAAAGATACATGTAAAGCCTAATACTCCTTTTCTCCTTAAGGGGTTATCTCTTTATTTTATAATTGAGCTTATTGGATTTTCCTCTATGTCCTAGGCCCTCCAGCCTGTTTACTATTCAGCTAAGTCTGGGTCATTGGTACAGTATAAAAATGTTAAAAAATTTATAGTAATTTATATATTTTTTATACTTACCAATGACCCAGACGGGGATGGCCCTCCCTGAGTTGGGAACTCTTGCCTCCCCGCTGAGTACATAGCGCTGACCAGGCACTGCCAGTAAGAATGATATTTGGCGCCAATTTCGGGACGACTGCGTCACTGCGCATGCGCAGTAGAGTCGTACTATGGAGGTCCTTTAGGACATGATTTCTTTTTGTTTTGGATGCAAATTTTGGGGATTGGGGGGCAAAATTTGTGTTTGGCCCTGGTTTTTTGTGGAGTTAGCACCAGCTAAGTCTGGGTCATTGGTAAGTATAAAAAATATATAAATTACTATAAATTTTTT
The DNA here is from genome assembly GCA_031216915.1 of Pictodentalium vernedei. Lineage (NCBI taxonomy): Eukaryota > Metazoa > Mollusca > Scaphopoda > Dentaliida > Dentaliidae > Pictodentalium > Pictodentalium vernedei. Next base: position 453,017,290 of record CM062290.1, on the reverse strand, counting down.
AACTTTTTCAAAATATTTTGATTTCAATTATTTTTTCTATATTAATGGATCATATTATTATTATGTATTTTGATTGCCAGGGGTTAGTGCGAGTACCAGGACTTGTTTTCCTTTCACATTGAAAGGATATTGATCAATTGTTTTAAGAGGAAGTCTTCCTCTGACCTTATTATCATTCTATATGTGGTCAGTGTACTCGCATTAACTCCGGTTCTGTATCGTATGATTTCGATGACAATATGGGAAGCGTATGTCACGGTATGTTGTTGGGGATTTGGACACTCCGGTCCTTTCCCCGCAGGGTCACTCTACTTTATCAATTTCTATTTCAGACGATCAAGATTAGGGTGATGTATCTGTGATGTCTTCCAACAGTGTGCCTCCGTCGTCACAATTAATGAAGGGCTAGCGGAAAAGTGCTCATGTAATACGCCAATTGCCTAAGAGGACCCTAGTAGGTTCGACGGCCTTTGACGTCCGCTAGCTCGCCCGGTGTAGCGTCCATTCACCGAATGGTTCGGCAGCCGGGTTCGTCCGTTGCGGTCTAGAAGGAATTTTGGGGTGATGCGAGCACTATAAAATTAACTTAATGCACACCCAGTGACGGCGGATCGGAGGGAGAACGGAGGAAGCCTTTTAGTCCGGTTCATAGCTCGTTCCGGTCCATCCGGACGGCAAGCGAGAGAGGCCCCTCTCTCGTTCAACAACATCTGGCCCCAGATGTTGTGGTACAAATGTGTCGTTAGCGGAGCATACGTCCGTCGCTCGGGACGCTCCGTTGTATAGGCAGTCCGCTGAGACTGCTAAGGCTTCCTCTTCTCGTCAGCGCACACGACCGCACCTTGGCTGCGTGACCGCCGATATATTACCAGCTTCGCCGATCAAGGATTCTTCGGCGACCAGGTCACACCATCCGGCAGCCAGGGATTCGAGACCGATGGACTCCGGACGTTCGCATAGGAAAAGTATGCGGGAGCCATCTGATGCGGAGCTGCCCTCGGCGAAGCAGCGATAGACTGCGCCTCCGCAGGTCTCGACGCCGGACATTCTTGTGCACATAGCACAGCTTTTCGCAGCATCCCAGCAGCCGACAGAAACGGTGTCGGATCGAGAATTATCCGACAGCGCTGGGTCGGTAGCCGGGGACTCGAGGCCTGCAGACTCCGGACGTTCGCATAGGAAGTATGCGGGAGTCAACGTACACGGAGCTTCCAGCGGCAATGCATCGTAAGTCCGCTACTGCACAGGCCTCGAGAACGGACATGCTTTCCTTAATAGCACAGTTTATCGCAGCATCCCAGCATCAACTGAATCTGTCGCATATATTTTATCCGACGATGCTGGGTCGGGACGCTCCGCGGAAGCGGGTACGGACGTCCGAAAGTTTCATCCGGTCCGACGGGATACCGAAAGGGATTCGGTGGATTTCAAGCTTTCCCTTTCGGAACAACATATGCTGCGATGCCGGATAAGAAACTGATAGCGTCGGTGGACTTAGAAATTTTTGGTTCGGTTCAGGGACATCGTCCCTCAGTTCCGACATAGTCCAATAATGTCACACAACTATCGAATTATTGAACGACGCTATATATATTATTATTTTATGCTTGCTATCCAAGCATTTCTGGTTTCTTGTTCGAAGAGTTATGGAGATGTCTTTCAAAAGTGTGCCTCTGTCGTCATAGTTAATGAAGAGTTAGCGGCAATAAGTGCTCATGGAATATGTCTATCGCTTACGGAGTGACATTCGCTAGCTCACCCGGTGTAGCGTACATTCATCGAATGGTTCGGCTGCCGGGTTCGTCTGTTGCGGTCTAGGAAGGAGATTTGGGTGATGCGAGCACTTTAATTACTTTAGTACTCACCCAGTGACGGCAGATTGAGGACAGATCGGAGGAAGCCAACAACATAGGGGACCGCATGTTGTGGTTCAGATATTTTACATTCGGAGCATATGTCCGTTGCTCGGGACGCTCCGTTATATTGACAGTCCGAGAGACTGTCTTTAATGCTTCCTCATCCTCACAGCAGGGCACACGACCGCACATTGGCTACGTGACCTCGAGTGTCCGATCAGTTTCGGCATTCAGTGATTCCACAGCGAATAGGTCGCGCCATCCGGTAGCCAAGGGACACGAGGCCTATACACTCCGTTCGCTCGCATATTGGAAGTATGCACGGGGTAACGATCTCGGAGCTTCCTGCGGCAATGCATCGTAAGACCGCTGCTCCTCAGGCCTCAGTGACGGACGTGCTATCCGAGTTAGCACAGTTGTTTCGCAGCATCCCAGCAATTGACGGTTTCTCGGTCGAATCAGGAATTATCCGACGGCGCTGGGTCGGTGCGGTCCGCGGTTGCATCAAGCTACGGACGACCGAACGCTTTATAGGGTCCGACAGGATGGCGAAAGGGATTCGAAAGATTTCGAGTTTTCCCTTTAGTAGTATCGGAAGATGCCTTTCATATCTTCTGGCATTTCTTCCAGTGATTATTTTTCGGACTTCATTGCTGCGATCTTGGATAAGAGACTTATAGCGTCATTGGACTCGGATTTTTCGATCGGTACAGGGACTTTGTCCCTGACTTACCGACGCAGTCCAATATTGTCATTACAACATGTGTTTTATTTTTCGACGCTATATATTTATATATATATACAAGACGGCTACTAAGCATGATAGTTTAGTTTCTTGTCCGCGTGGCTCATTTCTGCCATTTTATCTTTTTTTACATATAGTTTATTTTGGCAGAGCAGGGCATACCGAGAGTTCATATGCGTCTAGACGGTGTGATTAAAGACTGCATATATTCTTTTTCACCGTTTATGTCTTTTCCAATTTCAATGTTGGGAACGACATTATGTATATTAGACTTAACTTAGACGCTTTATTATACGTAATCCGCCTTACTGAGGCGTTATCATTACGTCTTCAAGAAAAGATTTACGGGATATTATTCTCAATGTAATTTCTTTTGAGGGCAGTAGTTTGTTCACGTATAACTCCGCCCTTCAGTGGCTGATTGGAGTTGGTTAGACGTGATGCAGCCCTAGCTACATCCACGCGTGGATAGTAGGTTAAGAACTCTCTCAGAGTCGCTTCGTTCTCGGAGGAGCTTCTCTTCGACGGCAACTTTCCGGCAATCCATGAATTGCTTGATTTATACATTCTCTTGTCTATCTAGTGTTACAAGAGATTCAGACTGGGGCAAACATTCGGTGGTTGACTCAGAGAGTGCCGCCGCAGTTGCCGGACCCGAGTGTGGCTGTTATGACGGTTGCCAGTCAAACAGATTGGGATATATACTGATCCCTACGGATTCGAAGTGCCAGGGTCTTTGGGTTCCGCAGTCTTTTAGCTATCAGTTAACTTCCGCGGAATAATGTTTTTTAGGCTTGCTTTATGTCATTGCATGAACATTATTCAGAAACGCATGCCCAAATTCCTGTCCTTTAATTCGACAGTAGTGGCGTATCTCCGGAACCAGGGAGGCACTCTTTCGTTTCCGTTATTCAATTTAATGGAAAGAATCCGTCTGTTGGTTATAGTACACCAAGTTCAGTTTTCGTCCGTCATATTCTGGGTCGTCTGATTGTTTTATCGCACTCCCGTTCTCTTACGGGTCGCTTGTTGCTGTCAGAATGGACTCTCAACAAACAAGTATTCAATCAGATTTGCTATCTATGGGAGCGCCCAATGATGTTTTATTTATGACACAGCTGGCTAATCAATTGCAGACGTATGTGTTGGCTTGTCCAGATCTCTGAGCTAATACTGTTAACGCTCTATTGATCTATAGGACAGAATGATAGGATACGCGTATCCTCCGGCGCGGTTGTTTTTAGCAGGTATTGCTAAGATAAACAACCACAATACATTTCTGTTGATAGCATCTCTATCTTCACAGAGATCATGAGTAATTTACTCTCTTGTCTACTGTGGATCTTAACGTGAAATCTTCCTCTATGTGAGGATCTTTTTTCACTGGGTAAATCGTGTCATCTTTATCACAACCAGCAAGGTCGCAACCTTCATGTATTCCGTTGTGTGGTCCGTATTGCATTGTAAGCACTGTACTGGACGAGCTTTGGACGCGATTTCTTACTATAGGAGATCCTCTTCTTCGCTATTCTATGCGACTAAAGTGGAGGCTCTTCCGTCGTGGTGTAGGGATCATTATGTTCATATGGTTGATCCCTCCATACTACTCATTGCTTTTTTTTTAGTATACTTGTTTCACAAGATCTACTGCAGCCTGTTGTTATTTAGGTTATAGGTTTATGTTACCTCATACCTATGCACTCTACGATAGTTTACAATTGAGTCTTTTGTCTCTTTATCTAAGTCAGTTAGTAACTTTTTGATAAATAGACTTAGAATCTTTAGATTAAATTCCTATACGGATTTTAACTTCAGGTTCTTATTTAGCTAAGTAGTCATTTGAGCCTCTGGAAACAGTAGTTTTCAAATTCTGACCTTTTAGACAGTAATTCTGTTGGTTTCTCTTTTACTGTAGAGTCAGTGAGTTTCATGCACTATCGATGGATGATTTTCACTTTCATAGTTTCGGAATCAATACTTCCGTTACTATTTAGGTTGGATTGTTGCATAAGAGTTAGGCTCCTATTATCCGGAACCTATTATTTTAAGGTCCTTCCGTCTTCGTATGGGCATAGGCCTTTACTCTTTCCGGGTACAGTTTATGTATTTATAAACAGATATCTGTTTATTACAAGGGCGTAAGCTTCTTCTGTCTTTGATGTCTAGTAGAAGGACGTTACGCTCCATTTTATTGTTAATGGATTCTATTAACTAGCGTACTGCTTATGGTATATCATTGGCTTAGCAGTTGTGCTTAAGATTTCGGCTCATGAAGTAAGAGTTCTTCTACTTCTTGGGCTTACATTAATAGTGTTCTATTATAGATTTTTGAAGGCTGCTCATTGCGCTCAGCCATCCATTCATGAATTTTATCTCAGAAATATCGAGTCCATTTCTGGAGGCCTCTATTGTTAGGTCTATTATCTACTGCTCAGAATGTCATTCACTTAACAGTTGCTACTATAGCTAGGTAGGCTGTCTGTTTCGGCAGTGTCTCCGTTCGGCTGCCCTCTTCGCTCTGGGCTATTTGACCCAGGGCAAGAAAAAGGGGGGGGGGGAGGGTGTTCCCTTGGGTCACCTGTTTTTACTATGAAAACAAGGGGATACCTCCTCCGGAGTTAGTAATTCTGAGCTGTTATTGGGATGGTTGTTTAGTGAGAAGTTTAAGTTTATAAAATTCATTCAAGTCTTAGTTTTTAAAGTATAGCTTTTGAATATTGCATATGTCAACGGACATGATTATGCAATTCTCACACACTTTTAGGAGTATAAGAGTCTCTATTCTCTAGACTTACTTTATTATTGGCTTACTTTAAAAATTATTAGTATAAGGATTATTGGATATTAATAGAGTACATGGATGTATGAAGCTCAATTTTTGGAAGGTGTTGTATCTTTCTAATTTATCATAAATAAGAAAGATACATGTAAGGCCTATTACTTCTTTTCCCTACAGGGGATGACTCTATTTTATTTTATTGAGCGTATTCCATTTTGCTCTATGTCCTTGGCCCTCCAGCCTTTTTACTATTCAGCTATGTCTGGGTCATTGGTACAGTATAAAAATGTTAAAAAATTTATAGTAATTTATATATTTTTTATACTTACCAATGACCCAGACGGGGATGGCCCTCCCAGGAGTTGGGAACTCTTGCCTCCCCGCTGAGTACATAGCGCTTACCAGGCACTGGTTATTAGAATGATAAATGGCGCCAATTTCGGAACGTCCTTGACACTGCGCATGCGCAGTAGGGGCGAAGTGTGGAGGGCCTCTCAGGACATGTTTTCTTTAGTTTTAGATGCAAATTTTGGGGATTGGGGGGCAAAATTTGTGTTTGGCCCTATATTTTAAGAGTTAGCACCAGCTATGTCTGGGTCATTGGTAAGTATAAAAAATATATAAATTACTATAAATTTTTTAACTTTCTGAACCGATGGTCCGGTATGAACCAAATTTGGTTTGTGATAGTATTGGGTCATAAGTACTTGACCCATGCAAAAAAAAAAATTCCCGCATCCCCATGGGAACCCTGGGAGCTAAAAATAGAAATATTTTCAAACGCCCATATTCCCCAAACCCCACGGAACAGAGAGCTTTTATTTGGTATGAAGTATCCTTATGACCAGTAGAATTGAATGGTAAAAAAAAATTGCCATCGGTTATGTCAGGGTGTTCTGTAATGGGCATTGAAAAAATGCTGAGTCAGCATATTTGCAAAAATTTAAAAAAATATTTTCTCCAGAACCAATAATCAGAATCTTTTGATATTTGGTATACAGCATTCATAGGGGGGTCAGATAAAAGTTTGTTGAAATAAAGCTCATTGGTTCATATTTGGGCTTTCTACAGGAGCCCGAAGTTTTAACATAGGGTAATATGGGGAATATTCTTTAAAAATCTTCTTCTTCAGAACCACCAGTCAGAATCTTGTAATATTTGGTATACATCATTGTTATGAGGGTCAGATTCTAGATTGTTCAAACCAAGTCCCTAGGTTAATATTTGGGCTTCCTATGGAAGCCCAAATTTTATCTTTGTTCAATATGGAGGGTAATTTAAAAAAAATCTTCTTCTTCAGATCCATCAGTCAGAATGCTTTGATATTTGGTATGCAACATCTTTATGGGGGTCAGATTCAAGTTTGTTCAAATCAGATCCCTAGGTATATATTTGGGCTCACTATGGTAGCCCAAATTTTTACTTAGTGCAATATGAGAAAATTTCTTTAAAAATCTTCTTCTTCAAATCCACCAGTCGGAATGCTTTTATATTTGGTATACAACATCTCTAGGGGGGTCAGATTCCAGGTTGTTTAATTCGAGTGCCTAGGTTAATATTTGGGCTCCACATGGGAACATGAAATTTAACTTAGTACAATATGAGGGAATTTCTTCAAAAATCTTCTTCTTCAGATTCACTTGTCAGAATGCTTTCACATTTGGTATACAACATCTCTAGGGGGGTCAGATTCAAGTTTGTTCAAATCGGATCCATAGGTCAATATTTGGGCTCGCTATGGTAGCCCAAATTTGAACTTAGTGTAGTTTGAAGAAATTTCTTTACAATTTCTCTTCTTCAGATCCAACAGTCAGAATGCTTTCATATTCGGTACACAACATCTCTAGGGAAGTCAGATTTAACTGTGTTCAAATCAAGAGCCTGGGTTAATATTTGGGCTCTCTATTGGAGCTGGAATTGGCCATTTTGCTGAAGAATTAAAAATTTTGTATTCAGTACCCTCTAGAGGTACTAAGATTAATCCACATAGGTTATATCAAGGGGCTTCATAGGGGAGCTCTACATTTTACTTATGATCAACTGAAGAAAAGGCATGATGCCCGGATTATTTTTGTCACTCCTGAGGGACTCAAGGATTGACGGTGTAGCCTATGGAGATGGCTTACTTAATGTGGACTCATTCTTGGACTCGGTTTAAATTGTGTTCTGTACAAGATGAGCGCTTCAGGCCCCGTGGGGCCTCTTGTTTTATATTCTATTACTGTAGTATACTGTATGATACATGGATTATTATTCCGGGAGTGTAGCTCAAAAAATGTGGATTTTGTCCAGACTTAGGATCTATCGGGATGCCCTTTGGGCTCTTAATGTTCCCTTTGGGAACTTGGGCACTTTTTCAAAAATTTTTGTTTACAAAAAATATTTTGAATTTAATTATGATTGCTATTATTCATATATCTCAGTTATATATATATATTGTTGTGGAGATTGGAGGACTGATATCGAATTTAGTTTATACACTCCTGCGGATTCTTGTCATTCTTGTGTTCACTGGGATGACTGATGTTGGAGTCGTGTGTCGTGGTACGTTGTTGGCGTTGACGTTCTGAAGATCAGGCCTTTCACCGCATTTTAATTCATTCTGTCAGTTTCTATTTCAGAGAAACATGAACATGGTGATGATATTCTGACACCCATCCAAGTGTGCTACCGTCGTCGCGCTCCATGGAGCATATAGAACTAGCTGCAGTGCTCATTATTGCAAGAGTTAGGGCCTTTTGTTTAAGGGTTTTAATCTCTTGCAAGCAGCTAGCTTGACCGGTAAAGCGGTACTCCATTCCGTGGGCACCGGGTATGTCCATTGCGGTCATAGGAACTGGATGAGCGAGCACTATAATATAAATAGCTCACCCAGCGACGACGGAAATAGGGAGGAAGTCAACAAGTTCTTGTACTCGGTGAGGTCTGATAGACCACGAGTGGGAGAGGCCCCCCCCCACCCCCTTTCTGTCTGGGGTCAGATAGTGTTTTGAGAAGCTTGCACAAGCTGGAGCATATGTCTGCCCTCCACTCGGGACTCTCTGTTTAGTCAGCAGCCGGGGTCAGCTTCAGTCAAGGCTTCCTCCACTAGGTTTCACAAGGCCGAAATGAAGTTTTCTGGTTGGAAACTTGCACGAGATGGAACATATGTCTGCCTGCCACTCGAGACGCTCCGTCTAGTCTGCAGTCGGGGTTGGCTTCAGTCACGGCTTCCTCTGTTACGTTATTTAAGCATGCCTGTTGCATGAAGAAGGAACCACTCTTTGCCCGTGAAGTTGGACCATCCGGTAGCTAGAGAGACGAGGTCCCGATCATTGGGACATTCGGAGAAAGGGTCCATTTTCGACACACTGTCCCAGTAGCAGCATGCGGCTAAGGAACGGAAGACCGCTGCTCCTCAGGCCTCGATGATGGCCTTGCTGTTGCAGATTGCGCAGCTGATCGCAGCAAGTGCAGTTGCAGCCTCCCTCAGAATCTGAGCTGTCGGACGGTGCTGTGCCGGTTCAGTCGCCTGTGCATGCAGATGCAATGGACCGAGATTCGCAACTGATTCTCTCGGATGGTGAAAGAGATAAGGAAGAGAAATACCCTTCCCTTTCGGAACAGTACATGGTTGCGATGGCTTTTATCCATCAATACTACCCAGTTTTTGTTCCGCCGAATCAGAATGCTGCGACAAGAGAGAAACCACTGGCGTCGTTAGGCGCAGGCTTTATCTGGACAAAGGAGGAAGTACTTTCTTTTCCGATTCAGTTTATGCAGGTGTTGCAGGCCTTCGGCCATATAGACAACTCTGTATTTATCCTCTTGTGTGCAAGGAAGAAGGCGGTTTCTTATCTTCATCTTCCGTATACATTCCGTTTTTTGGACTACGTTCATTTAAAAATGGTCGGGGAAGATGTTCAGAGAGTTCTTCTGCATTTGGATGAGCAGGCCAGAGATCTAAAGGTATCTTCACCTGTATTATTCACAGTTCGCTCAGACACAATTGAGACGGCAGTTTCTTCAAATAGAGCGAATTTGGACCTTATGTCTTATGCAGATCACCTTACAAGAGCTATGGTGCAACGTCTCAAGGGAAAGGAATTTGAGGATGTTTGTACCTCGCTAAGAGTTCGTTCCAGGGCAATTATGTATACCACATATAACTCCACCCTAACAGTGGCTAATCTAGAGTTAATTCGACGTGATGCTGCCCTTGCGTCATCATCACTGATAAGATGACAAGGTGAAAAGCTCTCTCCGAGTCGATCTGGTTTCCGGACATTTTATATTTTTATGCTGTACCAATGACCCAGACATAGCTGGTGCTAACTCTTAAAAATATAGGGCCAAACACAAATTTTGCCCCCCAATCCCCAAAATTTGCATCTAAAACCAAAGAAATCATGTCCTGAATGGCCCTCCATACTTCGCCTCTACTGCACATGCGCAGTGTCAAGGAGGTCCCGAAATTGGCGCCATTTATTATTCTTTGTTTGGCCCTTCATCAGTTCACATCTGACTGATCTTTGTGCTTGTAAATCTCAGTTTAAATGATGCCAGACACATAAATATTAGAGAAATGGTGGATCTAAGGAGGAAATAGAAGGAGGAGAGGAAAAATGAGTGACAGAAAATAATCAGGGCTGTAACTTAAAATTTTTTAATGAAATTATGTTTAGTTACCTATTTTCGAGGCATGGGGCCTGTTGTGGTCATTCTTGCTATAAAGTTACACTGCTTGTTCAGTGTTTTCCTCTCTCCCTTTCCTTTAAGTCCCCCCTTGCTATTCTCCCATGCTTTTGGCATATTTTCTGTAATATTATTACTAAAATTTCTTGGGAGTTTTAGCTGGGTAACAGAATGAATTTTGTTCTTTTCCCCATGTTTACGTCCTCACCCATGGGTGTTTAGGCGTAGTGTTCTGCATCTACCATCTGATGTTCTGCAGTTTCTTCCCTGGAAGTCTCTGTTTTGCATCAGATAGTGTATTATTGGTAACTGATTTCGGGCCAGGGTTATCAGTGCCTGGAGTCATGTTTCTGGTGTGTTTACACTTCTTGTTTACATTGACAACAGTCTCTGTGGAGGGGGATTTCTTGTCTTTGTGTTAGTTTAATCATAACAAGATACATTATTATTATTCGTAAGTGTTGCATTAATTTTTAGAAATAGTTTTAAAATTTTTGTCCACACTTAGGCTTGGGATCCATTACGGCTCAACGTTACTTTTCAGAAACTTGGGCTTTTCTGAAAAAATATTTTTTCAAAAAATTTTTTTTGATTTCAATTATTTTTTCTATGTTAATGGATCATGTTATTATGTATCTTTGTTTTCAGGGGTTGGTGCGAGTACTAGGACTTTTTGTATTCTTTTCACAATGAAAGGATATTGTTCAATTGTAATAAGAGGAAATCTTCCTCTGACTTTCATAATCATTGTATTAATTGTAGTCAGTGTACTCGCACTAACTCCTGTTCAGTATGTGTCAATTGGGATGACAACATGGGAAGCGTGTGTCACGGTATGTTAACGGGGAAATGGCCATGCCGGTCCTTTCTCCGCACGGTCACTCTAGTTTATCAATCTCTATTTCAGACGAACAAGAACAGGGTGATGTATCCGTGATGTCTTCCAAAAGTGTGCCTCCGTCGTCACAATTAAATGAAGAGCTAGCGGCAAAGTGCTCATGGAAATACGTCAATTGCCTAAGAGGTCCCTAGTAGGATCGACAGCCTTTGACGTCTGCTAGCTCACCCAGTGTAGCATCCATTCATCGAATGGTTCGGCAGCCGGGTTCGTCCGTTGCGGTCCAGAAAGGAGTTTTGGGTGATGCGAGCACTATATATCATCTAAGTGCACACCCAGTGACGGCGGATCAGAGGAGAGAACGGAGGAAGCCTATCAGTCCGGTTCCTAGCTCGTCCAGGTCCATCCGGGCTGCAAGCGAGAGAGGCCAGATGTTGTGGTACAAAATGCTTCGCATTCGGAGCATACGTCCGCCGCTCCGGGCACTCCGTTATATAGACAGTCCGGAGAGACTGCCAATAAGGCTTCCTCATCCTCACGGCAGCGCACACGACCGCACCTTGGCTACGTGACCTCAAATATCCAGCCAGCTTTGCCAATCAGAGAATCCACGGCGACCAGGTCACGCCATCTGGTAGCCAGGGACACGAGGCCTGTAGACTCCGGACGTTCGCATAAGAAAAGTATGCAGGAGTCAACGTACACGGAGCTTCCAGCGGCAAAGCATCGTAAGACCGCTACTCCACAGGCCTCAGTGATGGACGTGCTATCCCAAATAGCACAACTTATCGCAGCATCCCAGCAACAACAGAATCTCTGTCGGATCAGGTAATATCCGACGACGCTGGGTCGGTACGCTCCGCTGAAGCATCAGGTACGGACATCCAAAAACTTCATAGGGTCCGACAGGATGGTGAAAGGGATTCGGAGGATTTCGAGCTTTCCCTTTCGGAACAACATAAGCTGCTGTACATTTCATCCGGCTTTATCTTCTAGAGGTTGTTTCGTCGGACCAGAATGCTGCGATGCCGGATAAGAGACTGATAGCGTCTGTGGACAAGAATTTTTTGATCGGTTCAGGGACATCATCCCTGAGTTTCCGACACAGTCCAATAATGTCACAGGAACTTTCGAATTATTGAATGACGCTATATATATGCTTGCTATTAACAAGCAAGTCTGGTTTCTTGTTCGCAAAAGTTACCGTGATGTCTTCCAAAAGTGTGCCTCTGTCGTCATAGTTAAATGAAGAGCTAGCAGCAATAAGTGCTCATGGAAATACGTCAATCGCCTAAGAGGTTCCTAGTAGGATCGACGGCGTTGACATCCGCTAGCTCGCCCGGTGTAGCATCCATTCATCGAATGGCTCGGCAGCCGGGTTCGTCCGTTGCGGTCCAGGAAGGAGATTTGGATGATGCGAGCACTATAATAAGACAAAAGTACACACCCAGTGACGACAGATCAGAGGAGAGATCGGAGGAAGCCTATTAGTCCGGTTCCTAGCTCGTCCAGGTCCATCCGGGCTGCGAGTGAGAGAGGTTCCTCTCTCGTACAACAACATCTGGGACCAGATGTTGTGGTACAAACGTTTCGCATTCGGAGCATATGTCCGCCGCTCGGGACGCTCTGTTATATAGACAGTCCGAGAGACTGTCGATAAGGCTTCCTCATCCTCACGGCAGCGCACACGACCGCACCTTGGCTACGTGACCTCGAATATCCTGCCAGCTTCGCCAATCAGGGATTCCACGGCGAACAGGTCACGCCATCCGGCCAAGGGACACGAGGCCTGTAGACTCCGGACGCTCGTTTAATAGAAGTATGCACGGGGCAACATACACGGAGCTTCCAGCGGCAAAGCAACGTAAGACCGCTTCTCCACAGGCCTCAGTGACGGACGTGCTATCAAAAATAGCACAACTTATCGCAGCATCCCAGCAAACGACAGAATCTCTGTCAGATCAGGAATAATCCGACGACGCTGGGTCGGTTCGCTCCGCTGAAGCATCAGGTACGGACGACCGAGCACTTCATAGGGTCCGACAGGATGGCGAAAGGGATTCAGAGGATTTCAAGCTTTCCCTTTCGGCACAACAGAAGCTGCCATAGATTTCTTCCGGCATTATCTTCCAGAGGTTGTTCCGTCGGACTAGAATGCTGCGATGCTGGATAAGAGACTAATAGCGTCATTGGACACAGAGTTTTTGATCGGTTCAGGGACATCGTCCCTGAGTTGCCGACACAGTCCAATAATGTCACAAGAACATTCGAATTATTGAACGACGCTATATATAAGCTTGCTACCAAAACAGGCAAGTCTAGTTTCTTGTCCGCAAATGCTCTAAATCTGCCTTTCATCAATTCAAGGAATAAATTTGAAATGGCAGGACAGGGCATACCAAGAGTTCCTCTGCGTCTAGACGACGAGGCTGAAGACTGGGAATTGTCTATATCGCCGTCTATGTCAATTCCAACCACGACGTTGGAAACGACAATAATGTCTAACAGACTTAACTTAGACGCTTTATCATACGCAGACCATCTTACTAAGGCGTTATCATTACGTCTTCAAGGGAAAGAATTCCAGGATATGATCCTCAATGAGATTTCTTTCAAGGGCAGTAGCTTTTCCACGTATAACTCCGCCCTTCAGTGGCAAACGTGGAGTTGGTTAGACGTGACGCAGCCCTAGTTACATCCACGTGCATGGATAGTAAGGTGAAGAACTCTCTCAGAGTCGCTTCAGTCTCGGAGAAGCTTCTCTTCGACGGCAACCTTTCAGCAATCTATGAATTGCTCGATATAGATGTTCTCTTGTCAATCAAGTGTAACAAGAGATTCAGACTTGGGCAAACATTCGGTGGTTGACTCAGGGAGTTCCACTGCAGTTTCCGGATCCAAGTTTTACGATTATGACGGATGCCAGTCAAACAGGTTGGGGTACAACATTGATCCCAACGGATTCGAAGTGCCAGGGTCTTTGGGTTCCGCAGTTTCTAGGCAAGCACATAAACATCCAAGAAATGATGTCAATGTTTCTTGCACTACGTCATTGGATGAACATTATTCAGAAACGCATGTCCAAATCCTGTCCGACAATACGACAGTAGTTGCGTACATCCGGAACCAGAGAGGCACTCATTCTGTTCCGTTATTCAATTTAACGGAAAAAATCCTTCTGTTTGTTCTAGAACACCAGGTTCTACTTTCGGTCCGTCATATTCCGGGTTGTCTGAATGTATTAGCAGACTCCCTTTCACGGAAGGGTCGCTTGTTGCCGTCAGAATGGACTCAACAAACAGGTATTCAATCAGATTTGCTACCAATGGGAGCGACCAATGATAGACTTATTTGCGACACAACTCAACAATCAATTGCAGACGTATGTGTCACCATGTCCGGATCCCCGAGCATTTTCAGTAAACGCTCTATTGATCTCGCGGGATGGAATGATAGGATATGCGTATCCCCCAGCGCCGTTGATTCAGCAAATATTGCTAAGATAAAACAGTCACAATACAATTCTGTTGGTAGCATCTCTGTCTCCACAGAGACTGTGGATAAATTTACTCAGGTGTCTGCTGTGGGACTTACCGCGAAAACTTCCTCCACGAGAGGATCTTCTTTCGCTGGGGAAATCGTGTCAACTTCATCACAACCCGCAAGGTCTCAACCTTCACGTATTCCGTTGTGTGGTCCTTCTTGCACGGCAAGCATTGTACAGGACGAGCAGTGGACGTGATTTCTAACTGTAGGAGGACCTCCTCTTCGCTATTCTATGCGGCTAAAGTGGAAGGTCTTTCGTCGTTGGTGTAGGGATCATTATGTTGATATTTTTGATCCCTCCATACCAGACATTGCAAACTTTCTAGTATACTTGTTTGACGAGATCAACTGCAGCCTGTTACTATTAAAGGTTATAGGTCTATGTTATCTGATACCTATGCACATCATGACAGTTTACAATTGGATCTAATGTCTCTTTATCTAAATTAGTTAGAAACTTTTCGATAAATAGTTCTAGAACCCTTAGATTAATTCCTAAATGGAATTTAGCTTGGGTTCTTCTTAAACTAAAAGAAAACCATTTGAGCCTCTTGAGACAGTAGATTTCAAATTCTGGTCTTATAAGACAGCATTTCTCTTACTTTTCTCTTCATGCACTATCGGTGGACGATTCTCACTTTCGTAGTATCGGGAACACTATTACCTTTACTACTAATGTTGGATTTTTGGCTAAGAATCAGGCTCCTAATAAATATCTGGAACCTATTGTTATCAAGGCCCTTCCGTCTTCGGATGGGCATAGGCCTTTACTCTGTCCAGTTAGAGCTTATGTATTTATAAACAAGATCTCAGTTTATCAGTAAGGACGTAAAAGCTTCTTCTGTCTCTGATGCCTAATAGAAAGGACATTACGGTCCATTCTATTGCTAGATGGATTCAGTTAACTATCTGTACTGCTTATGATAATCTATCTTTAACGCAGCAGTCTGTGCTTAAGATTTCGGCTCATGAAGTAATAGCTCTTTCTACATCTTGGGCTTCTGCAAATAGTGTTGCTATTACAGATTTAATGAAGGCTGCATATTGGTCTCAGCCATCCACATTCACGAATTTTTATCTCAGAAATATTGAGTCCATTTCTGGAGACCTGCATTGTTTAGGTCCATTATCTGCTGCTCAGAATGTCGTTCACTAAACAGTTGCAACTATAGTTATGCAGGCTTTCTGTTCCGGCAGTGACTCCGTCCTGCTGCCCTCTTCACTCTGGGCTGTTTGACCCAGGGCAAGGGGAAGGGGGGGGGGGGGGGGAGGGTGTTCCCTTGGGTCACCTGTTTTATAATGAAAACAAGGGGATACCTCCTCCGGAGTCAGTAATTCTGAGCTGTTACTGGGATGGTTTTAGAGTGAAAAGTTAATGTTTTAAAAAATTCATTCATGTCATATTTTTAAAGTGTAGCATTTGAATATGTCACGTGTCAAACGGGCGTTAATATACAATCCTCGGACACTTTTAAAGAGTATAAAGAGTCTCAATTCTCTGGACTAAGTTTATTTATTGGCTTACTTTAAAAATAATTAGTATAAGGATTATACTGGATGTTAATAGAGAACATGAAGGTTATGATGCTCAATTATGGAGGGTGTTGTGTCTTTCTAATTTATCATAAATAAGAAAGATACATGTAAAGCCTAATACTCCTTTTCTCCTCGAGGGGATGACTTTATTTTATATAGTTGAGCTTATTGGATTTTCCTCTTATGTCCTAGGCCCTCCAGCCTTTTTACTATTCAGCTATGTCTGGGTCATTGGTACAGTATAAAAATGTTAAAAAATTTATAGTAATTTATATATTTTTTATACTTACCAATGACCCAGATGGGGATGGCCCCCCAGGAGTTGGGAACTCATACCTCCCCGCTGAGTACATAGCGCTGATCAGGCACTGATTGTAAGAATCATAAATGGTGCCAATTTCGGGACCTCCTTGACACTGCGCATGTGCAGTAGAGGCGAAGTATGGAGGGCCATTCAGGACATGATTTCTTTGGTTTTAGATGCAAATTTTGGGGATTGGGGGGCAAAATTTGTGTTTGGCCCTAGATTTTTAAGAGTTAGCACCAGCTATGTCTGGTTCATTGGTAAGTATAAAAAATATATAAATTGCTATAAATTTTTTAACTTTCAACGACTAGCTTTCTTTAGTCTATGAACAGGCTACTAAGAAATCATCTAGTGCTCTGCTTTTGAAGTTGGCATATCAACGATCCACTTCAGCATACAAGAGTAAAGGAGGACATTCCAGACAAAAATCGTCAAAAAGAAACTCCTCACGAGATACAAGAAACCCTCTTATATTACTCTGGAGGTCGTCAGTATAGCGCCTCAGGAGAGGGGCATAGATCTGATTGGGACTGTAGGTCAGATGCCCTTAGGCCGACGAGACAAGGTTTTTCTTGGGGAGGATGTGATTCATCCTCCCGTAAGCCTCGCAGGTCATACAGGTGATGGTTTAGACCTCTATTGCTGGCCAGTTGGCGGAAGGTTATCAAGATCCTCAAAAAACTGGATATAATCACAGAAGATCAGTGGGTGAGAAGTTTAGTCTCAGACGGCTTACGGCTATCATTCCGAGCAAAAATCCCACTAACAGGATGTCTGCTTTGGACAAATCTTCCATCAACTTCTTGCATAAGAGGTTTCTCCTAGCGGAGGTATAAGCTCTCTTATCAAAGGAAGCAATACAGGTCGTCGAGAATCAGGATTCTCAAGATTTTTTCAGTCACCTGTTCCTCGTACCAAAGCCAGACGGCTCGTTCTGACCGGTAATACACTTGGGCTGGATAACAAGCTTATCATGGCTCTAAAAGTTTATTTATGGAAATCATTCAGTCGGTAAAAGCAAGCGTTCAAGTGATCGACTATGCGGCAAGCATAGATCTAAGGATGCATACTTTCATGTCCTGGTACATCTGGCATTCTAAAAGTACCTGCGGTTCACCATGCAAGGGAAGGTGTATCAGTTCAGAACAATATGCTTTGGTCTGAATCTGGCCCCCTGGGCGTTAACTCGAATTATGAACTTGGTAATGTCATACTTACGAGCTCATTCGTCTGCTGTAACGTCGGCTTAGTTGGACGACCTTCTACAGGGATACAGCAACAGAATTATTCTTCAGAACGATGTTCAGAGTCTGCTTCTATTACTCCGACATCTCGGTTTCATTGTAAACGAGAAAAAGTCAGATCTACCTCTGTACATGTCATCTATTCCCTTTGAGGCTCACAACAGTCTGGTTCGTTTGCCATTACCCAGAGCGAATTTATTCAGTTGTTATGCTTGCTTTGTCTACACTCAGACGCATTAATAGTGAGGGAATTCATGTGATTGTTGGAGCTGTGCTGAGTGGCTGTGGATCTCATTTCGATGGGCCGTCTGTGCTCACGTCCCCTCCAGATATTCTTTACTCAGAACTCTTGAGTGTGAAGACGCTTTCGCTTGAACGAGTATTGTTTTAATGGACCTTGTAAAACAAGGGTTCAGATTTGGGCAGATATTCAGTGGTTAACTCAGCAAGTTCCGCTGCAACTGCCGGATCCGGCTTTCATGATTGTGACGGATGTGAGTCAGACGGGTTGGGGCGCGATCCTAAGTCCCACAGTCTTGAAGTGTCAGGTTCTTTGGGACCCTCGGTTCCAGGAGAAACACATAAACATCAAAGAGATGATTTCAATACAGTTAGCGCTACAACATTGGATTCACATAATAACGGACATCCTTGTTCAAATTTGGTCGGACAACTCGACAGTAGTAGCATACATCGGGAACCAGGGCGACACCCATTCATTTCCGTTATGCCAACTAACGGAGAAGATTTTTCCTATACGCCATGAATCATCATGTTCATCTTTCTATCCGTTATATACTGGATCGTCTGAACGTACTAGCAGACTCGCTCTCTCGGAAAGGTCGCCTGTTGCAGTTGGACACTCAACAAGCGAGTATTTGGGCAGATTTGCTACCAGAGGGATCGCCCTATGATAGATCTGTTACCATCGTTCGTGTCGCCATGCCCAGACCATTGAGCGTATGCAGTAGACACTCTGCCAATCTCATGGGCATGAATGATAGAATATGTGTATCCTCCAATTCAGTAGATTATGTTAAAGATCAAACAGTCTCACGGTGAATCCTACTAATGGCCCCTCTGTTGTCCCAGAAACCTTGGATCAGTCTTCTCAAGTATCTGTTTTGGGATGTTCCCGGAAGCTTCCTCCACGAGAGGATCTTCTTTTTGTTCTTCACGTCCTTCTCTGCCCATAGTGGGATAATGAAGTTGGTTAGACGCTAGGGAACCATTGCAGTTCCTATACTATTTTATGACTAACACAAGAACAATTAAGTAATAAGACTTCGATGCCCCCCCCCCCCCCCCCCCCCGCCAATATGTTTAGAGGCGATTACCTGGCAAGACATAGTTTTCTTCCCGCAAGCCTCCTACAAGTTTAAATACATACTATGCATTTCATTGGTTTCCTGTGAGTGTTCGTCCATATGTCATATATGAGTGCATAATTCATTATAAATAAATTGTTGTGAACCTTAGAAATTATGAATAATTTTGGGGGCAGTCCGTGTCGAGCCTGTTAATCATACCTACATCTATTTCTGGATCCAGGTTCCTATTATGCCTGTACTCAATCAAATACACCTTGTTTACACACTCGAATATTCGCAACGTTTATAGTGTCATAGATATCGGATAGTACACATCTGGGAGTGTTGTTACTGGAATTTATTGTATGCCTGAACGGGGTCGCCTGTGGGTTACCTCGGAAGTGTGTTACTTTCCAGAGATCTTCATTGTGGTTCTATTGGACATGTGTATGTTATTTATTATATCTCTGGTTTTCAACCTATTTGCGTATGCCAACTCCGGTGTACGTTATATAGTGGGCGATATTAATTACCTGAATCGTCGCTATAGCCTTAACTTCTAAGTGGTGTTAAGCACCATTTATTAATAATAATTAATGCCTGAGTGCCTGTTTGACAAATATTTATATTGTTTTTTGGTACTGCTTTTTCTGATTCTAGAGCGCTCCCCTCTTTTTTTTTTTGAAGATTCCTTCAAAAGAAAAGGTGGGGGGGGGGGGGATTTTTTACCTCTCCTTTGGCTTGATAGGTATGTAACTATGAGGGAAGTTGTTTAGTCCGTAATTATATCCTGCATACAGCTGGAGTTTTATTGTATATGGCGAATGTTTGTGGGGGGATATCTCTCTTTCTCAAATACGCCATCCTAATTTTTGGGGCTTAGTCCGGGCTAGCCTTAAAAATTTGGAACTTGTTACATCCAATTAGCCTTTTTCTGTAGTACTCTCTTCTACAAAGAATGATGTTGGCGCCAATTCCGGTCACTTCCTGACGTCTGTGCATGTGCGGAGAGTAAATGTATGGAGGGCCAGATAGAACTTTTAATTTTCGGTTTTGCCAGCAAATTTAGGGGATTGGGGGTTGTTCAAAATTTGTGTTTGGCCCTTAATAGCTTTGAGTTAAGCACCAGCTAGTCTGGGCCATTGGGTTGTAGTATAAAAATATATCCTGTCCTTCCATGAGCCCTTCCTGTTAACCCTTTACCCAACGTAACGGCTAAAACCGGCCAGCACTATTCTCAAAAATTGCAAATGAATTTTCATTAATTTTTTCATTTTTTGTCTCAAAAACATAGGTTATGACCCCTCGTTGGAACGAGCTCGACGAGCTCGTTCCAACGAGGGGCCATAACCTATGTCTTTGAGACAAAAAATGAAAAAAAATAGTTATTCAAGAATTTTTTTTCGCAAGAGTCGTCGGCTTTTCATGTTAGGTAAAGGGTTAAACTCTTTAAGCTTTTTGTTTGTAAGTGTAACCTGTATTTTTCAGGCAACTCCTAGAATGATGGAGCCATATTATTTTGTTGAAGTCATGGCACCAGCAGATTGTGTATCTGCAGTTTATACTGTCTTAGCAAGGAGGAGGTAAGAACATCTCTATGTTCAACATATCATATTGTTTAGGCCTAAAAAAATAAAAAATCTGTTTCTCAGGCCCTCCCGCATGGTCCTTTTGGCTGCCACATGCTCTCTTTTTATAACCAATTTAAACTTAAAAAAAAATTAAAATTAAATGGTTTATGTCTGATATTTTACCCAAGTTGAAAAAATTGATGAATTTGTCCCTTGAGTGCAAGAAGGCTTTGCAATGCTTCAGCATTGCAAAGCCTTCTTGCTCTCAAGGGATGAAATACACCACCACCCATGCTATTCTGTAGATTTTGAGACCTAAAACTTGAACCAAGAACATGAACTTTTGATGGCAAAGAAGTAATTACTGAAATAAAAAATAAAATAAAAAACCGCTCGCCCGCATGCAATTTTACAAATAATGGCCTGAGAAACAGAAGATCTCCTTTGTGTGGCCTTAAAAACTATTTTGATGATTTTTAGCTCAACTTTTGACGTAAGTCAAAATTGAGCTTATGCCATGACCAGTCATCCGTTGTCCATCTGGCCGTCTGTCCTTCAACAATTCAATACTGCTCGGGCTGGA
This sequence comes from Pictodentalium vernedei, assembly GCA_031216915.1. Taxonomy (NCBI): domain Eukaryota; kingdom Metazoa; phylum Mollusca; class Scaphopoda; order Dentaliida; family Dentaliidae; genus Pictodentalium; species Pictodentalium vernedei. The sequence goes on along the minus strand of CM062290.1, from coordinate 452,996,301 downwards.
GGCCGCATTTATGAACCGATCTTTACAAAACTTCTTGGGTACCTTTGTTATCACCTTGGGATGAGAACGAGTGTTTTTGGGTGTGGTCTGAAATTCAAGATGGCTGCCGGTGGCCATTTTGTACCGAAATTAGGTACAGTCAGTTTTTGGTACAGAACTTCTGTATGGAGGTTCTGATTTGAATAAATTTTTGAATGAATATTTTGTAACATGGAAAACATCACATATAATATGAGGTTTTATCTCGTGCAAAAATTATACAGATTAGATGAACTTTGATTTATTCAGTGCAACTTATACACAGTAAGTGCACATGTCAATATGGCTCGGGCTAGAGGCTGTATTTATGAACCGATCTTCACGAAACTTCTTGGATACCTTTGTTATCACCTTGGGACAGGAACGCTTGTTTTTGGGTGCCTTTGTTATCACTGTGCTTTGAGAACAAATATTTTTGGGTTCAGTCAGACCCACTCTGGGACTCAAAGATTTCTTTTCTAGTTTAGCATCTAACTGTTGCCCGCCTTCACAATACTTTACCTATACATTTGTTACAGGTTACGGTCAATATTTATGTGCAGACCGTTACAATCCTTTATTTGTATCTTTGTTATCAGGTCATTACCTAAATGTGTGTCATTGCTGTGTCACATACTATACATGTACATGTTTTACACAAGTTGAGCTGCAGTGTCATTGACACTTTCATTCTTTAATAATTACTTTAGATATGAGTGCACATTTTCTGACGACTCAGCAGTGTTTCTACATCATTGTTTGCTGTAAAAACATTGTCAAGATGAATGCATCCTACCAGTAATGTTCTCAAGGAAGAATACACTTGGGTCAACTTTTTGAAAGCAAAATAAAAGTGGCAGATTGTGGCTGTATGGGCACACAGTGGTTAAAATTTAATTTCCTTTCACTCTATAAAGTTGCAGTGTTTCAATTTTATTTGACAATTGAACAAGTAAATGAATAAAGAAGGAACTGATTAAATAAATATATAAAACTTATTATATTTCATGTATTTTATTCATCACAATGTGCTGCTTAATGGACTTGGAAAAAAATTGACAAAAAACAACAAAAACATCATACATTTAAAACTAGAAGTCCTGTCATGAAATACACACAAATAGCACGTCGATCTTCGCGTTAATCTACGTGTTATGACCATAGTTAGGCTATCAAATTCTGGACATATGGTCTGTGCACAAGCAATGTTTCAGCCAATGGACCTCCAGGTAACCCGGAGGTCCATTGGCAGAAACATTGCCTGTGTTTGCTATGAGTAACCAGGAGAACCTGCCGTGCTTTGGATGCCATTCGATATGACACTTGCACGCAATTCCTACATGCAATTAAGCCTCCATAAGTGCACAGTTCATGACAGGACTTTTATTTTTAACTGTACATATACCAGTTATTTGATTCCACTTAACATTGTCAAATCAAAACTCTTGTAACACTAAATTTTCAGTACAAAATAAATTTTTATACTGTACCAATGACCCAGACATAGCTGGTGCTAACTCTTAAAATATAGGGCCAAACACAAATTTTGCCCCCCAATCCCCAAAATTTGCATCTAAAACTAAAGAAAACATGTCCTGAAAGGCCCTCCACACTTCGCCCCTACTGCGCATGCGCAGTGTCAAGGACGTTCCGAAATTGGCGCCATTTATCATTCTAAGTTTGGCCCTTCATCAGTTAACATCTGACTGATCTTTGTGCTTTTAAATCTCAGTTTAAATGATGCCAGACACATAAATGTTAGTGAAATGGTGATTCTAAGGAGGATAGAAAAGGAGGAGAGGAAAAGAATGTGTGACAGAATATTATCAGGGCTGTAACTTAAAATTTTTTAATTAAATTATGTTAAGTTACCTATTTTCAAGGCAGCAGCCATTTTGTTGTCATTCTGATTATTTAGTTACACTGTTTTTTCAAGTGTTTTTCCTCTCTCCCTGTCCTTTAAGTTCCCCCTTGCTATTCTCCCATGCTTTTGGCATAGTTTCTGTAATTATTATTACTAAAATTTCTTGGGAGTTTTAGCTGAATAACAGAATGAATTCTGTTCTTTCCCCATGTTTACGTCTTCACCTACGGGTGGTTAGGCGTTGTGTTCTGCATCTACCATCTGATGTTCTGCAGTTTCTTCCCTGGAAGTCTCTGTTTTGCATCAGATGGTGTATTTTTGGTAACTGATTTCGGGCCTGGGTGCCTGGAGTCTTATTTTAGTGTTTTTACACTCATTGTTTACATTTACAACAGCCCTCTGTGTGAGGGGGGGATTTCTAAATAATAATATCTTTATGTTATTTTAATCATAACTAGATACATTATTATTGTTCGTAAGTGTTGAATAAATTGTTTAAAATATTTTTAAAATTTTTGTCCACACTTAGGCTTGGGATCCATTGGGGCTCAACGTTACTTTTCAGAAACTTGGGCTGTTCTGAAAAAATATTTTTTCAAAATATTTTGATTTCAATTATTTTTTTCTATATTAATGGATCATATTATTATTATGTATTTTGATTGCCAGGGGTTAGTGCGAGTACCAGGACTTGTTTTCTTTTCACATTGAAAGGATATTGATCAATTGTTTTAAGATGAAGTCTTCCTCTGACCTTATTATCATTCTATATGTGGTCAGTGTACTCGCATTAACTCCTGTTCTGTATCGTATGATTTCGATGACAATATGGGAAGCGTATGTCACGGTATGTTGTTGGGGATTTGGACACTCCGGTCCTTTCCCCGCAGGGTCACTCTACTTTATCAATTTCTATTTCAGACGATCAAGATTAGGGTGATGTATCTGTGATGTCTTCCAACAGTGTGCCTCCGTCGTCACAATTAATGAAGGGCTAGCGGAAAAGTGCTCATGTAATACGCCAATTGCCTAAGAGGACCCTAGTAGGTTCGACGGCCTTTGACGTCCGCTAGCTCGCCCGGTGTAGCGTCCATTCACCGAATGGTTCGGCAGCCGGGTTCGTCCGTTGCGGTCTAGAAGGAATTTTGGGGTGATGCGAGCACTATAAAATTAACTTAATGCACACCCAGTGACGGCGGATCGGAGGGAGAACGGAGGAAGCCTTTTAGTCTGGTTCATAGCTTGTTCCGGTCCATCCGGACGGCAAGCGAGAGAGGCCCCTCTCTCGTTCAACAACATCTGGCCCCAGATGTTGTGGTACAAATGTGTCGCTAGCGGAGCATACGTCCGTCGCTCGGGACGCTCCGTTGTATAGGCAGTCCGCTGAGACTGCTAAGGCTTCCTCTTCTCGTCAGCGCACACGACCGCACCTTGGCTGCGTGACCGCCGATATATTACCAGCTTCGCCGATCAAGGATTCTTCGGCGACCAGGTCACACCATCCGGCAGCCAGGGATTCGAGACCGATGGACTCCGGACGTTCGCATAGGAAAAGTATGCGGGAGCCATCTGATGCGGAGCTGCCCTTGGCGAAGCAGCGATAGACTGCGCCTCCGCAGGTCTCGACGCCGGACATTCTTGTGCACATAGCACAGCTTATCGCAGCATCCCAGCAGCCGACAGAAACGGTGTCGGATCGAGAATTATCCGACAGCGCTGGGTCGGTAGCCGGGGACTCGAGGCCTGCAGACTCCGGACGTTCGCATAGGAAGTGTGCGGGAGTCAACGTACACGGAGCTTCCAGCGGCAATGCATCGTAAGTCCGCTACTGCACAGGCCTCGGGAACAGACGTGCTTTCCTTAATAGCACAGTTTATCGCAGCATCCCAGCATCAACTGAATCTGTCGCATATATTTTATCCGACGATGCTGGGTCGGGACGCTCCGCGGAAGCGGGTACGGACGTCCGAAAGTTTCATCCGGTCCGACGGGATACCGAAAGGGATTCGGAGGATTTCAAGCTTTCCCTTTCGGAACAACATATGCTGCGATGCCGGATAAGAAACTGATAGCGTCGGTGGACTTAGAAATTTTTGGTTCGGTTCAGGGACATCGTCCCTCAGTTCCGACATAGTCCAATAATGTCACACAAACTTTCGAATTATTGAACGACGCTATATATATTATTATTTTATGCTTGCTATCCAAGCATTTCTGGTTTCTTGTTCGAAGAGTTATGGAGATGTCTTTCAAAAGTGTGCCTCTGTCGTCATAGTTAATGAAGAGTTAGCGGCAATAAGTGCTCATGGAATATGTCTATCACTTACGGAGTGACATTCGCTAGCTCACCCGGTGTAGCGTACATTCATCGAATGGTTCGGCTGCCGGGTTCGTCCGTTGCGGTCTAGGAAGGAGATTTGGGTGATGCGAGCACTTTAATTACTTTAGTACTCACCCAGTGACGGCAGATTGAGGACAGATCGGAGGAAGCCAACAACATAGGGGACCGCATGTTGTGGTTCAGATATTTTACATTCGGAGCATATGTCCGTTGCTCGGGACGCTCCGTTATATTGACAGTCCGAGAGACTGTCTTTAATGCTTCCTCATCCTCACAGCAGGGCACACGACCGCACATTGGCTACGTGACCTCGAGTATCCGATCAGTTTCGGCATTCAGTGATTCCACAGCGAATAGGTCGCGCCATCCAGTAGCCAAGGGACACGAGGCCTATACACTCCGTTCGCTCGCATATTGGAAGTATGCACGGGGTAACGATCTCGGAGCTTCCTGCGGCAATGCATCGTAAGACCGCTGCTCCTCAGGCCTCAGTGACGGACGTGCTATCCGAGTTAGCACAGTTGTTTCGCAGCATCCCAGCAATTGACGGTTTCTCGGTCGAATCGGGAATTATCCGACGGCGCTGGGTCGGTGCGGTCCGCGGTTGCATCAAGCTACGGACGACCGAACGCTTTATAGGGTCCGACAGGATGGCGAAAGGGATTCGAAAGATTTCGAGTTTTCCCTTTAGTAGTATCGGAAGATGCCTTTCATATCTTCTGGCATTTCTTCCAGTGATTATTTTTCGGACTTCATTGCTGCGATCTTGGATAAGAGACTTATAGCGTCATTGGACTCGGATTTTTCGATCGGTACAGGGACTTTGTCCCTGACTTACCGACGCAGTCCAATATTGTCATTACAACATGTGTTTTATTTTTCGACGCTATATATTTATATATATATACAAGCCTGCTACTAAGCATGATAGTTTAGTTTCTTGTCCGCGTGGCTCATTTCTGCCATTTTATCTTTTTTACATATAGTTTATTTTGGCAGAGCAGGGCATACCGAGAGTTCATATGCGTCTAGACGGTGTGATTAAAGACTGCATATATTCTTTTTCGCCGTTTAGGTCTTTTCCAATTTCAATGTTGGGAACGACATTATGTATAGTAGACTTAACTTAGACGCTTTATTATACGTAATCCGCCTTACTGAGGCGTTATCATTACGTCTTCAAGAAAAGATTTACGGGATATTATTCTCAATGTAATTTCTTTTGAGGGCAGTAGTTTGTTCACGTATAACTCCGCCCTTCAGTGGCTGATTGGAGTTGGTTAGACGTGATGCAGCCCTAGCTACATCCACGCGTGGATAGTAGGTTAAGAACTCTCTCAGAGTCGCTTCGTTCTCGGAGGAGCTTCTCTTCGATGGCAACTTTCCGGCAATCCATGAATTGCTTGATTTATACATTCTCTTGTCTATCTAGTGTTACAAGAGATTCAGACTGGGGCAAACATTCGGTGGTTGACTCAGAGAGTGCCGCCGCAGTTGCCGGACCCGAGTGTGGCTGTTATGACGGTTGCCAGTCAAACAGATTGGGATATATACTGATCCCTACGGATTCGAAGTGCCAGGGTCTTTGGGTTCCGCAGTCTTTTAGCTATCAGTTTAACTTCCGCGGAATAATGTTTTTTAGGCTTGCTTTATGTCATTGCATGAACATTATTCAGAAACGCATGCCCAAATTCCTGTCCTTTAATTCGACAGTAGTGGCGTATCTCCGGAACCAGGGAGGCACTCTTTCGTTTCCGTTATTCAATTTAATGGAAAGAATCCGTCTGTTGGTTATAGTACACCAAGTTCAGTTTTGGTCCGTCATATTCTGGGTCGTCTGATTGTTTTATCGCACTCCCGTTCTCTTACGGGTCGCTTGTTGCTGTCAGAATGGACTTTCAACAAACAAGTATTCAATCAGATTTGCTATCTATGGGAGCGCCCAATGATGTTTTTTTTATGACACAGCTTGCTAATCAATTGCAGACGTATGTGTTGGCTTGTCCAGATCTCTGAGCTAATACTGTTAACGCTCTATTGATCTATAGGACGGAATGATAGGATACGCGTATCCTCCGGCGCTGTTGTTTTAGCAGGTATTGCTAAGATAAACAACCACAATACATTTCTGTTGATAGCATCTCTATTTTCACAGAGATCATGAGTAATTTACTCTCTTGTCTACTGTGGATCTTAACGTGAAATCTTCCTCTATGTGAGGATCTTTTTTCACTGGGTAAATCGTGTCATCTTTATCACAACCAGCAAGGTCGCAACCTTCATGTATTCCGTTGTGTGGTCCGTATTGCATTGTAAGCACTGTACTGGACGAGCTTTGGACGCGATTTCTTACTTTAGGAGATCCTCTTCTTCGCTATTCTATGCGACTAAAGTGGAGGCTCTTCCGTCGTGGTGTAGGGATCATTATGTTCATATGGTTGATCCCTCCATACTACTCATTGCTATTTTTTAGTATACTTGTTTCACAAGATCTACTGCAGCCTGTTGTTATTTAGGTTATAGGTTTATGTTACCTCATACCTATGCACTCTACGATAGTTTACAATTGAGTCTTTTGTCTCTTTATCTAAGTCAGTTAGTAACTTTTTGATAAATAGACTTAGAATCTTTAGATTAAATTCCTATACGGATTTTAACTTCGGTTCTTATTTAGCTAAGTAATCATTTGAGCCTCTGGAAACAGTAGTTTTCAAATTCTGACCTTTTAGACAGTAATTCTGTTGGTTTCTCTTTTACTGTAGAGTCAGTGAGTTTCATGCACTATCGATGGATGATTTTCACTTTCATAGTTTCGGAATCAATACTTCCGTTACTATTTAGGTTGGATTGTTACATAAGAGTTAGGCTCCTATTATCCGGAACCTATTATTTTAAGGTCCTTCCGTCTTCGTATGGGCATAGGCCTTTACTCTTTCCGGGTACAGTTTATGTATTTATAAACAGATATCTGTTTATTACAAGGGCGTAAGCTTCTTCTGTCTTTGATGTCTAGTAGAAGGACGTTACGCTCCATTTTATTGTTAATGGATTCTATTAACTAGCGTACTGCTTATGGTATATCATTGGCTTAGCAGTTGTGCTTAAGATTTCGGCTCATGAAGTAAGAGTTCTTCTACTTCTTGGGCTTACATTAATAGTGTTGCTATTATAGATTTTTGAAGGCTGCTCATTGCGCTCAGCCATCCATTCATGAATTTTATCTCGGAAATATCGAGTCCATTTCTGGAGGCCTCTATTGTTAGGTCTATTATCTACTGCTCAGAATGTCATTCACTTATCAGTTGCTACTATAGCTAGGTAGGCTGTCTGTTTCGGCAGTGTCTCCGTTCGGCTGCCCTCTTCGCTCTGGGCTATTTGACCCAGGGCAAGAAAAAGGGGGGGGGGGGGGGGGGGGGGGGAGGGTGTTCCCTTGGGTCACCTGTTTTTACTATGAAAACTAGGGGATACCTCCTCCGGAGTTAGTAATTCTGAGCTGTTATTGGGATGGTTGTTTAGTGAGAAGTTTAAGTTTATAAAATTCATTCAAGTCTTAGTTTTTAAAGTATAGCTTTTGAATATTGCATATGTCAACGGACATGATTATGCAATTCTCACACACTTTTAGGAGTATAAGAGTCTCTATTCTCTAGACTTACTTTATTATTGGCTTACTTTAAAAATTATTAGTATAAGGATTATTGGATATTAATAGAGTACATGGATGTATGAAGCTCAATTTTTGGAAGGTGTTGTATCTTTCTAATTTATCATAAATAAGAAAGATACATGTAAGGCCTATTACTTCTTTTCCCTACAGGGGATGACTCTATTTTATTTTATTGAACGTATTCCATTTTGCTCTATGTCCTTGGCCCTCCAGCCTTTTTACTATTCAGCTATGTCTGGGTCATTGGTACAGTATAAAAATGTTAAAAAATTTATAGTAATTTATATATTTTTTATACTTACCAATGACCCAGACGGGGATGGCCCTCCCAGGAGTTGGGAACTCTTGCCTCCCCGCTGAGTACATAGCACTTACCAGGCACTGGTTATTAGAATGATAAATGGCGCCAATTTCGGAACGTCCTTGACACTGCGCATGCGCAGTAGGGGCGAAGTGTGGAGGGCCTTTCAGGACATGTTTTCTTTAGTTTTAGATGCAAATTTTGGGGATTGGGGGGCAAAATTTGTGTTTGGCCCTATATTTTAAGAGTTAGCACCAGCTATGTCTGGGTCATTGGTAAGTATAAAAAATATATAAATTACTATAAATTTTTTAACTTTTGTTGCGTCTCATACACTGGTTCAGTATGGTGCTGCTTGATGGGTGTCTAGATGAAAATTGAGGGAGTTCATTATTCATATGATACGTGTGCCGCAATTGACATAAGATCATAAAGTGAAAGGACTTATAAAACTTGTTCACTAGTTTCTTCATCAGTTGGGATTGCGGTTACTGCCTAGGGCTTCAGACCAAAAGGTCCATAGTTCAGTTCCTACCAGGGATAACTATGTTATGTCCTTGGGCAAGGCACTTAATCCCGATTGCCCAAATTGGAGACAGTGTGGCACTGTGTTCTGAGGCATACTGCACATCGATGGTGCACTTGTCTTCAGTCAATGCGAACCCTGCTTGTGCAGAGTTAGCACGTTGGGGAGTCTTGGCACTTACTTGCTACTGCTCAGTAGTTCATCTTTGGGTATTCCAGTTTCCAACACCCGTAAAACACGAGGTGACTCCGGCTATCAAAGGGGGCATTAAACTGGTAGCAGAATTGTGCTGACAGATGGTATCTGCATTCACTAATTGTCATACTTCAGTAATCAGTTCATGCCAGCCAGATATATTCAACTCCTTATTAGTTCCACTATATTACAGTTAGGGCTGTCACGATTTTTTAATTTAGGAATCGATTAATCGTCGCAAATAATCGATACTAATCGATTAATCGTACCTAGATGACCCCCCCCCCCTCTCTCTCTCTTTTAAGTCGTGAAAAATGAAGTCCAAGTCTGCTGACCTACCACAAACATCGAAGACGATCCTCCTTTAGATGCATTCAAAACTTTGATGTTCTGAACTTTTGAACCGTCAGTGTAATAATCATGACCGGTCGTCAGTTGCGAACTTTGCAAGTTCGCAACTGCCGACCGATCTTGATTATTACACTGACGGTTCAAAAGTTCAGAACATCAAAGCTTTGAATGTACCTGAAAGACAAATGCTTCTAACGGCTTCTTGGGGTTTAACGTCAACGTTCTTGACCTTTTACCTTTAGAAACAATAGTTTCTTCATCAATTTTTTTTGAATCATTAAACGTCTAAAATGGGGAAAAAATTACCGATTCTTCGACAACGAAAAATATTAATCGATTTTGGCCTGACCGATCGACAATCGATTAATCGATTAATCATGACAGTCCTAATTACAGTTAAAACTAGAAGTCCTGTCATGAACTGTGCGCTTATCTAGACTTAATTGCGCATAGGAATTGCACACAATTGCCATATCGAATGACATCCAAAGCACGGCAGGTTCTCCTGGTTACTCATAGCAAACACAGGCAATATTTCTGCCAATGGACCTCTGGGTTACCCAGAGGTCCATTGGCGGAAACATTGGTTGTGCACAGACCATATGTACAGAATCTGATAGCCTTACTATGGTCATAACACGCAGATTAACATGCAGATTAATTTGCAGATGGACGTGCTATTTGTGCGCATTTCATGACAGGACTTCCAGTTTTAACTGTAGGTATAACATTATACTGAGCTCATCAAAAATTTTCAAATTTTCTGTTTCCAGGGGTCATGTCACACAGGATGCTCCAGTACCAGGCTCTCCTCTATATACAATAAAAGCATTCCTTCCAGCAATAGATTCATTTGGCTTTGAAACGGATCTCCGAACACATACACAAGGACAGGCATTTTGCCTATCCGTTTTTCATCACTGGCAGGTAAAGTATAATCCAGTTATCTTTTATTTTTAGGATCACACAAAGTAGATCTTCTCTTCCTCTGTCCATTTTTTAAACAAAATGGTGTGGTCAAGCATTTTTAGTTCACCTGAGCAAAGCTCAAGGGGAGCTTTAGTGATAACTTTTTGTCTGTCGTCCTTTGTCCTCCCGTTGTCCACCCGTCCAGCGTGAACTTTACAATATCAACTTTTCATAACCTACTATTTATTTATTTATTTATTTATTTATTTATTATGTCTCCCCTTCCCAGAAGGGAGACATATTGTTTTAGTGCATATTCTTCTTCTTCTTCTTCTTCTTCTTCTTCTCATGCAAACTTTGTCCGGGGCATAACTTTTTTGTTTTTTGAACTAGACCTTAGATATTTGGCATGTGGATGTATCACCATGAGCTGGTGTGTCGCGTACCATAGTGACCTTCATGTGACCTTGACCTTTGACCTGAAGGTCAGATTTATGTGCTTTTTTAAGGGAAACTTTGTCCGGACCAGACAGGTATCAAATTTGGGACCTCTAGCATAGAAGTCCAACAGTCTATCACTGAGCCACCGTGCACACCTCATAAACTACTAGATCGAATTGAACCAAATTGGATATACATGTTCTTATGATACAGTTAAAACTAGAAGTCCTGTCATGAAATGTGTGTTTATCTAGGCTTAATTGTGCGAAGGAATTGAGTGCAATTGTCACATTGAATGACATCAAAAGCACGACAGGTTCTCCTGGTTACTCATAGCAAACACAGGCAGTGTTTCTGCCAGTGGACCTCTGGATTACCCGGAGGTCCATTGGCTGAAACACTGCTTGTGCACAGACCATATGTACAGAATTTGATGGCCTTACTATGTCATAACGCATAGATTAACAAGCAGATCGGCGTGCTATTTGTGGATCCCTGTGGGTACTATGATTGTACGAAATGGGAGAAAGATCATCTCGTATACCTATTATTTATGTCAAATGAAATTTAAGGTGACCGATTTTTTGTTAGCCTTCATTATTAGAGTTTAGACCCAAAAAAATAAAGATTGTTCGTGATTTCTTCTAATTTCAGAAATATAGGATCTTCTTATAAAAGGATAAAAAATAGCTTTCTTTGACTTTGGCAAATGGCTGCTGCGTGTGATGTTACACAGTTAACTTCCCACTTGATCTACCCCCAGTTGCTCTACTCTCATTTCATCCATGATTATACCATTTCCATCTGGTCTACTCCCATTTTGTCTGCTGTGAAAAACTACACCTTTCCCATTTCTTAAGAGATTTAATGCTAAACTTTATATGCAGAATAGTTTTTATTAAACAGAGTAATATGTCATGCTCCAAACAAAAAATATGAGCAGATATATAACCCTCTTGTCGACTAGTATAGTCTGCCTCAGGCTGATTTTTTTCATTTTTAGCTCACCAAAGGGAGCTTAACTTATCACTTGTCATCCGTCGTGAACTTTACATTAACGACTACTACTCCTTCAAATTGACCCAAATTTGGTGTGCATGTTCCCCTTTATATGTCAATTCAAACTTGTACAAATAAACTTGCCGCACCCACAGGGGGCGCCACAAGGGGCATAACTCTGATAGCACCCATGAATTTCTTTCCAAAATTCAAAAAAATCATCTTCTTCAGATCCACCAGGCAGAATTCTTTCCTATTTGGTATACATCATCTTTAGGGGGGCAGATTCAAGTTTGTTCAAATCGGCCCCCTGGGTTCCTATTCGGGCTCACTATAGAAGCCCGAATTTGAACTTAGTGCATTTCAGGCAAATTTCTTAAAAAATCTTCTTCTCCAGATCTAGCAGGCAGAATCTTTTGATGTTTGGTATGCAACATTGTGGGGTAGATCTGATTCAAGTTTGTACAAATCAGCCCCCTGGGTTTATATTTGGGCTCAGTATAGAAGCCCAAATTTGAACTTAGTGCATTTCAGGCAAATTTCTTAAAAAATCTTCTTCTCCAGATCCAGCAGGCAGAATCTTTTGATATTTGGTATGCAACATTATGGGGTGGATCTGATTCAAGTTTGTTCAAATCGGCCCCCTGGATTCATATTTGGGCTCACTATAAAAGCTCAAATTCGAACTTAGTGCATTTCAGGCAAATTTCTTAAAAAATCTTCTTCTCAAGATGTAGCAGGCAAAATCTTTTGATATTTGTTATGCAACATCGTGGGATGGATCTGATTCAAGTTTGTTCAAATCGGCCCCCTGGATTCACATTTGGGCTCAGTATAGAAGCCTGAATTTGAACTTAGTGCATTTCAGGCAAATTTCTTAAAAAATCTTCTTCTACAGATCCAGCAGGCAGAATCTTTTGATATTTGGTATGCAACATTGTGGCGTGGATCTGATTCAAGTTTGTTCAAATTGACCCCCTGGATTCATATTTGGGCTCACTATAAAAGCTCAAATTCGAACTTAGTGCATTTCAGGCAAATTTCTTTAAAAATCTTCTTCTTCAGATCCAGCAGTTGAAATGTTTTGATATTTGGTATGCAGTATCCTTAGGGGGGTGAGATTCAAATTTGTTCAAGCCATGTCCCTAGGTCCATATATGGGCTCACTATGGGAGCCTGAATGATAACTTAGTTCAAAATGAGGAATTTTCTTTAAAAATCTTCTTCTTCAGATCTAGCAGTCAGAATGTTTTGATATTTGGTATGCAGCATCCTTAGGGGGGTAAGATTCAAGTTTGTTCAAGCCATGTCCCTAGGTCCTTATTTGGGCTCACTGTGTGGGAGCCCGAATGATAAATTAGTTCAAAATGAGGAATTTTCTTTAAAAATCTTCTTCTTCAGATCTAGCAGTCAGAATGTTTTAATATTTTGTATGCAGCATCCTTAAGGGAGTGAGATTCAATTTTGTTCAAGCCATGTCCCTAGGTCCATATTTGGGCTCACTATGGGAGCTTGAATTGTAAGTTCGAAATGAGGAATTTTCTTAAAAAATCTTCTTCTTCAGATCCAGCAGTCGGAATGTTTTGATATGTGCTGTGTAGCATCCTTAGGGGGGGGTGAGATTCAAATTTGTTAAAACCTGTGGGAGCCCGAATTATAACTTAGACAATATGAGGAATTTTTCTTTAAAAATCTTCTTCAGATTTAGCAGTCGAAATGTTTTGATATTTGGCATGCAGCATCCTTAGGGGGTGAGATTCAAGTTTGTTCAAGCCAAGTCCCTGGGTTTATATTTGGGCTCATTGTGGAAGCCCGAATGATAACTTAGTTCAAAATGAGGAATTTTCTTTAAAAATCTTCTTCTTCAGATCCAGCAGATGAATGTTTTTGATATTTGGTATGCAGCATCCTTAGGGGGGTAAGATTCAAGTTTGTTCAAGCCATGTCCCTAGTTCCACACAATTTGTCTCTCATGATTTCATTCCTTTGTAGTGTTGATGAACCATGTCTAACTGAATGTGACCCCAAATACTTCTTTGAACCACTTTGGCTGGTGAGCGATTAAGGCTCTTTGGGGCCTCTTGTTCATTTTAATGAGGTAAAGTATTTGTTGAAGTGTCATTTAAGTGTCATTTAACCCTTTACCCAATGTAATGTCCAAAACCGCCAGCACTATTCTCAAAATTTGCCAATTAATTTTCATTATTTTTTTCATTTTTTATCTCAATGAGCTCGTTCCAACGAGGGGTCATAACCTATGTTTTTGAGACAAAAAATGAAAAAAAATTAGTTATTCAAGAATTTTATTTGCAAGTGTCGTCTGCTTTTCATGTTAGGTAAAGGGTTAATAAAAACAACAAAGGGCAGGCACTGCTGTAAAATCGTAAACAAATAATAATTTTAGAAAGAAAATGTAAATTTCAATAAAAATTTTAAAATATGTAAAATAATTGTATTTTTTAAAGTTGACCAGATGCAACACATAGAATATTTTTTAAATAGACGAAATGGGAAGAGACCAAGTAGGAATAGACCAAATGGGAGTAGGCCGACCAGGAATAAAATGTTACACATATGGGAAGTGCTATCCAAGAACTTTCCAAAAGTGCATTTTACATTGAAACGGTTTCACTAAATAACTTATCCATCTTATTGTGCCTTTGTAATGCATAAAATTTAAAAATAAAATTTCTGGAAAAGAGTTACGGGAAATCCCCAGGGGAAACCCGGGAAGTGAAGCAGAGCTTGTTTACTACACAAGCTCGGTTTTTCTGGTAAAATACTCTAAAATGGGCAACATTGGTATAAACGATGAACCCAACTTTACTTTTTCTCCATGTTGCATCATGATTAGCGATCCCACAGAAATTTGTAACCTTTAACACCAATAAATAAATAACAGCCTGTACCTGTCAAAAAACTAAATTGACGTAAAAATGCCAAAAATGGCGGTAATTGAAAAGATCTACAAGATACTAAAATTTTGTCCAAATCAGACAAACTTTTAATTTTTACAACGTTGAAGTCAAAAGTTCTACCAAGCATTTTTACCTGTCGTTTGAAAACTGATGGTAGATGTAAGTCAAATTTGAGCTTATGCGATGGCCAGTCGTCCGTCATCTGTCTGTCTGTTAACAATTCAATACAGCTCAGGCTAGAGGCCATATTTTTGAACTGATCTTTATGAAACTCCTTGAGTACCTTTGTTATCACCGTGGGACGTGAACAAGTGTTTCTGGGTGCGGTTCGAAATTCAAGATGGCCACCAGCAGCCATTTTGTACTTTAGTTAGTGCAATCAGTTTTTTGTACAGAACTTCTGTATGGAAGTTCTAATTTGAATAAATTATTGTATGAATGTTTAGTAACATGGAATACATCACATATAATACGGTTCTCGTGCAGAAATTATGCAAATTAGATGAAATTTTCTTTATTCAGTGCCACTTTTCCTCAGTAAGTGCACATGTCAATACGGCTCGGGCTAGAGGCTGTATTTATGAAACGATCTTCACGAAACTTCTTAGGTACCTTTGTTATCACCTTGGGATGAGAACGAGTGTTTCTGGTGCGATCCAAAATTCGAGATGGCTGCCAGTGGCCATTTTGTACCGAAATTAGGTCCAATCAGTTTTTTGTACACAACTTCTATACGGCTCAGGCTAGAAGCAGTATTTATGAACCAATCTTTACGAAACTTCTTGGGTACCTTGGAACGAGAACGAGTGTTTTTGGGTGCAGTCCCAATTCAAGATGGCCACCAGCAGCCATTTTGTATCAAAATTAGTGCAATCAGTTTTTTGTACAGAACTTCTGTATGAAAGTTCCTCTTAGAATAAATATTTGTATGAATGTTTAGTAACATGGAATACATCAAATATAATACAGGTTTTTTTCTCATGCAGAAATTATGCAAATTAGATTAACTTTGACTTAGGCCTAAAAAATTAAAAATCTGTTTCTCAGGCCCTCCCGCATGGTCCGTTTGGCTGCCGCGTGCTCTCTTTTTATAACCAATGTAAACTTAAAAAAAAATAAAAATTAAATGGTTTATGTCTGATATTTTACTGAAGTTAAAAAAATTGATAAATTTGTCCCTTGAGTGCAAGAAGGCTTTGCAATGATTTAGCGTTGGAAAGCCTTCTTGCTCTCAAGGGATGAAATACACCACCACCCATACTATTCCGTAGATTATGAGGCCTAAAACATATACCAAGAATATGAACTTTTGATGGCAAAGAAATAATTACAGAAATAAAAAATAAAATAAAAAAACGCTCGCCCGCCAGTAATTTTACAAATAATGGCCTGAGAAACAGAAGATCTACTTTGTAGGGCCTTATTCAGTGCTACTTATACACATTAAGTGCATGTCAATATGGCTAGGGCTGGAGGCTGTATTTATGAACTGATCTTCATGAAACTTCTTGGGTACCTTTGTTATCACCTTGAGACGAGAACAAGTGTTTTTGGGTGTGGTCTGAAATTCAAGATGGCTTCCGGTGGCCATTTTGTACCAAACTTAGGTACAATCAGTTTTTGGTACAGAACTTCTATTTGAAGGTTCTGATTTGAATAAATTTTTGTATGAATGTTTAGTAAATACATCACATATTGTACAGTTTTTTTTCTCATGCAGAAATTATACAAATTAGATTAACTTTGATTTATTCAGTCCTACTTATACACAGTAAGTGCACATGTTAATATGGCTCGGGCTAGAAGCTGTATTTATGGACCGATCTGCACGAAACTTCTTGGGTACCTTTGTTATCAACTTGGGACGAGAACGAGTGTTTCTGGGTGCGGTCCAAAATTTGAGATGGCTGCCAGTGGCCATTTTGTACTGAAATTAGGTCCAATCAGTTTTTTGTACTCAACTTCTATACAGCACAGGCTAGAGGCCGTATTTATGAACCGATCTTCGAGAAACTTCTTGGGGTACCTTTGTTATCTATCACCTTACGACAGGAACGAGCGTTTTTGGGTGCCTTTGTTATCACTGTGCTATGAGAACAAATATTTTGGGGTTCAGTCAGACTCACTCTGGGACTCAAAGATTTCTTTTAGCGCATCTTGACAAAGTCTAATCTCATCGCTCTCCGTCCGTCGTCCGTCAACACCATGTTTTGGTTTTCTCCTCCAAAGCCACTGGGCCAATTCAAGTGAAAGTTTGTGTGAGTGATGGTCCCAAAGGGGCATTTCATTTTTATGTGTACCCATACTATGTATGGTACACATAATGTCGGCATCCGGGGTGGCCATCCGCCGTTTGTCCATCCTTTGTCCATCAATTTGTCTGTCCATCTGTCTGTCTGTCTGTCCATCTGGCGTCCATATCCATTTCTTTGGCATTCGATAACTTGAAAAATATTGCTTGGATTGTCTAGTTACTTTATATTTGTGTTCAGGTTACTGATTTGCCGAGCTTTATAGTTTTGGGTGTAAATCTGATGATTTGATCCCGAGATATTAACCCTTTATCCTTCAAATTGAAAATTCCTCCAATCCCTTTGGCATTCGATAACTTGTTAAATAGAGGTTACTAAGCCCAATGGGTAGGGGTAATGCCCCCAAAGACCACACTTTAACCCTTTACTGAATGATGTGGTGTACAACTTCCATTATGCTGAAGATTCAAGTTGGCAGAGATTCAAGTGTTCTCAAAGAAAGTTTCTCTAGCGGCAATTGGACTTCTCATCATAGAGCAAATATTTAAATTTTCAAAAAAGGGTTGATTTGAACCACCACATTTGATATACAGTATCCTGATTTGCTTTGTCATATAATAGATGATACTTCCTCAAGATACATTCACCACTTTTTAGTCCCACATGGTTTCACCGTGAAGGGGATTTATGGATTCCACTCCGCCCTTCTGTCTGTCTGTCTGTCTATTTCTCTTACCTGTTGCCATCTGTATCTCTGAGATGGTTGAATGTTGGCGTTTCAAATTTTCAACATTAATCAGACATTTTGGAAAGATGATGCATGTCAATTTTTTTTTTTAAATTCAAGATGGACGACTGGCGCCCATTTTAGTTGGAAATTGTGAGTAATTAGTTTTCTTCCTAGAACTTCTAAACGACATTCCCGATTTCAGTAATTTTTGGTATGGATGTGTAGCAGCATAAGATAAATAACATATCATGCAGGTTTTTTTTCTTGTGCATAAATCTCATGCATAAATTATTCAGATTAGATGAACTTTAGCTGTTTTCTGTCATATTTGTATGTTTATGTGTTCTGTTACATATCAGAAATGCTTTGCTTCTTTTGTTTCATATTTTCAGCAATGATCATACATTATGTGAAATTGTTAACATCAGTTTTTTTTTTAAATTCAAGATGACCAAATGGCAGCAATCTTTGTTGGAAATTGCATGTAATTAGTTTTCTGCGTAGTTCCATCTGTGTCTATATTGAGTTAAAAAACCAACCACGCCTGACGATTTCAGGTTGATCTTCCACTACTTGCAGTACATTTTCTTATAATAATGACAAGCCTTACAGGTGCGAAAAAAAACTTGACCCTGTATTGGTGATATGTATCCCTTGTTCCACCTGCATTTATCTGTGGGTGGACTATTGTCTGATCACTGGCGATTGACGTTGCACTTGGCTTGTTTTTTATTTCAGATTGTGCCTGGTGATCCTTTAGATAAAAGTATAATGATCAGACCTTTAGAACCTCAGCCCGCAACACATTTAGCGAGAGAATTCATGATAAAGTCAAGGAGAAGAAAGGTAAAATTTGAATAGTTACAATACATGGAGGGAGGATTGTCACTAAATTGCGGTGATGTAGATTTTCCAACTGTAAAATATTTATAATTTTGTATCAAAATTGAAGAAGCACAAGGCTGCCACTAGCAGACTTTCATCTCATGGGCCACCGGGTTGCACCCAGTGGTCCATGAGATGAAAGTTTGCAGGTGTTTCTAGTGTAGTGTTCTCAGAAAATTATAAATAATCACCCTTTGAAAAATCCAACCCACCACAATTGAGCGATAGTCCACCCTCCACGTACTGTATCAGCACTTTTAATCAAATCATTAATGGTAATTTCCATCCCAGATCCATAAAAGTTTGCAAGATGAAATACTGTAGACCCTGTCTTGAGAGACTGCCCTTTGGGCCACACAAAAGTGGTCTCTCATAACAGGTTTCAGGTTTTCTCAAGTCAGTGAATAACCAACCACAAAATTAAAAAATGGAGAAGAATGGATTTTTATAATTACTTTGTAGTTGCTCTTTTTTATGAAGTTTTTGTAACAAATTGAAATGGACTGTTATAAAAATTATAAAAATAAATTAGTGTTGAAAATCTTCATTGAAGATTTTCAACACTAATTTATTTTTCTAATTTTTATAACAAACCATTTCAATTTGTTACAAAAAGATTTTCAACACAAATTTATTTTTATTCCTATTTGTCACATTTCAGGTATGTATGAAATTGTTTATTCAGC
Organism: Pictodentalium vernedei; assembly: GCA_031216915.1. Classification (NCBI taxonomy): domain Eukaryota; kingdom Metazoa; phylum Mollusca; class Scaphopoda; order Dentaliida; family Dentaliidae; genus Pictodentalium; species Pictodentalium vernedei. Next base: position 452,977,218 of record CM062290.1, on the reverse strand, counting down.
AATAATCCTAATCTTTTCATAGGGGTCTTATAAAAACATATCTCAATCTGTAATGAGTTAGCAATTGAAACCCAATTAAGAGCTTTTAATACTTTTAATTATGTTAGTATAACCACAATTGATTTTCCAATTCCAGAACAGGTAGAAAGTTTTTGTTATGGTTTCAGTCTTCAAAGGGGCGGTCTCTCAAGACAGGTCTATTATGGCATAAAAATACAAGTTGGTACCAGCTCACAGTGGTCTCTCAAGACAGGTGGTCTCTCAAGACAGATGGTCTCCCATAGCAGGTCCGTTATAGAGTAAAACCAATCGGTGCCTGGTAGATGTGGTCTCTCAAGACAGGTTTTACTGTATATGGCAGTTGAGAAATGGATGATATAAAAGGAGAAATCATTGATAAATTTAAACCTACATCTCTATAGGGTGGAAGGCCTTCATAAAAATGCAAAAAGAATTCACATTTATAACAAAAAATTATGCAAATATTGGTGACACTCCACATAGCACTGAACCTCCCAAAAATCTGATTTCCTTCCCACTACTATCTCTCACTGTATAGATATGGGCATGTATTTAAGATGTACCCCCATCCCATGTTTTTCCTCTCTGAAGCAAAGTTTTGTGTTGTCACTCATTGTATATAATAATCAATATCATTTAGGAAGACAGTGCTTGGGTGCGTGGTGTCTCAGTGGTTGACTGTTGGACTTCTATGCTAGAGGTCCCGAGTTCGATCCCCGTCTGGGACGACCCGCGTTGTTTTCTTGGGCAAGGCACTTTATCCCGCTTGCCTACATGGGGCACGATGACGCCGTGTACTAAGGTGTACTGCACGTCGATGGTGCACATGTCTTCAACTGCTGTAACCCTGCTTGAGCAGAGCTTGAACAGCATTAGAATGTTGAGAAGCTCACAGTTGCTCGTCATTGCTCGGTGGTTCTCTCTGGGTACTCCGGCTTTCACCACCCGTAAAACTGTCACGGTCATGTTTAGCCATTGTGCATAAGTATGTGACCTTAAACACCAATAAATAAATAAATAAATAGAAGACAGTGCTTTAAAGCATTAATACTTCACACTATATAGTCCCCATGTTGAGGCTTGTTTGTGATATTAAACTAGTTCAGTGCTAGAAGCCCATGGAGCATGAGGATTGAGGAGTACCTTTTATTTCCACTGGAAGGTTTTGTTATCGGCATTTGAATGTTATCTTTTTGAAATTCCACCGATTGGGTGTTTAAGTGGTAATCCATTGTCCACATAACATATGAAAAGTGCTGTTTTAATCAATGGCTCCTTAATCCTTCACCCAACACACCATATGAAAATTTGTTATTTTAATTTTTTTAGCTGCGACAAACAAATATGTGACAACGTTGGTTAGTTGCTCTGTCAGTCTGTTTTTTAAACTCAGTAACTTTTATTTAAAAAATGCTTGGTGGAATGTATTATGATGTCCCAGGTATGGTTCGGAGATTTTTGGCAGACTAATTGCCCTTGATGACTTTAAATTTGTTTCAGTTTTGCCATCCGTCACAGCGTAGATGCGAACTCACAATTTTTATGCCCTCCCCCACCCCAACCCCCCAATTTTGGCAGGGGCATGAAGTGTTAGCCCTGTCCGTCCGTATGTAGGTACATACTGAATATTGTTTCCGAACGATACCTTCTGTTTGATTGAACGAAATGAAACAAGATTTATACATAGGTTTATAACCACATAATACAGGTTGGGATTGATAGTGGGCTTGGTACGATATTTTTTGGTTATGGCCCTGTTCCGACTCAGACAACATGTTGATATTGGTTTCCAGATGATAACTTTAGCTTGACTGAACAAAATTCAACAAAAATTTATACATAGGTTTATTACCACATAATACAGATTGGAATGGATAGAGGGCTTGGTCCATTATTTTTTTTGGTAGAATTTTGGTGCTTTTCCGACTTAGAAGACGTGTTGATATTGGTTTTCAGATGGTACAGTACAGTTGCTGTGGACTGGTCATAATCCATGTGAAGGCAGTGATGTCTACGCATGCTTTTACCAGGTAACAGAAAATTATCATCAATAAAATTTTAATTAATGAAGCACCGGATTGTACCCAGTGCTTCATTAATTAATTTTTCGATGATTATTGCAGTAAACAGGGTTTGAAATCTAATATCATTGCTTCCGTGGAAATTTTTTCCACCCGTGGAAAGTGATCAGACCACGGCGGCCATACTGTAACTTGAGTTGTAGGTGTCTGATTTCAATCAAACTTGGGATATAGCTTATTGTAGACAATATGCGAGACAAGTTTGATTTCGAGAGTGGTGCGATAATTTTTAATCTGAGTTATGGCCCCTTTTTGGACATTGTTAACCACTAAATATAGTTTATCATAAGTGAGGGCATCAATGTCCCATGGACACATTTGGTGCCTGCTGTATTGGTGCCTGTGGTTTATTGGAGATACGATAAGACATTTATCAATTCATTTTAAATGACTAGAAACCCATGCTTGGCAGTGGAGGGGGGGGGGGGGGGGGGCAGGGGGGAGTGCACCCTTGGCATTGCACTTGTTTTTTTCTTTTCAAATTTTTCCCATAATTTCAACAAAGTCATATCATGTGATTCCTCATTGGAACGAGCTTGACATGATATGGTTGTCTTCGAATTTTTGGGGTCTTTTTATACCCCCGCAAACAAAGTTTGGGGGGGTATATAGGAATCACCCTGTCCGTCTGTCCATCCATCCGTCTGCCTGTCCATCCTTATAAGCGCAACTCCTCCTAAACCGTTTGAAGAATTTTCATGAAACTTTACACAATGGAAGAACTCCATATGAAGATGTGCATGAAGCAATATAATTCCATTCTGACATTTCCAAGGGGAGATAATCTAATTTATACATTTTAATGTACCAAAAAGGCTACAACTGAGGCGCGGGGGTATCACTTTGTGAGCTTGCTCACAGTACCTCTACTTTCAGTTGTCATGCCCCCGACTTCGTCGGAGGGGGTATCTAGTGGAGAGGTTTGTACGTTCGTGTGTATCGCAAATGTGTCCATCCAACATATTTGCTGCTCTAGCATGGTCATTATTTGTCGGATTCAATGCTTGCTTGTCTGTCAACATGGGGGAACGGATCCTACAGCAGAATTAACATCTTCGCGTATAAACATTTACAGAGTTATTTTCCCTTGTTTAACTTAGGGGATTATTATTAAAAAATGATTGAAAAATGTGTCCGTCCAACATATTTGCTACTCTAGCTCTGTCATCATACATTGAATTCAAATAATTTTTACCATGCTTGTTCCTCAGCATGGGAGAATGGGTTATACAGTAGAATTAATATCTTCGCATGAGCATTTACAGTGTTATTTGCCCTTGTTTAACTTAGGTGATGATTGGAAAATGTGTTCGTCCAACATATTTAACATATTTGCTGCTCTAGCTCTGTCATAATACGTCGGATTGAAATAATTTTTACCATGCTTGTTTATCTGGTAGAGTGCTGAATTATTTTCGCTTGACAAAACTTGATCATGTGTCTGTGCCTTGTTACATTTTGTGGTAGAGTGCCTACAAGGCAAATCCATACAGACTAAATATTTTTACTTCAAAGATAATTCAAAGCACAACCAGAGAATATGAAGCCTTCAAGTGGAAGCACCTGTGCTTCAGAGTAAAGCCCAAATATGGGTTTCCAGCTCCCTACCAGTTAACCCTTTACCTAACACGAAAAGCAGACGACACTTGCAAAAAAAATTCTTGAATAACTAATCTTTTTCATTTTTTGTCTCAAAAACATAGGTTATGACCCCTCGTTGGAACGAGCTCGACGAGCTCGTTCCAACGAGGGGTCATAACCTATGTTTTAGAGACAAAAAATGAAAATATTTTGAAAATTAATTGGCGATTTTTGAGAATAGCGCTGGCCGGTTTTGGCCGTTACGTTGGGTAAAGGGTTAAATTAGTACAGATTGCTGCAGGCACATCATGCTTTTGATGGCATAATGCTATCCATTGTGTTGCAGGAGGGGGCATATGCCACGCTTCGCATTGCTCTTGTTCATTTTGTTAATTACGCAGACAGTAATGGATAATTCATTAGATAAAAGGTTAATCTACTGAACTAAACTTTCCATTGAGCAAAATACTCCTTTCCACTTACTTGTGTGGGAACATGGTGACATGGTAGTCATCTTTTATTGGGAATGAATGGGATAATGTGAATATTTAATTGTCTCCATTTTGCAAAGAAATTTATGAAACTCACCCAGAAAATTAGGCCTAGACCTCTCTGTACACTTAATCCTCTATCCACATATAGTTTTTGGGAGCAGTTATGCAATAAATATCGTGTATCAAATGACACATGATTTGATATTAAATTTATGAACAGAGTTCACTAAAATAAATCTGTTGTGAACAAGGTTCAGAAATTTTATATTATATACATGTACCAGTTTGAAAAGACAGAGCAGGCTTGTGGGTGAGATTTGCCATTCTGGTTTGTGGGTGCGAATGCACCGTGCGACAGCAACTTGGCCTTCTTGGTTGGGTATATTGGTATATAGGGATATCCAGTGTGCAAAGGATGAAATCGTTAGGGAGTGGGGGGAGGTCTTCTAATATTTGGAGGAGGTGGTTGGTATCTCTAAGGTTGCTTTGATATGTTCTGACAAATTTTTTGGATGTGTTTGTCTACAAAGCTGCTGATCATTTCTGTTGGACCCCGTTTCCACGGATGATAGGTCTCCCGGAACTTTAGTTTAGCCTTTTAGTTTTGTTTTTGTGTACCTTGGGAAGGAGGTATAATTGCAGTGTGCACGGATTTCTAACGTGTAGTGCCTCTCTGATCTTGTTTGTTATCTCTCTGATCTTGTTTGTTATCTCTCTGATCTTGTTTGTCATCTCTCTGATCTTGTTTGTTATCTATCTGATCTTGTTATCTCTCTGATCTTGTTTGTTATCTCTCTGATCATGTTTGTTATCTATCTGATCTTGTTTGTTATCTATCTGATCTTGTTTGTTATCATCTGATCTTGTTTGTTATCTCTCTGATCTTGTTTGTTATCTCTCTGATCTTGTTTGTTATCTCTGATCTTGTTTGTTATCTCTCTGATCTTGTTTGTTATCTCTCTGATCTTGTTTGTTATGTCCTTCTTGGCGACAAGTTTATTTAGAGCATCTCCAATGAGGGTGTTGTGGTGTTCTATAAGGCTTCATTGATAGAGTCATCACGGTCCTAGATGGCTATACCGAATCACTTATCGAACCTCTTGATAACAATATTTGTGTTGGCTTTGAGGTTTTTCAGGGCTGAGCGTTCGCCTGGGGTAAGATTGTCTCGTTTGAAGTGGTAGGTAGGGTGGGTTAGGGTAAAAAAGTTTCCCGACTTGCATAGACCCTCTGGGCACGAATCTTGGCCTGGTGGGAGTGATCAACTGGTAATGGGACGGAATGTCTGTTCAATGTATTTTTGTATCTAATTGTGATGAGGTCGTTGAGAGAGGTCTAGTTTTACTTTATCAAGTGTGGTGTTAAGGATTTGAATGAATTGAATTAACGTGTCTTGTATTCTGTTTTAAGTAATGTCAGTACAAATTTTGCATGGTGTGGGTAATGACGCACAAAGCTCAGTTGGTAACAGGTTCTGTTCCATACACTTGTCGAGGAAAAGGGTTTGTAATTCGAGTTTTAGCTTCCTGATGGCTAAATTTCTAACCCTTCAGTACACAGGTTTGCTTTGTTTATTTGAATGGTATTATTTGGCTGGTTGTCTGTTCTGAGTATTTTAGCCCGGCGTTCACTAGGTTCCATTATTAGGGTGGTCTGAGAGCTGGAACTCGAGCCTAGCCTAAGGTCGATCCCATAACTAAAATGTCAGCTCTATTAAGAGGATTTTACTGTATTATATATTTGTTATATATTTTTGTAATGTGCTATTTGATGTTGACCATATAAAAGCATAAAATTATATTTTTGTTTATTTACAGGGCTTAAGTGAGGATGTCAGTATCAACAAATTCTTTGATGATCCTATGTTGTTGGAGTTGGCCAAACAAGATGTGATGTTGAACTACCCAGTGTAACAATATATCTCTCTGAATTCTGATTGGTGAATAATCTGATCTGAATCATCAGAGGTAGAGAGTTGTAGAAGTTATTGCTCACTCTCAAGTGTCTGAGAAAGTCTGAGAAACATGGAAGACAACTAGCGCACCTAAATAGCAAACAACATTATTATTGACGCATATTCAATTCGCTCTAGTCTTAAGCCTTCTGATTGGTCAAATTTTTGAGACGATCACAGCCTCATCTTTGGTTCAACCTGGCTGTAGTAATGATTTGTATTATTGACAGTACAAAAGGACCTTTTTGGGTTCAGAATACCTATTAACCCGCACAAATCATATTCCAACTTCAGGGTTTCCACTCAAATGAAAAGTCCTTGAATTTTGGCCCCTTTCTTGAGGAGTCCTTTTGGCCCCTTTCTTGAGGAGTCCTTTTGGCCCCTTTCTTGAGGAGTCCTTGAAAAGTACTTTAGTTTCCCTTTGGGCTGTCACGATTTTTTAATTTAGGAATTGATTAATCTTCGCAAATAATCGATGATAATCGATTAATCGTACCTAGATGACCCCCCTCTCCCTCTCTTTGAAGTCGATAAAAATGAAGTTCAAGTCAGTTGACCTACCTCAAGTAAATAATGAAGACGATCCTCTTTTAGTTACATTCAAAGCTTTGATGTTATGAACTTTTGAACTGTCAGTGTAATAATCAAGACAGGTCGGCAGTTGCGAAGTTCGCGGTGATTAATCGATTCCTAAATTAAAAAATTGTGACAGCCCTAATTCGGAACATGGTCTGTTACATGAGTGAAAAATACAGAAAAATGAAGTGACTTGCTAGTCACTCCGTTGATGAAACAATTACGAAACGGGCAACGTCATTTCAAATATTCTGAACTGCCGACCGGTCTTGATTATTACACTGATGGTTCAAAAGTTCAGAACATCAAAGCTTTGATGAATGTACCTGAAAGACAAATGCTTCCAATAGCTTCTTAGAGTTTAACATCGATGTTCTTAACTCTTTACCTTTAGAAACAATAGTTTTTTCATCAAATTTTCTTTGAATTATTAAACGTCTAAAACGGGATACAATTTACCGATTATTCGACAACGAAAAATACTAATTGATTCCACCGTGACCGATCAACAATCGATTAATCGTGACAGCCCTAGTTTCCATCACCTTCTTTGAGGAGTTCTTGAATTCAGTTTATCTATCCAACCTCCGAGACCAGAAGTTTCATAACTCACCTCAACCTCAGTCAGGTGTGTAGATTCTTGATCACTGCAGTTTATTTCATGAGTTTCTGTCAGTAAGCCAATAATATGCTCTGATGTAACACACTGATGGATAGGGCTCAGAGAGCCCTTTCCAACAGTGTATTACATGACAGCATTTCATCATCATGTCAGCATAACTGTAGGTTTTATTATCAGTGATTAACTGATGTTTTTCAATCGCATCTGACATCGGCTGATTTTAAGCCATCGTTTGACCATCAGTAGAAGTGTTTGAACATCGGTCCATGCCGATGGTTACATGGTACACAGCTGGATCAAAATTGTTTGTATTCATGTTTGATTAACAATCTCATACAAGCAGAAACAAATTTAATAAGTTGCCACAATGATTGGCAGGAATCAAGATTGACCTAATCTCATTGATTGGTCTGATCTTCCCCTTGAATGCTGCTCATGACACACTTGCCACATGTTGACTCGGTGAAATGCGACATAAGCAGAAACAAGTTAACAGCACAGCGTCTTTGATCGTTGATCAAAGACGCTGTGCTGTTAACTTATTTCCACTGATGTCATATTTTTATTTTAATACTCACACTGACATACTCTTGAGGTCAGCAAACAAATCAATCTGACTTTTCTGTAAAATTAACCCTGTTCTATGCATTCTTAAACACTACTCCTTTTGGTTGTGACTATCTGACATTGGCATTCACAATCGGTAGATTGTGTGCTCATCTAATCGGCAAGCAGATGACAGTCGCAAATCCTTATTGGTTAATCACTACGTATTATCATTACAGGGGGCGCAGTGGCTCAGTAGGTAGAGGTGCAGGCTGCAAGCCGTGAGGTCCTTGGTTCGAATCCCACCTGCGGCAACCGTGTTGTGTCCTTGGGCAAGACACTTCACCCCCCATTGCCCATGTGAGGGCATGGTGATGCTGTGCACTAAGGCGTACTGCATGTCAATGGTGCACCTTTCTTCAACCAATGCTAACCCTGCTTGTGTGGAGTTAGTATGTTGGGATGCTGACAGTTACTCGCTGTTGCTCGGTGGTTCTCTCAGGGTACTCTGGCTTCCTCCACTCGTGGTCATGATTAGCCATTGTGCAGAAATATGTGACCTTAAACACCAATAAATAAATAAATATTATCAATTACAATGTAGATCATGGTTCGAGTCAGGACATTTGTCGAAGGTCTACAGATGTAGGTGAATAAAAAATCAGTAACCTTCTTTCTTTTTAGGCAAATAGCAAGCGATTGAAATGATCATTTTGCTCAATATTTACAGCCCTCATAGTCCTTGAAAATACAGTACGTGGAGAGTGGATTGTAATCACCCACGGAGTGGAGTTATCACCCAAGCTATAACTTTCAAATTTTGTACACATCGGCAAAAACACAAGCAGTGTTTCAGTCAATGGACTTCCGGGTTTAACCCGGAGGTCCATTGGCTGAAACTTTGCTTGTACTGGTTATGCTTTGCAACAAATTTGCAATTATTGTTTGGGTGGAATCTCCACTCTGTGGGTGATTTAGTGATAATACACTCTCCACGTACTGTAGTTGTCAAATTCCTTGAAAAGTGCTTGATTTTGATTTTCTGATGTTTGTAGGAACTCTTGAACTTTGATCTCTTTTAACTGAAACAGAACCGATACCCCGACATGCAAACTCTGGGAGAGCGTAGTCAGCCCCTGTAATTAGTCCTCGGCAATTGCCGACGATTTGCCGAGGGATTTTAGATGTTTCCTCGGCAGTATTTTTGCCGAGGACAATTTGAGTGATGTCAGTAATGACGACTGAAAACAGAATACAACAATAGAAGAGTAGTAGGCAGAGCAAATTTCTTGTCGTTCTTGAACATGTTTGTGGTCTTTATGTGGATATACTGGAGTGCATGTGGCACAATATTATACACCTTTGAGATATCTCTTTAAAATGTGAGTTTATTACCCGGAAAAAACATACAACATCTCCAAGATGCACCAGGTAGTACGTCCGAGAACGCATACAGACACACAGTGCTTCCCTAGTAGTTATTTACATGAAATAGTCATTTTGTAAAAATTGCCAAGGAAAACTCGATTTTTGCAGAGAATACTCATTTATCGTCGGCAAAGTTTTGCCGAGGGAATTTTAGCTAATTACATGGTAGTGGTACAGTCGTTATGGCATTTGACTTCAAACCGAATGGTCCAGAGTTCAACAACTGCCAAGATCAACTGCATTCTGTCCTTGGGCAAGGCACTTGATCCTAATTGCCTATGTGGAGCATGGTGGCACTGTGTACTAAGGTGTGCTGCACGTCCATGGTGCACTTGTCTTCAACCAATGCTAACCCCCACCTGTTTGGAGTTAGTATGTTGAGGAGTTAACCCTTTGCGCACTGTTGTCAAAAAATCAAAATTTTCAGCAGCAATGTTTTCCCACAATGCAACTGAAAATTTAATAAATTATATCTTGTTTGACAGAGCTCTGTGAGCTCTGTCAAACAAGATATAATTTGTTAAATTTTTCATGCTGCATGGCAATTTAGGGATCAATGACGAAAATTTTGAAATACTACCAAAGTGCAAGCGGTTAAAAACTAATAACCAATCTGGGTGTCAATCATGAAAATTTTGAAATACTACCAGAGTGCTAGCGGTTAAACACCAATAACCAATAAATGAATAATCTAGGCTCTGGATAAACTAAAATTTATATTATAATTGCCTTGGAAGTTTTTCTTGTTTAAAAGCTGAGGCATCTCTATTAACAACTTCCAAGCTACAGGATGTAGACTGTCAGTATGTCACAAAAATGTTAAAAAATATTCATGCCTTCAGCCCTTTACCTGACAAATCGGCCTCATCTTCCCACGTAGTTCATTAACCCGTAGTGCTGGAAGCCCATATTTAGGCTTTATTCTGAAGTTATTTATTTATTTATTGGTGTTTTAAGGTCATATATTTCTGCACAATGGCTAATCATGACCATGACAGTTTTACAGGGGGAGGAAGCCGGAGTACCCAGAGAGAACCACTGAGCAATGGCGAGCAACTGTCAGCTCCCCAGCATACTAACTCCACACAAGCAGGGTTAGCATTGGTTGAAGACATGTGCACCATCGACATGCAGTACGCCTTAGTACACAACGTCACCTTGCCCCCACGTGGGCAATGGGCATGAAGTGTCTAGCCCAAGGACACAACACGGTTGCCGCAGGTGGGATTCAATCCAAGGACCTCTTGGCTTGCAGCCTGCACCTCTACCAACTGAGCCACCGTGCCCCCCTATTCTGAAGTGCAGGTACTGCAATGTTTCATATTATTTTTAAAGTGACAGCATTTTGTCTGTATGTATTTGCATTGTTACACTTTATGGGATAGTGCCTATGGGCACTATCCCATAAAATGTAACAAGGCAAAGACATGTAAGCAAATTTTGATATCCAGAAATAATTTAGCACTCTTCCAGTTAACTGAGTGGTCGAAAAAGAAATTTTTTTTTTTTAAATTTCCAAAAACCATATCATGTGACCCTCTCATTGGAACGCTCTCACCGAGAACAGGTTTTAAGGCCATAGGTGGAAGGTAAAACATGAACATTTTCAGTTGCTAAAAGAAATGATAATGTTAAGCTGTTTCAAGGTTCATATCGGTCTTTAAAAGTTCTTGTATTTTAAAAATGTAAATCAAAGCACTTGGAAATGGTTGAAAATCTGTCTTTCTTGCACAAATGTTATAAGTTCCAGAGGATTTTGTTTGTTCAGGTCAAAATGTATACTTATTTATTAACCCTTTACCCAACGCAGACGATATCAAAATTTATTATTTTAAACATCATTTTTTTAAATTTTTCAAAAAAAAATTTCTACAAAACCATATCATGTGAACCCTCATTGGAATGAGCTCATTGAGCGCATTCCAATGAGGGGGTCACATGATATGGTTTTGTTGAAATAGTTGGAAAAATTTAATTTTTTCAACTGCTCAATTTGCATATTACGCAAGTAGATGCGGGTGATTCATTAGGGTAAAGGGTTAACTGGAACAAATATAGTCCGATTTTCAAACTTGGTGGGAAGATCTTGCGCTGATTCGATATAGATCAAATTTTGTTAACTTCTGTAGGAGTTATGCTCCTTTTTAGCTCACCTGGCCTAAAAGGCCATGTGAGCTTTTCTCATCACTTGGCGCCCGTCGTCGTCCGGCGTCTGTAAACTTTTCACTTTTTCATCTTCTCTGTAACCGCTGAGCCGGTGTGAACCAAACTTGGCAGGAATGGTCTATGGGAGGTCCTCTACAAACGATTCTCATTTTGTTCCCATCGGATGAAAAACATGGCTTCCAGAGGCATTCTTTGATTCTGGTTGGTGGATTTTCAAAAATCTTCTCCTCTGAAACTGCCAGGCCAAATATTTTGAAACTTCACATAAATGATGACTGGGACCCCCTCTACCAACGATCCTCATTTAATGTTGATAGGGTTACAAACATGGCCGCAATTGCGGCTTATATTTACTGTAGAAACCCTATGGGAAATCACATTTTCCTCTTTTTCTCTGGAAAAACCGAGGCGACATGAAAACAAACCTGGTAGGGATAGTCTATGGGAGGTCCTCTACAAATGAGCCTCATTTTGTTCCCGTGGGTTGAAAAACATGGCCGCCAGAGGCATTCTTTGATTCTGATTGGTAGATTTTCAAAAATCTTCTCCTCTGAAACTGCCAGGCCAAATGTTTTGATACTTCACATAAAAGATGACTGTGACCCCCTCTACCAACGATCCTCATTTAATGTTGATCGGGTTGCAAACATGGCCACAATTGCAGCTTATGGGAAATCATATTTTCATCTTCTTCTCCGGAACAACTGAGCCAACGTGAACCAAACCTGGCAGGGATGGTCTATGGGAGGTCCTCTACAGACGATCCTCATTTTGTTTCCGAGGGTTGAAAAACATGGCCGCCAGAGGCATTCTTTGTTCTGATAGGTGGATTTTCAAAAATTTTCTCCTCTGAAACTGTCAGGGCAAATGTTTTGATACTTCACATAAGAAATGACTGGGACCTCCTCTACCAACGATCCTCATTTAATGTTGATTGGGTTGTAAACATGGCCACAATTGCAGCTTATTGTTACTATAGAAACCCTATGGGAAATCACATTTTCATCTTCTTCTCTGAAGCTACTGAGCCGACGTGAACCACACTTCGCAGGAATGGTCTATGAGAGAATGGAAATATGTGGCCACCAGAGGTTATATTCTAATGCTTAACCCAATGCCCCTCCTGTCTGCACAAAAGATTGGTACTGTCAGCAAAATACTTGTTTTTTGAGAATCTGGTAAGGGTTGGTTCCAGCTTTCTCCACTGAGGACTGGGAAAAAAACCCAAAAATATTGTGTATACAGTACAAGTCAAAATAAGCTGCAGCATAACTGCAATAAACCAAGTAAACTGCTGCTCCTGCTCTGACAAGATCAGAATCTGACATTTTCTAGAAAGCTGTCAGTGAGAGCTTTCCATAAAATGATGTTAGCTTCTGGTCTTATCAGTGTTGGAAGAGAAAAAAAGAAAAAGATACATAATTTTTGGATTATCCAACACAACTTATTTTGACTTTACTGTAAACCATTTTAACTGTACCTTGATTTTTGCATCATTAGTCTGGTTTTTCAGGCACCTGGCAACTTCAATCTGTTAACAGTATTTTCTGATGAGTAACATGAAATTTTTGTTTGTATTTTTTGTTGAAAACAGAATTCATAAATGTGTGCATTTTCAAGAAAATCTTCTTTGACACTACAAGGCCAAATGGTTTGAAACTTAGTATGCCTGATGACTGTAACCCCCTCTACCAATGATCCTCATTTTCATCTTCCTCGGGTTGCAATTATGACTGCAATTGTGGGTTATAGTTACTATAGAAACCCTATGGGAAATCACATTTTTATCATCTTTACTGAAAGTACTGAGCCAATGTGAACCAGACTTGGCAGGCATTGTCTATGAGAGGTTCTCTACAACTGTTACTCATTTTATTCCTGTTGCATGAAAAAACATGGTCGCCAGAAGCATTCTTTGATTCTGATTAGTCAATTTTGAAAACTCTTCTCCTCTGAAACCACTGGGCCAAATGTTTTGATACTTTGCATGGTTGATAACTGGTACACCCTCCACGACATTCTCATTTTAATTTTGATCGTATTGCAAACATGGCCACAATTGCAGTTTATAGTTACTATAGAAAAAAACCTATGGGAAATCACATTTTCATCTTCTCTCTGGAACTACTGAGCCGATGGAACCAAAACTTGGCAAGAATGGTCTATAGGAGGAACTCCACAAACGATCCTCTTTTTGTTCCCGTTGGTTGGAAAATATGGCCACCAGAGACATTCTATGATTCTGTTTGATGGATTCAGATGTTTTGAAACTTCACGTGATTGAAGACTGGGACACCTTCTACCAATGATCCTCATGTAATGTTGATGTAATGTTGCAAACATGGCCACAATTGCAGCTCATAGTTACCATGGAAAGCCTATGGGAAATCACATTTTTATATGTAGTTCCAGGTGAGAGATTACAGGCAAGTTTAGCTCACCTGGCGGAAAGTCGATGGGAGCTGTTGCCATCACGTTGCATCTGGCATCCATTGTCCATTTACTTTTGAAACTTTTCTTCTTCTTCAAAACCAAATTCAAATTCAAATATATATTGCACAGACCATCCTTGGAGTATACCCATTCTACTTTGTTCAAATGAAGCAGCTGCCATCTTCAGGCTGGGGTTAATGCCCAAAAAGCCTCAAACTCTTTTAAAAATCTTCTCATGAACCACCAGCGAGAATGCCTTGATATTTGGTATGGAACTTCCTTTGGTGGTGAAGATTAAAGTTCGTTTCAGGCAAATTGGTAGATCAATATTTGGGCTCTTTGTGGGAGCATGCTCATTTTGGACTCCCCCAAAATTTGTATTTCAAGAATCATTGGACTGATTTGAACCAAATTTGGCATGTAGTATAATTGGATCCTAACTACTTGATTGATTCCCAAAATATTTTCACAGTGCCGTGAGAACTCCAGGAGCTGAAAATAGAAAAAAAAATTCAAACGCGCATATTTCAAAACAGCAAGGACCAGAATATTGTTTTGTGGTTTGCAGCTTCTTAAAAAAACAATGGAATCAGATGGACCAAAGACATTGCTGTCAACATTGTCATGAGGTGCCGTCTGGGGATGCTCATTTTAACACTGTTGGAAATGGGGAAATGCTGAGTCATTATCTTTCTTGTGCTCCATCGACTTAGTATTGTTCTTTAGAACCTTTGGGGCCAAGTCTATAAAATAATTTGGTAAAGTGGAGCCCACTTAATTGGATATTTCTTGATTGTATATCCCTGTTAATTGAATATAATTTCCCAACACAAAACCATTTACCATACCCCCAGTACAAATTTGACCTGTTAATTGAATATAGGGTATAGAATAAACTCCTGTTAATTGAATAAAAAGTCTTGTAACATATCGAGAAATTACCCTGACTGTCTCCAGTTTTCCTTTGGTTATACACCGATTTGGCCTCAGTACATCCAATATGGGCATTTAATCTATTATATCTTGTTTGACAGAGCTCATGGAGCTCTGTCAAACAAGATATAATAGAATAAATACTAAGTTTATCTCTAGAATACAGGAAAGTGACACAATCCCTGTTAATTGATTACTCCTGTTAATTGAATAATTTTCATTGGCAAAGTGGCTATTCAATTAACAGGGTTCCACTGTACAAAGAATCTTGGTGAAGTTTATTTACTCTTTTGATTTTTTTCCCAATAAGTTACTATGCCCCCTGGGATGGGGGTTGTTGCCCCATAAGCCTAAAATGCTTTAAAAATCATCTTCTTGTAAGCCACTCGCAATAATGCCTAGATTTCTGGTGTGGAACTTACTTGAGGGATACATATTCAAGTTTTTTCAAAGGAACTCAGTAGGTTAAAATTTGGTCTCCCTAGGGGAGGATGCCTATTTTGGGCTCTTCTCAAAAGTTCTATTTCCAGAATCAATGGGCTATATATACTTGGTGTATGCCCGAAAACAAATTTGGGGGGTAGGGTAGGGAGAACTAACAAAGTTAAAAACAAAACAAAAATTCATACGGACACTTTTTTGAGACATCACAGAACAGAGCTCTATTTTTGCATAGGAAGCTTGCCTTGGACCAGCAGAAATGAAGTGTGTGTGTCCATTCATCTATCCTGAACTTTTATCCACAACTAGGTTCTCACTTTAAGTCAGATACTTTTGATATATTGTATGATGAATAACCATGATATGAACTCATGCATATTGCACCATGTTGCTCTACATCATATTTCAAGAGTTGGGGGAAAAAAAGATACTTTAGCTGTACAGTGGAGCCCACTTAATTGGATATCTCTTAATTGTATATCCCTGTTAATTGAATATCATTTTCAAACACAAAACCATTTACCATACCTTCAGTACAAATTTGATCTGTTAATTGCATATGGGTTGTAGAGTAAACTCCTGTTAATTGTATATAAATTTTTGTAATATGTCGAAAAAATTACTGTGACACGCACCAAATTCCCCTTATTTATCAACCTTTTGGGCCTCACTACATCCAATACAGACATTTATTAGCTGCGACTAGCAGCTCTGTAAGTGGCAATGTCAGCCTATCTGTCGGTCGGTCTGTCTGTGACCAACGAGTTTCAAAACTCAATAACGTTTGAAATACTTGATGGAATGACTTCATGTTTGGCATGTAAGTGTATCTTATTGATGTCTAGCCACTGTTCAATGCATGTGTTGTTCCAAATATTTTTCTTGGAGTTATGGCCCTTGATGAACTTTGAATTTTGTGAGATTGCACCACCCATCGCAGCTACGGCGTCGATGTCGCGATTTTTTCTATTATATCTTGTTTGACAGAGCTCTATGAGCCCTGTCAAACAAGATATAATAGAATAAATGCTCAGTTTACCTCCAGAGCACAGGAAATTGACCAAATTCCTGTTAATTGTATACTCCTGTTAATTGAATAATTTTCACTGGCAAAATGGATATCCAATTAAAAGGATTTTACTGTACTGTATGATGAATAACCTTGATATGAACTTGTGCATATTGCACCATTTTGCTGTACATTGTTTTTCAAGAGTTGTTGCCCTTTTTTCATTTTGATTAAATGCTAGAAGCCACTACAGTAAAACCTGTCTTGAGAGACCACTGTCTTGAGAGACCACCTGTCTTGAGAGACTACATCTGCCAGGCACCGATTGGTTTTACTCTATAATGGACCTGCTATGAGAGACCACCTGTCTTGAGAGACCACTGTGACCTCGTACCAACTTGTATTTTTATGCTATAATGGACCTGTCTTGAGAGACCGCCCCTTTGAAGACTGAAACAATGACAAAAACTTTTTACCTGTTCTGGAATTGGAAAATCCATTGTGGTTATACTAACATAATTAAAAGTATTAAAAGCTCTAACTGAGTTTCAATTGCTAACTCATTAAAGATTGAGATGTTTTTATAAGACCCCTGTGAAAAGATTAGGATTATTGCTGAATAAACAATTTCATACATACCTGAAATGTGACAGATAGGAATAAAAATAAATTTGTGTTGAGAATCTTTTTGTAACAAATTGAAATGGACTGTTATAAAAATTATAAAAATAAATTAGTGTTGAAAATCTTCAATGAAGATTTTCAACACTAATTTATTTTTATAACAGTCCATTTCAATTTGTTACAAAAACTTCATAAATAAAAAAGAACAACTACAAAGTAATTACAAAAATCTATTCTCCATTTCTGAATTTTGTGGTTGTTTATTCACTGACTTGAGAAAACCTGAAACCTGTTAT
This sequence comes from Pictodentalium vernedei, assembly GCA_031216915.1. Lineage (NCBI taxonomy): Eukaryota > Metazoa > Mollusca > Scaphopoda > Dentaliida > Dentaliidae > Pictodentalium > Pictodentalium vernedei. The sequence continues at coordinate 452,960,013 of CM062290.1, read as the reverse complement.
GAGAGACCACCTGTCTTGAGAGACCACTTTTGTGTGGCCCAAAGGGCAGTCTCTCAAGAGAGAATCAATGAGCAACTGTCGGCTTCTCAACATTCTAACTCTATTCAAGCTCCGCTCAAGCAGGGTTACAGCAGTTAAAGATATGCACCATTGACGTGCAGTATGCCTTAGTACACAGTGTCATCGTGCCCCCATGTTGGCAACCGGGATAAAGTGCCATGCCCAAGGAAACAACGTGGATCATCCCGGACGGGGATCAAACTCAGGACTTCTAGCACAGAAGTCCAACAGGCGACCACTGAGGCACTGCGCTCCCCCTCAACCAATAAATGAACAAATACATCACAAACTTTTATCTGCAACTAGCCTCACATTTTCTATCGGATATTTTTATATTTTGTACGATGAATAACCACAATATGAATTTGCACGTATCATTAAGCCATGTTGTTGCACTATATTTTTCAAGAATTATTTCACTTTTTCATTTCACTTTTTAAACAAGTCTGTGTATCGAACTTTCATCTGAAATTAGTCTCACACTTCTCATCAGATATATTTCATATTTTATATGATGAATACTCCCGTGTAAACCCCTAGAATTGAAGCAGTTCTTGCTTACTGTAGTAAGCAGGCTATGTCTTACTGGTAAAATAGGAACCAGTCACAGATACCAGGGTGCAAGACCTAACAAATCGGCCACATCCGTCTGCGTATGTACAAATTCAGCAGTTGAAAAAGTGGGTTTTTTTAAAAGTCAACAAAACTATAGCATGTGATGCCTCATTGGAATGAGCTCATTCCAATAAGGAGGGGGGGGGGGTAAAAAAGCTATAATTAAAATAATAAATTTTGATATCATATTTTTCTCCAATCCACAGCCTTATTATCTCCGCCAACATGTATGGAGTATGGAGATTTAATTCCTGGATGTCGGTTTTTAAACACCAAGCCACAGGTGAGGTGTTTAACTGAGACATCCAGGTATTAAATCTCCATATATGTTGGCGGAGATAACGTTTTTGTCCAGTTTGAAATACAATACAAACATAGTGGAAACAAATTTGTGGATGCATTTCTTATGCTCCGCAATCAGTTGGACCAAATTCTTGAATAATTGTTTTTTTTCACAAATGCAGAAGACAACAGATAGAGTTACATCCCTTGGGTCATTAAGGAAACAGGTCAACAGTATTTAGTTGACATAACGTTCCCTGAGTTCCAGTATTGGAACTCAGGGGATGATATTTGCTCTTATTTTATTTTTCCCAAATTGTTTCATTTAATTATTCTACAATTTAATTTATGACGGCAAAATATACTTAAAGTTTGCTAAGCACCAAGTATCTCCAACTACAGTTAAAACTAGAAGTCCTGTCATGAAATGTGCACAAATAGCACGCTGATATGTGCATTAATGTACGCGTTATGACCCAAGTAAAGCTATCAAATTCTTTACATATGGCCTGTGCACAAGCAATGTTTCAGCCAATGGACCTCCGGGTAACCCGGAGGTCCATTGGCAGAAACATTGCATGTGTTTGCTATGAGTAACCAGGAGAACCTGCTTTGGATGCCATTCTATATGGCAATTGCGTGCAATTCCAACGCGCAATTAAGCCTAGATCCTCTGTTCGAATCCCACCTGCAGCAACCGCGTTGTGTCCTTGGGCAAGACACTTCACCCCGATTGCCTACATGGGGGCACGATGACGCTGTGTACTGAGGCGTACTGCACATCGATGGTGCACTTGTCTTCAACCAATCTAACCCTGCCTGTGCTGCGGTGCAGAGTTCAGAGTTACGATGTTGGAGAGCTGACAGCTGCTCGTCGTTGCTCGGTGGTTCTCTCCGGGTACTCCGGCTTCCACCACCTGTAAAACTGTCGCGGTCACGATTAGCCATTCTGCATAAGTATGTGACCTTAAACACCAATAAATAAATAAATATATATAATTTAGATAAGCGCACTATTCATGACAGGACTTCTAGTTTTAACTGTGCCTGTTTTACGTTTTAGCTAAAATATTGCTATGAAAAGTGCATATATTTTTTTATTTAATTATATCTTTAATGATTTAAGTACAGAAATTAAGATTTCGTTTGTGTTTGACATTATTTTTTAGCTTTTGAATACGATAACCATGGAATATGGATATTATTGGTAAAAGAGGAAATGTTTCAAATTACAGCTTGACAAAGCCTTCTCGTGCTCCCAATCAGGTTCCGGATGGTCCGTTGTGGGATGTTGTTCCATTCTTGGACCATCATGGCACCAAGCTCCTGGACACTTAGCTTGACTGGACAGGCTGAAATTACAAGCTACAACTCATTCCAGACATGTTCGATTGGATTGAGGTCAGGGGATCTTTCTGGCCAGTCCATACGCTCAATCTCCTCCCTCTGTCGGTACTCCCAGCCAGCATAGGCAACATGAGGACGGGCATTATCGTCCATCTGAATGAAACTATCACCCACTGCACCTGCATACAATCTGACATGGGCATCCAGGATCTCATCAATATACTGCTGTGTAGTCAATGTATCACAGTCAAGGACACAGACCTCTGTACGTCCATCCCAGCTGATGCCGCCCCAGACCATGATTGACCCTCCACCATAGCGGTCATGTCCAGCAATGTTGACTGAATCGCTCTCCTGATCTTCTCCATACCCCAGAACACCAATCTGTCTAGGTCTAGGCAGTACCTTGACTCTTCTGTAAAAAGGACAAGTCGCCAATCTTCTCTGGTACATCCAACATGGTCCATGGCCCATTCATATCATGTCTGTCAATGGTTCTGGGACAGCAGAATGCAAATACATGGTCTTCTCGGTCAGAGACCACCTTCGTGCAACCTTGCCCGGATAGTCTGCATAGAAACATTTACCGCGGATGTATTCTGAAGGTCACTACGAAGCTGGGTTGCTGTTGCAAAGCGGTTCCTGCGGGCCTGAATGATCAAAAACTGGTCTTCAGCTGCAGATGTTGCCCTGTCTCTGCCACCACCATGCCATTTTACTGGTGTGCCATACCGCTGAAATCTTGCTCAGGCTCTGGTGATCAGCGTATGGTGCACACAAAGCGCTGCACCAACCTGATGATGCGTAGCCCCTTGGTCCACCATCCCAACTGCCCGCCACATTTCTGCTTCAGACAAATGTCTTCTTACATTTGCATTCGCCATATTCAATCATTAAATCACAAGGGTTTGTGTTAAAATGAAGATTGAATACCCTGTACATGTCATGTACATATAGGCAGTACATGAAAATCAAGGGGTACATGCTTTCCATGACTGTCACAAAAAGTCTGCCTGTCAAGAGAGCTAATGTAAACACTGGGGACCATCTCAATACATTCCTCAATCACATCCACCAAATATATCGCAAATATGTCACAAGCAAATTCCACAGTGATGTGTCAAATATGTGGTGCTTACAGTTGAAACTAGAAGTCCTGTCACGACATGTGTGCTTATCTTATCTAGGCTTAATTGCGCAGATAAATTTCGCGCAATTGCCATATCGAATGGCATCCAAAGCACGGAAGGTTCTCCTGGTTACTCAGAGCAAACACAGGCAATGTTTCTGCCAATGGACCTCCGGGTTACCCGGAGGTCCATTGGCTGAAACATTGCTTGTGCACAGGCTGGATGTACACAATTTGATAGCCTTATTAAGGTCATAACGCGTAGATTAACACGCAGATCAACGTGCTATATGTGCGCATTTCAGGACAGGACTTTTAGTTGTAACTGTAGCAAACTTTGAGTTGTATATGATCGAATTGTCAGAAATCTGATGAATATTTGGGACTGTTTTCAGGTTTTGGAGTTCGATTTTTATATCAAGACGAGCAGAAGTGAAAAAGCTTTCATTTAAAGCATATACCCCCAATGTTTTATGTGCGCTTATACCCTGGATGTTGCACGCTCTCATATACCTTGGATGTTGGGTGCACCCTTTATTTGTCCAAGGCATTCTGACCAATCAAAAGTCAATTCATTGGGATATAGGGACAAACTGTATTTACATTGCTGTCATTTTCTATATTCATAACAAACCATTATCATCTGATCGACATGAAATCATTGTGAACCTATATTGATGAATAAAGCATAGTTGAACCATCGAACTTGTAACAAAGAAATTGTTTTTGATTTTTTCTCCCAAATCATAAAATTCATGGACAACAGATTATAACTAAAACACCTAGGGAGTGAAATGTTTGCCAAATCAGTTTTTTGTAATAAAATGGGGCAAATTAGGGACAGTGGGTAAAATTTTGGCATGTACTGTGAATTAAAATTATAAATTTTAAACCCTTCTTACCCGCTGCAATATTCACCACATGATCCGATTGAGAGAGTTATGCAGCAGATTCAGCAGGTATGCAGATTGACAAGCCAGTAAATAAGCAAACTGTCATCTGCAAAATGAGGTCCCCAGAGGGTTAATTTAGTGATGCTACCCTGCACAGTGATTTGGTCACTTGATATTTATGAAACATGCATATTCTTGTAGGGTTATTTGTACTTGGATTTTAGTGTGATTTTTACAGCATGTCCGAGGTGTTTAATTTTTTGCTATTGAATTTAGCGGTGAACTGTCTACTATTACAGCTAAATCAGCTGTTGTGCCCAAGCCAGACAATAAGCAGACTGTCATCTGCAAGATGAGGTCCCCAGAGGGTGAATTTAGTGATGCTACCCTGCACTGCAGGGTAGCATCACTAAATTTACCCTCTGTGAACCTCAATCTGAATCAGGGTCTCAAAACTAAACAGAAGGAGGTACCCAGAGGATAAATTGGCTCACTGTATGAGATGGCATCATCACGCTCAGGATACCTCATTCTGCAAATGTCTGACTGCTTATTTTCAGGCCTGCAGAGTGATAGGTGACACTTCAGATTTATCTACCATATCTGTAACCCAAGCATGCTTCCTCCTCTGATTAATAAATGAAGCTAAAAGGGCTAATATTACTGCCCCAAGACCAAAATTTAAGCTAGAATTGAATAAAATGTTAAGGCATGTATGCACAGTAACCAATAAGTGCTAACCTCTCCTGCCAAAACTCCTTTCTTTTTTGCCTTTGTGTAAACAATTTGTTTACCTGCTTTCCCAAAAATGTGTTTTAACTCTTTAGATAACGAGTTGATCACATCCGCCCTGTATAAACTAACAAATTGAACCACTAAAAAAATTATTTTTATGCCCCCCGACTTAAGTCAGATGGCATATAGTGATTGAAGTGTGTGTGTGTGTCCGTCCGTCTCTGTGTGTGTGTGTGTGTGTCTGAGCCAATAACTCGAAAACAATTAGGGCCACAGTCATCAAACTTCACACAATTATAAAGGACCATGGGAGGATGTGTCACACACCATAGCCAGGTTTGTACCTTTAAGGTCAAGGTCACATTTCAAGGTCACACTAAAAATTGGTCAATATTTGTGTCTCAGCTATAACTCAGAAACGAATCATAGTACAATTAATTAAACTTTTTACAAATGTTAAGGACAGTCAGAAGGTGTGTCACGTATAATAGTTTCCGCTGCATCTGCAAGGTGGAGGTCACAAATGACCTTCATATGTTCAGTGTCATAAATCGTGTCTCAAGCATAACTCCAAAACTATTAGGGCTACAATCATCTAACATCGCTCAATTACAAAGGACAACGGGTGGATGTGTCACACACCACAGCCAGGTCCGTAAGGTCAAGGTCACATTTCAAGGTCACATTGAACACGGTTAGGGCTACAGTCATCAAACTTCACACAATTATAAAGGACCATGGGAGGATGTGTCACACACCATAGCCGGGTTCATACCTTCAAGGTTAAGGTCACATTTCAAGGTCACACTAAAAATCGGTCAATATTCATGTCTCAGCCATAGCTCAGAAACGAATCATAGTACAATTGTTAAACTTTTTACAAATGTTAAGGACAGTCAGAAGGTGTGTTGTGTTTAATAGTTTCTGCCGCATCTGCAAGGTGAAGGTCACAACGGGGGAGGAATGTGTTACCTTAGTAACATTTTTCTTGTTCAAAATATTTCAACCAAATCATGCCATATGACAGCTCATAGGAACAAGCTCATTCCAGTGAGGTCTCACATGATACTGTTTTCTTGAATTTTGTTCGTTTAAAACATGGAAAAAAAATGACTAAAATCCAAAAATTTTATAGCGCATGCATTGGGTAAAAGGTTATACATGACTTCAAATGCTGTATTTTAATAAGACTGGTTCATTGGACAAAGAAAACTGTAGATGGAGGATGTTAAACAACCAATCGAGGAACAAAATGGATATGCACCAGACATGTCAAGTTGCACTATTTTAAAGGGAGATTTACCGTTTTCCAGAATGGTTCTTTCGTTAACTCTTGCCCCAGCAAATCAGCTGCATCCGCCCATGTAATATTCAAATTGAGCATTTGAAAAAAATTTTTTTAAAGAATTTCAACAAAGCCATTTCGTGTTCCCCCTCATTGAAATGAGTTTAACAAGACTGAATTAAGCCTAACACATCTCAATTAAGACTTGAATTAAGACTTACGTATCCCTGAATTAACACTTTCTGTATCTCTTAACCCTTTATCCAACGTAACTACCAAAACCGGCCAGCGCTATTCACAAAAATCGCCACTTAACTTTCATTATGTTTTCATTTTTTGTCTCAAAAACATAGGTTATGACCCCTCTTTGGAACGAGCTCGTTCCAATGAGGGGTCATAACCTATGTTTTTGAGACAAAAAATTTAAAAAAATAGTTACTCAATAATTTTGTTTGCAAGCGTCGTCTGTTTTTCAAGTTAGGTAAAGGGTTAAATCAAGATTTGCATATCTTTAAAGTAAGACTTATCTTTTAAATTAAGACTTGCATATCTCAGAAGTAAAACTTATTATATCTTAAATCAAGATTTGTGAATCTCGGAAGTAAAACTTATCTCTTAAATCAAGATTTGCGAATCTCCGAAGTAAATCTTATCTCTTAAATTAAGATTTGTGTATCTCAGAAGTAAAACTTATCTCTTAAATTAAGACTTACATATCTCGGAATTAAGATTTATTATCTTTTAAATTAAGACTTACAGATCTCGGAAGTAAAACTTTATTTCTGAAATTAAGACTTATGTATCTCTAAATTAAAACTTTATTTTTTAAATTAAGGCTTAAGTATTTCTGAAGTAAGACTTATTATCTCTTAAATTAGGACTTTTGTATCTCTCAATTAAGACTTAATTATCTCTTAAATTAAGTAAGTCTTTTGTATCTCTTAAATTAAGACTTAATTATCTCTTAAATTAAGACTTATGTATCTCTGAATTAAGAGACATGCATTATCTCAGAAAATCGGCGCATGCGTCAGCTGCAAGTCTCTCTCTCTTTTGCTCTCTGAAAAACAAACAAATTTCCTATTTTCTTGGAAACAGGTTCTGGTGAGATTCACCCAGTTGGGTATTAAAACATCCTAGCATCGTTTTTCATTCATTGAGTGCTCAAATTCTCAGTAGATTTTGAGAAATTTATATTTCTTCAAACACTTACCTAGAAACAATTGAATTGTTTATACTTCCGTTGCCATAGGTAATGAGTTGCCTCCCTTGATGCACTCTTCATCACCAAAGTGTAAACTAATTACAGCTTGTTTACATTTCGTCCTGCCATGTTCAAATTCACAGCTACGATACTAGTATGCCTACTTTGCATAATTTCCTCAAGAAGTGAGTATAGCAACAAACATGCCAAGAGAAACCCAGTTGGAGTGGTAAAACTACAAATTCTTATCACTGTCAAGGCTGTCAAAACAGCCGCCCATATCACCACCCGTCGACAAAAGGGCAAATGTATTGCCAAATCAATGATGTTCCTTTCTCTGTTACTGCTTGTACTGGCACTGAACGTTGAAAGTAACCCTGGCCCAGTTCAGGCAGAACAATACCTAGAAGGAAACACGACAATTTTCCCATGTGGTACATGTGAAAACCCTGTCACTTGGTCGTGTAAAGGCGTGCAGTGCGACGAATGCACGACCTGGTACCACGCTCACTGTCAAAACATTACTGACTCACTGCATGACCAGCTCGGAGATAGCAGTGGCACCTGGAAATGTGTCCTCTGCGAACACATAAATGAATCCAACCAATCACCGCCAAGGTTAAGCTCCCCTGAAATCTCAATCACTACACACAATAGAAATATAAGCCAAACCAATGCAAATAACCTGCCCTTTCACAATATACACACCTCAACACCGAAACATACTAAATGTGGGAAACAGAATAATAATCTAACAACAAATAAGAAGAATAACATCAAACGACTACTAAAAGTTCAAATCATAAACTGCCGCCGGTCAATCATTGAAAAGCAAAAGGAATTTGAAAATATGATCTGGTCGGGAGAAAATACCAGTACTTAACATTAATTCCTAGAACGCTCACAGGGCTTTCTAGGAACTGATGTTACGTAGTGGTATTATCAGTGATAAAAAGACATTATTTTACTGCAAACAGAACTAATTTACAGCAATTACAATACACTGATCTATTTCCGTATTTCGCCGTAATGACGATTCAAAACTTCACTATTTGAGATGTATGAAAAAAAGCAGTCTTGTTTTTTTATCATTGAAAATACCAGTACTTAACATTAATTCCTAGAACGCCCACTTCTCCTATGGGCCGACTTTGTTTTGGGCCGAGTTCTCCTATGGGCCGACTTTGTTTGGGGCCGACTTCTCTTATGGGCCGACTTCTCTTGTGGGCCGACTTTGTTTTGGGCCGAGTTCTCCTATGGGCCGACTTTGTTTGGGGCCGACTTCTCTTATGGGCCGACTTCTCTTGTGGGCCGACTTTGTTTTGGGCCGAGATCTCCTATGGGCCGACTTCGTTTGGGGCCGACTTCTCCTGCATTCATCTGGTCAACCAAACCAGATATTTTTATTGGCACCGAGTCATGGCTTAAACCCAAACACTATACAAATGAGATTTTTAATACTGACCTTGGCTACAACATATATAGGCGTGACCGCCAGAAGCAAACCGGTGGTGGGGTCTTCATTGGTATTAACCCTTTACCTAACATGAAAAGCAGACGACACTTGCAAAAAAAATTCTTGAATAACTAATTTTTTTCATTTTTTGTCTCAAAAACATAGGTTATGACCCCTCGTTGGAACGAGCTCGTTCCAACGAAGGGTCATAACCTATGTTTTTGAGACAAAAAATGAAAATATTTTGAAAATTAATTGGCGATATTTGAGAATAGCGCTGGCCGGTTTTGGCCGTTACGTTGGGTAAAGGGTTAAAGACTCCATCATAGCACAAGCAGTGCCAGATATACAATCAGACTGTGAAGACCTTTGGGTCAAACTGGAAATAACTGGCTGTAAGCCCTTAGCAATTGGTGCATACTATAAACCGCAAGAATTTGATATAAAAAGCTCCGTAGAATTCTCTAAATCTTTGGAAAAAGCCCAAAAGCAATACTCAAACATGTGGGTTGCTGGGGATTTAAACTTACCCAAGATGGACTGGGCTGCTATGGGACCATCCCTGGACTGTAAATACCCTTCATACTACAAAAGCATTATCGAAAATGTAAATGACCAACCTTACACAGATGGTTAACCAACCTACAAGAGACAAACACGTTCTGGATCTCTTTTAACAACCAATACCACCCTGGTTCAAAAGGTTACAATCTTACCTGGCATTAGTGATCACGATATCCCACAGATAACAGTCAATACATCACCTAAAACACGATACCAGACACCCAGAAAAATTCCTTTGTATAAAAAGGCAAACTGGGAAGGCCTGAAAAGGCCATCCGTGATTACCATCTAGAGATGCTGAAGTCCAGTAAGTACACCATGCTCGCCACTGAAGAACTCTGGCTAAACTTCACATCGACCTTAAACAACCTATCTGAAACTTACATCCCATCAAAAATCTCGAGTACTCGAAATCACCTTCCCGGGGTCAACCAAGAACTGAAAAGGACCATCAGAAAACGAGACAGGGCCTTTAAACAATTTAAGAAAAGTGGAAAACCAAATGACCACAAGAAATCCCTAGACCTCAAACACCTAGTTAGGAAGAAAACCAAAGAGGCCTACCAACAGTATATAGGGGATATCCTAAATACAAACCCGACATCTGACCGTCCCAATGCAAAACCCAACACAAAAAATTCTACTCTCTTCTCAAACATTTCAAACAGGACTCTGCATCCACACCTCCCCTTAAATTCATTGACAGCTTACATCATGATGATGCTTCTAAAGCCACAGTGCTAAATAAACAGTTTCAGTCTGTCTTCAGCCCCAAATCACCACTGTGTCTGTCATCCTACTGCCAGATGAAACTCAGAGATATGGACGACGCAAACCAAACACCCATACTGAAAGACACCCTACCCATTCCCCCAATGCCAAACATAAAAATAAGTGCCAACGGCATAGAAAAACTTCTCTCAAAATTACAACCCCACAAGGCCTGTGGACCAGATAATATTAAACCCCTGATTCTCAAGTCACTCTCAAAAGAACTGTCCCCAATTATAGAAATTATCTTCCAAAAGTCCATCGACGAGGGTATAACTCCAACCCAGTGGAGATCAGCAAATGTGGCTCCCATATTTAAGAAAGGCGATAGATCATACCCAGCAAATTACAGACCTATCTCCCTGACATGTGTGCTCTGTAAAACTCTGGAGCACATAGTCTCCTCGCCTATCATCAAACACTTTACAGACCATGGCATCCTGTATCACCTTCAGCACGGCTTCAGAGAAAAGCACTCATGTACTACCCAACTAATTATGCTTATAAATGATCTCTTACTCTCAACGTACAACAAAAAACAAACAGATTTAATATTATTGGATTTCAGTAAAGCCTTCGATAAAGTCAGCCATGAGAAACTCCTCTTCAAAATGCACAGATATGGAATACGCGGACAAACCCTAAAATGGATCAAAAGCTTCTTAGATAATCGTGTACAATCAGTCATTCTCAACGGCGTTGCCTCAGAACCCGTACCTGTGTCATCTGGTGTGCCACAGGGATCAGTTCTGGGGCCACTTCTTTTCTTGGCCTATATAAATGACCTCTCTCAAAACATTCACTCAAAAGCCCGCCTCTTTGCTGATGACACTGCTATTTACCTATCCATGGCCTCTACAAATGATTCAAAAATACTTCAAAATGACCTCAACACACTTGAAAAATGGGAAACAGACTGGGACATGCAATTTAACCCCTCAAAATGTCAAGTCATTAACATCACAAGAAAGAAAAAACACTTGGACACCAAATACTACCTACATAACACATTACTAGAAACAACCCCATCCGCCAAATACCTTGGAGTAGATATCTCACACGATCTCTCCTGGAATACACACATAAATAGAATCACAAAAAAGGCAAATCAAACACTAGGATTCTTACGCAGAAACTTAAAAGTAAAAAACCCGCAACTTAGATCCCTTGCCTACCAGACTCTAGTCCGCCCCCAATTGGAATACGCCTCTGAAGTCTGGTCCTCCTACACCCAATCCCAAATTGATCAAATCGAAACCGTCCAAAGAAGATCAGCCCGATGGGTAAAGTCTGACTATGGACGCACTTCCAGTGTTACAGATATGCTACAGTCCCTAAACTGGCGCCGCTTAGACCTTCGGCGCATAGACTCCCGGCTCTCCCTCATGTATAAGATTACTCATATATTAGTTGCCATTCCCGCTGAAGACCACCTAACCCCACAATCCAGAATACCCCGTCACAGTCACCCGTGGTGTTATAGACAGATTTCGGCCATCACTGACTATTATAAGTATTCATTCTTCCCCGGAACAGTGTATCATTGGAATAAACTCCCCCTGCATACCCCATCACTCCCCACCATTGAGCAATTCAATACGGCCATTAGTCGTATTGAATTAGACTCACCATAACTTGTATCCACCTGCTTTTACTTTTACTTTTAACATGTACATTCTTTTTTATTTTTGTTCTCCACTTTGGCATACTTCATTTTTACTTTTTGCTAAAAATCTTTGTGGCTGGCGTGCCGATTTGTTCATGTCTAAGTCCCCGCGAGGGGTTCGACATTAATGGAAGATAGATAGACATGCATTATCTCTTAAATTAAGACTTTTGTATCTAAATTAAAAATTATTTATCTCTTAAATTAAAACTTATGTATCTCTAACTTAAGACTTAATTATCTCCTAAATTAAGACTTATATATCTCTAAATTAAGACTTAATTATCTCTTAAATAAGTCTTACGTATCTCTAAATTAAGACTTAATTATCTCTTAAATTAAGACTTATGTATCTCTAAATTAAGACTTAATTATCTGCTAAATAAAGACTTATGTATCTCTAAATTTAGACTTAATTATCTCCTAAATAAGACTTCTGTATCTCTAAATTAAGACTTAATTATCTCCTAAATAAGACTTCTGTATCTCTAAATTAAGGCTTAATTATCTTCTAAATAAAACTTATGTATCTCTGAATTAAGACTTATTTATCTCTTAAATTAAGACTTATGTATCTCTAAATTAAGACTTAATTATCTGCTAAATAAAGACTTATGTATCTCTAAATTTAGACTTAATTATCTCCTAAATAAGACTTCTGTATCTCTAAATTAAGACTTAATTATCTCCTAAATAAGACTTTTGTATCCCTAAATTAAGACTTAATTATCTCCTAAATAAGACTTCTGTATCTCTAAATTAAGGCTTAATTATCTTCTAAATAAGACTTCTGTATCTCTAAATTAAGGCTTAATTATCTTCTAAATAAGACTTGTGTATCTCTGAATTAAGACTTAATTATGTCTGAAATTAAGACTTATGTGTCTCTAAATTAAGAGTTTTATCTCTCTAATAAGACTTGCGTATCTCTGAATTAAGACATACATTATCTCTTAAATTAAGACTTTTGTATCTCTAAATTAAGACTTGAGGATTGGCATCGTCCCACATAATGATGTGCAGGGCGTTCTTTTGATGCACAGGGGGGAGGGGGGGGGGTTAAAGCGGTGCTTGTTTACTGACTATGATAAACATGATCTGCTTTGCTGGTAAAACAGAACCCAGTCACCAATGCTTGGGGTGAAGGTCAGGGGTATAAGCGATTGACTAAACTTTACTTTATCTCTTCTTTGCGGTCTTGGTTAGCCGTTGTGCAGAGGTATGTGACCTTAAACACCAGTACATAAATAGAGACATACTTACTAATGTCCAGTTGTTATGCTCATTCCATCGGAAGATGCTATAATAATAATGTTGTGTGTCAGGGGATCTTTCACCCGATTTTTGTGTGCAGGGCTGGTCAGTTGTAGTCGCTTCGTTAGTTAAACGTTTTAAGTTAGTTAAAAGTTTAAATCACATACTACGTGATAAAAAGAAGATGAACTTTGGACATCCACGTAGGTAAACCTCGGCTCAGATCGATTTTAGTAAACTTGGTACACCGAGGCGGCGGAAGCTCGATACAAGTGGAGCGGCACCAATTTTCAAGGATACCATGGTTCATCCAGTGTGGACGATGAATTCTACTGGCTTCCCACTTTTGCCCTTGTGCTGTCGTGGACAGGCAAAGCACTGAAAGCAGTGATGTTTCTCGATGATAGCCTCACTGGGTCAGGTCTGGCAGTTTATCTTCGATAAAGTCATTCACAGTTGCCGTAGGCGAGTATTGCCATTAGTACACATCTGCTACAGTGAGGGTATTTTATGGTCCACTATAAGACCTCTAACCCTTTACCTAACATGAAAAGCAGACGGCAGATACATTCAAAGGTACATAACAATGTGAATACAAAACACCAGAAGAGTTGGGGTCGGCGAGGAAGGGTGGGCCAATCCTTGGTTCGATTTCTGTTTGGGGGTCGCTGGAAACGGGAATGGGAGCTGGTGACAGTGGCATAGCCGGGGGGGGGGGGAGGAGGGGTGCTGCCGCCCACCTGAAGTTTCCGCTGGCCCCTAAAACATTGTCCCAATGCAAGTTTAACATTACATAGAGCCCCAAAATTGTCTCTATTTTTCGGCTACACGCGCTAAAAATGCCCCAGTTACACTGTAGAACTAAAGTTTGCTGCGTCTCTGGGAGGGCGCAGTTCTAACTAAATCCCTCCAGTTGTTGTTACCACCTCCTCCCACTTCTCTGAAATAAAACAAATAATCTCCACCTGTTTTACAGTGAACCACAGGTTCAACGAAGCAAAAGTTTACTTTGCAACAGCTGCAATGCAAATTTTCACCTTAAAAACTGGAAGAGGGTGTCTTAACTGAAGCGGTCTATTAGGTTATAATGCTGGCCGGTATATTCTTCCGAGTCGGACAGACATTCGCGAATTTCGCGTCTATTATGTTATAATGCTGGCCATTTCACTTAGTTAAAATTTGGGCTCCAATAGAGAGCCCACTTATTAACCCAGGGACTTGATTTGAACAAACTTGAATCTTACCACCCTAGAAATTTTGTATACCAAATATGAAAGCATTCTGACGGGTGGATCTGAAGAAGATTTTTAAATAAATTCCCTCATATTGCACTAAGTTAAACTTTGGGCTCCAATAGAGAGCCCAAATATTAACCCAGGGACGCGATTTGAACAAACTTGAATCTGACAAACTCACCCCCACCCCATTACCCCCACCCCCGAGATGTTGTAAACCAAATATGAAAGCATTCTGACTGGTGGGTCTGAAGAAAAGATTTTTAAAGAAATTTCCTCATATTAAAATTCGGGCCCCATAGGGAGACGAAATATAAACTAAGGGACACGATTCGAACAAACTTGAATCTGACCCTCCTAGAGATGTTGTATACCAACTATCAAAAGATTCTAATTGGTGGTTCTGGAGAAGATTTTTTAAATCCTTGAAAGCAATTTATGGGTGCTATCAGAGAAGTGCCCCCTGTGGGCGTGGCGACTTTATTTGAACAAACTTGAATTGACATATGATAAGGAGCATGCATATCAAATTTGGTTCAATTCTGCCCAGTGGTTTATGAGAAGTCCGATAATGTAAATTTCACGCCGGACGAACGACGGGCAGAATGATCACTCAAGCTCCCCCTGACCTTCAGTCAGATGAGCTGAAAAATGATGGCTGGGAGATTTGTGTCTTGTTTATTTAAACAAAATCAACATAAAATACACTCCTAAAAGGCAGATTAAAACTACACGATGTGTCGCTCGACATGATGACATCACATGATTGTCGTAAATTTTAAAATGGCGCAAACCGCTCCTGGTAGAACACAGGTCTGGATTCGAGAAGCCTGTATCTCAAGCCAGGGCAGGGATGTGGCGACAGGGGTGTGGGTGTGGGGCGGGGGGTGCCAGCTAGGAGTATTTTTTTCAATAGTTGGAAATTCCGAGGTCAAAAATCAAATAGTTGGAAATTCAATAAATTAACATTGTTCATGAAAAATATTAAAATTCCAACATAATGATGAGAAATTTTGCTCTTTTATTTCCAACTGGAAACTTGAGTTTCAAATTTCCTACTCTAAAATTGACATTGGCCGCAAAATTTCGACTCTGACATCAATCCGGTAAATTTTCTGACCCAGACACATTATAAATGATGCTTTTTTCCGTTTCAGTACAAGTGATAATTTTCAGAAGGGTTCATAAGCATGTGTATATATATATATAATCACTTTATCCCTTTACCCAACGCAGACGATTTCAAAATTCATTATTTTAAATATCAGTTTTTAAATTTAAAAAAGAAAAACAACAAAACCATATCATGTAACCCCTTTTTGGAACGAGCTCGACGAGCTCGTTCCAAAGAGGGGCCACATGATATGGTTTTGTTGAAATTTTTCGAAAAATAATATTTTTTCAGCAGCTGTATTTGCATATTACGCGGGCGGATGCGGGCGATTCGTCGGTTAAAGGGTTAAAAGATATCACCCAGCGCTGCAGGGCAACCACCTATCAAAACTACTCACAGTTGGAATTTATACCGGTGCCCCCCTCCAGCTGAAACCCTCTAGCCACATCCCTGAGCCAGCGACATAGCCATAGAATTCATAGTCACAGAAATAGAGATGATTTTACTTCGGGAAATCTTTCTCATGTTACTGGAGTAGGTTCGCATAACGGAGGAACTCATATCTTCTTCATTGTATCATAAATTTACTTCATGTCAGTTGAATGCTGGAGTGCAATAATGAAATGTTTGTAGGTCAACACGAGACCAGGTAATTCCGCAGGTTTTTCCGCTTTCAGTTTACATTTGGCAGAAATATAAAGACCAAATTTCCGTTTTGTCTCGAATGATTTGTTGAGAAAAGATAATTCGTTTGGACTTGATTCAAATTAGTCAGTTTCTCGAAATATAGGTGTAATGATGATTACGAACACGAGTAAGTAAATGGCTTCATATACAAGATAAGTGGCCCACATCAAAAGAAATGCTGTTTGAACTTTTAGCACGCACATGACAAGTTGGTCGGTGAGTACCGGAACGAATTTTAACACTATGTTTTCAACCCAGACACTCGACGTATTATCAGATTCTATCAATTTTAATAAAATATTTATTTTCTTATCAATACTAAAAAAAACACAGAGAGAGAGAAATAAATAACGATATTCCTGCATGAAAATATATAAGAAGATCGTCCACTCTGATCTGGCAATTTGTTAGGAGGGTGGGTACTGGTAAAAGAGTTTGATGCCAAACTTTGTAATTGTGAGCAGTTTAATTTTTTAACGTTCCGTCGGATATTACAGTCCGACAATTCCAGAAGCATGTTCAAATGTAAACAGTAAACACTCCGATCTGGATATTTCTCTCTTCGCTTTGTAATTTAAAACGGGTCACTCATTACCCGTGGTGATTCATGCGCCAGTGAACTCGAAATGCCAAAAATCGGACGGTGTTCCTGAATGTTGGGAATAAGCCTTTTTTCCAAACTGCCATCTTGGCTTTTAATCTACATATATGCAAGGTCACAGGTCGCGAGGTGTACCTATAGAGTACCAATATGCTCACAATTAATATTTATTTTTGCCTTTATTATTTTTTTTTTTTTTTTTTTTTTTTTTTTGTTCTCGGTAAGTAATCTCACCGAACCGCGGGGGGTGAAAGAGGTGGAACTTTTCGTTTTGCGGTTAAGGACCTATATATGTAATGGAATTTTGTTTATTTTTAAATTCTCACCTCTCATATTCCTTAAATTCAGATTAAATATACACAAATTGTACATCAAAATGAAGGTTGGGATGTATAGAACACGAAACACATATGTAAGCAACTCATAGAGTCGACTGTAGGCACCACTGGTTCCTGAAAGTCTGCTACCGTATTCGCACCAGAACTGATAATAAAATAATATTTCATCAGAACTACTTGTGGCCAAATGTGCTTCATATCTCCAAGAACAAAGCTTGGCATTCAAAACACTTTCGAATAGTATACTGCGATAGGACTGCATTTTGGAAAAGGACAACACTGTCTGCATTTTTTATTGAAGATGGTTTCCATGCTCGACAGACATGCGCAAATCACTCGTTACCACGAATTTCCATCCAAAAACAAAATCGTAATTCTAAGAAATTTCAGCAGGTATCATGATACCTTGAACTGAATATGGCAACTGTACAATCTCTACCTAATAACAGTATACTGTGTGAAGGCGATCTTTTTCATTATTTGATTTTAGACGGCGTTGTTTTTACATGCTTTTTCTGTCGGATGACGTCAACCGGAAATCGAAAGTAGAATCATACGTAAACAAAAGCAAAGGCTTTGGAATTTTCCCCAATGTAGCTCTGTCGCCGCGTTTTGAAGAATTTTTATCCCCTAGCTTTGTTCTTGGATATATAAAGCACATTTGGCCACAAGTTGCTTTCGTGAAATATTATTAAATTATCAGTTCTGGTGCGAATACGGCAGCAGACTTCCAGGAACCAGTGGTGCCTACAGTCGACTTAATGAGTTGATTACGTATGTGTTTCGTGTTCTATACATCCCAACCTTCATTTTGATGTACATTTTGTGTATATTTAATTTGAATTGAAGGAATATCAGAGGTGAGAATTTTCAAAATGAACAAAATTTCATTACTTATATAGGCCCTTAAGTCATCTGGAAATTGGCAATTAAATTTACTGATATCCAAATTACAAAACAAGGGTACCAATTCCTGTTTTTATGATTTCAATTGTCAGATCAAAATCCACAAGTTTCTTCCCAGGCGTGATCACTTCCCACCTAATTTTTTATCTTGGCATTTTACCCCAGATTTTGGGCCTTTTCCCCATTCTGGTAGCATTATCAATTTATCTCTCCAAATATCCTATAAATATTGTGGCCAAAAATAGGAAAGTTGAAAATTTGTAAGGAAAAAATATCTCGCCCAACCAGTGTCAAGGGTGTTTTGGCCTGAAATTGTGGAAGCTGGTTTGGCTGAAATTGTGCAGGCCGGTTTGGGTGTAATATTCGGAAAGTACCCTACAAAATAGACGACAACAGATTAATATTTTGTCCAGAATATCGCCATTATCCAACCTTCAAAAAAAAATTTTTGAACCTCAAATTTTTCATTCAAGATCCACACCACCCCCACCCTACCTACACACCACCATCCACATATGTTTTCAAATAAAAATTGAAATTGACCAGGCAACTACATAACTTATTTTTATAAACAACCAAAGAAAAAGGATGAACATTTTTTTGTACATGATACACAACATTGACAGCGATGACTTTTATTTAGATCAAGTCTGAACATTCACTGATCCAAAAGTACAAAAATTTAACCCCTTGAATATTTTTGGTAATGATTAAGAAATAGGCTTCAGGTTGATTGTGGGCTTTGTCAAGAAACAATGGATTGCAGTGAACCCACACCCTATCCATTTTTCTGGAAGAAATGGAAGCTTTATTTTTTCATTATCTTTCGAAAATTTTCAGCAATATTATGAATTAAATACGAGCTATTTGGACAATGGAGAAATATTTCAGGTTATCTGGGTTTTTTTTATTTTCATCTGGTGCGAATTTAAAGAAAAAAAGAGTTTCACTGCAACATTTATTTTTATTGTTTTTTTTTTTTTTTTTTTTTTTTGGTGGAGCACTGGAGGGGGGGGGGGGGAATAGGCGTTTTTAAATTTCACAAGTTGGACAGCACAAGTAATGGTCGAGTACAATAAATTGTGCGCACAGAAAAAAACATTACAATTGTCAGAAACGAGAATGCATGCAGTCATTGTGATGGGTAAGGCGTCTTCGCTTGAAAATTGGCCTCGAAACGTATTGTCGAAAATTTATTGTTTTTGTTTCGCTGGGGTGCATACATTGTGGAACGGAACTTCTGTTTTGGAAATGGTAATTCGTGGACGTTTGTCAGACAGTATGTCACTTCGACATCTTAGGTTCGTAATAACTGAATGAAAACGACCTTTGCCACAATCCGACCTGTGCGTACTTTTAAGTTACAACAAACGGACGTGTTGTTGATGCTTTTCATTTGGTAACTTTGTTCCAATAACACGCAGTGTTGGTTTGAAGTGAACAGCGTTTTGCACTTGCAAATGCAAAACAGATAAATCACGTGACAGAATACTCCGCAAAATCGAGCAACAGCGGGATCCCAACCAGTGGCGGATACAGGAATTCTCAAAGGGGGGGGGGGGGCGGATCGTGCAGATGCCGAAGGCATCTGCCGCGAGTGCCGAAGGCATCTGCCGCGAGAGCCGAAGGCACGAGCTTTTGTAGGGGGGTCTGGGGGGGGGGGGGGTTCTCCCCCCCAGAAATTTTTTGGAAATGAGCGACCAAATGGGGCATTCTGGTGGTTTCTGGGGTGGAAATCCTCTTGAATTTTTGAACGGCTAATTAACACTTTTTAAACAGCATGTTTCAGAATTTCAAATTCTGTCAAACGTTCAAGGCAGAATTAGAAAATTTGAAATATGCTCTTCAGATCCGTTTACCATAATACTGTATTTTGGACACACTGTTTACAGTCATAACCGACTTAACCTCAGGAGAACATTGCGATCTGCCAGCGTTTGAAAGTTTTCAGCAGTCAGCCCTCTAGGCTTAGGTACGCCTTGACTATGCCAATTAAGATCCTGACCCATAACTGGCATAGCCATGAGGTACCTGAGGCTAGGGGCATGTAACACCACAAAATCATGCTGTGTCGGTGACGCTATAAATGAAGGCGACCAGTAGATATATTTCGCATAATTTCAACGGTATATTTGTTTTCCATAGCGAATGGTGATGGAGGAAATAAATGTCGTTGTATGTTTTTACTTCAATTCATGTATTGTCCCCAAATGAAAATCCTGGCTACGCCCTACATACGAGACAAACACGAGCTAAAGGGGGGGGGGGGGCGACCGCCCCACCGCCCCCCCCCCCCCCCCCCCCCCCCCCTCTGTATCCGCCATTGATCCCAACAGCCAGCCAGCAGACGATGAAATCCAATGTGCGAATATGGGAACATTTAGCTTTTCGACAATTTCTGTCATTTAGTCAGCAAAGCAAACGACAGTTGAGTTTGTTTGGAAAAAACTTTAATTTTGAAAAGCATGTTCAATAAATTATTCACAGTCTGCATGGAATGATCTAAGGATCTAAAATCTCGCATTACACCGTTCGCTTTTTAGGGGGCGTCATTCGATTTGTTCGCTTCCGAAAACGAGAGCTTTGGTTCCCCATGTTTTTACTTCCGGTTTAGATTGGATGGCATAGCATTCCTTGTTTTTTTCAATTTCACGTACACGTTGTCTATTATAGGCCATGGGACGAACGGCAAAAAGACGCCCAGAAAAAAGTTTTGTTACAACCGACTGGGGACTAACAGAACATGACTGATTTTGACAAAGTAGATAATGCCCCATCAGATTTTTAAAAGTTCTGGAAATATCGCTTGCACGTTTTGTCAAAAAAGTGACTTTTGTGAAACGTTCTCCTGTACATTCTTAGTAAAATATACTTTTTAAATTTTCACAAACAATTTTGTTAAAATGGCATCTCTATACATACAGTTATGTGAAGTATAGTTTTGGCAACCCAGATGGAGAAAATTACATCTGTATGCCGAGCAAATCATTTTTTATTAATGTTTTTGTTTTTTATTTTATTGGAATAGTTGTGAAATGGGAATTATCTCCCCTTGATGTGCAAGGTAATGATGCGGCGTGAGAATGTTTTCACTGAACGTCAACGCGGTGAACACCGTCAGATCACAAGTAAACTTTATCACTTTCTTGTGTAACCAAAACAATCGATGACAACAGTATATTTATTTCTCAATATAAATCAACGTAGCTGATAGCAGTCAGTTGTAATATTACGCCATGAGAGTGGGAATGATCACAGCTGTTTATTTAATTCGCGGGTTGTGATGTGTTTGTTATAATTTCATAACAAATAAAACTTGAAGACAAAGTGTATCTGTGTACTTGCCTCTGTACGTGTGTGTAAGGGGTGTAGGTATGGGGTGGGTGCATAGGTGTGTGTGTGTGGGGGGGGGTGGAAGGGGGGGGGGGGTCTTTGATTCAGAGGAGGGAGGGAGTGTAAGTCGGTTGGTGAACTGTCCATAATTTTAACAACAATTAAGGAAACGATAAATGATGAAAATAAACTTTTAGAGAATTTATCTAACGGTACCAATCTGTGAATTAAAATATCATTATTTTGATTATTCATGGCTGGCTATTATTGTCAGAGTCACTGGAATCGTCCGAGTCGCTAGAAGAGTCGCTAGAATCACTTGAGTCAATGTCAGATACCGGCCTATTGTCATCGTCGTTCTCATTAGGTACGCGGTTTTCGCACCCAACGCAGTTACAAATTTCGGAACATCGCAACTGTTTAAGTTTACAGCCGCATTTCCCAGTTTTGCATGACGTTTTCTTGCAATTACACCTAGCTTGATCAGTTAGATAACTAGGTGCCATCGGCAGTGTGCCCCACTCAATAGCCAGAGTTTGTTCACTTTCAATCCATCCGTGCTTGGTAGGATCGGGTGCTTTAATGGTCCTTGTAAGGGCTCTAGAGCATCTGTGTTGGCTTTGGAACTGAATAACTGGTATCTAAGTTCGTCAACACTTGTCACATCGTCACGTCCATACAGAGTACACACAAATTTTTCCACTCCATTTAATATACCGTCAGTGACAGTCCATTCAGTACCAATTTCCGTGAAAACAGTGATGAATTCGATGTTTTCCCACGCAAGTTGTAGTGGCTTCAATTTTCCCTTTCCTCGAAATGAACTGCAAGTATCACAGCCTGTAAAGGGATGGACTCCTATCAGTGATGCACATTTCTCCTTGCCTAGGATTTTGGCCAAACCAGTGACATTTCGCACAATTTTATTTGCAGAACTCCCAGACTGTATATAGATATTCGCTCAAGCCGACTGCCAAAACATAAACGTCCGTATCATCACTGACTATCAGAATATCCCCACCGTTGAGAGCTGCGTGTGATGCATGTAGCAAAAGTCGAGTATCGGCCTTCTCGTGGTCACACGCCGTGAGTTCTGACACTCGCTCTACGATCAAAAAATCATCAACGGCCATTATTGAATGACATTCACTACCATGAGCGATAAAAATAGTAACCCCGAGAAGTAGGTCTGGTGGTGCCATCGCCCATTGCCGATATAAAAACTCAACAAAGTTCTCCTTGTTCTTGCCAGAACATAAAAATTTCTTAAACTGCCTAGGCGTCTTCTGTGCAGGTGATGTTATTTTGAAGATAGTCGGACTGGATTGCACGCTTGATCGTCGGTTCCGTTCAGCCCCTTTGATGCTTAATGGGGGGTACGTGTCTGCAACAAAATCAACTCTTTTTCCTTTGTGTTGTCTGGCTGTTGAGACTATGCAACGAAGAATATGTAGAGCAAGTTCGCCAAATGTAGGTGGGATAGTTTTCATCCTATGTATCATTGCCATGGCATCAATGATAACGACTGGTTCCGAAGGTAACTCGTGGCACAAATCATTGTCATCTTCCACTGATGTTAGTTGGTGAGCTAATGCAGCTTTGTTAGTCTTTGCCATTGTGCCATCATAATTTGCTAGTGCCACTGGGTATGGCGCTAAGTTGTGTGTCATAACGGCCCTCATATCCAGAGTAGACGATTGTGCTATAATTGCAGTGCGTGCCAGTCAAGATGTATTCACTTTAACTGACATCTTCTCAGTGCCACCCTTGATGGACATCTGTTTCGTGATATCAGAGAATGTTGTCATTTTGGGAAATTTGATGCTGTCAAAGATACTACCAGGGCCGTCCTCACCATCTTTGGATAGTAGACGCGAATCGATGTAGTCCTTATACAGGGATTCTCCGACAGTCGACGCTTGCCCAATGTCCTCCTGGATTTTGGGTGGGGCAGCCACTCCAGAACAAATGTTTATCAAATTATCTTCCTCAATCGTGAATGGGTTACACAATGATGATATGGTGCTCACAACGCTCAGTACACTTTCATTGTGCTGCTTTATTATGTTGATGTACAGGTCTTTCCTCTGGCGTCGTCTATCGTCACGTGAAGCCATTTTCTCACATTGTCGGCTGATCTCTCCCCGTGCCTGATGAGAAACGATCCATCTGTGCACTGCCCTTCTGCTGTTAGAAAATCCAACGATGCCACCCTTTGTTTTGGAGTCCCGGTTAGCTGTTTGTTCAATTGTCTGATCGCAAGCTGTTTGTGAAAAGCCATATTGTATATGCCGCTGAACACCGAATTTTCCAGCAGCAAGCTCCCTGTGAACCTCTGGATTAGTATTTTCCAAATTAAGCATCTCGAGTAAATAAATTGGCAAGTATCTAGAATAGTTCACTCGCTTGTAGGCAAAGTACCAAGGCAACATATGTCGGATAGCATTTAAATGCAATGTCCAATTACCCTCCCGTGTTGCTCTGATGAAGGTCAGCAATTCACTCACCATCTCCATATAGGAGACCCACAAGGCAAAAGTCGGACTTGTACTGCTTTTGTCTCTAACGAATGTTTCAAACTTGGCCGTAAGCTGAAGAAAATCTTGATCGCACAATAACTCTCTGAACGTCTCAGAAGGAAAACTTTCATTGAGCTTCTTTGAAATATCTGTAACAAGTTTACCGACGGCTTTTGGTGACGACTCTACAAAAGCCTCACAGCAAAGGCGTTGCAAAGCTTCATACATAACTTTGTGTGCCCTCACAGACCTGTTATCGTGTTTTCCATCCAGCACCTTGTTCACTGATCCCATTGCTACCACATTGACTTCGATGATGATGTCCTTAAGGCCTGCATCTTGGAATCTCTTACCAATAGTGGACATGAATGACATCGCGGTATGGAATTCACCGAGTCGTAAAAAGAGTCTTTTTTTCAAATTGGAATTCTCCCATCGAATCTGCTGCGCCTTAGCATATATTGCCTGGTCGAAGACTAACACAAGACTATCCAACTCCAACCAGTCCGCTATATCCAAACTGCGTACTAAAAGGGTATTGACAGTGGCCATATCAGTTGGGTTCGCATCCACCTTTGGTAGATAACCTATCTTACTGATCTTTGTTGCGGGTTGTGGCTCACTCAACTTAGTGTTGAAACCTGTCCAAGTCGGTATCATCTCACCACCATCCACTGGCAACCTTGATAACACGAAAGCTAGATCGAGGTGGTGGGAGAGTGTGTGCTCTTTGTCGCTATGCGTGTGGGTAGTTTGTTCAAACTCTGGCCCAACCTTCTTCCCCAATACAAATGATGATATGTGTCCATCAGGGGGAGAAATGGATCTGCGATGCGTCTTCTTTTGGGCTGTTTTGAATTCTGGAACCGAGGTATTACCAGCTGTATCTTGAATTATGATGCCATTCGTGGCATGTGTAGTTCCCGCTCCCGTGGGGGTCTCTTCCGCAAAGTCTATGTTGTCCCACACGAGAGTTGTGAAGGTCTTCTTTCCAAATCCTGGTGGCACAGGTTCAGACCTTGCTTGAATAGATTCAGCTAAGGCTGTTGTATATTCAAGAACGGTTGAGTGAGAAATAGAATGTCCCAGACCGTTGAGTATACCAATTAATTTCGATGAGCCAGATATGTGTCTCACAGCCATACCAAGCGAAAGATGTTTAGGCGTCTGTCTCCTCCCATTAGATGCTGCATATACAATATCCTGTGTCAGCGAGAGTATCAATGAGCGCTGGGAAGGAGATGTGTTGACAAATTGTTTCAACTGAATATTTTGGTCTATCTTCAACACCCATGCAATAAAGTTAAATAAATGGACAGGTATCATCTTCGATGCAGTGTCGTCATTCAATTCGGATGCAAATGGGGGCCAGGTGGCGTCAAGTTGTGGAGCATCATCAATCTTCGCCCTCAACAATTTAGCGGCAAGAAACAATGTTCTCACGTCATCAGGGCTTTCCTCAAAACTGCCACAAAGATCATCAAAACTAATGCTGTCACAGTCACTGTCGCTCTCTTGGTCACGGTCTTCACACATAGATAGACCAGTGTGCCTTTCCTTGTGGCTGTGGAAGACAATTTCACATTCATTTTGTTTCAGTTTAAAAAATGTGATATCTGAACACCTTCTCTGGATGCGACATTTAAGAAGCCAATTTCTGTAGCACAGGTCGGGAACTTCGCCACTCTCGTTGTCACGAATATACTGCAAGAACATTTGATTTAATCTATTCATTGATAATATATCACCATTCGCTATTATTCTCTCCTCTACCACAGTATAAATAGATTTCCGTCTACAGGGTCTGAAGTTTTTTTGCCCGGCGGACGTGTGTACGCTTTTGTGTAAGCTTTGTAACATGAGGCATGATACCTTGCCTCCTTTGCTGCCATGTCTATTGTTCGTATTTTCCGAAGAAGCTCTTCGTCACCACGAATATAAGCCGATTGAACAACCGCAGCACTGGCTTCCTTGGACTGACACAACACAAGCTTTTCCTTTGTCCGTTTACGCGAATAGCCCCCTGTAATGAACTTTTCTGACGAACGGCATATGATGCACAAATCTGGGAAAATGTCCCGAGTATTGTCAGATTGTATACACTGGCCACTGGAGACAATCCCTGAACTGCGAAGAACTTTTGATGGACACATGGAGTCAGCTGTAGTATGGCCATGGGCTTTTCGTTCCATCCGTTTTCTTGCAGCTTCGATTCTGGTCTTGTCGGTGAAATTCATGTATCATCTGCAATGATAAATATAAAAATATGTTTAATGGAATTCTGCCGACAAGTTGGCTTCCAATACATCCACCCACCTATCGAACCATCAATCCACGCCCATACATCCATCCATCCCACACGTTCCCCCATTCAACCACCAATCCACCGAACCGCCATTTACGGATTCATCGAACCACCATTCACTGATTCAGTGTAAACCATCCATCAGCTATCCTCCCACTGACTCATCCACCCAACATTCATCCATACTCGCATCACCCTCCCCCCCCCCATCCATCCATCTGCACATCTCCCCACCCCACCCCACACACCACCACCCGCCCATCCGTAATCTATCCACTCGTCTAACCACCCATACATCCACTCACTGATTCATTGAACCATCCACCAATACATCCATCCATTATCCCATCATCTATTCTCACTCACATTTATGTTAACACGCCCCCCCCCCCCACACCCCCATCAATCGATCCATCCACCCATCCATCCAAAAATACACCCACACACTCTCCCATCAATATCCCTATCAATCTATCCATCATCAATCCATATAATGATCCACTCACCATCCGAAACTATGCTGCCATCAATTTATGTGTAAGTGTTTTGATTGGATGGTGTGTGTGTGTGGGAGGGGGGGGGGTGCACATAGGGGTATTTGCCACTGTTTTTTTTGGGGGGGGGGTGTGAGTGGATGATTTTACCAGAATTGCGATTCCGCGGGCATTACCGAGACGCGCAACGGGTGTGGGAAAAAGTACCCCCCCCCCCCCCCCCCCCCGCCGATAGAGTCTGGGGGCCTCGCAGGATGAATTTTGAAAACTGCGAATGGGCTGTGGCCGATTCCAGTGCCCCCCCCCCCCCGCCATGTGCCCCGCAGGCCTTGTAACTGAAAAGGAAATCGGTCATCTTTTTGGGTATATCTTGTTGAATTTGACCGAAAGGTTTCAAGAAGTAGGCCTAAAGGTGTAAAGTTGCATTGGGAAATTCGAATTTTTCGGGCAGTTTTCTGTACTTTGTTCAACCCAAACGTGCCCGAAAAAATTATGAAACTGCTCAAAAATATGAATGCTTCCTAAAACGCCCCACCCCCTTCCCCGAACACTCACCCACCTCCCCCCCCCCCTGGCCCGTATGCCCATGTGTGTGTATCTGGAAAGGGTGGGTCAAAACCCCAAAACATCTGTCTCAGAAATATAATGCCCATCAACATTTCTGTTCCATTTTATCAATATTTAAAAATATAAATGTACTTACACGTCAAAGTATACTGTGGGAAGGGCCTCGCCCATCTTGACCGCCGCATACACATGCTTATCGTTACGTGTATATCAAGATACAATCTCGACATACACAATGAACCAAAGCTATCTGTTGAAATCACGAAATTGTCACAACAATTTTAAAAATCCGCCAAATGGTATGCTACCCGCGTTCCGTTTCCCATTCCAAACAAAAACAAAAACGAAAAGCAACTCTCTTCCTGATGTGAAATTGTCGCTTTCAATTTCTTACCAGTCTATGTGCCAAACGGACATCTATACCCCTTGGACACATGGGAAATTATGTTTATATGAATTTGATTATTTTGACGGATGGGTGTCTGTGAGGATTACGCATTTTATCTTTATTTTGTCAATCACCTTTTGTGATAATATTAATAAATTGTTCGTTCCGAGTCAGGCTCGAAAGCGGACAGCATTTGTTGTAGTTTTAGTCCAATTGAGGATTCTAATCCATCCATATTGCACCAACTCTCAGCGCATTTCTGTAACTTAATGAAACTTGATGCTGAGGCTTTGATAATTTTGTCGTTCAAAATGTCGATCAGATGAATGGAACACCGATGTGACGACTCCATATTTACATTGAGCAGACGAAAATGTTGTCATGTAGTGGTTGCGTTTGATTGGATAACGCTGCCGAATAACAATTTAATGGAATTAATGGCGGACGAAAACGAAAGTTACAAGCAGGTAATATTCAAATCTTTTTTGTTCTCCTGAACAAAAACGTGCAAGTGCCAGAACCAGAACATTTTATTTTTATGATAAGTAATGGCCAGTCATGCGACCGAGGTGAATATTTCTTAGTCCCACGCCAGTTGTAACAGAATGATCGATTTCTGCAGTTCGTCCCATGGCCTATTAGGCTTGCTTCAAAGCAGCCCTTCGGGCTGCTTTTGCGCGCGCTATTATTAAATTATCAGTTCTGGTGCGAATACGGCAGCAGACTTCCAGGAACCAGTGGTGCCTGCAGTCGACTCTATGAGTTGATTACACATGTGTTTCGTGTTCTATACATCCCAAACTTCATTTTGATGTACATTTTGTGTATATTTAATTTGAAATTTAATTTGATTTGAATTGAATGAATATCAGAGGTGAGAATTTTCAAAATAAACAAAATTTCATTACTTATATAGGCCCTTAATGTTCTATATACGTAATAGCGAACGTAGTGAGCGGCCGAAGGCCGCGAACGAAGAGAGCATAATGGTAACGTGTGTGTATGTGTGAAAATATAAGATCGAAATTTAGAATATTTCAGAAAAATATATAACCATGCAATCCAAAAATCTGTGTCCGGAAGTTAACACCATGGACGAAAAATAGGAGTCGAAGTTGATCAAATTGTATTGTTTTCATTGGTAGAAATCGAATTAGATTTCTGAAAAAGGAACAGGTGAACGTGCAGGAATAGCGTCATCCATAAGATATCGGATATGGCGTCATCTGACAGGTGCCGTCAAAAATCGAAACCACAACACCACAAAAGAAATGCAAGTTGGGCTGCATTTGTCGTTCATTTTTTAAACTTCAATTGCTTGTACAAAAAAAAAAATCAAAATTGTTGGCCACAAAGTCGCACGCTTGTTAATAAAATATCTAAGAACAAGTGTGTCTGCAAGAAATTCTATAATTTTAAGTATTTTCCTTTCGAGAGACGTTTAAAAACGACGAGTCGATGTTTTCTCGCATTTCTCATTTCTGACACTCTTTTTTGTTAACAAAAGGTTTACCCCTCTTGTGACGATTTCCTCTGGAAGATACGTAATATACAATTAAAAGAGGGACACAATGGGATTCCTGAGACTTTGCTCTTCACTGCAATGCATTGTACTGTTCGGATCGTATTTTTTCCCTTTTTTCTGACGCAATAAAATTTTTTGAACGATTTTTTCCACTTTAATATTTATCAAGAAGTTACGGTACCGGTATCTGGTAATGATATTTCGAACACGAACTTTTCATTTTTGAGGTTTTGAAGTGATACAGTGTACAGAAACTTACACCCAAGCACCTCCACCGCAGTGGAAACTCCACAGAAAATTGTTGCTTCTTTCGGATTGACCCACTTTTACGTCACGCGGTGCTTCTTGTAACGTTGTATACCAATTTTGGCCTGAAAAGACGGTTTGCCGTCTTCGGGCTGTGATTGCAAGAGACAATTATCAATACGTGTACACGCAGTGTTGATACATTTTGTTTTTGAATATAAAATCATTCAGTAAATAGTTTATGACTGATTCCTTCGAAAGATAAGGAAGATCAGAAGGTGAACTACTGTCGTGTTTGATCAGTGACCGAGTCTGATCAAACAGTCAGTTCACAGGGGCTCGTTACAAACAATGACCGAGGAATTAAATAATATAAAAAGGAAGCATAACTGGATACCCCCGAGTATATAATATAATAACATGTTATTATATTATAAACTAGGGGGTATCCAGTTATGCTTCTTTTATAATATTATTTAATTCCTCAGTCATTGTTTGTAACGAGCCCCTGTGGTCAGTCTGTCAGTCTCCAAATCCAATTCCAAATGCATTTGCAATTTAAGGCGACCAGTTAAATCGGACTATAATTACAAATTAAATCGTCGGAATTCCTAATTCCATAAATTTAATACCAGACAATTTTACTTACACTCACTGATACTGAATTCATTTTCTATCTGATCCTTTTTACATGACGTTTAACAATCCAGTGGCGATGCCACTGGAGGGGGATAGCTGTCCCTCCCACTCCCCCCCCCCCCCCCAATCAAACTTCAAATTTCTATCTGACCGTAGTTTTCCCACCCAATTTCACACTGCAAACGACACACAACAATACACGTCATGTCGGGTGTTGTAGAAATGTTCAGATATCGCTCCCACTCCCAGGGCCTCCAAATATAGAAATCTTTCATGGGGAGAACTCCATATCCCCACACACGCGAGGGGGAGATCCCGTTCCCTCCGCCAGCTATAAGGCCTGTAGCATTTGGGAGATTCCTTCGGCATCCTGGCCTTGGACCCTCACCCCCAAAAGTCCCCCATAGCTTACCTAAGCCCCCCCCCCCCCCCTCTAAAAAAATATATATATATATTGACATCTTGGCGCCGTCACTGTAGCGATCAGTCGGTATCAAGAAAACGTGTGATGGAAAGACAATGTGTTGATCAAATTTTCAGAAAGGGCTACATAAAATTAAGCTACATAATGTTCTAACCAACTTGCAAGTTAAAAATACAACCACAGATTTGGGTTCGATAGGGGGTGATTGATGCCCCCCCCCCCCCAAAAAAAAAGACCCTTTCCAACCTACTTAGAACCTGAAGTGTTGAGGTTGAATGGGTGATTGTATTTGTTGCACCCCTCTCCCCCCACCACCCCACCTTTCAGAAAATTTCAACCTGCTTGAACTACATGTACTTGAAAATACAAGAAGTGATATGGAGGCAGAGTGTGGGTATTTTAATTAATGCCTCCACCCAAATCCCATCACAGATTGCTGAGTTTTGAAATTTGAAAGCTGATAAAAAGTCAGAAATCTTCGCAAAAAAAAAATTGGGAAAACAATCTTTTCTTGCTGCTAAGAATTCACCATAATTAGGAAATTTTCAAACACAAAAAGAAAAGATGCGATCAGAAATTCACGCTTTAAAGACCATGAAGAAATATTTGAAAGGGGTAACAGCATGCACGCAGAATTCATCAAATTGTTAATTGTACTTTCTTAGGGTACTGCTAGAAAACCTCTGTGTGGATGGTGGGGCGGGGCATAGAGAATGACCTAGAATTTCACAACAAGACCATAAAAATATACAGAGTCGTGGCAAGTAACTAGATTTTTTGGTGAATAGTAATTACTGTGAACACTAGTTAGAACATATTGGCTGTGGTGATGGCTGGGGGAGGGGGGGGGGGGTTGAAGGACCATAACAAATTTATTTGAAAAGACTGTTATGATGGGCAACAAAACTTTTGCCAAATTGTATTTATTGATGTCGGAAGTAGAAATCACAGGGCTGTGATGCTGCTGGATTATTTTCTTATGACCTGGGTCTAAATCCTCCTAAGCAAGTCCCTTCAGGGGTGAAATCACAGCATACCACTCTGAATTTATTAAGTTTTTTGCAGGATACTATATTTTTTTAGAAACTACTGTATAATTATTTATTTATTGTTGTTTAAGGTCACATACTTATGCATAATGGATAATCATGACCATGACAGTTTTACGGGTGGAGGAAACCGGAGTATCTGGAGAGAACCACCGAGCAACGATGAGCAGCTGCCATCTCCCCAACATCGTAACTCCGCAATGCAGCACAGGTAGAGTTAGATTGGTTGAAGACATGCGCACCATCAACGTGCAGTACGCCTTAGTACACGGCGTCATCGTGTCCCCATGTGGACAATCGGGGTTAAGTGCCATTCCCAAGGACACAACGCGGGAGTCCGAATTGATCGCTCAGACGGTCACCCATCCGAAGACAAACCGGGCTCGACGTTGCTTAACTTCGGTGATCTTGACGAAAACCGGTTACCGCAACGCCACCGCGCCCCCAACTACTGTATAAGAACCTGTTCAACTCATAGACGGATTGCACCCAGGGATTTGTGTTGTAACTTTTATTGTTTTGTGAGTTCTGTTCTCAAAAAGTGTGCACAATAATTGTTGTAAAGGTTTGTGATTTAATGGTGATCTGCTCTCTCCAGGATGTATCTCTTCTCCAACTCCATGCTTCTCCAATTCCCACCTCAGTAAAGTCTCATAAACAAGCCTTCGGCCTGGACAGACTTTTCGGTCTGATTCAGTAGGGTCTTGCTCGTGAACCATAAAGGTGTTGAGGAATTCTATTAGCATCAAACTGTAGTTCTTCTTTTCATTGCATGGGTGGGTTATAGTAAAATTGGTGGTGTGTTGGCAGTGTGGTTGTGGATGGGGGGCTGGGGGTTGTTGAGAAATGTGGTGACTTGTGAGAGCGATCTGTATTCCATTTTCTAATTCTATATGCATATTCATCCATTGACCAATGTCATCATGTTTCTTGTGTCAACTTTATTGGGAATATGATAGGGGGGTATACTCCTGTGACTGTCATCCATATAATAGTATGGTGAGGACTAATAGTACAGGGTGGAATATTATACTGAAGTTACAAACTGACTTCATAATATTTCAAAGTGCCACATCTTGGATAAATAACCTCAAAATTTCAACATAACTCCAACTATCTACAGCTATGGAAGATGTTAAGAATTTAGTCCAAAACAGTGCATTATGAGAATTAGACTGCAGTCCAGCCTGGTGAAATGAATAAAAATAGGGGATCAAATCAGAATAATATGGAGTAGAAAATACAAAAAACATCAGTACTACAGATATGATCATTTAGAACATAGGAGTAGAAATCAAGTACTTTGCCGACTGATGCACGATTTCATTCTTCTGTTGTCTTTTTCACTCAAGGATTTATTGTCAGTCCCAGTCAGCAGCCTCTTTCGGATTTTGTACTGCTTCTCAAAGCTATCAAACTTTCTCATGCAATGGGTGTTACATGTTCCAAGCAGCACAGTGAGCACACTGCTCTGGTACGCATGGACAGTCCAGCCAGCTGAAAGAAAGGTTGCCAGCTTTGAGAGAGTGGCCTTTTGGAAGTATCAGTCACAAGTATTTAACATTATTTTCCCCACTGTGCAGCCTGAGTTGTGCATGATATTACAAAACAAATAGTTGTTAGTTTGAACAATGAATAATAGTACAAAATGAAACCAAAATGAATGAATGTGCATATTTATTAAATAAAAAATTTAATTGAATTATATTTTGTCACCTCATGAAATAGGAGACCCATCAGTTCAATATAAAAGAGTTTAGATTTTATTTTCCGCTCTGACCGACTTAGACCCCGTAAAACTGTCACGGTCACGATTGCCTATTGTGCATAAGTATGTGACATTAAAAACCAATAAATAAATAATTAATTTTAAAGGTGGTGGATTCATTACTTAATGCTATGTTGTGATCAGTTTTGCTTATATATGTTAAATTTAATACCTATTTTTTTCAAATTATACCCCTGGCAAATAAACTGCTATAAATATTGCCATGGACATTCTATTATTTTTTGGGTACAAATTTACTTTTTTTTTTCTAAAGTGTTCAAAATGGTTTTGGGTACGAAATCACTTGGGAACGAAATGATTTTGGTGATGGGTACGGAATTACACACACCCAATGACATCCTCTGTATTTTTTTTATTCAAATTTACAAAATACAGAACGTGGAGAGTGGATTGTAACAAAATGACCCGTGGGTGGCGTTATCACCCAAAGTATTACTTTCAAATTCTGCACACATGGGCAAAAACGCAAACAATGCTTCAGCCAATGGCCCTCCGAGTGTAACCCAGGGATTCATTGGCTGGAACTTTGCTTGTGCTTATTATGCTTTGCAACAAATTTGCAATTATTGCTTGGGTGGAATCTCCACTCTGCGGGTGATTTTGTGATAATACACTCTATACGTACTGTAAGTTGTAAGTACGTTCGCACTTTAGGTAGCACCTATTTCATATTAGAATTTTGTTTATTTTTAAATTTTCACCTCTGATATTCCTTAAATTTAAATTAAATATACACGAATTGTACATCAATATGAAGATTGAGATGTGTAGGCACCACTGGTTCCTGAAAGTCTACTTCCGTATTCGTACCAGAACTGCTAATTTAATAATATTTCACGAGAACAACTTGCGGCCAAATGTGCTTTCCATATCCAAGAATAAAGCAAGGGTATCAAAATTCTTCAAAACACAGTGACAGGCATGGAAGTAAATTCCAAAACCTTCCCTTTTGTTTAAAGGACGATGGCGCCGAAGGCGCCCGAGTGAAGACGTCAAGACGTCTTCACTCGATCGTCCTTAAAACTAAAAACACTTTTTCTTTTTTAAAGGAAGTGGCATCCGAGAAGAGACTCTACGAGATTTACTTTCGTCTGGGGAATTTTTCAAAGAAAACAGAGGCAGAAAAAAGCACATCTCAATGAACCCTTGGACACTAACACACATTCGGGATGTACTGCCTTTGCTTCGACCTGACTTAGTTCGAGCACCCTCATTTGGTATATTGACCCATAATGCATTGGGAGTCAGACCTAATTGAGCACCGATTATGTCACGTGACTCCTATAGCAACCCACGCGACTCCATAGTAACTAGGAAACTACTGGGTCGATTTGGCCCTAATTTAGTATATGGACCCATAATACAGTATGACGCCAAACAGGAAGTCCGATGATGATGTCACGTGACTTCCCTAGCAACCAAAGCAACTCCCTAGCAACGGACAAACTATTGGGCCGATTTTGATCAAATTTGGTATATGGACGCATAATACAGTGGGAAGCCAAACAGGCAGGCCAATGATCATGTCACCTGACTTCCATAGCAACCAAAGCAACTCCCTAGCAACGGACAAACGACTGGGCCGATTGTGATCAAATTTGGTTTATGGACCCATAATACAGTGGGAATCCAAACAGATGTGCCAATTATGATGTCACGTGACTTCCCTAGCAACCAAAGCAACTCCCTAGTAACGGACAAACTATTGGTCCGATTTTGACCAAATTTAGTATATGGATCTACATTACATTCGGAATGCAAATAGACAGGTCCATGATGATGTCACGTGACATCCCTAGCAACCATAAAAACTCCATAGCAACGGAAAACTATTGGGCCGATTTGGACCAAATTGAGTACATGGATCTATATTACATTGGGAATCCAAACAGACAGGTCGATGATGATGTCACGTGACTTCCCTAGCAACCAAAGCAGCTCCCTAGCAACAGACAAACTACTGGGCCGATTTTGATTAAATTTGGTATGTGGACCCATAATACAGTGGGAATCCAAACAGACAGGCCAATGATGATGTCACGTGACTTCCATAGCAACCAAAGCAACTCCTTAGCAACGGACAAACCACTGGGCCGAGTTTGATCAAATTTGGTATATGGACCCATAATACAGTGAGAATCCAAACAGACAGGCTAATGATGAGGTCACGTGACTTCCTTAGCAACCAAAGCAACTCCCTAGCAACGGACAAACTACTGGGCCTATTTGGACCAAATTCGGTGTACGGACCCAAAATGCATTGCAAATGAAAACAACAGATCAATATTGACGTCACGTGACGTCCCTAGCAACCAGAACGCCCCTTAGCAACGGGCTAACTACTGGGCCGATTTTGACCAAATTTGGGATACGGACCCAAAATGCTTTGCAAATGAAAACAGACAGATCAAAGTTTACGTCTCGTGACTTCCCTAGTAACCAGAGCGCCTCTTAGCAACGGGCTAACTACTGGGTCGATTTTGACAAAATGCGGTATACGGACCCAAAATGCATAGCAAATGAAAACAGATAGGTCAATGTTGACGTCACGTGACTTCCTAACAACCAGAGCGCCACCTTAGCAACGGGCTAACTACTGGGCCGATTTTGACCAAATTCGGTATACGGACCCAAAATGCATTGCAAATAAAAATATACAGGTTAATGTTGACGTCACGTGACTTCCCTAGCAACCAGAGCTCCCCTTAGCAACGGGCTAACAACTGGGCCGATTTTGACCAAATTCGGTATACGGTCCCAAAATGCACTGCAAATGAAAAGAGACAGTCAATGTTGATGTCACGTGACTTCCCAAGCCACGAGAGCGCCTCTTACCAAATACTGGGCCGATTTTGACCAAATTCGGTATAAGGACCCAAAATGCATTGCAAATAAAAACAGGCAGGTCAATATTGACGTCACGTCTTTTTTCCTCTTCCCTGACATGACCCAGAAGCACAGGATTAGTTGTTTTATAATTACTCGCAGAATTATCTGTTGTGATAACTACAAACAATACCGGTACGTCGGTATTTTTTTCAGTGAAATTAATGAAAATGGCTCAACGAAATTGGCACATAAAGCTCTGGGCCTAGTTAATTCAAAAGACAAGTCTGTGCTGTCTTGTGAAGTGTGTATGTTTGTGCTGGCTTGTGTAGTTTGTGTGTCTGTTGGACACATCGCCCAGAAACCTGGTCCGAATCGTTCACAAACATGGTCCGAATCGTCCAATAATCTGGTCCGAATCGGCCAGAAATATGGTCCGAATCGTCAATAGAACTGGGCCGAAACGTCCTTTATAAAAATCTGGTCCGAATCGTACAGACACCATGTAACGAGTCAATTTTCTTACGTTCGATGAGTACTCTGAGGTTATTGTTAGAAAACCCCGATAGAACTGATCGTATTTACGGAAAATGCCACTCGTATTCAGAACGCTCAGTGCTGTTGGAAAAGCGAATGAAAAAAAAAATATGGTGTGTGCTTAAAGAAATCATCAAGGCTACGTGATTTGCATACAAAATAATCTTTATATTTGCTCTTCATGTCATGTTTTTTTCTATAATTTCAGAGGCATTCTTTGAAAAAAAAGAAGGTTTATTCCCTTTCATTTTTGGCTTAACAATTGTCAGCAAAACTTTTGTTTCCAGCGCACTAGAATATTCTATGTTCCTCATGCACAAGTTTCTGAAAACTGCATATTTACTGAAGAAAGATACTAAACAAATTTTTAAAAAAATAAATAAATAAAACCCCCCATCTTCATTGTTTTCCACAATATATTGACCGAGAATCAAATATATTTAGATTTGTTTTCAAATTGATCTGTTTATGCTTAAATTAATTATTCCTCAGATTTTTCCTCAACATGATGTTTTACATGAAACTACACTTGTGATACTCAGTCTTGTTATTTAAAATTGAAGATGGTCTTTTCAGTAAAACTGTATTGGCATATTATCATCCTCCTTTTTTGCACAGCACTGCTGTATTTTCTTGTTTACATATGAATTTACATTCGATTTCCGGTCGACATCATCGGACGGAAAAAGCATCGATATACAACGCCGTCTAAAATCAAATAATGAGAAAGATCACCTCAATACAGTATACTATTATTATATAGAGACTGCACAGTAGTGTTCAACCGATTACCAAAAATGGTCGTTGACCGATTACCGGTTATTTGAGCTCACAATCGGCCGATTCCGATGCCGATTCCAATTGTAATACCGTGCACTAGGACAAGTCGAGGCTCGAAGGAACTACATTAAACTGAACTGGCATTAAACTTCGTTGCCTGGGATCATAGAAATCGGATATAAAAAGACTTTATATCCGATTTCTATGCCTGGGATCGAAATAAAATTACCAGTCGCGCACACTTGGGCGGTAAACGTGGCTCCCAGAGCCACGTTTACCGCCCAAGTGCGCGCGACTGGTAATTTTACTTCTGCCTGAGTCAATGGAGTGAAACCGTTATTTTTCCGGTGTGAACTAGTGATTTCGCTCAGTTGTAAGCTTTGCATGTCGTTTAACTTGTATACCCCATAAATGGGCTTCTAGAGAGATTAAGAATCCACATTGTGGTTGTTTCTCAACTTTATTGAATGGTATCATTGGCAACATTTTACATTAACAATGTGAACAATTGCAGAAGATAACAAAATGCGGTTAATGAATGGTCTCAAAATGCTTGGCAAAATCGGTTGAACCGATATTCCAGGAGCCGTTGCCGTTGTCATCCGATTGCCCATAATCGGCCGATTGTGGTGACCGGTTCCGATCATCGGTTGAACACTATTGCATAGTTGCCATATTCAAGGCAAGATATCATGATACCCTGTTGAACTTTCTTCGAATTACGATTTTGTTTTTCGATGGAAATTCGTGGTATCGAGTGATTTGCGCATGTCCATCGAACATGGAATCCATCTTCAATATAAAATGCAGACAGTGTTGTCCTTTTCCCAATGCACTTCTATCGCTGCACTCTAAAGTGTTTTGAATGCCTAGCACTGTTCTTGGATATATGAAGCTCATTCATTTGGACACAAGTCGTTCTCGTGAACTATTATTATAGAGAACGCAGTCCGCGCCCCGCGAAGCGGGGCTCACGGAGTGAGCTCCATAGGTAACACACGCGAGTGTGATTTCCCAATGAGTTACATACAACTATAAGCTAACAAAGTTAAAATTGCGGGTTCCGGTTTGACCCATTGGAGGCCGCCATGTTTTCGTTCGATATTGAATTCTGGGAAAGTTGAAAAAAATACCGTCAGACGAACTGTTCTCCATTTTACCATCGGCTCGATGTTTCAGATCAATTTAAAAGGATATATATTGGTATTTGTAACAAATAAATATAGTAAATTTGGATATAATTTTAATGACAATTCACAATAAAGATTTATCGTACATTTTAAACAGTATAAGGAATAATATTCGTGCAATGTTAGCAGCGTAAACAATGGGAGGAGTTTTGGGCGAATGTTGAACTCTGGGATGACTTGAAATAAAAATAGCATCAAAACACGAAGAGGCACGTGTGTGGGTCGCTGCGTCATTCGTTCGAAATGACGTTTAGGGCGGGAGTTAGTCGTTCAAGGCGGGATTAAGACATGAATTATTCAGTCAGCTGACCCAGGTTATCAAATCAACGTCCTCGCCCAGAATGTTGACTTTGTCGTCTGCAAAACAACAACAAAGCAGGAAAAGCGAGTGGTGGTATTTGCCATTTATTTTTTTAAAGTTTATCGGGTTAGTTTACTTGTCTAAATTCTGATTTCACATTTAATGCGAAAGTGATTGTTTAACAATTCGATCCTTGTTATTTAAAAACAATAATTTTCCAAATATTTTAATTACCATTACAAAACTGTTCCCGCAACTGAAGTGAAGCTCTCTGAATTTAGTGAAATCGACCGCCTGCTTGCACTATAATTTTGTATGTAGCCGGACTGCGTTCTCTTCTAGGTTTTACCTATTTTCATATTATTATCAATTCTGGTACGAATACGGTAGCAAACTTCCAGGAACCAGTGGTGCCTTCTGTCAACTCTATCAGTTGATTACATATGTGTTTCGTGTTCTATTTTTCTCCCCCTACTGCATGTGTAACATACGTCTGTCCAGGGTGAGCTAGCGGGGAGAGACAGACCATCCCACCCACCCACGTGACGTTGTACATTTATAACGTTATTATGACGTTATGCATATCGTATCAGTTTCTTGCTACCAACTAATTCATTTTGACGTCATCAGAATGCCGAATGATCAAAGTTTGATGCTCTAAAACTCTTTAAACCCCAAGATGCCACCGTTCCTAATCGATTTCGTGGTATATACCTTTGGTATATACATAACTTGTGCATGCTCTTTCCGATGGTGTCATTAGTTTTTCAATACAAAATGAGTTGATTATATCAGCACGTGACCGCCGATTAACTCTGGCTAACGTAACCGCTGTATGGTGGGGGGAGAAAAATAATCGCTGATGGGTACGGGTGTGGGATGGGAAAAATCTCACCCTCGGGACAAGATATTTGGTCC
Source organism: Pictodentalium vernedei (assembly GCA_031216915.1). NCBI lineage: Eukaryota > Metazoa > Mollusca > Scaphopoda > Dentaliida > Dentaliidae > Pictodentalium > Pictodentalium vernedei. Next base: position 452,920,041 of record CM062290.1, on the reverse strand, counting down.
AGACACTCGGCAAGCCTCGTGTCTGTCCCAAATATCTTGCTCTCGGGTGAGATTTTCCCACCCCACACCCGTACCCATCAGGGATTATAATAATCTCAACCTTCATTTTGATGTATAATTTTTGTATATTTAATTTGAATTTAAGGAATATCAGAGGTGGGAATTTCAAAATAAACAAAATTCTTTTACTTATATAGCACCTTAAGGTGTTATATAGGTAATATAATTTTATTTATTTTTATTGGAATAGCGCACAGCTCACGTTTATGATTTGATAAACGCTTGTTTGCAGCGACCTCTGGATGTGAGCTTTGATTTTCTTTCTTTCTCTCGAAAAACGGTGCCGAATGCTGCCGCTAGCAATGACTTTTGGACTCCTTGCATTTGTGCATCAACATTTTCTTTTGGCAAGCCCTGCAGGGTGAATGTATGAATGGATCAGTTTGAAACTTGGTATGAATATTTGGTATAACCTCGAGATGTTAGCTATAGATTTTCTTCCATTTCAATGGAATAGTGTTGCCCTCAGCATTGACTCAGCAATGACCTTTAAAATTAGTGCATTTTGCATCATCATATTCCTTTGGCGTGCCCTACAGGGCACATTTATGAATGGTTTGCCTTGAAACTTCAAGTTCATCAAAAAACGTTGTCGAAGCAGCGGCCTTTGAATTTGATGCATTTGTGCACCAGCACATTCATTTGGCACGCTCTTTTGGCGCATTTTTGAATAATGATTGCTTTGAAACTTTGTATGCGTTTCAGGGTGACTTCTAGATGGGAGCTATTGATTTTCTTTCATTTCCATCGAAACACGTCGTTATTTCCAACCTTTGAACATAGTGCATTTGTGCAGTAACTCGTCTCTTTTGCACTCCATGCTGGGCATATTTAGGAATGTCCATAAAAAATGAAGAAGAAAAAAAAACATTGACACTAGCAACGACCTTCAAACTTAGTACATTTGTGGATTAAAATCTTCCTTTGGCACGTCTCAGAGAATGCCTTCATTATCCGGTTGTTTTGAAACTTTGTATGCTTATTCAAGATGACCAAGATGGGAGCTATAGGTTTTCTTTTCATTTCCATCAAAAACTGTTGCTATTAGCAATTACCTTTGAATTTAGTGCATTTGTGCATCAACATTCTTCTTTGACATGGCCCAAAGGGCGCATGTATCATGGGATTTTCAGCTCAACTGACTGAAAGTCAGGATGAGCTATAGTGATCGATCACCGTCCGTGAACATGGTGATTGCACTTGCTCCTGCTAAACCACTGAACCAATTTTATTTAAATATGAGGGGTTGCTTGTTCTGACATCGCATTTTGTTTTTATTGAAATTAACATGGCCAGCCCCATAGGGAGGGGAAAAATGCTCCAAAAATCTTCTCATGAACCAGTGGGTACAATGGCTTGATATTTGGTATGGAGCTTCTAACAGAGGTGTAAAATCAAGATTGTTCGTGGAGCAATATTTTCCTTTGTAAGGGAAGGGGCAAGACATTAAAGTTGATTCTCAATAACAGATCAAACTAAAACTGAGTCTTTAATTATGAATCTATGAAAACCCAGGTTTGATAATCACTTGCGTTCTGATGAGAAAGAGCTCATTATTTTTTTACAAACGTTTTTCCTGATATGTTTCCTGTCAAATGTTTTGATCGTTTATTTTGAAACATATTTTCATCATTTTTTATATATTTCGGCCCTTCAGTTCCAATGTGTTCTATGTGCCAGTAGGCACATAGAACACATTGGAACTCAGGGAACGATTTGTTAAATCTATTTATCTTTGGTGAGTAATGTTCCCCATAAGTAATGTTTCCCTGTAACTTACCAACATCAGTTTGCTTGGAACAGTACTTTCTAATACAAATTTTGTAAATGAAATCAAATATATGTCATAACAGACTGTATCCAACTTGTCAAAAGAGTACTGTTTTACTCTAATCTGTAACATAGCTGTCTTATTTCTAGTAATTACTTTGATAAAGTGTTGTTAGGAAAAAAATTGCAGGCAGTGGAAAAAATGGGGTTTTCGAGCCCCAGACCACCCACATACCCCGGCTTTGTGTATGGAATTTTGTTTTGCAGACCCCCCACCCGGTAACCCCGTGGGAAGCCGAGGTACTTAAAATAGAATTTTTTTCAAGCGCCCATATTTCCCAAACCATCCTTAGGATCAGTAGCTTTGAATGCTGAAATAATGGCTATTGGTTTTGTTAAGGTGTTTTGTGTGTGTGTGGGGGGGGGGGGGGGGTGCATAAAAAAATGCCGAGTCAACATATTTGCAAAAATAAAAAAAATAATTTTTTTCTAGAACCATTTATCAGAATCGTTTAATATTTGGTATACGACATCCCTAGAGGGTGGGGGGGGGGGGGGGGCGGTACTAATACAAGTTTGTTAAAATGAAGCATCTTGGTTCATATATGGGCTCAATACAGGAGCCCGAATTTTTAACTCAGGGCAATATGGGGAACAATCTTTAAAAATCTTCTTCAGAACCAATAGTCAGTATCGTTTCATATTTGGTGTACATCATCTATTGGTGGGTCAGATTCAAGATTGTTCAAATCAAGTTCCTCGGTTGATATTTGGGCTTCCTATTGAAGCCTGAATTTTAACTTAGTGCAATGTGGGGGATAATCTTTAAATCTCTTCTTCTTCAGATCCACCGGTCACAATGCTTTCATATTTGGTACACAACATCTCGGGGGTGGGGGTGCAATATGCGGGTATTTCTTTTAAAGTCCACTTCTTCACATTCACCAGCCAGAATCCTTTCATATTTCGTATACAACATCTCGGGGGGGGGGGGGGGGGGGCTGAGATTCAAATTTGTTCAAATTGAGTGCCTAGGTTAATATTTGGGCTCCCCATGGTGACCCGAATTTTAACTTAGACCAATATGAGAGAATTTCTTTAAAAATCTTCTTCTTCAGATTCACCAGCTAGAATGCTTTCATATTTGGTATACATTTCTAGAGGGAGGGGATTCAAATATGTTCAAAACAGGCCACTGGGTTAATATTTGGGCTCCCTTTGGGAGCCCAAATTTTAACTTAGTGCAATATGAGGATATTTCTTCGAAAATCATCTTCTTCAGATCCATCAGTCAGAATCATTTCATATTTGATATACAACATCTTTAGGGTGGTGAGATTCAATTGTGTTCAAATTGAGCGCCTGGGTTAATATTTGATCGCCCTAAGGGAGCCCAAATTTTAACTTAGTGTAATATGAGGGAAGCTTCTTCAGATTCACCAGTCAGAATCCTTTCATATTTGGTTTACAAAATCTCTAGGAGGGTCAGATTAAGGTTTGTTCAAATCGAGTACCTGGATTGAAATTTAGGCGCTCTAAGGGAGCCCAACTTTTAAATTAGTTCATTATGAGTAATAATCTTTAAAAATCTTCAGATCCACCAGTCACAATCTTTTGATATTTGGTATAATAATAACAATAATAATAATAATAATAATAATAATAATATAATAATAATAATAATAATGATAATTGATTTTCTAGAGCGTAAAACCACAAATAGTGCTCTAAAACGCTTGACAGAAATAAATACACTTTTCTGAAATGAAGAGTCACGTCTGTTTTGGTTGCCTCTTAGAGAGGTTTAGGAGAATGTTTCAGTAAATAGGAAAGTTTTAAGATTTCTTTTGAAGACATCGAGAGTTTCTGAAGTTCTGACACTAATTGGCAGGGAATTCCACAATCTGGGACCCACGATGGAGAACATACGACCATGAGCCTGATTAGATCTGCTAAAAGGCACAACTAGTTGAATTTGGTTTTTAGATCGGAGACTGCGCGTTCGTTTATATACAGTGAGGAGCTCTTGCAGGTAAACTGGAGCCAGTTTGTGGATACATTGAATACTAAGATCAATATTTTGAAATCAATCCTCTCTTTAACTGGAAGCCAATGTAATTGTCTTAAAACAGGTAATATGTGTTCAGAGCGTTTGGTACCAGTAATTATCCTAGCAGCAGCATTCTGAACTTTTTGAAGCTTCTGTATCAGGCACCGGGACAACCCCACTAACACTGAATTACAGTAGTCTAATTGTGAGGTGATGAAGGAGTGCACAAGTTTTTCAAGTGCTGACTGGTTAAGATAAGGTCGCAGTCTTCCAACATGACGAAGCTGCCAGTAGCATTTTTGACATATTTTATTGATATGGATGCCTAGTTTTAAATTTGAGTCCATAATCAGTCCAATATTCCTGGCCGATTCACTTTTCATAGTGATGTTGTTTCCAACCAGAATTGATGTAACAGAGGGCGTAGGGATGCGAACCCCGGATATCACTAAGAATTCAGTTTTAGAGTCGTTCATTTTCAGTTTAAAGTCTATCATCCATTTCCACACAAGATTTATGCAAGTTTCCATGTTATTCACTGCGGTGAAGGAGTCACTTGGAACAGATGGGTTGAATGTGATGTACAGTTGGGTGTCGTCTGCATACAGATGATATGATATGCCATGCTTTTTAAGAAGGCGACCGAGAGAAGAAGTGTACAGAGTAAACAGAACAAGAACTGAGCCCTGAGGACACCACACTTTAACGTCCTGCTTTCTGAACCGATCTTTTTGATGCATATTTGTTGACTGCGACCTTCTAGATATGATGCAAACCACGATAAGACAGTTCCACAAATGCCATGCTGTGTCAATGTCTGCATGAGAATACCATGGTCGACAGTGTTGAATGCTGCTGACAAATCCAAGAGAACAACCAGTACAGCTTTACCCTTTGACACTGATTTAACAATGTCATTGTTGACTCGTAGTAAGGCTGTTTCTGTACTGTGGTTGGCTTTATATGCAGACTGGAAGGGCTCTAAAAGATCATTTTCATGCAGATGATTTTTGAGTTGTAAAGCAACAACCCTTTCCAACAATTTAGACAGGAAAGAGAGGTTCGATACTGGTCGATAATTCTTCAGATTGTCAGGTTAAAGAGATGGTTTCTTGATGAGTGGAGGAACAAGTGCTTTTTTCAATGCATTTGGAACAAACCTCTCATGTAGGGATGCAGATATAATAGATGTTATGGCTGGCAGAAGATAATCAATTGTCTCTTTTAAAAGGAATGTTGGAATTTGATCTAGATCATTGGATTTATTGGATGATGATAAAATCATTTTTCGAATGTCGTCTTCTGAGACAGAGTGAAAATTAGAAAAATCACTTTTTATGTCAAGATGATATGCAGCATCCTTAGGGGCCGGGTCTAAGTTTGTCCCATTCAAGTCCTTGGGTTAATATTTGGGCTCCCTTTTGAACCCCGAATTTTAACTTAGTCCAACATGAGGAATAATCTATAAAAATCTGCAGAGTGAAAATTAGAAAAATCACTTTTTATGTCAAGATGGTATGCAACATCCTTAGGGGCCGGGTCTAAGTTTGTCCCATTCAAGTCCTTGGGTTAATATTTGGGCTCCCTTTTGGACCCCGAATTTTAACTCAGTCCAATATGAGGAATAATCTATAAAAATCTGCTTCTTGAGATCAGGCCAGAAAATAAGCTGTCTGACATTTGCAGAATGAGGTCCCCAGATGGTGAATTTGATGATGCTATTCCATACAGTGGGTCAATATATCCTCTGGGAACCTCTTTCTGTCTAGTTTTGAGACCCTAATTCAGATTGAGGTTCACAGAGGGTGAATTCAGTGATGCTACCCTGCTGTGCAGGGTAGCATCATTAAATTCACCGTCTAGGAACCTGATTTTGCAGATGACAGTCTGCTTATTTTCTGGCTTGCTTGAGATACCAATTAGGAATACATGTAGAGCATCCTTTGAGGGTTCAGATAAAGCCCCTGGGTTGATCTGTGTTTTCCCTGGGGGGTGGGGGGGGGGGGGGGATTTTAACATATTTTAAAAGTGGTAATATTCTCAAAATCTTCTCCAGAACCACCAGTCAGAATATTTTGGTAATTGGTATACAACATCCTTCAAGTTCCAATCAAGTCCCTATGTTGATATATGGACTCCCTAGTTTTCCATTACTGAAAATTTGGGCATTATTTCTAGAGCTGTAGGTTAACCGAAACCGAACCGAGGTTTTTAGTTTTTTTAAAAAACCGAAACCGAAACCGTCGACATCCCGTAATCTAAGGTTTTTCGTTTTTTATTAAATACCCCCTTGCTGCAGAAATTCACAGAATGTAGCCAGCCCAGAGTAGTGAGAGTACCCAGACACTGATAATGGCAGTGTCTGGGTACTCTCACTACTCTGGGAAGGCTACATTCTGTGAATTTCCGAAATTTCAGTTTAGTTGTGTTTGCAGCTTTCCTCAAGTTGCGTTTAGGTGTCAGACCTCGAAAAATGGCCAAGCACAATAAAAGTTCTGTATATTTAAGTAATTATTATACTGGCCTTCCTGATTCTTCATGTATTATAGCTTATTTCGGGCATTCATTGAGTTTCACTCATTTTCACTACCATTCAGTTATGACTCCGGACATAAGAATGAGTTTTATTGAATTTTGCTTGGCCTCATGAACAAACCGAAAACCGAACCGAACCGAGGTTTTACTCCACCTGAAAAACCAAAACCGAAACCGAACAAGGAATTTAAAAACCTACAGCTCTAATTATTTCTGTGGTAGCAACCCAGTACTAGTAATGGCATGGACACCAGCGTTATAAATAATTAAATAACTTCATTCCTCTGTTGGGTTAACTAGTCACAGATAGCAATTAAATCCATCTTTAAACAACTTTGGTCAGGTGAGCGCCCGAGGCACCATGGGATCTCTTGTTTCTTTATACCACCCACTTGAAAAGTGGGCGGTATATAGCATTCATGGTGTCCGTACTTCCGTACTTACGTACTTCCGTACTTCCGTACGTCCGTACGTCCGTGACGCTTTGGGGGTACACATCTGCTATCCGCTACTCCTCTTAAACCAGTGGGTGGATTTCATTGAAACTTACAGGCATTCTTTTCTATACATTATAGATGTGCACCTTCTATTCTGCTTTCAGGTATTTTTATTTTTTCTATCCCATGTGGCAAAATGAACTTAGTACGTCCGTACGTCCATACATCCATTATGCTTTGAGGGGTACACATCTGCTATCCGCTACTCCTCTTAAACCAGTGGGCAGATTTCATTGAAACTTTCAGGCATTCTTTTATATACATTCTAGATGTGCACCTCCTATTTTACTTTCAGGTATTTTTTTTTTTACTCTGTCCCAAAGGTCTTAATGAACTTAGCCAAATTGTTGTGATGCTTTGTGGGGGGTACACACCTGCTATCTGCTACTCCGTCCGTACGTCCGTGACGCTTTGGGGGTACACATCTGCTATCCGCTACTCCTCTTAAACCAGTGGGTTGATTTCATTGAAACTTACAGGCATTCTTTTCTATACATTATAGATGTGCACCTCCTATTTTGCTTTCAGGTATTTTTATTTTTTACTCTTTCCCAAAGGGCGATTAGTGGCCCTCAGTGGAGCTCTCTAGGTCATGGGTGCAGATCATGTGGGACACAGTGTGTTATACCCCCTCCCACCAAAAAACCCTTTACCCCACCCTATCCTTAAAAATCTGAAACATATGGTGTTCCCAGAGGTTACAAAATATACACCACTTTATTACTAAATTCAAAAATTTTCTTGATTGAGATGCCCTTCCAACCCCCTTAAACCGACTCATGCCCGCAGCATGGGTGGCAGATGCCTGTTGAACCTGCTTGACCACCCCCCCCCCCCCCCCCCCCCACACTCTTTGGGAGACTACATATGATATTCCCAAAGGTGACCAAAATACACCATTTTATTGCTAAAATCCAAAATTTCCTTGAATGAGATGCCCTTCCAATCCCCTTAAACCCGCTCATGCCCACTACACTGGTGGCAGATGCCTGTTGCGTCTGCTTGAACTCCCTCCCCCCCCCCCCCCCCCCCCCCATACTCTTTGGGAGAGATCTGCGCCCATGCTGTAGGCTAACATGTTTCTTTTCAGATATTTTCATCTTGCATGCTCTTTGTAATATTTACCCTTTCTCATATTGAAAATTGCTCTCATGTTTTCGGAGAACATACAGATGTGCTGTGTATATTAAATACTTTTTTACTGTTGTGAAATGTTTCTTGGTTGGAGTGGGTGGTATCTTTAGTGAGCAGTGCTCACAGTAATTCTAGTTTAACTTGATGTACTTATTAGGCGATACCTCTAGATAAGAGCTATCGATTAGCACAGATTTCTTTGAAAAAAGTTATTGCATTTTTAGCTGCGACTAGCAGCTCAATAAGTGGCAATGTCGGTCTGTCGGTCTGTCGGTCGGTCGGTCTGTCTGTGACCAACGAGTTTCAAAACTCGATAACTTTTGAAATACTTGATGGAATGACTTTATATTTGGCATGTAAGTGTATCTTATTGATGTCTAGCCACTGTTCAATGCATGTGTTGTTCCAAATATTTTTCTTGGAGTTATGGCCCTTGATGAACTTAGAATTTTGTGAGATTGCATTACCCGTCGCAGCTACGGCGTCGATGTCGCGATTTTTGTATCAACATTCTTCCTTTAACCAGCCATAAAGTTTACATTTAAAAATGCATAGATCGCTCAGACATTGTGCACTCAGAATGCTGTTATGTTAAAGTTTCACCAAGTAACATTGGAACAAATGATCTTCAATTTTGCCACTTCACTTATAACTTACCAAGTTCAAGTTTGTCAGATTGAGCTACAGAGTCATTGATACTTACATTACTTTTTGCGAGTGGACAACAGCGCGTCTCGGTTCCATCTAGGGAGCGATTAACCCTTACTTAACAATTGGAGGCATCCCCCGTGTAATATCCAAATTGTGCAGTTGAAAAAAATTCCCAAAATTTTAACGAAACTAAATCATGTGACCCCTCATTGGAACGAGCACTGAGCTCGTTCCAATGAGGGTCACTTGATATGGTTTTGTTTAAATTGGAGGGGAAAAAACAAATATTGCAGCCCTGGTAATTCACCCTCAGCAATCAGCAGTGCCGAGGAAAATGACGAGGAAACGAAAAATATCCACAGCAAAAATACTGCCGAGGATGGCTTCTTCAGAAAGCCTTGTGGTGGCAGAAACTACACAACTTCCAGGTACACGAGTAATCAAACCATGTGGGTTGCACTACGCCGTATTGCTAATCTTACAATTTACAGTATAAGATGCAGCATAACCACTCACTGGAAACTGTGTGTTCTGCTTCTTCTTACAGAGCTTTCCAGAAACTGATGTCAGATTCTGGTGTTATCAACATAGAAGCAGCGAGATACTTAGTTGTGGTTATGCTGCATCTTATTTTCACTCATACTCTACATATTGAGCAAGTCGCCTGCTTACTTCCAAGATTTTTTCTCAGCATTCACATGGTTCATGATATTGGCATGATCTAATTGAGTGAAAGATTCTGCACGTTGATTGTAATTGTATACACATGTATCTCGAACTACTTTCACATGCTAAATGTTCTTGAAAGTTTTCACATCGCCGCATACTACACATGCATGGCAATTGAGATTCTGTCCAGTCCCCTGGTGATTTTTACACAATCGAACAGGCTCCACAGCAATTGCCGTAGAAGCACAAGTTATCCACAGCAGTTTTTTTTTTGCTGAGGAAACAAGAATGAATTACCAGGACTGTATTGATATCACGTGTTTTGTAAAGGAGTTAACACAGGCCAAATAATACATCATGATGCCAGTAAATTTGTTTATCCAATCACATGAAGTTACTAAGAGACATGGACTCCGCAATATTAGATTCAGGATGGCTACCCATCGTCTGCTTTGTTTACATTTTTCGAGAAGTGCGCATCATTTAACTATTCGTTGAGTTAACTTCTCCAATGACATTTTAGCATGCCGTGCATAATAAACACGTTACAGGGCGTTTAATTGGCGGATACAGTGTCATATACGGCTCAGAGAAAACAATATTGGGTTCGGCTTCGCCTCACCTAATATTGTTTTCTCTTCGCCGTATATGACACTGTATCTGCCAACTGAACGCCCTGTCATTTATAATGCGAGAGAACAACTCGTGGCCAAATATGCTTCAAATATTCAAGAACGAATCTAGGAAATCGAAATACTTCAAAACGCAGCGACAGAGCTGCTTTAAGATGAATGTCAAACCATTTCGTTTGTTTACATTCATCACAATGTGGAGGTTCAGGTCAACGGGACCAAAATACACCGATAAACAATATCGTTCAAAATGAAATAATGGGACTGATCGTCCTCACCCTACCTACTGTCATGATGTTGAGATTGCACAGTTACCACATATAGCATCAAATGTCTAGTGAACTAGACAATTTAAGCAAGCTGGAGGCCCCTTCACCCTTTTGAGTACAATGTACAAAATCTGCATTCTGGGTTGTATGTGAAATTTCCAAATTATATATAATTATAATTAAACTTTTTTTCGGTTCATGCGTTTTCAGATAAAACGATTGGCTCACACGATTCTGTTTTTTCTTTTCATAACTCAATGAACCGAAAAAAACACAATTAGGTCCGCCCCCAGCCACGCCCCTAAAGTACCAGTCTTCGGAGTTGCAACATGGTGTCAAATCAATAGAAGTTAGAACACTGGCACGTTCTAAATGTTAAAAAGAAAAATAAATTTATATTACTAATTTATCACCATGAAAATATTTAAATGACGGTGGTGGGTCAATTTTTCTTTTTCTTCACAACTGTATTTATTTGACATTTCAATTTTTACGCACACTGGGTGATCGTCTGCGTTCATCGTTTTACCCAAATCGATTGTAAACAATGGCTGGTCACGACGAATACGGCAATTTTGACATTGCTAATTCAACTAATTTCATGTCATCTGGCTTTATTTCCACTTTTACAAACTGTGTTTTTCAGTTCTCGGGAAACGTTCAAAACCAAAATACAATGTAATACTGATGGCCTACTTCCACCTATCACGGAACGTAACTTTTACGTGAAGTGAACAGTTGAATGAAATTTGAGGCAGGCGTGGCTTATGACGTTTTCTTTGCATTACGTAATTCATTCGTCAATAAAAAAATTAATGACATAAGTGCATTTGACTTGGAAAGTGTGTCAATTGCTACCTGCATTGCAATAATATGCGCCCTCTTTTAAGCCAGAAAAATAATATGTCTACCAGTTTTAGTTTTTAAGTCTTTGTTCGCTGAAGTAGAGGATGACTAACACTATTTATTTATTTGGGTCGCGAACGTTTTATTATAAGGAATGATCGTTTCTTTTTGTCTATTTCTTGAGTTATGAACCCCAAAAAACAAAGTCCAAACATCGCGTAAATACGCCCATTTACACAGTTTGGACTTTGTTCTTTGGGGTTCATAACTCAAGAAATAGACAAAAAGAAACGATCATTCCTTAAGTATTCTTTGAATATCATTTTAATTTATACAATAGTTACTAGTACTCAAACGATTAGTCGACTAGTCTATGTCGACTCTGGGCAAACCAACGAGGGGTCATAACCTATGTTTTTGAGACAAAAAATGAAAACAATAATGAAAATTAATAGGGTTTTTTTGAGAATAGCGCTGGCCGGTTTTGGCCTTTACGTTAGGTAAAGGGTTAAACACATTTAAAAATGAAAAAATGCACCCCCCCCCCCCCCTCTCCCCCTTGATGTTCCGTAACTTTTTTTCTGTTCATTAAGTTAACTCTGTGCGCATCATGGCATAATAAAGACACATCAGTACAAACGTCTAGAAGGTAGGGGCACCGAGAGCGAGGATGGGCCCCGTGTCAATTTGTACAACGGGCGTTACGGGTCGTGCTGACACCGAAGTACGAAACTATGTGTGGAGGATCTGGGGGTCCTCTCCCCGAAAATTGTGTTTAAATTAGTGCTACGAGAAGCATTCTCATGCATTTTCACGCCGTGTACTGAGGCGTACTGCATGTCGATGGTGAGTATGTCTTCAACCAATCTAACCCTGCCTGTGCTGCAGTGCGGTGTTACGATGTTGGGGAGCTGGCAGCTGCTCGTCGTTGCTCAGTGGTTCTCTCCGGGTACTCCGGCTTCTTCTACCCGTAAATCTGTTACCGACATGGTATGACATTGGCTGTTAAAGTGTCGTTAAATCATAATAAAATAAATAAATAAATACGACTTGTGACTGTGACTCACTGTGGAGTCAGCAGTTCACGCTTCCCGCTATCCTGCATATGTCATATAGCACGTTGAGGATAGTGGAAACGTGAACTACAGACTAAATGTTACTAGTGTTGAGCAGTGGCGTAGCGGAAATCCCCCCCCCCCCCCCCCCCGCGAGATAGAGACGGGGGCCCTTTCATAATGGTGGTTGCCTTTAAAACGGGAGCAAATTTAGTGTTGTTACCGTGCACAGCATACAGGATTTCACGTAGTAAATACGCCATAAAATTAAATGAAGGTATAGCCTATAGGATCGATTCTAAAAGTACGACTTTGTCGATTTTTTCATTACATGTTTTAAGTTTCACCCCACCATCCAACGATACACACATGCACGCCCAACATGTGTGACTTTAGAGGCACCATGTATGTGTATTGTTCATTTCTCACCCCTATCAGTTACAATGATGTAGCGTTCACTTAACCCTTTACCTAACCTGAAAAGCAGACGACACTTACAAAAATAATTCTTGAATAACTAATTATTTTCATTTTTTGTCACAAAAACATAGGTTATGACCCCTCGTTGGAACGAGCTCGACGAGCTCGTTCCAACGAGGGGTCATAACCTATGTTTTTGAGACAAAAAATGAAAAAAATAATGAAAATTAATTGGCGATTTTTTGAGAAGAGCGCTGGCCGGTTTTGACCGTTACGTTAGGTAAAGGGTATTATAGATAGACTACAAAGAGTACGTCGTGTGGAAGTGAGAGTTTGAAATTATGTGTATTTGGTACACAGTCTCGCTCTCTCTCTCTCTCTCTCTCTCTCTCTCTCTCTCTCTCTCTCTCTCTCTCTCTCTTTCTCTCTCTCTCTTTTTCCCTCTCTCTTCCAGCGTTGGGACGTCCTTCAAGACGGGCCACCCCCCCTTCTAGCCCCCCCCCCCCCCCCCCAGTGCGGGCCCTGCGGGCCCATCCCCTACGCCAATGGTGCTGAGAGACTTGGAGCATTTGCACTATCTATCTTTAAGTTCTTAACCCAGTCGTATACTGTATATCATATAGTATATAATTGGGTTAAGAACTTAAAGTTCGATAGTTGAAATGCTCCAAGTCTTTGAGCACAAAAACGTTTTGTTCTTAGCACTGACACCTGACATATTCCAGACAGATTGGTCAATTTCCGACATGCAGGTATGCGTACCGGTATTCTGTATTGGATGTAGTGACTTGGGAGTTAGATATTGCCAACTATAGGCTATATCACGATTTGCATCCTTTCCTCAGTACATTGAAATGTATATGAGCCTATGAGGGTTAGTTGACAACTTGACATGGTAATTCCTAATTCGCTATCTTGTCTGACAATAATTCCAAAACACTTGCAATTGTTAACTTGTTACATCATGTTCCTTGTCAGTCAGGCATTTCACAGGTTTTTAAATCCTTCTTCTTGGACGCGGTTGCACAAACTATGCGTCCGTAGGTATTGGGGAAGGTGGCGCTTCCCAACATTGTCATACAAAAATGATACTTGTACCGAGTAATAGACGATTCGTATTGAAGTAATTAGGTCTCTTGTAACACTCAACAATCACTCACTTTGCACACTAATAGCAACTACACACATCAACTTTTTCACCAATTCAGACATGTATGGAAGCGTATCTTTATGTAACTTCCATCAATTAAGTGGGTTACTATTTATCCCAGCGTAGGACAGGGCATTATACCTACTTATTTCTGTCATTGCGATGTCTGAATTGCTCGAATTACGTGACACGTATGCTCCAATCATGGTGCCAAGAAGAAGTCTTTTATCTTCGCATGGTGTCAGTGCTGTCTGATTCCCAACACCTGTCACCACAGAATCGCTTCCACAAATATCTGATGCCTGCGCTTCTATACACCCGATTAGGTCCGACAGTTCTGATGTCACCTTTTCATATCGAAGTATTTGTTCATCTTCAGTTTTTGCTTGCTCCTTGAATTCCTTGATTCCTGGCAGGTCGTTTACTTTCGTTTCCATGTGTTGCCCTAACATTGCTACAGCTGGTCCAACCGCCGATATTGTCACATACGAAGAGGAACTCATCCAAATTGTCACATGACATAAAATGGTCGCAGTAGTGAAGTTAGCTCGAAAGCGAGATTCTACTCAACTTCAATGGGGAAGTAAGTGAGTTTGGGGGGGCATTTCTGTGTGGTAGGGTATCATCTACTATGGTGGTTATAATGTCTCTAAGTTCCAAAAGTCTTGACAACATTAAATACGTTGAGTTCCATCGGGTACATACGTCTTGAATGAGTCCAATGTCTCAAGTTTCTTTATCAAGCAGGACCTTGCTCTCGCGGAAATAATGCATTACCAGTTTCTTACACCGGTCTATGGCTTCAGTTACTCTCCTCACATTAAGTTCATATTGTACAGCAAAGTTCAAAACATGGCCGAGGCATGAAAATCGTTCAACATGTAAGAAGTCTCTGCAGCATTTGATGTTCGAGCTGACATTGTCGCATGTTGCCGCTACTAACTTGTCTCTCAGCAGCTCCCATGTGTCCAACAACATTTCGAAAATTTTGTCAGCGATACTTCCCCCTGAGTGTTCACAGAGAAAAGATACAACTCCAAGTCTAACGCTCTCTAATTCCCACGAATTTGAAATTAAATGTACAGTCAAACAGATATATGGATGCATTGCCTTAGATGTTCATATATCAAAAGTGGTACAGAAGTATGTGATGTTTTTTTCAGATAGTTTCTGCGCTGTTGTTTTCCTATCGTCGTATAGTTTTGTGATCTCATTGTCCATTGTGTCTCTAGACGGAACTATGAATCTTGGATTTAACCCTTTACCCAACGTAACGGCCAAAACCGGCCAGCGCTATTCTCAAAATTCGCCAATTAATTTTCATTATTTTTTCATTTTTTGTGTCAAAAACATAGGTTATGACCCCTCGTTGGAACGAGCTCGTCGAGCTCGTTCCAACGAGGGGTCATAACCTATGTTTTTGAGACAAAAAATGAAAAAAACTAGTTATTCAAGAATTTTTATTGCAAGTGTCGTCTGCTTTTCATGTTAGGTAAAGGGTTAATGTGTAAGAGTACTGTAGAAATCCAGGGTCATTCACTATATGTACAGGCTGAATATCTGAACATATCTCAGCGAGATTCCATTTACATTGCACGTATTGAAGACTATCTTTCGTGTAGTATTCTTCTGACCCGAATTCGGATTCACCGACTGCAGGCCCATTTATAATATAAATAAAACCGTGCATTTGCTGTCGCCCAGGTCCATATGGAAAACTGTAAGTCGGTTCACTAAAACTGTTTGCACGCTAAGTATACCCTTAGGGTGGGGTCTTAGCACGAAAACCTCGTTGCAATAGTGCTCAACATGATCCGCCTATAGGCGCCCAAATGGGCCAAAATGTAACATACGTTACTGTCGCAGCTTCAGATTTCTATCTTTGACCAGTGACCACGTTCACGACAGACACGTTACAGTTGTCCCCAAAACAAATATCAAACATCGACCATCAGCCCCTACTATTTACAGTGTAGCAGAATTGTGTTTAGTTTATTAATAGTTACCCAAAATGTGTTGTTGACCAGCTCACTTCACCGTTGTAAACATTCCTTGTGGTATTTCGGCACTTCCGCTGGTCTTCGTGTGTTTAAGTCAATGTATCTCATTGGTTCTTTCCAACAAGCCTTCTTCTGTTCTGGTGTCGGGTCGTTTCGCCCCAAATCCCGTTCGCCCCCTGGGTCGTTTCGCCCCCATACCAGTTCGCCCCGGGTCGTTTCGCCCCGGGTCGTTTCGCCCCAATTTTGAGAGTGGGTCGTTTCGCCCCACTTTTTTCCCGGGGTATAGGGTGGGTTTGATAAAGAAAAAAAAAACAGAACTAGCGGTTGAAACGATGATTCAGTTTATTTTTATATAAAATTTTATACAACACATCCAGGTTACAGTTGACTGATAGAAAATGCATTTGCTGTAATACAATGACAATGCCACATTGTTATTTGTCTGCTATTCTTCGGGCAAGTATAATCTGCCACTTTATTATTTCTCTGCTATTTTCCAGGCAAGTATAATCTGCCACTTTGTTATTTCTCTGCTATTCTTCAGGCAAGTATAATCTGCCACTTTGTTATTTCTCTGCTATTCTTCAGCCACTGTGCTGTTACTCTGCTAATACCCGGGCAAGTATAATCTGTAAATTTTATTAAAATAAAAGCAAAAAATGCCTTACCTTCACACCATAGGAGAAAAATAGGCGAGTTGACCTGGAACCTAATCGGCCACCTCTCTTACTCCCCGTTTCATTTGTTTGTTATCAAGGTGGATTTACAATAAGGTGAGACTACCCTTTGGGCTAAAAAATTACCATTGAAAATAAAAAAAAAAAAAAATTTTACCCAGGGTCGTTTCGCCCCAATTCTGGGGGCGAAACGACCCGGGGCGAACGGGAAAAGGGGCGGAACGACCCGTGACCTCTGTTCTCTCGTTGGTTATTTCCAAAACGAGGGATCAAATAGTATTGAGATGTTTCTCTAATCGCCTATGTAAAGCCGTCTTTTCTCAGTAAAGACGCCCTTCTTGGCATTAAAGCTTTGATTTAGCTGCCCCTGCTACCTTTAACACGGTTAGTGGAGGGGCATTATATACCCGTAAAAGGGTTCATTGGAGTCACTCTGGGAGTAATTCTATTTGCACTCGTTTGAAAGGGGCGCATCCTCTGGTGCGGATCGCGTCACTGTGCCACTTACTTCGGTTGTGGCCCACTGCAATCAAGTGCATTTATTTAGCTTTTATTTTTAACTGGTAGAGTGCTAAGTTATTTTTGATCATCCAAATTTGTCCAGGTCTCTCAGCCTTGTAACAATTTAAGGGAGAGTGCCTAGTGGCACTCTCCCATAAATTGTAACAAGGTAAATCCCCACACACTAAATACATTCAATTCAAAAATTATATGACGTACATCTACAGAATATGAAGCCATTAAGTTGTGGCACCTGCACTTCAGAATAAAGCCCAAATATGGGCTTCCAGCACTCTACCAGTTAAAGCATACAGGTTCGACGACCCTCCCGAATTGGCACTATTAATTTTCGCCCCTCTCATGTTGAATTAAGGCAAAAGCTTCCCAAACCTCAAGTAAAAGGGTCCGCAGTTTTGTCATTCATGTTCACTTCATCTCATTGAGTTTTTGTTTGTTTTCAATAAACCACGATTAAATTTAAAATGGTTGATTTATCTGTTACAACCAACAGTTTTGTGTGATCTCTGGCATACAGTGTGCATTTATTCCATCTTTGGAAGGTTGAACCAGGTCCTCATGAAACGGAAGATTAACAGGGATATTCCAACCAGGGTTCTAGCCCTTGGGGAGTCTTTCACCCCACCCACCTGTTACAACAGTATCTCGAACTATTAGTGCTCGAAAAAGATACCTTCTCACCCAAACGCCTGATGTCACACAAAGTTGTGTAACATGCGTTACGTGAAGTTCAAGCACCTTGAAAATGTCCAAGTACGCTCGTTACTTTGCTTAATTTTTACCTCGAATAGGCATTACGATATATTGTGATAATAAAACGACATATAATGTCTGCGAAAGTTGGCACTCACTAGTTATATAGCAGGAATATTTAAGAAGGTGGAGCGTAGAATTTACAGTGAAGCATACGATACAACATTTTCCCATACATCTTGGCAACAGCGAGAGGATACGATACATGCACTTTAAAGACCATTAGCCCCACTCCCCACATGCTCTGTTTCCTGGGCGACAATTTGCGAAAAGTCCGTTATACAGATTCAGAAAACGCTAAAAAACAAGATACGTTACTGTAACATTCGTAACTCTTTTCTTCCAATGACCCCCATTTGGTTCCTTATGCGCACGCACGCTACAAAAACGTGGTTGCATTGAAAACGGAAACTTTGTGAAAAAGAGTAACTATCCTAAAGCTGATCATTTATAGAGGTATGTATTATGCCTTTATCTCATTACCTCCCTTCTATTGATCCCCTATTTGTTGAGGACAACCGTGTCGAAAGTTACGTCCAAACAACTCGATATTTTCCAGTGTGGCCCATTCATCTCAGTAACATAATTTAAATATAGCTCCCCGTCGTACTTTCTTCTAAAACACGCAGTGATGGGACGAAACTTCCGTTACCATTTGGTAACGTATGACTGTTGACCTTTGTAGTACTATTTTGTACACGGAGCAGTGGATTTCACCACCTGGAATCAAGATGGGTGGTTACTGTATCTTTATTAACCTAAAATATAGAGGATCTCAAACGAGTCGTTGTGTCCTTGGGCAAGACACTTCACCCCGATTGCCTACATGGGGGCACGATGACGCTGTGTACTGAGGCGTACTGCACGTCGACGGTGCGCATGTCTTCAACCAATCTAAAACCCTGCCTGTGCTGCGGTGCAGAGTTCAGAGTTACGATGTTGGAGAGCTGACAGCTGCTCGTCGTTGCTCGGTGGTTCTCTCCGGGTACTCCGGCTTCCTCCACCCGTAAAACTGTCACGGTCACGATTAGCCATTGTGCATAAGTATGTGACCTTAAACACCACTAAATAAATAAATAATCTCAAACGAGTGATGTTTGGATATAAGATTTTTTGAAACGAGTTTGATGAATTTGATTCACAACGAGCCTTTAGGCGAGTTGTGAATCGAATTCATCAAACGAGTTTCAAAAAATCTTATATCCAAACATCACGAGTTAAAGATTCTGTATATCACATGAATTTTCGAATGTTTTTTACATTTTTTATTTAATGCATTGTCCCTAAATTTTCCCAAAACAACCGACAATCAGTTCGTTGGCTCAGATGCTTCACATCGTGACGTCATGAATGAGCTTTACTTCACCTGTTGTCGTAATTGACGTCATGTGAACTACGCACAAGAATACAATGCTGCTGCTGCTGCTGCTGCTATGGGACCACGCGCCGTTTAGACATTAGTTGATAATCAGAAAATAAGACATGGATTGTTACGTCGACGTTTCATGTGATATAATGTTATTTCTAATTTAATTAATGGGAAGAGTGTGTCTCTATATGAGTCAAGTTTATTGCCCTTTTCTATTTACAATAAATGGTCTCTATATGTGTTCTAAGGATAAAGGAAAATATACTGAAGCGAGTATGCACTGTTAGACAGACTCTGTTACCATATTGTCAGCCACTGCTGCATGCAGGTTCTTACTAATATGCACGACATGTCTTAGCTTGGATATACTATTCACTGTAACGAATGTTTCATGTTGACTATAAAGATTTCGAATTCGCGAGAATTCTCCATTATTTTATGCTTACTTGAAATTCGAGCCAAATGTCATTTATCGTGATAAATATCTTGTGTCAAATCATTTTAAAACCGACATTGTATTATTGCCCATTATACATGTATGCTACCTATGTACATGCGTATTGAGAATATATCCAAAGAGCAACGTATTAATCAGTCGTATAGGTACATGTATATATGCACAAGTACATATATACCTGTACATACTGCTGATTTATGTAATCCTTGAAATATATTCTCAACACTCATGTACATAGGCAGCATACATGTTGCATCCTATTGTGGTATACTACAGGGAACCAGAGAACCAATATTCGTCCACAAAAGTTTTGTAGCTGTGTCGGATGAGGGATCGCATCGCGCGCCTACCATACCTACCGTTCTGGACATTCTGTTTCAGACGGAATTCATCCCACTGCCTGAACTGAACTATGTACATCATTGGACGGACAGCCCTACCAGCCAGTATAGTACATATTTTACGTGGTCCCAAACTATGAAGACTTGTTCGTCTGTCGTAGTACTTGGAATTATTTTGGATGCTTGATACGGGATCGTGTGAATCGCAAAGAGGTTGGATGACGATGCAGTGAAGAGAGGTGCCGTTTCAATCCAGGATTCAGAAGACATTTTTTAATGGGCATCATCGGTCGGCTCTGGAATCAAATATTTTTTCGTACCAAAAGCAAAATGTCTTGAAAAGGCGCAAGTGATCAAAACATGGCCTGTGAAACCGGTGAAGCTACATTCCTGTACCATGGACATTGACCGAAAAACTATTTGGAGGGAAACGTCGTGCTATTGCACAAAGTGCGTGACAGACGAAAAATGTGACGCATGGAATGTCTCATAAAACAAAGCACAACATGGAACGAGCCGCGAGCGGAGCGAACGCGACAAAGCTTAACCCCTATATTCAACTGGCGATTATGTTGCTGCAGTCTGTGGCTCAAAGTGGTATGTTTGGAAAATAGTCGATGTGTACGAGACAGAGGTCGAAATGTCGTTTATGAAAAGCAGGAAGTACCAGTTTCGATGGCCACAACCCGATGATGCAATTTGGATGTCACCTGACGACATTCTAATGAAACTGAACCCCCGAGACCATCGTGCAAATCGGCTAGAATGTTCTGTGTATCTAAGAAGGATGTATTTAACAAACTTTTGATGATTTACAGAGGAATTAAAAGCATAACAGCTCAGATCATGGACTGAAGCTGGTCAATTTAGTTTTTTTCCGTCCGATTTTATGACATTTAAGTTTCAAACTTTAGCCAAAAAATTTACTTTACATATCCCGGACGTCCCCCTATTATAAGTCAAATAGTAGTACGACCATATCCGTTGCATGATATCATGCACATTTACTATTGGTCATTCCACAGAACAGTCAGTTATTGAATTTGCAAATCTGAAATAGATCCTCATAGTCGGATGCCTTTAAAGTCGAAAAATCAGTAACATACGTTACATTTGACCTGTACCGGATCGCCATATGTGGACCGATCCAAAGCTCCGGTCCGCGGTCCGGCTCAGGACAGCGGACCCTACCGTTTTTTTGCGGTCAGGTCCGCGTCCCTAATGGATGGTGCATTTTTTCTTCAAAGATAATCGTGACCACGACGATGCAGAACAGACCGGTGGAAAAACAACAAACTGAAGCAAGTGGATTTTTTCATTTGAATGGAACCCAACATGGTCAGTAATACAAGTACGTACTCTTGCCACCTCCACCAGCATCGGAGACCTGTACCAAAATCCTTCCCACGACTTTTAGCTCAGACGTATCGATAAGTCAACCTACACGTTTTTTAAAACACCAAAAATCCCCCCTAGCCCCCCCCCCCCCCCCCCCCCCCCCCCCCCTCACGGTCGTCGCTACTGCCAGGAGTTAAGATTTGCTATTTTTTTTCCTGCGAAGAATAAAAACTCACAAATTAGGCCTACTGTAAAAAAACATTCGAGAAACCAAGACCGGAAGTGGACAGTTAGTTGGTTTCTTATAATTAGCTTGCCATAAAAAGCCAAGTTTCCCTCTGTAACTTTTCATAAACGAAAACAACAGGCAGCTCCTATGTAACAAAAGGGAAACGTCGCCTTATTTTCTACTTATACTGTAGGTGTCTTCTTTATTGAGCCTTCCATGCCTGTCTAATAATTTCAAGGGAGATAACTTTATCAAAAGAAGATGTTTACAGCACTCTAAAAAATAAAGTGTTAAAAACTTCACTTGAAGTGCTGTATTTACCACTTACTAAGTGCTGAACTAGCATTTTGTTCAAGTGTAGATATCCCAGAACTTGACAGGTGTTACAATAATACCACTTGACAAGTGTAATGTCGCGACACTTAAAAGGAAACAACGCAGATGACGCGGATCAGGCTCGAACTCTCGAGCCTGATCCGCGCCATCTGCGTTGTGTCCTTTTAATTATGTGCCCACCGAGCGCAAATCAAATTATTGACGATTCTGGAAGAACCCCCAATGCTAGACACAAGGGAAGTGCCATCCATTCAAGTTTCAGATGTCTAACGATTGTAATGTCTAAGTGCTTAAAGCATTGTACTTTGAGTGTTAAAATCAAACCCTAAGAGTTAATATGGGTTTAACACCTTGAAAGTGTCATTTTTTAACACTTTAGTTTTTAGTGTGAACGAGACAAGTCGAAGATGTGGATTTATCACAAAAGTTTTCTGTTGTCATAGAACCATATAACCGCACCAAGTCAAAATATAACTGTTTTTGTCAAATGGTTACAATGGCAACAGACACTTGTTTAGATTGTTTCTAACAAAACCACAAAGTATAGAAAATACGACCAATTTACATACATCGAACAGCATAGAATATTATTTTTAAACAGTAAAACAAAATTTCTAAATAAAGCGTAAATTGTATTGAACAAGAGTTTATTTGCTATCATGGTTTTTCTAACTGCCCGTATCGATAACATCACAAAAAACACAGTCCAAGCTTGTCCATACAAATGAGACCTTCAACCAAGTGATCTCTGGGCCTTTTATTGGCTGTGGTAGTCTCTTGTTGTGTTTCAGCAAGCTATGAAGTGGGCCGTTGACAGAGTTCAACGAGGTCTGTCAACCGATATATAATTATTTGAATTCTGATTTGAGAACTGGCCTAATTTAGCTTGTAATATTTTTGTCACAAGTGTGGAGGTAGATTTTACACATGATACAGCACATACAGTTAAAACTATAACTCCTGTCATGAACTGTGCGCTTACCTAGGCTTAATTGCGCGTAGGAATTGCGCGCAACTGCCATATCGAATGACATCCAAAGCACGGCAGGTTCTCCTGGTTACTCAAAACAAACACAGGCAATGTTTCTGCCAATGGACCTCCGGGTTACCCGGAGGTCCATTGGCTGAAACATTGCTTGCGCACAGACCACATGTACAGAATTTGATAGCCTTACTATTGTCATAACGCGTAGATTAACGCGCAGATCGACGTGCTATTTGTGCGCATTTCATGACAGGACTTCTAGTTTTAAGTGTAATGTGCTGCGAATGTACAGAATTCAGTGGTTTCTGTGCTTTTGCTTTGACCCATACATGTACCACGGTGGCCATTTTGAAAACCCTAAAGGGCTGGAACATATTTGCTTTCTTACCAATAATGCTTCATTTTTTTCTGTCAACTTCTGTGTGTACTGTATATGCATGTATAATAAATAGTTTTGCAATGGGAACTACCCAGGGGGCGCGGTGGCGTTGCGGTAACCGTTTCTCGTCAGATCACCGAAGTTAAGCAACGTTGAGCCCGGTTAATCCTCGAATGGGTGATCATCTGAGCGATCGATTCGGACTCCCGCGTTGTGTCCTTGGGCAAGGAACTTAACCCCGATTGTCCACATGGGGGCAAGATGACGCTGTGTACTAAGGCGTACTGCATGTCGATGGTGCGCATGTCTTCAACCAATCTAACCCTGCATGTGCTGCAGTGCGGAGTTGCGATGTTGGGGAGCTGGCATCTGTTCGTCGTTGCTCGGTGGTTCTCTCCGGCTTCCCCCACCCGTAAAACTATCACGGTTATGATTAGCCATTGTGCTTAAGTATATGCCCTTAAACACCAATAAATAACGGAAACTACCCTGGTAGCTGATCTTTTTTTAATTTTTTTTTCCAGGTATTGACAAATCAGTTCAAAAAATTGGATCAGGCTCATTCGTCAGTTGAATTCATATCCCGGAAGCATTCTATCCAAAAAACGTTGGTGTTTTATATTTGAAAAATCGCATTATGGAAGAAGTCATTTACACGAGAGAACTTGATGCCTCAGTAAAAGAACTGATCAAAGAAGTAGTGAAAAGACCATTGTTTCTCAATCATTCACTTCACAGAGATGAGTTTTTCAAAATGTCTCTTCACAGTTTCGATGATTCAGCCGTGGACATCGAACTTGTTGGTAGCTCTATAGATGGTACCAAGCTGGGGAAAGTATTTGATGTTGGAGATTACGATGCTCTGATTTATTCCACTAACTTAACATTTGATGCAAGTGATGAATTAGTGTTTGAATATAGAGAAGATGATCCATACTTCTTCCGACTTCCTCAGCCTCAAATATTACAAAATAAAACGTCTGTTGTTGATGGGAGATACATGTCGGCCAATGACCTAAGATTTTTCAAGTCATCCCTATTCTACAAAGAAACCTCGACAAATTACACTTCGATTCCGTTTGTTGTGGTACCGTCGCAAGAATGGACATCATTGCTGAAATGTGCCACAACCAAAACAATACAATACTCTGATCCAGTCAATGATAAGAACCAAACCCCACAAAGTAATGCCATTAGCAACCTTGTTTACACATTATGGTATGCAGAACATATTCTCCTCACATATTGCCTGCAATTAAAGAACAAAGATGAAATTCAATTTGTAAGAGAACTTCTTTTTGGTGACCCAAAGGGGGACTGTGAACAATTAAAAAAAGCGCTTAAATCTGCCGTTTCTATTTGGAAAGAGGATCTCCAAAGGACTCTCTTTAGTAATTTTGATCTACTTCATTTTAAAGGAGACGAATTTCAAAAACTTTTAGACTCTGCATGCCAACAAGGTAAAATACCGTACGGCAACACAGTGGTAACCGGTCCTCATGGAGAGTATTCCACAGATTTTGTTCCAGCGATAAAGTGCAGCGGATGGCCACGACCAGCCATGGCCTGGATGGACAGGCAGCGGCTGTGGCCAGATGACAACGTGGTTAGCGATATTGCGTCATCCGGATTCCAAGTTGTTGCAAAATCACCACCGATAAACCCTACCCCAGAGAAAGACTTCATTCTTTCATTCTCTCCATCAGAGATAAAACTGATTCAGGCATTACCGAGTACAGCCAAGATGGCGTATCGATTGCTGAAACTATGCTACAAAGCAGGTAAAGCTGATGCGTGTGATGGGCCTACATTAAAATCATTCCATCTAAAGAGTGCTCTATTCTGGGTAGCAGAGCAAACATCTCCAAAGGCATGGGAATCAGGAGGGATTTTATGGGGAATACGCTCTATAATTAGGTTTCTCCTATCCAGGTTGGAACGACACCATTTACCAGCATATTTCATTCCTGAAAGTAACCTCATACCACATTTTGGAGAGCAGGATATTGAGCGTGTATCTAAGATTCTTCGATCAATACAAGAAAATCCAGCAAGCTATATCAAATTGATGATTGATAGAGAAATGGATTTTATGAAGAATACAATGCCATCTGACTCCTTTAAGCAATTCTTTGAACTCGGTTACTTAGAGAGCTTCAGTTGGAAAGAACTGGTGAAGATTTCTGCCTATGCGTTTGCCTGTGCTGGAGGATATCCGGTCGATGAGATGTGTGACAATATTTCACAGCTAAAAACAGCGACATTTTATGATCAGTTTTTAAATGAAACATTAAATTTCAGATTAAGTCAGGAAGAGGCAAGTAGAATGAAATTCACCATATCTGACACACAGCTCAAATATGTTGACATGTTTGTAAAGACTGTCTCCAATTTAAAGATGGATCTTTTCAATGTGTTAGATGAAGAGATTGATGGAGACGTGCTCGATTTACCGATGGATTGGCTTGACGATGTTACTCGGAATCTATATCCGTCTTATGATGCAGACGAGGACAAACAATGTGGAGAATATATACTGAATGCACTGAAACTTCGTCTTAAATATTATGGCAATATATTCCACTTTCTGTGTTGCAAGTTGTCCACTGCAAAAGACCACGAGGGTATCGTGACAGGAAACCAAGACTTTAACTACATTGTGATGTTTCTCAAGAAACTGGAGCAAAAATTTGGATTCAGTGATGAGAACGTTGAGGATCTTCTTCATTACTTATTGTACTTCTGCCATTTCACAAGACTTCGCCACCATTCACTTTCTATAGACCAACAGATTCTTAGGAGTATTCGTGAGTTTCTACAGAATGCACAGATCATGATGACGGTGTACTTCAATCCTAGATTGGTCTTCCCACGCCCTGTTATGTGTGGGAATATTTCCGTCCTGGAGAATTTTAACGAATAAAAGCCGTTATGGACTGGGCGAGGTGAAAGTAATGGTACCCAGGAAGGGTTCTAACGGGCTGCAGTTCCCCGAAACATTTGTTTGTCTTAAAATTTGCAAAAAGGATATAAATATGGTTTAACCCCTTGCCTAACATGAAAAGCAGACGACGCTTGCAAAAACAATTCTTGAATAACTAATGTTTATCATTTTTAGCTTAACTTGACAAAGTCAAGATAAGCTATTGCCATCACGCGTGCGGAAGTCTGTTAGTCTGTGAGTCTGTTCACATTTTCCTTTAGCACAGATTACACCCCGTAGTTCTTGTCTGATCATCACGAAATTTCATATGCAAGTTTGGGATCATGTCTAGATGAGAACGTCCTCGTTTGGTCGCGGTCGGTCAACCGGTATGGCTGCCCGAGCCCAAAACCCGAAAACCAATAGCACAGTCTACAGGTCGTATTTACGAAGGGATTTCATTTAACTTGGTAGGATGCCTCTGTATAATGCCTAGATGACAACGTCCCCCTTTGGTTAAGGTCTGTCAACCGTGATGGCTGCCTAAGCCCGAAACCCAAAAACTTTTAGCACAGTCTGCAGGTCATATTTAATACGGAGGGATTTCATTGTAAGTTGGTAGGATGTCTCCGGATGATGTCTAGATGCGAACTTCCCCATTTGGTCGCGATCTGTCAACCGTCACGACTGCCCGAACCCAAAACCCGAAAACTTTCAGCATAGTCTACATATTTAGAGGGATTTCATTGTAACTTGGTATGTTGACTCCATATAATGTCTAGATGAGAACGTCCCCCTTTGGGCGTGATTAGGCAACTGTGACGGCTACAGGTGCCCGAAGCCCGAAAACCTTTAGCACAGTCTACAGATCATATGTATGAAGGGTTTCATTGTAACTTGGTAGGATGACTCCAAATAATGTCAAGATGAGAACGTCCCCTTTTGGTAGCGATCGGTCAACCGGTATGGCTGCTCGAGCTCAAAACCCGAAAACCATTAGCACAGTCTACAGGTCGTATTTATGAAGGGATTTCATTGTAACTTGGTAGCATGCCTCTGTATAATGCCTAGATGAGAACGTCCCCGTTTGGTCATGATCTGTCAACCGTGATGGCTGCCCAAGCCCGAAACCCAAAAACTTTTAGCACAGTCTGCAGGTCATATTCAGTATGGAGGGGTTTCATTGTAACTTGGTAGGATGACTCCGGATGATGTCTAGATGAGAACTTCCCCATTTGGTTGCGATCTGTCAACCGTGACGACTGCCCGAGCCCAAAACCCGAAAACCTTCAGCACAGTCTACATGTCATATTTATGGAGGGATTTCATTGTAACTTGGTATGTTGACTCCATATAATGTCTAGATGAGAACGTCCCCCTTTGGACGTGATTGGGCAACTGTGACGGCTACAGGGGCCCGAAGCTCGAACACATTTAGCACAGTCTACAGGTCATATTTATGAAGGGATTTCATTGTAACTTGGTAGGATGACTCCAAATAATGTCTAGATGAGAACGTCCCCTTTTGGTCGCGATCATTCAGTCTTGATGGCCGCCCGAGCCCAGAAACCTTTAGCATAGTCTATAGGTCGTGTGTATGGAAGAATTTCATTGTAACTTGTTAGGTTGACTCCATATAATGCCTAGATGATGACATTCCCTTTTGGTCGTGATTGGCCAACTGTGACGGCTACAGGTGCCCAAAGCCCGAAAACCTTGAGCACAGTCTACAGGTCATATTTATGAAGGGGTTTCATTGTAACTTCGTAGGATCACTCCAGATGAGCATTTCCCTTTTGGTTGCGATTATTCAACCACGATGGCTGCCGAAGCCCGAAAACCTTTAGCACAGTCTTCAGATCATATTTATGAAGGGATTTCATTGTAACTTGGTAAATTGACTTCATATAATATCTAGATGAGAACGCCCCCTTTTGGACACGATTGGGCAACTGTGACTGCTACATGGGCCCGAAACCCGAAAACCTTGAGCACAGTCTGCATGTCATATTTATGAAAGGATTTCATTGTAACTCCGTGGGATCACTCCAGATGATGCCCAGATGAGAATGTCCTCTTATGGTCGCGATCATTCAACCATGATGGCTTTCCGAGCATAAAACCGAAAAACTTTAATACAGACTACAGGTCGTATTTGTAAAGGGATTTCGAAGTAACTTAGTAGAATGACTCAGTATAATGTTGAGATGAGGACGTCCCCTTTTAATTGCAATCGGTCAACCGTCATGGCTACACAGGCCTGAAGCCCAACAACCTTTAGCACAGTCTACAGGCCATATTTATGAAGGGATTTCAATGTAACTTGATAGGATGACTCGTTTTGGAATAATTTCACTGTAACTTGGTAACTTTCGTTGACGTACGTTAACTGTGAGGACCACATACATTAACTGTGAGGTCATATTAACCCACCCCTCCGCCCTTTAGTACAGTGTACACCTCATATTATTTTTATTAAAAACATAGCATACAGGGAACGGAAATTAACATATTCCCAATTATCACAATTCTTGTCTTATTTTTTAATCCTTTCATAAGCATTGAACATTATCCTTTTCGTCAAACACAACACACAGACAAGTTAAGCTACAATGTCATTGGCACTTTCATTGAGTGTGGTGTGATAATTTTTAGCGTAACTTGACAAAGTCAAGATAAGCTATTGCCATCATGCATGTGGAAGTTTGTTAGTTTGCGAGTCTGTTTGCATTTTCTTTAGCACGGGCTACATCCCGAAGTTCTTGTCCGATCATCACGAAGTTTCATTTGCAGGTTCGAGGTCATATGTAGATAAGGACATCCCATTTCGGTCGCTATCGGCCAACCGTGATGGCTGAATGGGTCCGAAACCTGGAAACTTTTAGCACAGTCTACAGGTCGTATTTATGAAGGGATTTAACTGTAACTTGGTAGGATGTTCCCGTATAATGTCTAGATGAGAATGACCTATTTTTGTTTGGGTTCAGTCAACTGTGACGCCCGCAGGGGCACGTTACCTATATTCCTTTAGCACAGTCTACAGATTGCATTTTGAAGGGATTTTACTGTAAAATGGTAGGATGACTCAGTATAATGTCAAGATGAGAACATCCCATTTTGGCCGTGATTGGTCATGCATGATGGCCGCACAGGCCAAGATTCCTTTAGCACTGTTTACAGGTTGTTTTTATGATGCGATTTTATTCTAACTTGGGGGGGGATAACTCGGTATGATGTCCAGATGAGACTGTCATATTTTGGTCGTGTTCGGTCAACCGTCACTTATCGGACCGGCAAGTGACCTAGATTCCTTTAGCAAAGTCTACGAGTCATATTTATGAAGGGATTTCATTATAACTTGGTTGGATGTAGGGACATGTGAATTGTCGATTTTGATCGAATTGATTTTTTGAAAGCGGATCGAATTTCGAATCGAACTTCGAATCGAATCACAGTTAATGAATACGTCATCAAAAGAAAAGTTTTATTTTGAAAATAATACCCTCCATTATTAAAAGACAGTTATGTAAAGTGAATTTTTTGCTTCACCACTTCCCACACTATAAATTGAGATACAAACCAATATACTAGGTATTGATTGAAACAATTTGAATTGTTGACTTAAAAGCTTCGAAACTGCAGCAATAAACATTTTAAATGAACCTGGATGATAGGGCTGATACCTCACTTTTATCGCATGTTTTCTTGAAGAAAAAAAAACTTGTTTCAAATCAGATTGACTATTCAGTTGTGAAGTCATTTGTTCTAAAATGTGGAATTACTAAAATGAAATTATAATTCAATGCTGAGTGGAGTCGATCTGCTTGTAAATTAACCCTTTGCCCAACGTAACCTTCAAAACCGGCCAGCGCTATTCTCAAAAATCGCCAATTAATTTTCATTATTTTTTCATTTTTTGTCTCAAAGACATAGGTTATGACCCCTCATTGGAACGAGCTCGTCGAGCTCGTTCCAACGAGGGGTCATAACTTATGTTTTTGAAATAAAAAATGAAAAAAATTAGTTATTCAAGAATTTTTTTCAAGTGTCGTCTGCTTTTCATGTTAGGTAAAGTATTAAAGCCTGCTGTAAAGTATTAAAGCCTGCTCTACTTCTCTTTATTAGTTTAACTGGCTGAAAGTCAGGGTGAGCTATTCTGATCACTTTTTGTCCGTCGTCTGTCGTCCGTTGTTATTATTAGAGTTATTGGCCTTGAACTTCTGAAATACATGTAACAATTTTTCAGAGTTTTTTCAACATACATTGGGATAATTGGCCGATTTCTGGTATGTGATTTTGTCGTGGGTATCTAAAAATCAAGTTTGAATTTGGTCCTGGAAGGATGATTTTTTGACGAGTTTGACCTTGAACATAGTTTATGTATGATGTGAAAACTTACAAAATCAGTTTTCTGGACTTTCTGTTGGCTAATGGTGGCATACATGTTGTACTAACACATCTACTTTATACAGTGATACCTTGTTAACCCTTTACTCAACAAATGAGCCACATCCACCTGCAATTAAAAATATTCTTCTTTTATTTTTTTTACACAATTTCAACTCGTGTTTGGGCTTTATTGGGACAATTAAATACCTTGGTATTAAGGACCTGCGAAGTAATGATTTTGATTGAATCGAATTGATGAAAACCAATTGAATTTCTAATCAAACTTTGAATCGAATTACAGTTGAAGGGGGCGCGGTGGCGTTGCAGTAACCATTTCTCGTCAGATCACCGAAGTTAAGCAACGTCGAGCCCGGTTAGTCCTCGGATGGGTGACCGTCTGAGTGATCGATTCGGACTCCCACGTTGTGTCCTTGGGCAAGGCACTTAACCCCGATTGTCCACATGGGGGGCACGATGACGCCGTGTACTAAGGCGTACTGTACGTCGATGGTGCGCATGTCTTCAACCAATCTGCACCTGCCTGTGCAGCAGTGTGGAGTTACGATGTGGGGGGGGGGGGGGGGCTGGCAGCTGCTTGTCGTTGCTCGGTGGTTCTCTCTGGGTACTCTTGTTTCCTCCACCCGTAAAACTCTCACAGTCACGATTAGCCATTGTGCATAAGTATGTGACCTTAAACACCAATAATTAAATAATTATTACAGTTGATGGATACATCAAAAGAAAAGTGTTTTTTTTTTTCAAAATAATAACCCCGATTATTAAGAGACACACAATCATGTAGAGTGCATTTTTCGCTTCACCACTTCCCACACTATAAATTGAGATACAAACCAATATACTAGGTATTGATTGAAACAATTTGAATTGTTGACTTTATAGCTACGAAACAGCAGTAATAAACATTTTTAAACAAATCTGGCTGATCGGGCCGGTACCTCACTTTTATCAAATGTTTTCTTGGAAAAAAAACTCATTTCTAATTGGATCGACTCCATTCGGTCACGAAGCCATTTGTTTTAAATAAAAAGCAGAATGACTGACAGGAAACGATAATTCAACGCCAGTAGTAGTGCTCTCACGTTTCACCCCCCAGTTGCCGGACCTCGGTGCCGGACCTCGGAAGTGACGTCATGTCACGTGACCTAGTGGCTCCATGTTGTGTTGTCATGGTAACCCGCGTGAGCGGCCATCTTGTAACGTCATCTCCATAGTGATACGTGGTGTGAGTGCGCATGCGCAGCGCGTTGTTAGGGTGATACGTGTTTCCGTCGTCCATTTTGTATACTGGAGGTCGCCATCTTGGTTTCTATGGTAGCAAAGTGATTGCTATGTTACCCAATTTTTCTGCAATAAGACGGGGTATGTTTTGAGGGTGTGTTCCTTTGTAGAAAAGTAAATCTAATTACCACAAACAACCCGACAATCTCTCCAAATCACCAAAATCTATCCCAACTTTTACTATTTCGACACCTTCTACGGATATGTTCATAATTTTTTTTTATTATTTATTTATTGTTCAATTAATGGTTTTTTCTCATAACTTGTCCTATGTCCTTATGCATTACTCCCCCCTTGATTTTTTTAGGGACTGTCGACTTTTGTAGAATAATGAACTAGAACCAACATGTGTATTCCATCAGGTTGAATGAGTCGTTTGTGGTCGTCTGCCGACAAGGCAACCTTATTCAATACCTAGGTGCACACTTCGTGTTTGTCGCTCTGAATCATAGACAATTTCATAAAAACGATTGATTTTTGAACCAACACTTTTTGTACTCGTCGAAAGTGACGTCATTTTTCACCACCTCTCTCTTAATACCATTACATTTCTTCACGCAGTCTCGTCAGCAGTCACGGTGTAAGTATACATTCTGGCCTTTAACCCAATAAATTCGACTATCTACCATCTAAATCATCCTTGAATTGTCCGGGCACCTTCTTATTTACTCCCGTCGGAATTTTCGATTCGTAGTCGGCGGGATAATTGCTAGTGTCGAACCGCTCCGACACTTCGGGAGTTATGTCTCAGTAGAAAGTAGATTTCGTAAGCCAAACTACCCATGTCGGTGAACAGTAACCTGACTCTCGGGAATTTATTTCTTGATGTACTCATAGTGAAATCGATACCTCAGACTCTTCCTGATATCCATTACGCACATTCCCAAATAGGAGGGTTTGTCGAATATTAAATAGGTCTTCTTTATGAGTACGGCCACTAGATTTTCGTCGAAATTGCTTCGATATTGGTAGTTGGGTTTTGCCACATATTTTCTAGCTTGTTCTTCCAAACCGCCGAGTCGAACGTCAGAACTGTCCCTGGTGTTACACGAGTGTTGTGGTCTACGTATTTTTTCATCCCGTTGTCCTCATCGAATCGAATGATGCAATGTATCTTCGTAAGTCTCATACCATAATCTATGTACAATTTCAGATTTTCGCAGCAGGCCACGTACTTGTGTTTGTCGCAGGGACGTAGCAACAGGGTGGGTGGGGGGGGGGGGGGGGGTGCCACCCCCAATCCTGTCCAAAATTTCTTATAGTTAGGAATTCGGAGGGTAAATCATGAGTAGCTGGAAATTCCATCCATCTGGATTTTAGATCTCGTTTGGTGATGCGGATGTCTCCTTTATTTCCCAAAATTCCAACTCCGTTTCAAATAGACAAAAATTCCAACTTTTACTATTTACAACTACAGTGTACGCAATATCAAGCTTCATAAGTATGCACGTCATTGCATGATGTCAGTCGGTACGAGATTTCTATAGTACGTTTACTTATCATAATAAAAAAATCCTCGAAATTCACTTCAAGAAAATCACATCATATAAAATCGTAATCCTGAGTTAATTCCATCATTCACAGTTACAAAATGATGAAACATCGAAAATTGATAATTCTTGCACAAAACCTGATTTAATGTATGGAGAGCGTGAATTGCTCAAAGTTCTCAGCTTGAGCATTTATTTAGTACATATTCAGTTCCCAGAATAATACCAAATAATAATAACCTGATAATTCTATCATAAATATGTTGGCATTTCAGTTAATAGAATCAATTTTATGCCACCTTTCATGACTTTATTTTCAATGTTTTTCTCGGTAGTGAATTTTCAACTACGGGGAGGGACCAGCAGGTCCCTCCCATAGTTGGAAATTCACTACCCTACACCTCCCCACCCCAATCGGAAACCTCTAGCCACGTCCCTGGTTTGTTGTTCAGATTGGGAATGAGCTTGCTGACTTTGTTCACTTCCACCTGTTCTGGAGTTTGGGGGTACTGGAGCTAGGGTGTACTGGAGTGGGAGGTACTGGAGCTATGGGGTAATCGTTGTGCCCGTCGCCCTGTGCCTCGGGATACTCCAAATCGAATTCCAGCAGGCACGGATAGTGCCTCCACTTATCCATCTCTTTTTCCTCGACCCATCGGAAATTGCCAACGGGTAACG
The DNA here is from genome assembly GCA_031216915.1 of Pictodentalium vernedei. Taxonomy (NCBI): domain Eukaryota; kingdom Metazoa; phylum Mollusca; class Scaphopoda; order Dentaliida; family Dentaliidae; genus Pictodentalium; species Pictodentalium vernedei. Next base: position 452,886,141 of record CM062290.1, on the reverse strand, counting down.
GATGTGATATCACGAATCCGTAGAGATTTAGGAGGGTCCATCGCCTCATTGTCGAACTCGATGCATGGAAGCCTTTAATTTGATACGTAACATTTACTACGTTTCTCAAATTTGAAATTTTTACGTACTGTGCTGTATTTTTTCGTCTATGTAAATCCCTTGCAGGTGAGTCGGGTAAATGCCGCTTTTCCATTAGCAAAGAAATCCCCCCAAAAACCTAAAACTGCAGTTTTTCTCATATTGATCGTGTTTGTTAGGTTTTCCTCCTTCAGTCGGCTTGTGACCAACGAGTTTTCTAAACTCGATAACTCTTAGAATGCCTGCTGGAATGACATCGTATTTGGTATGTAAGTGTATCTTACCGTTGTTATGTTCTCCTGAAATGTGATAGTAGTAATAGTCAGATCTCGGTCTCGGAATTTATATCATGCTCGAAAGTCGGTCATGTTCCACTCTCCTGAAATGTTTAAGTAATCTGATCTCTATCCCAGTACTTTCACGAATCTTTTGTTGAAAGTTTGTCATGGTCCACTCTCCTGACATGGGGAGGTAATAGTAGTTAGAACTCTGTTTCAGAACATTCACGAATTTCTTTCCGTACTTTCACTCTCATGGATGATGAAGTCACGGCAATTTTACACATTTCTATGAGAAATTTGCATGATAAAAAGAGGTTTTCTCAATAGCTTGCTCTCTCGCAGTACACTCGGTAAACTCTTACCTGAAAGTTTGTCATTGTTTCACTCTTCTGAAATGGGGTAGTAATTGCAGTCAGACCTCTACTCTTTCACAGTATATTCACACGTCTCTCTCACATTAATGTTTGATACATTCCACTTTCGTGGTAATAGCAGTCGGATCCCTCTATCTCGGTATATTCACGAATCATTTGCTCGAAAGTTTAGCATGTTTCACTCTCCTGAAGTGTTGTATTAATAGCAATTGGATCTCTATCACAGTATATTCACGAATCACTTGCTCGAAGGTTTTGTCATATTCCACTCCCCTGAAATATATATAGAGGTGATGGCAGTTGGATCTATCACAATATGTTCACGAATCACTTGCTCAAACGTTTGGCATGTTTCACTCTCCCTAAATGTTGTAGTAATAGCAGTCAGATCTCTCTATATCACAGTATGTTCACATATTACTTGCTAGAAACGTTTGTCATATTCCACTCCCATGAAATGTCGAGGTGACAGCTGTTGGATCTCTCGATCACAGTATGTTCACGAATTACTTGCTCGAAAGTATTGTCATATTGTTGTACTGGATGTCTTCCTGAAGTGTGTACGTAGGCATTTTTTGGGTTAATGCATAGGTGTAACATATTATCTCCCTTGATGCGTTCACCGGCGGAAATCTCCCTTTGCTGTTATTCAGTAATGTAGCTTCAGTGTGACACGACTCCAGTGTTAATCTCATCTTGGAATGTACTGTCAATGCTCAATTATTGAATCAGTGGTTTTATGTGGTTTTATCCAATTTTACCATACTGGCGACGAGGATGGGATTCAATTTCGTCACTTCTGCATTGGAAATATTATCATTTTTTAGAATTTTCTGATTAGACTGCTCTTGTCATTGCAAACTTTATCAAAGATATGAAGCGAATAAACATTCAAACTGCCACAGCCGAAGAGTTGCAGAAACTAAAGAATATTGATGAACGAATAGCTTACAAGTTGTTAAAATGTTGAGAAAGAAAATAATTTTTGGAATTGAGTGATTTAGAAAGAAAATCTGGTTTGCCGATTGAATATTGGTCGCATCTGTTGGTGAAAGGGCAAATAACGCTCACACTCCCATCATATGACGAAACGCCACGAAACTCAAAATGAATTCTTCATAGTGACTACTGGTATGGCTTAAAAATGCAGGAGGGCTGAAAATCGCTCCCCTTGCATGGCCCAGGGGAGCGATTGGCTCCCCTTAAGCTTACAAAAGCTAAAAGTGGCAAAATGAAGTTTTGCCATTTATGAATTCTGCCTTGTGGGCTTTGTACATTTTATTTAGTGTTGCTTACAAGGTAGTCTCTGTGAGACGGCTACACTGCCCCTCCCACACCTCCGGGCCTCGGCAAGGCCCGGAGGTGTGGGAGGGGCAGTGTGGGCGTCTTACATAAAGCACTAACATAGCAGAGAACTGAAAAGATGTGGGTTATTATTTTCTAAGGCCAGGCGGGCTAGTTTTCTCCCTCCTTAATTTTTTTAAGGCGAGCAGTAGGCGAGCGAATAATTCGCTCTCCTGAAAATGCCAGGTACTGATTTTGAGGGACATGGTGAAGCATTTAGAGGAGGAAGTAGAAAATAAAGAAAAATTATGTGACAAGAACTATTGGATGGCTGTAGAAAATACCAATAGTGAACGGGAAGAATACACTACACAAAATTACATTCTTCAAGAAATGCATATAAAAGCATTGAAACAAATACAGAGTAAGTGGGAAGAGGCAGGGGTGGCGCCAGGGATTTATCGACAGGGGGGCTGACCTCTCCGACAGAAGAGACATCATTTAAATTTCTCGGAATCCACATGGACGAAAATCTGAAATTCAAACAACATGTTTCAGTTGTTGGTTCAAAAATAAGTCGGGCGATTTTTGCTATAAATAGGGCCAAGAAATTTCTTCCCCAAAAAGCCCTAAGAGCCTTGTACTTCTCACTTATCCACAGTCATATGACTTATGGGATACTAGTTTGGGGACACTCAACCTCAACAAATAGAATTGTTAACATGCAAAAGAAAGCCATTCGCATTATAACAACGATGTCCTATAAGTCACATACTGACCCCCTTTTCAAAAGATGCGGTATCCTAAAATTCAAAGACCTTTATACACTGCACTCGCTCCTGTTCATGCATGATTGGTTCAACAATAAACTACCCGTGTCCTTCTCTAACACATTCAGAATTTACAGGAACCCCTCGGGCATGAACACTAGACAATCTGGGAAAATATACACATATAAACCAAGAACACGCTTTTCAGCTGAACTTCCGTTCCATACTTTCCCACGGGTCTGGAATGAACTTGATCCAGAAATTCAGAATCTGAGTAGGCATCTTTTTAAGAAAGCGATAATGGACAAGGCTCTAAATACATACACTACAGATGTGTCTTGTAATAACCCAGGGTGTCCCGATTGTACCCCTGTCACTTCTGGATTTCAATATACCCAACATCCACAACACAGATAATACCTCCTTGTACTAATAAAAACGTGCTAATTTTTTATAATGCCGAATTCTTCACAAAGACTTTAGAGCAGCTTGCCACTGTCCTTGATGTCAGACCATTTACTGTTTCATATGGGAATGGCAGGAAGACACCCTTCATGGCTATGCCATTTCCATGCAGTGTACATTTTATCTTTGTAGAAAATACCACATGCATATATATATATACATTATGTAACTGTATACTGCAAATAAAGATATTATTATTATATATAACACTTGCAATTGTTAACTTGTTACATCATGTTCCTTGTCAGTCAGGCATTTCACAGGTTTTCAAATCCTTCTTCTTGGACGCGGTTGCACAAACTATGCGTCCGTAGGTATTGGGGAAGGTGGCGCTTCCCAACATCGTCATACAAAAATGATACTTGTACCGAGTAATAGACGATTCGTATTGAAGTAATTATGTCTCTTGTAACACTCAACAATCACTCACTTTGCACACTAATAGCAACTACACACATCAACTTTTTCACCAATTCAGACATGTATGGAAGCGTATCTTTATGTAACTTCCACCTATTAAGTGGGTTAGTATTTATCCCAGCGTACGACAGGGCATTATACCTACTTATTTCTGTCATTGCGATGTCTGAATTGCTCGAATTACGTGACACGTATGCTCCAATCATGGTGCCAAGAAGAAGTCTTTTCTCTTCGCATGGTGTCAGTACTGTCTGATTCCCAACACCTGTCACCACAGAATCGCTTCCACAAGTATCTGATGCCTGCGCTTTTATACACCCGATTAGGTCCGACAGTTCTGATGTCACCTTCAGTTTTTGCTTGCTCCTTGAATTCCTTGATTCCTGGCAGGTCGTTTACTTTCGTTTCCATGTGTTGCCCTAACATTGCTACAGCTGTTCCAACCGCCGATATTGTCACATACGAAGAGGAACTCATCCAAATTGTCACATGACATAAAATGGTCGCAGTTGTGAAGTTAGCTCGAAAGCGAGATTCTACTCAACTTTAATGGGGAAGTAAGTGAGTTTGGGGGGCATTTCTGTGTGGTAGGGTATCATCTACTATGGTGGTTATAATGTCTCTAAGTTCCAAAAGTCTTGACAACATTAAATACGTTGAGTTCCATCGGGTGCATACGTCTTGAATGAGTCCAATGTCTTAAGTTTCTTTATCAAGCAGGACCTTGCTCTCGCGGAAATAATGCATTACCAGTTTCTTACACCGGTCTATGGCTTCAGTTACTCTCCTTACATTAAGTTCATATTGTACAGCAAAGTTCAAAACATGGCCGAGGCATGAAAATCGTTCAACATGTAAGAAGTCTCTGCAGCATTTGATGTTCGAGCTGACATTGTCGCATGTTGCCGCTACTAACTTGTCTCTCAGCAGCTCCCATGTGTCCAACAACATTTCGAAAATTTTGTCAGCGATACTTCCTCCTGAGTGTTCACAGAGAAAAGATACAACTCCAAGTCTAACGCTCTCTAATTCCCACGAATTTGAAATTAAATGTACAGTCAAACAGATATATGGATGCATTGCCTTAGATGTTCATATATCAAAAGTGGCACAGAAGTATGTGATGTTTTTTTCAGATAGTTTCTGCGCTGTTGTTTTCCTATCGTCGTATAGTTTTGTGATCTCATTATCCATTGTGTCTCTAGACGGAACTATGAATCTTGGATTTAACCCTTTACCCAACGTAACGGCCAAAACCGGCCAGCGCTATTCTCAAAATTCGCCAATTAATTTTCATTATTTTTTCATTTTTTGTGTCAAAAACATAGGTTATGACCCCTCGTTGGAACGAGCTCGTCGAGCTCGTTCCAACGAGGGGTCATAACCTATGTTTTTGAGACAAAAAATGAAAAAAACTAGTTATTCAAGAATTTTTATTGCAAGTGTCGTCTGCTTTTCATGTTAGGTAAAGGGTTAATGTGTAAGAGTACTGAAGATATCCAGGGTCATTCACTATATGTACAGGCTGAATATCTGAACATATCTCAGCGAGATTCCATTTACATTGCACGTATTGAAGACTATCTTTCGTGTAGTATTCTTCTGACCCGAATTCGGATTCACCGACTGCAGGCCCATTTATAATATAAATAAAACCGTGCATTTGCTGTCGCCCAGGTCCATATGGAAAACTGTAAGTCGGTTCACTAAAACTGTTTGCACGCTAAGTATACCCTTAGGGCGGGGTCTTAGCACGAAAACCTCGTTGCGATAGTGCTCAACACGATCCGCCTATAGGCGCCCAAATGGGCCAAAATGTAACATACGTTACTGTCGCAGCTTCAGATTTCTATCTTTGACCAGTGACCGCGTTCACGACAGACACGTTACAGTTGTCCCCAAAACAAATATCAAACATCGACCATCAGCCCCTACTATTTACAGTGTGGCAGAATTGTGTTTAGTTTATTAATAGTTACCCAAAATGTGTTGTTGACCAGCTCACTTCACCGTTGTAAACATTCCTTGTGGTATTTCGGCACTTCCGCTGGTCTTCGTGTGTTTAAGTCAATGTATCTCATTGGTTCTTTCCAACAAGCCTTCTTCTGTTCTGGTGTCGGGTCGTTTCGCCCCAAATCCCGTTCGCCCCCTGGGTCGTTTCGCCCCCATACCAGTTCGCCCCGGGTCGTTTCACCCCAATTTTGAGAGTGGGTCGTTTCGCCCCACTTTTTTTCTGGGGTATAGGGTGGGTTTGATAAAGAAAAAAAAACAGAACTAGCGGTTGAAACGATGATTCAGTTTATTTTTATATAAAATTTTATACAACACATCCAGTTTACAGTTGACTGATAGAAAATGCATTTGCTGTAATACAATGACAATGCCACATTGTTATTTGTCTGCTATTCTTCGGGCAAGTATAATCTGCCACTTTATTATTTCTCTGCTATTTTCCAGGCAAGTATAATCTGCCACTTTGTTATTTCTCTGCTATTCTTCAGGCAAGTATAATCTGCCACTTTGTTATTTCTCTGCTATTTTCCAGGCAAGTATAATCTGCCACTTTGTTATTTCTCTGCTATTCTTCAGGCAAGTATAATCTGCCACTTTATTATTTCTCTGCTATTCTTCGGCCACTGTGCTGTTACTCTGCTAATACCTGGGCAAGTATAATCTGTAAATTTTATTAAAATAAAAGCAAAAAATGCCTTACCTTCACACCATAGGAGAAAAATAGGCGAGTTGACCTGGAACCTAATCGGCCACCTCTCTTACTCCCCGTTTCATTTGTTTGTTATCAAGGTGGATTTACAATAAGGTGAGACTACCCTTTGGGCTAAAAAATTACCATTGAAAATAAAAAAAAAAAAATTTTACCCAGGGTCTTTTCGCCCCAATTCTGGGGGCGAAACGACAATGGGCGAACGGGAAAAGGTGCAAAACGACCCGTGTCTCTGTTCTCTCGTTGGTTATTTCCAAAACGAGGAATCAAATAGTATTGAGATGTTTCTCTAATCGCCTATATAAAGCCGTCTTTTTTCAGTAAAGACGCCCTTCTTGGCATTAAAGCTTTGATTTAGCTGCCCCTGCTACCTTTAACACGGTTAGTGGAGGGGCATTATCTACCCGTAAAAGGGTTCATTGGAGTCACTCTGAGAGTAATTCTAATTGCACTCGTTTGAAAGGGGCGCATCCTCTGGTGCGGATCGCGTCACTGTGCCACTTACTTCGGTTGTGGCCCACTGCAATCAAGTGCATTTATTTAGCTTTTATTTTTAACTGGTAGAGTGCTAAGTTATTTTTGATCATCCAAATTTGTCCAGGTCTCTCAGCCTTGTAACAATTTAAGGGAGAGTGCCACTCTCCCATAAATTGTAACAAGGCAAATCCCCACACACTAAATACATTCAATTCAAAAATTATATGACGTACATCTACAGAATATGAAGCCATTAAGTTGTGGCACTTGCACTTCAGAATAAAGCCCAAATATGGCCTTCCAGCACTCTACCAGTTAAAGCATACAGGTTCGACGACCCTCCCGAATTGGCACTATTAATTTTCGCCCCTCTCATGTTGAATTAAGGCAAAAGCTTTCCAAACCTCAAGTAAAAGGGTCCGCAGTTTTGTCATTCATGTTCACTTCATCTCATTGAGTTTTTGTTTGTTTTCAATAAACCACGATTAAATTTAAAATGGTTGATTTATCTGTTACAACCAACAGTTTTGTGTGATCTATGGCATACAGTGTGCATTTATTCCATCTTTGGAAGGTTGAACCAGGTCCTCATGAAACGGAAGATTAACAGGGATATTCCAACCAGGGTTCTAGCCCTCGGGGAGTCTTTCACCCCACCCACCTGTTACAACAGTATCTCGAACTATTAGTGCTCGAAAAAGATACCTTCTCACCCAAACGCCTGATGTCGCACAAAGTTGTGTAACATGCGTTACGTGAAGTTCAAGCACCTTGAAAATGTCCAAGTACGCTCGTTACTTTGGTTAATTTTTACCTCGAATAGGCATTACGATATATTGTGATAATAAAACGACATATAATGTCTGCGAAAGTTGGCATTCACTAGTTATATAGCAGGAATATTTAAGAAGGTGGAGCGTAGAATTTACAGTGAAGCATACGATACAACATTTTCCCATACATCTTGGCAACAGCGAGAGGATACGATACATGCACTTTAAAGACCATTAGCCCTACTCCTCACATGCTCTGTTTCCTGGGCGACAATTTGCGAAAAGTCCGTTATACAGATTCAGAAAACGCTAAAAAACAAGATACGTTACTGTAACATTCGTAACTCTTTTCTTCCAATGACCCCCATTTGGTTCCTTATGCGCACGCACGCTACAAAAACGTGGTTGCATTGAAAACGGAAACTTTGTGAAAAAGAGTAACTATCCTAAAGCTGATCATTTATAGAGGTATGTATTATGCCTTTATCTCATTACCTCCCTTCTATTGATCCCCTATTTCTTGAGGACAACCGTGTCGAAAGTTACGTCCAAACAACTCGATATTTTCCAGTGTGGCCCATTCATCTCAGTAACATAATTTAAATATAGCTCCCCGTCGTACTTTCTTCTAAAACACGCAGTGATGGGACGAAACTTCCGTTACCATTTGGTAACGTATGACTGTTGACCTTTGTAGTACTATTTTGTACACGGAGCAGTGGATTTCACCACCTGGAATCAAGATGGGTGGTTACTGTATCTTTATTAACCTAAAATATAGAGGATCTCAAACGAGTGATGTTTGGATATAAGATTTTTTGAAACGAGTTTGATGAATTTGATTCACAACGAGCCTTTAGGCGAGTTGTGAATCGAATTCATCAAACGAGTTTCAAAAAATCTTATATCCAAACATCACGAGTTAAAGATTCTGTATATCACATGAATTTTCGAATGTTTTTTACATTTTTTATTTAATTCATTGTCCCTAAATTCTCCCAAAACAACCGACAATCAGTTCGTTGGCTCAGATGCTTCACACCGTGACGTCATGAATGAGCTTTACTTCACCTGTTGTCGTAATTGACGTCATGTGAACTACGCACAAGAATACAATGCTGCTGCTGCTGCTGCTGCTGCTGCTATGGGACCACGCGCCGTTTAGACATTAGTTGATAATCAGAAAATAAGACATGGATTGTTACGTCGACGTTTCATGTGATATAATGTTATTTCTAATTTAATTAATGGGAAGAGTGTGTCTGTATATGAGTCAAGTTTATTGCCCTTTTCTATTTACAATAAATGGTCTCTATATGTGTTCTAAGGATAAAGGAAAATATACTGAAGCGAGTATGCACTGTTAGACAGACTCTGTTACCATATTGTCAGCCACTGCTGCATGCAGGTTCTTACTAATATGCACGAGATGTCTTAGCTTGGATATACTATTCACTGTAACGAATGTTACATGTTGACTATAAAGATTTCGAATTCGCGAGAATTCTCCATTATTTTATGCTTACTTGAAATTCGAGCCAAATGTCATTTATCGTGATAAATATCTTGTGTCAAATCATTTTAAAACCGACATTGTATTATTGCCCATTATACATGTATGCTACCTATGTACATGCGTATTGAGAATATATCCAAAGAGCAACGTATTAATCAGTCGTATAGGTACATGTATATATGCACAAGTACATATATACCTGTACATACTGCTGATTTATGTAATCCTTGAAATATATTCTCAACACTCATGTACATAGGCAGCATACATGTTGCATCCTATTGTGGTATACTACAGGGAACCAGAGAACCAATATTCGTCCACAAAAGTTTTAAAGCTGTCTCGGATGAGGGATCGCATCGCGCGCCTACCATACCTACCGTTCTGGACATTCTGTTTCAGACGGAATTCATCCCACTGCCTGAACTGAACTATGTACATTATTGGACGGACAGCCCTACCAGCCAGTATAGTACATATTTTACGTGGTCCCAAACTATGAAGACTTGTTCGTCTGTCGTAGTACTTGGAATTATTTTGGATGCTTGGTACGGGATCGTGTGAATCGCAAAGAGGTTGGATGACGATGCAGTGAAGAGAGGTGCCGTTTCAATCCAGGATTCAGAAGACATTTTTTAATGGGCATCATCGGTCGGCTCTGGAATCAAATATTTTTTCGTACCAAAAGCAAAATGTCTTGAAAAGGCGCAAGTGATCAAAACATGGCCTGTGAAACCGGTGAAGCTACATTCCTGTACCGTGGACATTGACCGAAAAACTATTTGGAGGGAAACGTCGTGCTATTGCACAAAGTGCGTGACAGACGAAAAATGTGACGCATGGAATGTCTCATAAAACAAAGCACAACATGGAACGAGCCGCGAGCGGAGCGAACGCGACAAAGCTTAACCCCTATATTCAACTGGCGATTATGTTGCTGCAGTCTGTGGCTCAAAGTGGTATGTTTGGAAAATAGTCGATGTGTACGAGACAGAGGTCGAAATGTCGTTTATGAATGATGGCCACAACCCGATGATGCAATTTGGATGTCACCTGACGACATTCTAATGAAACTGAACCCCCCGAGACCATCGTGCAAATCGGCCAGAATGTTCTGTGTATCTAAGAAGGATGTATTTAACAAACTTTTGATGATTTACAGAGGAATTAAAAGCATAACAGCTCAGAACATGGACTGAAGCTGGTCAATTAAGTTTTTTTCCGTCCGATTTTATGACATTTAAGTTTCAAACTTTAGCCAAAAAATTTACTTTACATATCCCGGACGTCCCCCTATTATAAGTCAAATAGTAGTACGACCATATCCGTTGCATGATATCATGCACATTTACTATTGGTCATTCCACAGAACAGTCAGTTATTGAATTTGCAAATCTGAAATAGATCCTCATAGTCGGGTGCCTTTAAAGTCGAAAAATCAGTAACATACGTTACATTTGACCTGTACCGGATCGCCATATGTGGACCGATCCAAAGCTCGGGTCCGCGGTCCGGCTCAGGACAGCGGACCCTACCGTTTTTTTGCGGTCAGGTCCGCGTCCCTAATGGATGGTGCATTTTTTCTTCAAAGATAATCGTGACCACGACGATGCAGAACAGACCTGTGGAAAAACAACAAACTGAAGCAAGTGGATTTTTTCATTTGAATGGAACCCAACATGGTCAGTAATACAAGTACGTACTCTTGCCACCTCCACCAGCATCGGAGACCTGTACCAAAATCCTTCCCACGACTTTTAGCTCAGACGTATCGATAAGTCAACCTACACGTTTTTTAAAACACCAAAAATCCCCCCTAGCCCCCCCCCCCCCCCCCCCCCCACGGTCGTCGCTACAACCAGGAGTTAAGATTTGCTATTTTTTTTCCTGCGAAGAATAAAAACTCACAAATTAGGCCTACTGTAAAAAAACATTCGAGAAACCAAGACCGGAAGTGGACAGTTAGTTGGTTTCTTATAATTAGCTTGCCATAAAAAGCCAAGTTTCCCTCTGTAACTTTTCATAAACGAAAACAACAGGCAGCTCCTATGTAACAAAAGGGAAACGTCGCCTTATTTTCTACTTATACTGTAGGTGTCTTCTTTATTGAGCCTTCCATGCCTGTCTAATAATTTCAAGGGAGATAACTTTATCAAAAGAAGATGTTTACAGCACTCTAAAAAATAAAGTGTTAAAAACTTCACTTGAAGTGCTGTATTTACCACTTACTAAGTGCTGAACTAGCATTTTGTTCAAGTGTAGATATCCCAGAACTTGACAGGTGTTACAATAATACCACTTGACAAGTGTAATGTCGCGACACTTAAAAGGAAACAACGCAGATGACGCGGATCAGGCTCGAACTCTCGAGCCTGATCCGCGCCATCTGCGTTGTGTCCTTTTAATTATGTGCCCACCGAGCGCAAATCAAATTATTGACGATTCTGGAAGAACCCCCAATGCTAGACACAAGGGAAGTGCCATCCATTCAAGTTTCAGATGTCTAACGATTGTAATGTCTAAGTGCTTAAAGCATTGTACTTTGAGTGTTAAAATCAAACCCTAAGAGTTAATATGGGTTTAACACCTTGAAAGTGTCATTTTTTAACACTTTAGTTTTTAGTGTGAACGAGACAAGTCGAAGATGTGGATTTATCACAAAAGTTTTCTGTTGTCATAGAACCATATAACCGCACCAAGTCAAAATATAACTGTTTTTGTCAAATGGTTACAATGGCAACAGACACTTGTTTAGATTGTTTCTAACAAAACCACAAATTATAGAAAATACGACCAATTTACATACATCGAACAGCATAGAATATTATTTTTAAACAGTAAAACAAAATTTCTAAATAAAGCGTAAATTGTATTGAACAAGAGTTTATTTGCTATCATGGTTTTTCTAACTGCCCGTATCGATAACATCACAAAAAACACAGTCCAAGCTTGTCCATACAAATGAGACCTTCAACCAAGTGATCTCTGGGCCTTTTATTGGCTGTGGTAGTCTCTTGTTGTGTTTCAGCAAGCTATGAAGTGGGCCGTTTACAGAGTTCAACGAGGTCTGTCAACCGATATATAATTATTTGAATTCTGATTTGAGAACTGGCCTAATTTAGCTTGTAATATTTTTGTCACAAGTGTGGAGGTAGATTTTACACATGATACAGCACATACAGTTAAAACTATAACTCCTGTCATGAACTGTGCGCTTACCTAGGCTTAATTGCGCGTAGGAATTGCGCGCAACTGCCATATCGAATGACATCCAAAGCACGGCAGGTTCTCCTGGTTACTCAAAACAAACACAGGCAATGTTTCTGCCAATGGACCTCCGGGTTACCCGGAGGTCCATTGGCTGAAACATTGCTTGCGCACAGACCACATGTACAGAATTTGATAGCCTTACTATTGTCATAACGCGTAGATTAACGCGCAGATCGACGTGCTATTTGTGCGCATTTCATGACAGGACTTCTAGTTTTAAGTGTAATGTGCTGCGAATGTACAGAATTCAGTGGTTTCTGTGCTTTTGCTTTGACCCATACATGTACCACGGTGGCCATTTTGAAAACCCTAAAGGGCTGGAACATATTTGCTTTCTTACCAATAATGCTTCATTTTTTTTCTGTCAACTTCTGTGTGTACTGTATATGCATGTATAATAAATAGTTTTGCAATGGGAACTACCCAGGGGGCGCGGTGGCGTTGCGGTAACCGTTTCTCGTCAGATCACCGAAGTTAAGCAACGTTGAGCCCGGTTAATCCTCGAATGGGTGATCATCTGAGCGATCGATTCGGACTCCCGCGTTGTGTCCTTGGGCAAGGAACTTAACCCCGATTGTCCACATGGGGGCAAGATGACGCTGTGTACTAAGGCGTACTGCATGTCGATGGTGCGCATGTCTTCAACCAATCTAACCCTGCATGTGCTGCAGTGCGGAGTTGCGATGTTGGGGAGCTGGCATCTGTTCGTCGTTGCTCGGTGGTTCTCTCCGGCTTCCCCCACCCGTAAAACTATCACGGTTATGATTAGCCATTGTGCTTAAGTATATGCCCTTAAACACCAATAAATAACGGAAACTACCCTGGTAGCTGATCTTTTTTTAATTTTTTTTTCCAGGTATTGACAAATCAGTTCAAAAAATTGGATCAGGCTCATTCGTCAGTTGAATTCATATCCCGGAAGCATTCTATCCAAAAAACGTTGGTGTTTTATATTTGAAAAATCGCATTATGGAAGAAGTCATTTACACGAGAGAACTTGATGCCTCAGTAAAAGAACTGATCAAAGAAGTAGTGAAAAGACCATTGTTTCTCAATCATTCACTTCACAGAGATGAGTTTTTCAAAATGTCTCTTCACAGTTTCGATGATTCAGCCGTGGACATCGAACTTGTTGGTAGCTCTATAGATGGTACCAAGCTGGGGAAAGTATTTGATGTTGGAGATTACGATGCTCTGATTTATTCCACTAACTTAACATTTGATGCAAGTGATGAATTAGTGTTTGAATATAGAGAAGATGATCCATACTTCTTCCGACTTCCTCAGCCTCAAATATTACAAAATAAAACGTCTGTTGTTGATGGGAGATACATGTCGGCCAATGACCTAAGATTTTTCAAGTCATCCCTATTCTACAAAGAAACCTCGATAAATTACACTTCGATTCCGTTTGTTGTGGTACCGTCGCAAGAATGGACATCATTGCTGAAATGTGCCACAACCAAAACAATACAATACTCTGATCCAGTCAATGATAAGAACCAAACCCCACAAAGTAATGCCATTAGCAACCTTGTTTACACATTATGGTATGCAGAACATATTCTCCTCACATATTGCCTGCAATTAAAGAACAAAGATGAAATTCAATTTGTAAGAGAACTTCTTTTTGGTGACCCAAAGGGGGACTGTGAACAATTAAAAAAAGCGCTTAAATCTGCCGTTTCTATTTGGAAAGAGGATCTCCAAAGGACTCTCTTTAGTAATTTTGATCTACTTCATTTTAAAGGAGACGAATTTCAAAAACTTTTAGACTCTGCATGCCAACAAGGTAAAATACCGTACGGCAACACAGTGGTAACCGGTCCTCATGGAGAGTATTCCACAGATTTTGTTCCAGCGATAAAGTGCAGCGGATGGCCACGACCAGCCATGGCCTGGATGGACAGGCAGCGGCTGTGGCCAGATGACAACGTGGTTAGCGATATTGCGTCATCCGGATTCCAAGTTGTTGCAAAATCACCACCGATAAACCCTACCCCAGAGAAAGACTTCATTCTTTCATTCTCTCCATCAGAGATAAAACTGATTCAGGCATTACCGAGTACAGCCAAGATGGCGTATCGATTGCTGAAACTATGCTACAAAGCAGGTAAAGCTGATGCGTGTGATGGGCCTACATTAAAATCATTCCATCTAAAGAGTGCTCTATTCTGGGTAGCAGAGCAAACATCTCCAAAGGCATGGGAATCAGGAGGGATTTTATGGGGAATACGCTCTATAATTAGGTTTCTCCTATCCAGGTTGGAACGACACCATTTACCAGCATATTTCATTCCTGAAAGTAACCTCATACCACATTTTGGAGAGCAGGATATTGAGCGTGTATCTAAGATTCTTCGATCAATACAAGAAAATCCAGCAAGCTATATCAAATTGATGATTGATAGAGAAATGGATTTTATGAAGAATACAATGCCATCTGACTCCTTTAAGCAATTCTTTGAACTCGGTTACTTAGAGAGCTTCAGTTGGAAAGAACTGGTGAAGATTTCTGCCTATGCGTTTGCCTGTGCTGGAGGATATCCGGTCGATGAGATGTGTGACAATATTTCACAGCTAAAAACAGCGACATTTTATGATCAGTTTTTAAATGAAACATTAAATTTCAGATTAAGTCAGGAAGAGGCAAGTAGAATGAAATTCACCATATCTGACACACAGCTCAAATATGTTGACATGTTTGTAAAGACTGTCTCCAATTTAAAGATGGATCTTTTCAATGTGTTAGATGAAGAGATTGATGGAGACGTGCTCGATTTACCGATGGATTGGCTTGACGATGTTACTCGGAATCTATATCCGTCTTATGATGCAGACGAGGACAAACAATGTGGAGAATATATACTGAATGCACTGAAACTTCGTCTTAAATATTATGGCAATATATTCCACTTTCTGTGTTGCAAGTTGTCCACTGCAAAAGACCACGAGGGTATCGTGACAGGAAACCAAGACTTTAACTACATTGTGATGTTTCTCAAGAAACTGGAGCAAAAATTTGGATTCAGTGATGAGAACGTTGAGGATCTTCTTCATTACTTATTGTACTTCTGCCATTTCACAAGACTTCGCCACCATTCACTTTCTATAGACCAACAGATTCTTAGGAGTATTCGTGAGTTTCTACAGAATGCACAGATCATGATGACGGTGTACTTCAATCCTAGATTGGTCTTCCCACGCCCTGTTATGTGTGGGAATATTTCCGTCCTGGAGAATTTTAACGAATAAAAGCCGTTATGGACTGGGCGAGGTGAAAGTAATGGTACCCAGGAAGGGTTCTAACGGGCTGCAGTTCCCCGAAACATTTGTTTGTCTTAAAATTTGCAAAAAGGATATAAATATGGTTTAACCCCTTGCCTAACATGAAAAGCAGACGACGCTTGCAAAAACAATTCTTGAATAACTAATGTTTATCATTTTTAGCTTAACTTGACAAAGTCAAGATAAGCTATTGCCATCACGCGTGCGGAAGTCTGTTAGTCTGTGAGTCTGTTCACATTTTCCTTTAGCACAGATTACACCCCGTAGTTCTTGTCTGATCATCACGAAATTTCATATGCAAGTTTGGGATCATGTCTAGATGAGAACGTCCTCGTTTGGTCGCGGTCGGTCAACCGGTATGGCTGCCCGAGCCCAAAACCCGAAAACCAATAGCACAGTCTACAGGTCGTATTTACGAAGGGATTTCATTTAACTTGGTAGGATGCCTCTGTATAATGCCTAGATGACAACGTCCCCCTTTGGTTAAGGTCTGTCAACCGTGATGGCTGCCTAAGCCCGAAACCCAAAAACTTTTAGCACAGTCTGCAGGTCATATTTAATACGGAGGGATTTCATTGTAAGTTGGTAGGATGTCTCCGGATGATGTCTAGATGCGAACTTCCCCATTTGGTCGCGATCTGTCAACCGTCACGACTGCCCGAACCCAAAACCCGAAAACTTTCAGCATAGTCTACATATTTAGAGGGATTTCATTGTAACTTGGTATGTTGACTCCATATAATGTCTAGATGAGAACGTCCCCCTTTGGGCGTGATTAGGCAACTGTGACGGCTACAGGTGCCCGAAGCCCGAAAACCTTTAGCACAGTCTACAGATCATATGTATGAAGGGTTTCATTGTAACTTGGTAGGATGACTCCAAATAATGTCAAGATGAGAACGTCCCCTTTTGGTAGCGATCGGTCAACCGGTATGGCTGCTCGAGCTCAAAACCCGAAAACCATTAGCACAGTCTACAGGTCGTATTTATGAAGGGATTTCATTGTAACTTGGTAGCATGCCTCTGTATAATGCCTAGATGAGAACGTCCCCGTTTGGTCATGATCTGTCAACCGTGATGGCTGCCCAAGCCCGAAACCCAAAAACTTTTAGCACAGTCTGCAGGTCATATTCAGTATGGAGGGGTTTCATTGTAACTTGGTAGGATGACTCCGGATGATGTCTAGATGAGAACTTCCCCATTTGGTTGCGATCTGTCAACCGTGACGACTGCCCGAGCCCAAAACCCGAAAACCTTCAGCACAGTCTACATGTCATATTTATGGAGGGATTTCATTGTAACTTGGTATGTTGACTCCATATAATGTCTAGATGAGAACGTCCCCCTTTGGACGTGATTGGGCAACTGTGACGGCTACAGGGGCCCGAAGCTCGAACACATTTAGCACAGTCTACAGGTCATATTTATGAAGGGATTTCATTGTAACTTGGTAGGATGACTCCAAATAATGTCTAGATGAGAACGTCCCCTTTTGGTCGCGATCATTCAGTCTTGATGGCTGCCCGAGCCCAGAAACCTTTAGCATAGTCTATAGGTCGTGTGTATGGAAGAATTTCATTGTAACTTGTTAGGTTGACTCCATATAATGCCTAGATGATGACATTCCCTTTTGGTCGTGATTGGCCAACTGTGACGGCTACAGGTGCCCAAAGCCCGAAAACCTTGAGCACAGTCTACAGGTCATATTTATGAAGGGGTTTCATTGTAACTTCGTAGGATCACTCCAGATGAGCATTTCCCTTTTGGTTGCGATTATTCAACCACGATGGCTGCCGAAGCCCGAAAACCTTTAGCACAGTCTTCAGATCATATTTATGAAGGGATTTCATTGTAACTTGGTAAATTGACTTCATATAATATCTAGATGAGAACGCCCCCTTTTGGACACGATTGGGCAACTGTGACTGCTACATGGGCCCGAAACCCGAAAACCTTGAGCACAGTCTGCATGTCATATTTATGAAAGGATTTCATTGTAACTCCGTGGGATCACTCCAGATGATGCCCAGATGAGAATGTCCTCTTATGGTCGCGATCATTCAACCATGATGGCTTTCCGAGCATAAAACCGAAAAACTTTAATACAGACTACAGGTCGTATTTGTAAAGGGATTTCGAAGTAACTTAGTAGAATGACTCAGTATAATGTTGAGATGAGGACGTCCCCTTTTAATTGCAATCGGTCAACCGTCATGGCTACACAGGCCTGAAGCCCAACAACCTTTAGCACAGTCTACAGGCCATATTTATGAAGGGATTTCAATGTAACTTGATAGGATGACTCGTTTTGGAATAATTTCACTGTAACTTGGTAACTTTCGTTGACGTACGTTAACTGTGAGGACCACATACATTAACTGTGAGGTCATATTAACCCACCCCTCCGCCCTTTAGTACAGTGTACACCTCATATTATTTTTATTAAAAACATAGCATACAGGGAACGGAAATTAACATATTCCCAATTATCACAATTCTTGTCTTATTTTTTAATCCTTTCATAAGCATTGAACATTATCCTTTTCGTCAAACACAACACACAGACAAGTTAAGCTACAATGTCATTGGCACTTTCATTGAGTGTGGTGTGATAATTTTTAGCGTAACTTGACAAAGTCAAGATAAGCTATTGCCATCATGCATGTGGAAGTTTGTTAGTTTGCGAGTCTGTTTGCATTTTCTTTAGCACGGGCTACATCCCGAAGTTCTTGTCCGATCATCACGAAGTTTCATTTGCAGGTTCGAGGTCATATGTAGATAAGGACATCCCATTTCGGTCGCTATCGGCCAACCGTGATGGCTGAATGGGTCCGAAACCTGGAAACTTTTAGCACAGTCTACAGGTCGTATTTATGAAGGGATTTAACTGTAACTTGGTAGGATGTTCCCGTATAATGTCTAGATGAGAATGACCTATTTTTGTTTGGGTTCAGTCAACTGTGACGCCCGCAGGGGCACGTTACCTATATTCCTTTAGCACAGTCTACAGATTGCATTTTGAAGGGATTTTACTGTAAAATGGTAGGATGACTCAGTATAATGTCAAGATGAGAACATCCCATTTTGGCCGTGATTGGTCATGCATGATGGCCGCACAGGCCAAGATTCCTTTAGCACTGTTTACAGGTTGTTTTTATGATGCGATTTTATTCTAACTTGGGGGGGGGGGGATAACTCTGTATGATGTCCAGATGAGACTGTCATATTTTGGTCGTGTTCGGTCAACCGTCACTTATCGGACCGGCAAGTGACCTAGATTCCTTTAGCAAAGTCTACGAGTCATATTTATGAAGGGATTTCATTATAACTTGGTTGGATGTAGGGACATGTGAATTGTCGATTTTGATCGAATTGATTTTTTGAAAGCGGATCGAATTTCGAATCGAACTTCGAATCGAATCACAGTTAATGAATACGTCATCAAAAGAAAAGTTTTATTTTGAAAATAATACCCTCCATTATTAAAAGACAGTTATGTAAAGTGAATTTTTTGCTTCACCACTTCCCACACTATAAATTGAGATACAAACCAATATACTAGGTATTGATTGAAACAATTTGAATTGTTGACTTAAAAGCTTCGAAACTGCAGCAATAAACATTTTAAATGAACCTGGATGATAGGGCTGATACCTCACTTTTATCGCATGTTTTCTTGAAGAAAAAAAAACTTGTTTCAAATCAGATTGACTATTCAGTTGTGAAGTCATTTGTTCTAAAATGTGGAATTACTAAAATGAAATTATAATTCAATGCTGAGTGGAGTCGATCTGCTTGTAAATTAACCCTTTGCCCAACGTAACCTTCAAAACCGGCCAGCGCTATTCTCAAAAATCGCCAATTAATTTTCATTATTTTTTCATTTTTTGTCTCAAAGACATAGGTTATGACCCCTCATTGGAACGAGCTCGTCGAGCTCGTTCCAACGAGGGGTCATAACTTATGTTTTTGAAATAAAAAATGAAAAAAATTAGTTATTCAAGAATTTTTTTCAAGTGTCGTCTGCTTTTCATGTTAGGTAAAGTATTAAAGCCTGCTGTAAAGTATTAAAGCCTGCTCTACTTCTCTTTATTAGTTTAACTGGCTGAAAGTCAGGGTGAGCTATTCTGATCACTTTTTGTCCGTCGTCTGTCGTCCGTTGTTATTATTAGAGTTATTGGCCTTGAACTTCTGAAATACATGTAACAATTTTTCAGAGTTTTTTCAACATACATTGGGATAATTGGCCGATTTCTGGTATGTGATTTTGTCGTGGGTATCTAAAAATCAAGTTTGAATTTGGTCCTGGAAGGATGATTTTTTGACGAGTTTGACCTTGAACATAGTTTATGTATGATGTGAAAACTTACAAAATCAGTTTTCTGGACTTTCTGTTGGCTAATGGTGGCATACATGTTGTACTAACACATCTACTTTATACAGTGATACCTTGTTAACCCTTTACTCAACAAATGAGCCACATCCACCTGCAATTAAAAATATTCTTCTTTTATTTTTTTTACACAATTTCAACTCGTGTTTGGGCTTTATTGGGACAATTAAATACCTTGGTATTAAGGACCTGCGAAGTAATGATTTTGATTGAATCGAATTGATGAAAACCAATTGAATTTCTAATCAAACTTTGAATCGAATTACAGTTGAAGGGGGCGCGGTGGCGTTGCAGTAACCATTTCTCGTCAGATCACCGAAGTTAAGCAACGTCGAGCCCGGTTAGTCCTCGGATGGGTGACCGTCTGAGTGATCGATTCGGACTCCCACGTTGTGTCCTTGGGCAAGGCACTTAACCCCGATTGTCCACATGGGGGGCACGATGACGCCGTGTACTAAGGCGTACTGTACGTCGATGGTGCGCATGTCTTCAACCAATCTGCACCTGCCTGTGCAGCAGTGTGGAGTTACGATGTGGGGGGGGGGGGGGGGGGGGCTGGCAGCTGCTTGTCGTTGCTCGGTGGTTCTCTCTGGGTACTCTTGTTTCCTCCACCCGTAAAACTCTCACAGTCACGATTAGCCATTGTGCATAAGTATGTGACCTTAAACACCAATAATTAAATAATTATTACAGTTGATGGATACATCAAAAGAAAAGTGTTTTTTTTTTTCAAAATAATAACCCCGATTATTAAGAGACACACAATCATGTAGAGTGCATTTTTCGCTTCACCACTTCCCACACTATAAATTGAGATACAAACCAATATACTAGGTATTGATTGAAACAATTTGAATTGTTGACTTTATAGCTACGAAACAGCAGTAATAAACATTTTTAAACAAATCTGGCTGATCGGGCCGGTACCTCACTTTTATCAAATGTTTTCTTGGAAAAAAAACTCATTTCTAATTGGATCGACTCCATTCGGTCACGAAGCCATTTGTTTTAAATAAAAAGCAGAATGACTGACAGGAAACGATAATTCAACGCCAGTAGTAGTGCTCTCACGTTTCACCCCCCAGTTGCCGGACCTCGGTGCCGGACCTCGGAAGTGACGTCATGTCACGTGACCTAGTGGCTCCATGTTGTGTTGTCATGGTAACCCGCGTGAGCGGCCATCTTGTAACGTCATCTCCATAGTGATACGTGGTGTGAGTGCGCATGCGCAGCGCGTTGTTAGGGTGATACGTGTTTCCGTCGTCCATTTTGTATACTGGAGGTCGCCATCTTGGTTTCTATGGTAGCACGTGATTGCTATGTTACCCAATTTTTCTGCAATAAGACGGGGTATGTTTTGAGGGTGTGTTCCTTTGTAGAAAAGTAAATCTAATTACCACAAACAACCCGACAATCTCTCCAAATCACCAAAATCTATCCCAACTTTTACTATTTCGAATTCTTTCAGAATTCTCTTCTTCTATCTATATATGTAATAGTTTATGTCTACCTAGCCATGTTCCTTTGACTGGACTATACTCCAGTAGCGTAGAAGAGCCTATTAGTTGGAACAGTTTTGCTTATTATTACTATATTTAGCAATTTCTGGTCTATTCTTGTTAGTTCTGACCCTATTCCACGTACTCTTGTTGTTTCATATATCTAGATCATTTATAACCAATCAGATTGCTTAATTTCTCATAATCTGTATGAAGAGTTATCTCCCTTCTGCATAATAAAAGCCTATATCTAATGGCAATATAGGGCATATTGTGTCACATTGTGCCTTTTCACATAAGCACATATGACAAAAAGGGATTCTCCAGTAGGCATCCTCGATAGGTATCCTCAAATAATACAATACCAGGCCAAAGGTATCCTCAAATACCCGTATGTGCCTATGTGATAGGACACATTGTGTCACATTGTGCTTTTTCACATAAGCACATATCGGCACATAAAGCATGTGCCTTTGTGCTAGGGCACATTGTGTCACATTGTGCTTTTCACATAAGCACATATGACAAAAAAGGTATTCCATAGCCACAGGTGTTTTCAAAAAGGGGTGCTAAAATTGGGGTGCCTGTGGATATTGCCATTGGATATAGGCTTTTATTATGCAGAAGGGAGATAACTCTGCACACAGATTATGAGAAATTAAGCAATCTGATTGGTTATAAATGATCTAGATATATGAAACAACAAGAGTTCTTGGAATAGGGTCAGAACTAACAAGAATAGACCAGATATTGCTATATACATAATAATAAGCAAAACTGTTCCAACTAATAGGCTCTTCTACGCTACTGGAGTATACTACAGAACAAAGGAACATGGCTAGGTAGACATAAACTATTACATATATAGATAGAAGCAGAGAATTCTGAAAGAATTCGAGATAGTAAAAGTTGGGATAGATTTTGGTGATTTGGAGAGATTGTCGGGTTGTTTGTGGTAATTAGATTTACTTTTCTACAAAGGAACACACCCTCAAAACATACCCAGTCTTATTGCAGAAAAATTGGGTAACATAGCAATCACGTGCTACCATAGAAACCAAGATGGCGGCCTCCAGTATACAAAATGGACGACGAAAACACGTATCACCCTAACAACACGCGCTGCGCATGCGCACTCACACCACGTATCACTATGGAGATGACGTCACAAGATGGCCGCTCACGCGGGTTACCATGACAACACAACATGGCACCACTAGGTCACGTGACATGACGTCACTTCCGAGGTCCAGCACCGAGGTCCTGCAGCTGGGGGTGAAACGTGCGAGCACTACTACTAATGCCAAATAGTCGATCCGCTTGTAAATTAAAGTCTGTTCTACTTCTGTTTGTATAATAATCAGGGGAATTCTTTTAAACTGTTGCATTTGACGATGTACCCAGAACAATCCCCGATATAAAAGAATGTGATCATGCTAATGAACATATCAGGGGTGGCGCCAGGGATTTCTCGACAGGGGGGCTGACCTCTCCGACAGGGGGCTATTACATTTGACCTCCCAAACGAAGGAAAATGAGTGAAAATTGGTAAATTGGAGAACCAAAATAGAAGCAAATTGAGTATGTTTGCTGATTATTTAACCCTTTACCTGACCTGAAAAACAGACGACACTTGCAAAAATAATTCTTGAATAACTAATTTTTTTCATTTTTTGTCTCAAAAACATAGGTTATGACCCCTCGTTGGAACGAGCTCGTTCAAACGAGGGGTCATAACCTATGTTTTTGAGACAAAAAATGAAAAAAATAATGAAAATTAATTGGCGATTTTTGAGAATAGCGCTGGCAGGTTTTGGCCGTTACCTTAGGTAAAGGGTTAAAGAAAACATATTATAATAAGGTCGGGAAATATTTCATCTATAAAGCCAGTTTGACGAACTACATTAAGGAATTTCGTGAGAATCACTATTCTCTATCAAAGTTCCAGAGCTGCACGGGTTCGAGACTGACAAGACGAGATATCTACATTCGATTGTCGGAAATTTCTCGTGAAGTCGGGTTTACGAGACTCTCCGACGGACTGACTAAAAATCTCCGACAGGGGGGGGGGGGGGTGTACCTAGCGACGGGGGGGGGGGGTAGAGTTACTCCCCCCCCCCCGGCGCCACTACTGGGAAGAGGAATTTGAAAAGTTAGAAAGAGAGTGTCAAACTAATAAGCAATATTTTCAAGAACACCTAAAACTGAATGAAAGAATGACGAAAACATTTGTAATTGAAAACTCCGAATCCTCGGATGAGATATTAACACCAACATGTAAACCATTCCCAGACAGTTTGGAAGAATGTGCCACCCAAATAACCACAGTACAGTTAAAACTAGAAGTCCTGTCATGAAATGCGCACAAATAGAACGTTGATATGCGCGTTAATGTGCGCGTTATGGCCCATGTAAAGCTATCAAATTCTGGACATATGGCCTGTGAGTAGTATAGCTCGCACGTTTGAGGGATTGCCGGATCTCATCGCCGGATCTCGTGTGACGTCATATCCGACAAAGGGGGGGGGGGGGGACTGGACCTCTCCGACGGGGGGGGGGGGGGGGGCTATATCCCCCTCTGACCCCCCCCCCCCCCCTGGCGCCACCACTGGAACATATAATTTATTGAAGTTGAACAGCTGAATAACTTTACAAAGTTCGAAAGTTAATTTTTTTTTATAAATGGTCACTTGGTCATAATGCACAATAAGTTGAAATGAACAGTTGCAGCGTTAAGTGTTTATAGCGATGTAGCTACAACTGTTGTAAGTACATCACTACAAACACTGTTACCGCTACAAATCAGTTGCGTTTCTTAAAGTGTTCAGAACAATACGCAATATAAAATAATGTGATCAATTACTATCTGTAAACATTCACGGTTTTGGCCGAAGAATATTCAAATTTCTGATTTCAAATCGAATCGAATATTTACTTTTGAATTGAACTTTGAATGGAATTTTGAAATTTTGCAGGAGCCTAGTAGGATGACTTGTTTTGGAATGATTTTACTAGAACTTGGTAACTTTGGTTGACACATGTTAACAGTGAGGGACACATCAATCCAGGCCTCAATTCTTTACTACAGACCACAACTCAAATTATTCATATTAACTGGTTGAGGGCTACATTATTTTTGGTGATATGAATTTGTTCAGCAAAATTTGTTTTATTACAAATTATTGAAGAGTGCCTTCAGGCACTCTTCAATAATTTGTGATAAAACAAATTTGTATCATCAAAATATTATTTGTGTTTGATTGAATATGAAACATGAGCAAGGAAAAAGATGGCTTTTGCTCTGGTACCCACAAATTTCTCAAAAGCCCTGATAGTGGCTTCTAGCACTCAACCAGTTAAAAACGTAGCAGCATGTAGGGTACCAAACTTAACATATTCTCAGTTATCACAATTCTTGTCTTATTTCATAATCCTTTCATAAACATTGACCATTATCCTTTTCATCAAATACTACACACAGTCAAGTTAAGCTACAGTGTCATTGACACCTTCATTTGTCTCAAAAACATTGGTTATGACCCATCATTGGAACGAGCTCGTTCCAATGAGGGGTCATAAATGAAAATATAATGAAAATTAATTGGCGATTTTTGAGAATAGCGCTGGCTGGTTTTGGCCGTTACGTTGGGTAAAGGGTTAAACAATTTATTTCCAAACAGTCGACCATCAAACGATTAGTGTTTTTAACAAATAAACATATAACCACTGGCGAAGCCGGGGGGGGGGGGGTCTGATGGGGCGCATAGTGAAACTCCACTACTATCACTATCCTCATAGTGAAACTCCATTACTACCACTATCCTCGTAGTGAAACTCCACTAGTGCCACTATCCTCATAGTGAAGCTTAATTACTACCACTATCCTCATAGTGAAACTCCATTACTACCACTATCCTCATAGTGAAACTCCATTACTACCACTATCCTCATAGTGAAACTCCATTACTACCACTATCCTCATAGTGAAACTCAACTACTACTACTATCCTGATAGTGAAACTCCACTACTACTACTATCCCCATAGTTCATCCTTCTCTTTTTTTTTGATGAATTATCTTCACTTCTTCCAAATTTATAGACTGAGTTTTTTGTTATTTCATTTAATTATTTAATTATTTTGTTATAATTTATTATTTATATTTTTTGTTTGTTTTCTTCTTCCCTATATATAGTGTGACGAGCATGTTGTTAAAAATGGTTTTCGATCCTTAAAATGGTCAAAAACCACGACGAGTTTCTACACTAATGCAAATCGTTCAGGATGTCTTGGAAATGATCACCCACCGACCATATCTGGTAACGTACAGACACAAGTGTCCACAGATGACTTGTTCATGAGATTGTATACGTTCTGTGTTATAATTGATGCTTTCCGACTTCAAATAGGTTTTTAATTCTTCGGGCGGTGGGATCCCGAAGCTATCGAAATAATAATTTCTTCTAACGTTCTTGAACCATGCAATCCAGTGCGTGCCTTCACTCCATAAATCGTCCAGATTCAAAATGCCACGTTCGTTCGATCGGCTACCGTTATTAGGTAAGGCATCTCAAGAAAAGATGCCATGGAAATGTTTTATTTTCTCAACTCAAGTTGGACATTTATTTGGTAGTATGACACCTTCTACGGATATGTTCATAATTTTTTTTTTTATTATTTATTTATTGTTCAATTAATGGGTTTTTTTCTCATAACTTGTCCTATGTCCTTATGCATTACTCCCCCCTTGATTTTTTTAGGGACTGTCGACTTTTGTAGAATAATGAACTAGAACCAACATGTGTATTCCATCAGGTTGAATGAGTCGTTTGTGGTCGTCTGCCGACAAGGCAACCTTATTCAATACCTAGGTGCACACTTCGTGTTTGTCGCTCTGAATCATAGACAATTTCATAAAAACGATTGATTTTTGAACCAACACTTTTTGTACTCGTCGAAAGTGACGTCATTTTTCACCACCTCTCTCTTAATACCATTACATTTCTTCACGCAGTCTCGTCAGCAGTCACGGTGTAAGTATACATTCTGGCCTTTAACCCAATAAATTCGACTATCTACCATCTAAATCATCCTTGAATTGTCCGGGCACCTTCTTATTTACTCCCGTCGGAATTTTCGATTCGTAGTCGGCGGGATAATTGCTAGTGTCGAACCGCTCCGACACTTCGGGAGTTATGTCTCAGTAGAAAGTAGATTTCGTAAGCCAAACTACCCATGTCGGTGAACAGTAACCTGACTCTCGGGAATTTATTTCTTGATGTACTCATAGTGAAATCGATACCTCAGACTCTTCCTGATATCCATTACGCACATTCCCAAATAGGAGGGTTTGTCGAATATTAAATAGGTCTTCTTTATGAGTACGGCCACTAGATTTTCGTCGAAATTGCTTCGATATTGGTAGTTGGGTTTTGCCACATATTTTCTAGCTTGTTCTTCCAAACCGCCGAGTCGAACGTCAGAACTGTCCCTGGTGTTACACGAGTGTTGTGGTCTACGTATTTTTTCATCCCGTTGTCCTCATCGAATCGAATGATGCAATGTATCTTCGTAAGTCTCACACCATAATCTATGTACAATTTCAGATTTTCGCAGCAGGCCACGTACTTGTGTTTGTCGCAGGGACGTAGCAACAGGGTGGGTGGGGGGGGGGGGGGGGGTGCCACCCCCAATCCTGTCCAAAATTTCTTATAGTTAGGAATTCGGAGGGTAAATCATGAGTAGCTGGAAATTCCATCCATCTGGATTTTAGATCTCGTTTGGTGATGCGGATGTCTCCTTTATTTCCCAAAATTCCAACTCCGTTTCAAATAGACAAAAATTCCAACTTTTACTATTTACAACTACAGTGTACGCAATATCAAGCTTCATAAGTATGCACGTCATTGCATGATGTCAGTCGGTACGAGATTTCTATAGTACGTTTACTTATCATAATAAAAAAATCCTCGAAATTCACTTCAAGAAAATCACATCATATAAAATCGTAATCCTGAGTTAATTCCATCATTCACAGTTACAAAATGATGAAACATCGAAAATTGATAATTCTTGCACAAAACCTGATTTAATGTATGGAGAGCGTGAATTGCTCAAAGTTCTCAGCTTGAGCATTTATTTAGTACATATTCAGTTCCCAGAATAATACCAAATAATAATAACCTGATAATTCTATCATAAATATGTTGGCATTTCAGTTAATAGAATCAATTTTATGCCACCTTTCATGACTTTATTTTCAATGTTTTTCTCGGTAGTGAATTTTCAACTACGGGGAGGGACCAGCAGGTCCCTCCCATAGTTGGAAATTCACTACCCTACACCTCCCCACCCCAATCGGAAACCTCTAGCCACGTCCCTGGTTTGTTGTTCAGATTGGGAATGAGCTTGCTGACTTTGTTCACTTCCACCTGTTCTGGAGTTTGGGGGTACTGGAGCTAGGGTGTACTGGAGTGGGAGGTACTGGAGCTATGGGGTAATCGTTGTGCCCGTCGCCCTGTGCCTCGGGATACTCCAAATCGAATTCCAGCAGGCACGGATAGTGCCTCCACTTATCCATCTCTTTTTCCTCGACCCATCGGAAATTGCCAACGGGTAACGGATGTGATATCACGAATCCGTAGAGATTTAGGAGGGTCCATCGCCTCATTGTCGAACTCGATGCATGGAAGCCTTTAATTTGATACGTAACATTTACTACGTTTCTCAAATTTGAAATTTTTACGTACTGTGCTGTATTTTTTCGTCTATGTAAATCCCTTGCAGGTGAGTCGGGTAAATGCCGCTTTTCCATTAGCAAAGAAATCCCCCCAAAAACCTAAAACTGCAGTTTTTCTCATATTGATCGTGTTTGTTAGGTTTTCCTCCTTCAGTCGGCTTGTGACCAACGAGTTTTCTAAACTCGATAACTCTTAGAATGCCTGCTGGAATGACATCGTATTTGGTATGTAAGTGTATCTTACCGTTGTTATGTTCTCCTGAAATGTGATAGTAGTAATAGTCAGATCTCGGTCTCGGAATTTATATCATGCTCGAAAGTCGGTCATGTTCCACTCTCCTGAAATGTTTAAGTAATCTGATCTCTATCCCAGTACTTTCACGAATCTTTTGTTGAAAGTTTGTCATGGTCCACTCTCCTGAAATGTTAAAGTAATCTGATCTCTATCCCAGTACTTTCACGAATCTTTTGTTGAAAGTTTGTCATGGTCCACTCTCCTGACACGGGGAGGTAATAGTAGTTAGAACTCTGTTTCAGAACATTCACGAATTTCTTTCCGTACTTTCACTCTCATGGATGATGAAGTCACGGCAATTTTACACATTTCTATGAGAAATTTGCATGATAAAAAGAGGTTTTCTCAATAGCTTGCTCTCTCGCAGTACACTCGGTAAACTCTTACCTGAAAGTTTGTCATTGTTTCACTCTTCTGAAATGGGGTAGTAATTGCAGTCAGACCTCTACTCTTTCACAGTATATTCACACGTCTCTCTCACATTAATGTTTGATACATTCCACTTTCGTGGTAATAGCAGTCGGATCCCTCTATCTCGGTATATTCACGAATCATTTGCTCGAAAGTTTAGCATGTTTCACTCTCCTGAAATGTTGTATTAATAGCAATTGGATCTCTATCACAGTATATTCACGAATCACTTGCTCGAAGGTTTTGTCATATTCCACTCCCCTGAAATATATATAGAGGTGATGGCAGTTGGATCTCTCTATCACAATATGTTCACGAATCACTTGCTCAAACGTTTGGCATGTTTCACTCTCCCTAAATGTTGTAGTAATAGCAGTCAGATCTCTCTATATCACAGTATGTTCACATATTACTTGCTAGAAACGTTTGTCATATTCCACTCCCATGAAATGTCGAGGTGACAGCTGTTGGATCTCTCGATCACAGTATGTTCACGAATTACTTGCTCGAAAGTATTGTCATATTGTTGTACTGGATGTCTTCCTGAAGTGTGTACGTAGGCATTTTTTGGGTTAATGCATAGGTGTAACATATTATCTCCCTTGATGCGTTCACCGGCGGAAATCTCCCTTTGCTGTTATTCAGTAATGTAGCTTCAGTGTGACACGACTCCAGTGTTAATCTCATCTTGGAATGTACTGTCAATGCTCAATTATTGAATCAGTGGTTTTATGTGGTTTTATCCAATTTTACCATACTGGCGACGAGGATGGGATTCAATTTCGTCACTTCTGCATTGGAAATATTATCATTTTTTAGAATTTTCTGATTAGACTGCTCTTGTCATTGCAAACTTTATCAAAGATATGAAGCGAATAAACATTCAAACTGCCACAGCCGAAGAGTTGCAGAAACTAAAGAATATTGATGAACGAATAGCTTACAAGTTGTTAAAATGTTGAGAAAGAAAATAATTTTTGGAATTGAGTGATTTAGAAAGAAAATCTGGTTTGCCGATTGAATATTGGTCGCATCTGTTGGTGAAAGGGCAAATAACGCTCACACTCCCATCATATGACGAAACGCCACGAAACTCAAAATGAATTCTTCATAGTGACTACTGGTATGGCTTAAAAATGCAGGAGGGCTGAAAATCGCTCCCCTTGCATGGCCCAGGGGAGCGATTGGCTCCCCTTAAGCTTACAAAAGCTAAAAGTGGCAAAATGAAGTTTTGCCATTTATGAATTCTGCCTTGTGGGCTTTGTACATTTTATTTAGTGTTGCTTACAAGGTAGTCTCTGTGAGACGGCTACACTGCCCCTCCCACACCTCCGGGCCTCGGCAAGGCCCGGAGGTGTGGGAGGGGCAGTGTGGGCGTCTTACATAAAGCACTAACATAGCAGAGAACTGAAAAGATGTGGGTTATTATTTTCTAAGGCCAGGCGGGCTAGTTTTCTCCCTCCTTAATTTTTTTAAGGCGAGCAGTAGGCGAGCGAATAATTCGCTCTCCTGAAAATGCCAGGTACTGATTTTGAGGGACATGGTGAAGCATTTAGAGGAGGAAGTAGAAAATAAAGAAAAATTATGTGACAAGAACTATTGGATGGCTGTAGAAAATACCAATAGTGAACGGGAAGAATACACTACACAAAATTACATTCTTCAAGAAATGCATATAAAAGCATTGAAACAAATACAGAGTAAGTGGGAAGAGGCAGGGGTGGCGCCAGGGATTTATCGACAGGGGGGCTGACCTCTCCGACAGAAGAGACATCATTTAAATTTCTCGGAATCCACATGGACGAAAATCTGAAATTCAAACAACATGTTTCAGTTGTTGGTTCAAAAATAAGTCGGGCGATTTTTGCTATAAATAGGGCCAAGAAATTTCTTCCCCAAAAAGCCCTAAGAGCCTTGTACTTCTCACTTATCCACAGTCATATGACTTATGGGATACTAGTTTGGGGACACTCAACCTCAACAAATAGAATTGTTAACATGCAAAAGAAAGCCATTCGCATTATAACAACGATGTCCTATAAGTCACATACTGACCCCCTTTTCAAAAGATGCGGTATCCTAAAATTCAAAGACCTTTATACACTGCACTCGCTCCTGTTCATGCATGATTGGTTCAACAATAAACTACCCGTGTCCTTCTCTAACACATTCAGAATTTACAGGAACCCCTCGGGCATGAACACTAGACAATCTGGGAAAATATACACATATAAACCAAGAACACGCTTTTCAGCTGAACTTCCGTTCCATACTTTCCCACGGGTCTGGAATGAACTTGATCCAGAAATTCAGAATCTGAGTAGGCATCTTTTTAAGAAAGCGATAATGGACAAGGCTCTAAATACATACACTACAGATGTGTCTTGTAATAACCCAGGGTGTCCCGATTGTACCCCTGTCACTTCTGGATTTCAATATACCCAACATCCACAACACAGATAATACCTCCTTGTACTAATAAAAACGTGCTAATTTTTTATAATGCCGAATTCTTCACAAAGACTTTAGAGCAGCTTGCCACTGTCCTTGATGTCAGACCATTTACTGTTTCATATGGGAATGGCAGGAAGACACCCTTCATGGCTATGCCATTTCCATGCAGTGTACATTTTATCTTTGTAGAAAATACCACATGCATATATATATATATATACATTATGTAACTGTATACTGCAAATAAAGATATTATTATTATATATAACACTTGCAATTGTTAACTTGTTACATCATGTTCCTTGTCAGTCAGGCATTTCACAGGTTTTCAAATCCTTCTTCTTGGACGCGGTTGCACAAACTATGCGTCCGTAGGTATTGGGGAAGGTGGCGCTTCCCAACATCGTCATACAAAAATGATACTTGTACCGAGTAATAGACGATTCGTATTGAAGTAATTATGTCTCTTGTAACACTCAACAATCACTCACTTTGCACACTAATAGCAACTACACACATCAACTTTTTCACCAATTCAGACATGTATGGAAGCGTATCTTTATGTAACTTCCACCTATTAAGTGGGTTAGTATTTATCCCAGCGTACGACAGGGCATTATACCTACTTATTTCTGTCATTGCGATGTCTGAATTGCTCGAATTACGTGACACGTATGCTCCAATCATGGTGCCAAGAAGAAGTCTTTTCTCTTCGCATGGTGTCAGTACTGTCTGATTCCCAACACCTGTCACCACAGAATCGCTTCCACAAGTATCTGATGCCTGCGCTTTTATACACCCGATTAGGTCCGACAGTTCTGATGTCACCTTCAGTTTTTGCTTGCTCCTTGAATTCCTTGATTCCTGGCAGGTCGTTTACTTTCGTTTCCATGTGTTGCCCTAACATTGCTACAGCTGTTCCAACCGCCGATATTGTCACATACGAAGAGGAACTCATCCAAATTGTCACATGACATAAAATGGTCGCAGTTGTGAAGTTAGCTCGAAAGCGAGATTCTACTCAACTTTAATGGGGAAGTAAGTGAGTTTGGGGGGCATTTCTGTGTGGTAGGGTATCATCTACTATGGTGGTTATAATGTCTCTAAGTTCCAAAAGTCTTGACAACATTAAATACGTTGAGTTCCATCGGGTGCATACGTCTTGAATGAGTCCAATGTCTTAAGTTTCTTTATCAAGCAGGACCTTGCTCTCGCGGAAATAATGCATTACCAGTTTCTTACACCGGTCTATGGCTTCAGTTACTCTCCTTACATTAAGTTCATATTGTACAGCAAAGTTCAAAACATGGCCGAGGCATGAAAATCGTTCAACATGTAAGAAGTCTCTGCAGCATTTGATGTTCGAGCTGACATTGTCGCATGTTGCCGCTACTAACTTGTCTCTCAGCAGCTCCCATGTGTCCAACAACATTTCGAAAATTTTGTCAGCGATACTTCCTCCTGAGTGTTCACAGAGAAAAGATACAACTCCAAGTCAAACGCTCTCTAATTCCCACGAATTTGAAATTAAATGTACAGTCAAACAGATATATGGATGCATTGCCTTAGATGTTCATATATCAAAAGTGGCACAGAAGTATGTGATGTTTTTTTCAGATAGTTTCTGCGCTGTTGTTTTCCTATCGTCGTATAGTTTTGTGATCTCATTATCCATTGTGTCTCTAGACGGAACTATGAATCTTGGATTTAACCCTTTACCCAACGTAACGGCCAAAACCGGCCAGCGCTATTCTCAAAATTCGCCAATTAATTTTCATTATTTTTTCATTTTTTGTGTCAAAAACATAGGTTATGACCCCTCGTTGGAACGAGCTCGTCGAGCTCGTTCCAACGAGGGGTCATAACCTATGTTTTTGAGACAAAAAATGAAAAAAACTAGTTATTCAAGAATTTTTATTGCAAGTGTCGTCTGCTTTTCATGTTAGGTAAAGGGTTAATGTGTAAGAGTACTGAAGATATCCAGGGTCATTCACTATATGTACAGGCTGAATATCTGAACATATCTCAGCGAGATTCCATTTACATTGCACGTATTGAAGACTATCTTTCGTGTAGTATTCTTCTGACCCGAATTCGGATTCACCGACTGCAGGCCCATTTATAATATAAATAAAACCGTGCATTTGCTGTCGCCCAGGTCCATATGGAAAACTGTAAGTCGGTTCACTAAAACTGTTTGCACGCTAAGTATACCCTTAGGGCGGGGTCTTAGCACGAAAACCTCGTTGCGATAGTGCTCAACACGATCCGCCTATAGGCGCCCAAATGGGCCAAAATGTAACATACGTTACTGTCGCAGCTTCAGATTTCTATCTTTGACCAGTGACCGCGTTCACGACAGACACGTTACAGTTGTCCCCAAAACAAATATCAAACATCGACCATCAGCCCCTACTATTTACAGTGTGGCAGAATTGTGTTTAGTTTATTAATAGTTACCCAAAATGTGTTGTTGACCAGCTCACTTCACCGTTGTAAACATTCCTTGTGGTATTTCGGCACTTCCGCTGGTCTTCGTGTGTTTAAGTCAATGTATCTCATTGGTTCTTTCCAACAAGCCTTCTTCTGTTCTGGTGTCGGGTCGTTTCGCCCCAAATCCCGTTCGCCCCCTGGGTCGTTTCGCCCCCATACCAGTTCGCCCCGGGTCGTTTCACCCCAATTTTGAGAGTGGGTCGTTTCGCCCCACTTTTTTTCTGGGGTATAGGGTGGGTTTGATAAAGAAAAAAAAACAGAACTAGCGGTTGAAACGATGATTCAGTTTATTTTTATATAAAATTTTATACAACACATCCAGTTTACAGTTGACTGATAGAAAATGCATTTGCTGTAATACAATGACAATGCCACATTGTTATTTGTCTGCTATTCTTCGGGCAAGTATAATCTGCCACTTTATTATTTCTCTGCTATTTTCCAGGCAAGTATAATCTGCCACTTTGTTATTTCTCTGCTATTCTTCAGGCAAGTATAATCTGCCACTTTGTTATTTCTCTGCTATTTTCCAGGCAAGTATAATCTGCCACTTTGTTATTTCTCTGCTATTCTTCAGGCAAGTATAATCTGCCACTTTATTATTTCTCTGCTATTCTTCGGCCACTGTGCTGTTACTCTGCTAATACCTGGGCAAGTATAATCTGTAAATTTTATTAAAATAAAAGCAAAAAATGCCTTACCTTCACACCATAGGAGAAAAATAGGCGAGTTGACCTGGAACCTAATCGGCCACCTCTCTTACTCCCCGTTTCATTTGTTTGTTATCAAGGTGGATTTACAATAAGGTGAGACTACCCTTTGGGCTAAAAAATTACCATTGAAAATAAAAAAAAAAAAATTTTGCCCAGGGTCTTTTCGCCCCAATTCTGGGGGCGAAACGACAATGGGCGAACGGGAAAAGGGGCAAAACGACCCGTGTCTCTGTTCTCTCGTTGGTTATTTCCAAAACGAGGGATCAAATAGTATTGAGATGTTTCTCTAATCGCCTATATAAAGCCGTCTTTTTTCAGTAAAGACGCCCTTCTTGGCATTAAAGCTTTGATTTAGCTGCCCCTGCTACCGTTAACACGGTTAGTGGAGGGGCATTATCTACCCGTAAAAGGGTTCATTGGAGTCACTCTGAGAGTAATTCTAATTGCACTCGTTTGAAAGGGGCGCATCCTCTGGTGCGGATCGCGTCACTGTGCCACTTACTTCGGTTGTGGCCCACTGCAATCAAGTGCATTTATTTAGCTTTTATTTTTAACTGGTAGAGTGCTAAGTTATTTTTGATCATCCAAATTTGTCCAGGTCTCTCAGCCTTGTAACAATTTAAGGGAGAGTGCCACTCTCCCATAAATTGTAACAAGGCAAATCCCCACACACTAAATACATTCAATTCAAAAATTATATGACGTACATCTACAGAATATGAAGCCATTAAGTTGTGGCACTTGCACTTCAGAATAAAGCCCAAATATGGCCTTCCAGCACTCTACCAGTTAAAGCATACAGGTTCGACGACCCTCCCGAATTGGCACTATTAATTTTCGCCCCTCTCATGTTGAATTAAGGCAAAAGCTTTCCAAACCTCAAGTAAAAGGGTCCGCAGTTTTGTCATTCATGTTCACTTCATCTCATTGAGTTTTTGTTTGTTTTCAATAAACCACGATTAAATTTAAAATGGTTGATTTATCTGTTACAACCAACAGTTTTGTGTGATCTATGGCATACAGTGTGCATTTATTCCATCTTTGGAAGGTTGAACCAGGTCCTCATGAAACGGAAGATTAACAGGGATATTCCAACCAGGGTTCTAGCCCTCGGGGAGTCTTTCACCCCACCCACCTGTTACAACAGTATCTCGAACTATTAGTGCTCGAAAAAGATACCTTCTCACCCAAACGCCTGATGTCGCACAAAGTTGTGTAACATGCGTTACGTGAAGTTCAAGCACCTTGAAAATGTCCAAGTACGCTCGTTACTTTGGTTAATTTTTACCTCGAATAGGCATTACGATATATTGTGATAATAAAACGACATATAATGTCTGCGAAAGTTGGCACTCACTAGTTATATAGCAGGAATATTTAAGAAGGTGGAGCGTAGAATTTACAGTGAAGCATACGATACAACATTTTCCCATACATCTTGGCAACAGCGAGAGGATACGATACATGCACTTTAAAGACCATTAGCCCTACTCCTCACATGCTCTGTTTCCTGGGCGACAATTTGCGAAAGTCCGTTATACAGATTCAGAAAACGCTAAAAAACAAGATACGTTACTGTAACATTCGTAACTCTTTTCTTCCAATGACCCCCATTTGGTTCCTTATGCGCACGCACGCTACAAAAACGTGGTTGCATTGAAAACGGAAACTTTGTGAAAAAGAGTAACTATCCTAAAGCTGATCATTTATAGAGGTATGTATTATGTCTTTATCTCATTACCTCCCTTCTATTGATCCCCTATTTCTTGAGGACAACCGTGTCGAAAGTTACGTCCAAACAACTCGATATTTTCCAGTGTGGCCCATTCATCTCAGTAACATAATTTAAATATAGCTCCCCGTCGTACTTTCTTCTAAAACACGCAGTGATGGGACGAAACTTCCGTTACCATTTGGTAACGTATGACTGTTGACCTTTGTAGTACTATTTTGTACACGGAGCAGTGGATTTCACCACCTGGAATCAAGATGGGTGGTTACTGTATCTTTATTAACCTAAAATATAGAGGATCTCAAACTCGTGATGTTTGGATATAAGATTTTTTGAAACTCGTTTGATGAATTTGATTCACAACGAGCCTTTAGGCGAGTTGTGAATCGAATTCATCAAACGAGTTTCAAAAAATCTTATATCCAAACATCACGAGTTAAAGATTTTGTATATCACATGAATTTTCGAATGTTTTTTACATTTTTTATTTAATTCATTGTCCCTAAATTCTCCCAAAACAACCGACAATCAGTTCGTTGGCTCAGATGCTTCACACCGTGACGTCATGAATGAGCTTTACTTCACCTGTTGTCGTAATTGACGTCATGTGAACTACGCACAAGAATACAATGCTGCTGCTGCTGCTGCTGCTGCTGCTGCTATGGGACCACGCGCCGTTTAGACATTAGTTGATAATCAGAAAATAAGACATGGATTGTTACGTCGACGTTTCATGTGATATAATGTTATTTCTAATTTAATTAATGGGAAGAGTGTGTCTGTATATGAGTCAAGTTTATTGCCCTTTTCTATTTACAATAAATGGTCTCTATATGTGTTCTAAGGATAAAGGAAAATATACTGAAGCGAGTATGTACTGTTAGACAGACTCTGTTACCATATTGTCAGCCACTGCTGCATGCAGGTTCTTACTAATATGCACGACATGTCTTAGCTTGGATATACTATTCACTGTAACGAATGTTACATGTTGACTATAAAGATTTCGAATTCGCGAGAATTCTCCATTATTTTATGCTTACTTGAAATTCGAGCCAAATGTCATTTATCGTGATAAATATCTTGTGTCAAATCATTTTAAAACCGACATTGTATTATTGCCCATTATACATGTATGCTACCTATGTACATGCGTATTGAGAATATATCCAAAGAGCAACGTATTAATCAGTCGTATAGGTACATGTATATATGCACAGGTACATATATACCTATACATACTGCTGATTTATGTAATCCTTGAAATATATTCTCAACACTCATGTACATAGGCAGCATACATGTTGCATCCTATTGTGGTATACTACAGGGAACCAGAGAACCAATATTCGTCCACAAAAGTTTTGTAGCTGTCTCGGATGAGGGATCGCATCGCGCGCCTACCATACCTACCGTTCTGGACATTCTGTTTCAGACGGAATTCATCCCACTGCCTGAACTGAACTATGTACATCATTGGACGGACAGCCCTACCAGCCAGTATAGTACATATTTTACGTGGTCCCAAACTATGAAGACTTGTTCGTCTGTCGTAGTACTTGGAATTATTTTGGATGCTTGATACGGGATCGTGTGAATCGCAAAGAGGTTGGATGACGATGCAGTGAAGAGAGGTGCCGTTTCAATCCAGGATTCAGAAGACATTTTTTAATGGGCATCATCGGTCGGCTCTGGAATCAAATATTTTTTCGTACCAAAAGCAAAATGTCTTGAAAAGGCGCAAGTGATCAAAACATGGCCTGTGAAACCGGTGAAGCTACATTCCTGTACCATGGACATTGACCGAAAAACTATTTGGAGGGAAACGTCGTGCTATTGCACAAAGTGCGTGACAGACGAAAAATGTGACGCATGGAATGTCTCATAAAACAAAGCACAACATGGAACGAGCCGCGAGCGGAGCGAACGCGACAAAGCTTAACCCCTATATTCAACTGGCGATTATGTTGCTGCAGTCTGTGGCTCAAAGTGGTATGTTTGGAAAATAGTCGATGTGTACGAGACAGAGGTCGAAATGTCGTTTATGAAAAGCAGGAAGTACCAGTTTCGATGGCCACAACCCGATGATGCAATTTGGATGTCACCTGACGACATTCTAATGAAACTGAACCCCCGAGACCATCGTGCAAATCGGCTAGAATGTTCTGTGTATCTAAGAAGGATGTATTTAACAAACTTTTGATGATTTACAGAGGAATTAAAAGCATAACAGCTCAGATCATGGACTGAAGCTGGTCAATTTAGTTTTTTTCCGTCCGATTTTATGACATTTAAGTTTCAAACTTTAGCCAAAAAATTTACTTTACATATCCCGGACGTCCCCCTATTATAAGTCAAATAGTAGTACGACCATATCCGTTGCATGATATCATGCACATTTACTATTGGTCATTCCACAGAACAGTCAGTTATTGAATTTGCAAATCTGAAATAGATCCTCATAGTCGGATGCCTTTAAAGTCGAAAAATCAGTAACATACGTTACATTTGACCTGTACCGGATCGCCATATGTGGACCGATCCAAAGCTCCGGTCCGCGGTCCGGCTCAGGACAGCGGACCCTACCGTTTTTTTGCGGTCAGGTCCGCGTCCCTAATGGATGGTGCATTTTTTCTTCAAAGATAATCGTGACCACGACGATGCAGAACAGACCTGTGGAAAAACAACAAACTGAAGCAAGTGGATTTTTTCATTTGAATGGAACCCAACATGGTCAGTAATACAAGTACGTACTCTTGCCACCTCCACCAGCATCGGAGACCTGTACCAAAATCCTTCCCACGACTTTTAGCTCAGACGTATCGATAAGTCAACCTACACGTTTTTTAAAACACCAAAAATCCCCCCTAGCCCCCCCCCCCCCCCCCCCCCCACGGTCGTCGCTACAACCAGGAGTTAAGATTTGCTATTTTTTTTCCTGCGAAGAATAAAAACTCACAAATTAGGCCTACTGTAAAAAAACATTCGAGAAACCAAGACCGGAAGTGGACAGTTAGTTGGTTTCTTATAATTAGCTTGCCATAAAAAGCCAAGTTTCCCTCTGTAACTTTTCATAAACG
This sequence comes from Pictodentalium vernedei, assembly GCA_031216915.1. Lineage (NCBI taxonomy): Eukaryota > Metazoa > Mollusca > Scaphopoda > Dentaliida > Dentaliidae > Pictodentalium > Pictodentalium vernedei. The sequence continues at coordinate 452,846,615 of CM062290.1, read as the reverse complement.
AAAACAACAGGCAGCTCCTATGTAACAAAAGGGAAACGTCGCCTTATTTTCTACTTATACTGTAGGTGTCTTCTTTATTGAGCCTTCCATGCCTGTCTAATAATTTCAAGGGAGATAACTTTATCAAAAGAAGATGTTTACAGCACTCTAAAAAATAAAGTGTTAAAAACTTCACTTGAAGTGCTGTATTTACCACTTACTAAGTGCTGAACTAGCATTTTGTTCAAGTGTAGATATCCCAGAACTTGACAGGTGTTACAATAATACCACTTGACAAGTGTAATGTCGCGACACTTAAAAGGAAACAACGCAGATGACGCGGATCAGGCTCGAACTCTCGAGCCTGATCCGCGCCATCTGCGTTGTGTCCTTTTAATTATGTGCCCACCGAGCGCAAATCAAATTATTGACGATTCTGGAAGAACCACCAATGCTAGACACAAGGGAAGTGCCATCCATTCAAGTTTCAGATGTCTAACGATTGTAATGTCTAAGTGCTTAAAGCATTGTACTTTGAGTGTTAAAATCAAACCCTAAGAGTTAATATGGGTTTAACACCTTGAAAGTGTCATTTTTTAACACTTTAGTTTTTAGTGTGAACGAGACAAGTCGAAGATGTGGATTTATCACAAAAGTTTTCTGTTGTCATAGAACCATATAACCGCACCAAGTCAAAATATAACTGTTTTTGTCAAATGGTTACAATGGCAACAGACACTTGTTTAGATTGTTTCTAACAAAACCACAAATTATAGAAAATACGACCAATTTACATACATCGAACAGCATAGAATATTATTTTTAAACAGTAAAACAAAATTTCTAAATAAAGCGTAAATTGTATTGAACAAGAGTTTATTTGCTATCATGGTTTTTCTAACTGCCCGTATCGATAACATCACAAAAAACACAGTCCAAGCTTGTCCATACAAATGAGACCTTCAACCAAGTGATCTCTGGGCCTTTTATTGGCTGTGGTAGTCTCTTGTTGTGTTTCAGCAAGCTATGAAGTGGGCCGTTTACAGAGTTCAACGAGGTCTGTCAACCGATATATAATTATTTGAATTCTGATTTGAGAACTGGCCTAATTTAGCTTGTAATATTTTTGTCACAAGTGTGGAGGTAGATTTTACACATGATACAGCACATACAGTTAAAACTATAACTCCTGTCATGAACTGTGCGCTTACCTAGGCTTAATTGCGCGTAGGAATTGCGCGCAACTGCCATATCGAATGACATCCAAAGCACGGCAGGTTCTCCTGGTTACTCAAAACAAACACAGGCAATGTTTCTGCCAATGGACCTCCGGGTTACCCGGAGGTCCATTGGCTGAAACATTGCTTGCGCACAGACCACATGTACAGAATTTGATAGCCTTACTATTGTCATAACGCGTAGATTAACGCGCAGATCGACGTGCTATTTGTGCGCATTTCATGACAGGACTTCTAGTTTTAAGTGTAATGTGCTGCGAATGTACAGAATTCAGTGGTTTCTGTGCTTTTGCTTTGACCCATACATGTACCACGGTGGCCATTTTGAAAACCCTAAAGGGCTGGAACATATTTGCTTTCTTACCAATAATGCTTCATTTTTTTTCTGTCAACTTCTGTGTGTACTGTATATGCATGTATAATAAATAGTTTTGCAATGGGAACTACCCAGGGGGCGCGGTGGCGTTGCGGTAACCGTTTCTCGTCAGATCACCGAAGTTAAGCAACGTTGAGCCCGGTTAATCCTCGAATGGGTGATCATCTGAGCGATCGATTCGGACTCCCGCGTTGTGTCCTTGGGCAAGGAACTTAACCCCGATTGTCCACATGGGGGCAAGATGACGCTGTGTACTAAGGCGTACTGCATGTCGATGGTGCGCATGTCTTCAACCAATCTAACCCTGCATGTGCTGCAGTGCGGAGTTGCGATGTTGGGGAGCTGGCATCTGTTCGCCGTTGCTCGGTGGTTCTCTCCGGCTTCCCCCACCCGTAAAACTATCACGGTTATGATTAGCCATTGTGCTTAAGTATATGCCCTTAAACACCAATAAATAACGGAAACTACCCTGGTAGCTGATCTTTTTTTAATTTTTTTTTCCAGGTATTGACAAATCAGTTCAAAAAATTGGATCAGGCTCATTCGTCAGTTGAATTCATATCCCGGAAGCATTCTATCCAAAAAACGTTGGTGTTTTATATTTGAAAAATCGCATTATGGAAGAAGTCATTTACACGAGAGAACTTGATGCCTCAGTAAAAGAACTGATCAAAGAAGTAGTGAAAAGACCATTGTTTCTCAATCATTCACTTCACAGAGATGAGTTTTTCAAAATGTCTCTTCACAGTTTCGATGATTCAGCCGTGGACATCGAACTTGTTGGTAGCTCTATAGATGGTACCAAGCTGGGGAAAGTATTTGATGTTGGAGATTACGATGCTCTGATTTATTCCACTAACTTAACATTTGATGCAAGTGATGAATTAGTGTTTGAATATAGAGAAGATGATCCATACTTCTTCCGACTTCCTCAGCCTCAAATATTACAAAATAAAACGTCTGTTGTTGATGGGAGATACATGTCGGCCAATGACCTAAGATTTTTCAAGTCATCCCTATTCTACAAAGAAACCTCGACAAATTACACTTCGATTCCGTTTGTTGTGGTACCGTCGCAAGAATGGACATCATTGCTGAAATGTGCCACAACCAAAACAATACAATACTCTGATCCAGTCAATGATAAGAACCAAACCCCACAAAGTAATGCCATTAGCAACCTTGTTTACACATTATGGTATGCAGAACATATTCTCCTCACATATTGCCTGCAATTAAAGAACAAAGATGAAATTCAATTTGTAAGAGAACTTCTTTTTGGTGACCCAAAGGGGGACTGTGAACAATTAAAAAAAGCGCTTAAATCTGCCGTTTCTATTTGGAAAGAGGATCTCCAAAGGACTCTCTTTAGTAATTTTGATCTACTTCATTTTAAAGGAGACGAATTTCAAAAACTTTTAGACTCTGCATGCCAACAAGGTAAAATACCGTACGGCAACACAGTGGTAACCGGTCCTCATGGAGAGTATTCCACAGATTTTGTTCCAGCGATAAAGTGCAGCGGATGGCCACGACCAGCCATGGCCTGGATGGACAGGCAGCGGCTGTGGCCAGATGACAACGTGGTTAGCGATATTGCGTCATCCGGATTCCAAGTTGTTGCAAAATCACCACCGATAAACCCTACCCCAGAGAAAGACTTCATTCTTTCATTCTCTCCATCAGAGATAAAACTGATTCAGGCATTACCGAGTACAGCCAAGATGGCGTATCGATTGCTGAAACTATGCTACAAAGCAGGTAAAGCTGATGCGTGTGATGGGCCTACATTAAAATCATTCCATCTAAAGAGTGCTCTATTCTGGGTAGCAGAGCAAACATCTCCAAAGGCATGGGAATCAGGAGGGATTTTATGGGGAATACGCTCTATAATTAGGTTTCTCCTATCCAGGTTGGAACGACACCATTTACCAGCATATTTCATTCCTGAAAGTAACCTCATACCACATTTTGGAGAGCAGGATATTGAGCGTGTATCTAAGATTCTTCGATCAATACAAGAAAATCCAGCAAGCTATATCAAATTGATGATTGATAGAGAAATGGATTTTATGAAGAATACAATGCCATCTGACTCCTTTAAGCAATTCTTTGAACTCGGTTACTTAGAGAGCTTCAGTTGGAAAGAACTGGTGAAGATTTCTGCCTATGCGTTTGCCTGTGCTGGAGGATATCCGGTCGATGAGATGTGTGACAATATTTCACAGCTAAAAACAGCGACATTTTATGATCAGTTTTTAAATGAAACATTAAATTTCAGATTAAGTCAGGAAGAGGCAAGTAGAATGAAATTCACCATATCTGACACACAGCTCAAATATGTTGACATGTTTGTAAAGACTGTCTCCAATTTAAAGATGGATCTTTTCAATGTGTTAGATGAAGAGATTGATGGAGACGTGCTCGATTTACCGATGGATTGGCTTGACGATGTTACTCGGAATCTATATCCGTCTTATGATGCAGACGAGGACAAACAATGTGGAGAATATATACTGAATGCACTGAAACTTCGTCTTAAATATCTGTGTTGCAAGTTGTCCACTGCAAAAGACCACGAGGGTATCGTGACAGGAAACCAAGACTTTAACTACATTGTGATGTTTCTCAAGAAACTGGAGCAAAAATTTGGATTCAGTGATGAGAACGTTGAGGATCTTCTTCATTACTTATTGTACTTCTGCCATTTCACAAGACTTCGCCACCATTCACTTTCTATAGACCAACAGATTCTTAGGAGTATTCGTGAGTTTCTACAGAATGCACAGATCATGATGACGGTGTACTTCAATCCTAGATTGGTCTTCCCACGCCCTGTTATGTGTGGGAATATTTCCGTCCTGGAGAATTTTAACGAATAAAAGCCGTTATGGACTGGGCGAGGTGAAAGTAATGGTACCCAGGAAGGGTTCTAACGGGCTGCAGTTCCCCGAAACATTTGATTGTCTTAAAATTTGCAAAAAGGATATAAATATGGTTTAACCCCTTGCCTAACATGAAAAGCAGACGACGCTTGCAAAAACAATTCTTGAATAACTAATGTTTATCATTTTTAGCTTAACTTGACAAAGTCAAGATAAGCTATTGCCATCACGCGTGCGGAAGTCTGTTAGTCTGTGAGTCTGTTCACATTTTCCTTTAGCACAGATTACACCCCGTAGTTCTTGTCTGATCATCACGAAATTTCATATGCAAGTTTGGGATCATGTCTAGATGAGAACGTCCTCGTTTGGTCGCGGTCGGTCAACCGGTATGGCTGCCCGAGCCCAAAACCCGAAAACCAATAGCACAGTCTACAGGTCGTATTTACGAAGGGATTTCATTTAACTTGGTAGGATGCCTCTGTATAATGCCTAGATGACAACGTCCCCCTTTGGTTAAGGTCTGTCAACCGTGATGGCTGCCTAAGCCCGAAACCCAAAAACTTTTAGCACAGTCTGCAGGTCATATTTAATACGGAGGGATTTCATTGTAAGTTGGTAGGATGTCTCCGGATGATGTCTAGATGCGAACTTCCCCATTTGGTCGCGATCTGTCAACCGTCACGACTGCCCGAACCCAAAACCCGAAAACTTTCAGCATAGTCTACATATTTAGAGGGATTTCATTGTAACTTGGTATGTTGACTCCATATAATGTCTAGATGAGAACGTCCCCCTTTGGGCGTGATTAGGCAACTGTGACGGCTACAGGTGCCCGAAGCCCGAAAACCTTTAGCACAGTCTACAGATCATATGTATGAAGGGTTTCATTGTAACTTGGTAGGATGACTCCAAATAATGTCAAGATGAGAACGTCCCCTTTTGGTAGCGATCGGTCAACCGGTATGGCTGCTCGAGCTCAAAACCCGAAAACCATTAGCACAGTCTACAGGTCGTATTTATGAAGGGATTTCATTGTAACTTGGTAGCATGCCTCTGTATAATGCCTAGATGAGAACGTCCCCGTTTGGTCATGATCTGTCAACCGTGATGGCTGCCCAAGCCCGAAACCCAAAAACTTTTAGCACAGTCTGCAGGTCATATTCAGTATGGAGGGGTTTCATTGTAACTTGGTAGGATGACTCCGGATGATGTCTAGATGAGAACTTCCCCATTTGGTTGCGATCTGTCAACCGTGACGACTGCCCGAGCCCAAAACCCGAAAACCTTCAGCACAGTCTACATGTCATATTTATGGAGGGATTTCATTGTAACTTGGTATGTTGACTCCATATAATGTCTAGATGAGAACGTCCCCCTTTGGACGTGATTGGGCAACTGTGACGGCTACAGGGGCCCGAAGCTCGAACACATTTAGCACAGTCTACAGGTCATATTTATGAAGGGATTTCATTGTAACTTGGTAGGATGACTCCAAATAATGTCTAGATGAGAACGTCCCCTTTTGGTCGCGATCATTCAGTCTTGATGGCTGCCCGAGCCCAGAAACCTTTAGCATAGTCTATAGGTCGTGTGTATGGAAGAATTTCATTGTAACTTGTTAGGTTGACTCCATATAATGCCTAGATGATGACATTCCCTTTTGGTCGTGATTGGCCAACTGTGACGGCTACAGGTGCCCAAAGCCCGAAAACCTTGAGCACAGTCTACAGGTCATATTTATGAAGGGGTTTCATTGTAACTTCGTAGGATCACTCCAGATGAGCATTTCCCTTTTGGTTGCGATTATTCAACCACGATGGCTGCCGAAGCCCGAAAACCTTTAGCACAGTCTTCAGATCATATTTATGAAGGGATTTCATTGTAACTTGGTAAATTGACTTCATATAATATCTAGATGAGAACGCCCCCTTTTGGACACGATTGGGCAACTGTGACTGCTACATGGGCCCGAAACCCGAAAACCTTGAGCACAGTCTGCATGTCATATTTATGAAAGGATTTCATTGTAACTCCGTGGGATCACTCCAGATGATGCCCAGATGAGAATGTCCTCTTATGGTCGCGATCATTCAACCATGATGGCTTTCCGAGCATAAAACCGAAAAACTTTAATACAGACTACAGGTCGTATTTGTAAAGGGATTTCGAAGTAACTTAGTAGAATGACTCAGTATAATGTTGAGATGAGGACGTCCCCTTTTAATTGCAATCGGTCAACCGTCATGGCTACACAGGCCTGAAGCCCAACAACCTTTAGCACAGTCTACAGGCCATATTTATGAAGGGATTTCAATGTAACTTGATAGGATGACTCGTTTTGGAATAATTTCACTGTAACTTGGTAACTTTCGTTGACGTACGTTAACTGTGAGGACCACATACATTAACTGTGAGGTCATATTAACCCACCCCTCCGCCCTTTAGTACAGTGTACACCTCATATTATTTTTATTAAAAACATAGCATACAGGGAACGGAAGTTAACATATTCCCAATTATCACAATTCTTGTCTTATTTTTTAATCCTTTCATAAGCATTGAACATTATCCTTTTCGTCAAACACAACACACAGACAAGTTAAGCTACAATGTCATTGGCACTTTCATTGAGTGTGGTGTGATAATTTTTAGCGTAACTTGACAAAGTCAAGATAAGCTATTGCCATCATGCATGTGGAAGTTTGTTAGTTTGCGAGTCTGTTTGCATTTTCTTTAGCACGGGCTACATCCCGAAGTTCTTGTCCGATCATCACGAAGTTTCATTTGCAGGTTCGAGGTCATATGTAGATAAGGACATCCCATTTCGGTCGCTATCGGCCAACCGTGATGGCTGAATGGGTCCGAAACCTGGAAACTTTTAGCACAGTCTACAGGTCGTATTTATGAAGGGATTTAACTGTAACTTGGTAGGATGTTCCCGTATAATGTCTAGATGAGAATGACCTATTTTTGTTTGGGTTCAGTCAACTGTGACGCCCGCAGGGGCACGTTACCTATATTCCTTTAGCACAGTCTACAGATTGCATTTTGAAGGGATTTTACTGTAAAATGGTAGGATGACTCAGTATAATGTCAAGATGAGAACATCCCATTTTGGCCGTGATTGGTCATGCATGATGGCCGCACAGGCCAAGATTCCTTTAGCACTGTTTACAGGTTGTTTTTATGATGCGATTTTATTCTAACTTGGGGGGGGATAACTCGGTATGATGTCCAGATGAGACTGTCATATTTTGGTCGTGTTCGGTCAACCGTCACTTACCGGACCGGCAAGTGACCTAGATTCCTTTAGCAAAGTCTACGAGTCATATTTATGAAGGGATTTCATTATAACTTGGTTGGATGTAGGGACATGTGAATTGTCGATTTTGATCGAATTGATTTTTTGAAAGCGGATCGAATTTCGAATCGAACTTCGAATCGAATCACAGTTAATGAATACGTCATCAAAAGAAAAGTTTTATTTTGAAAATAATACCCTCCATTATTAAAAGACAGTTATGTAAAGTGAATTTTTTGCTTCACCACTTCCCACACTATAAATTGAGATACAAACCAATATACTAGGTATTGATTGAAACAATTTGAATTGTTGACTTAAAAGCTTCGAAACTGCAGCAATAAACATTTTAAATGAACCTGGATGATAGGGCTGATACCTCACTTTTATCGCATGTTTTCTTGAAGAAAAAAAAACTTGTTTCAAATCAGATTGACTATTCAGTTGTGAAGTCATTTGTTCTAAAATGTGGAATTACTAAAATGAAATTATAATTCAATGCTGAGTGGAGTCGATCTGCTTGTAAATTAACCCTTTGCCCAACGTAACCTTCAAAACCGGCCAGCGCTATTCTCAAAAATCGCCAATTAATTTTCATTATTTTTTCATTTTTTGTCTCAAAGACATAGGTTATGACCCCTCATTGGAACGAGCTCGTCGAGCTCGTTCCAACGAGGGGTCATAACTTATGTTTTTGAAATAAAAAATGAAAAAAATTAGTTATTCAAGAATTTTTTTCAAGTGTCGTCTGCTTTTCATGTTAGGTAAAGTATTAAAGCCTGCTGTAAAGTATTAAAGCCTGCTCTACTTCTCTTTATTAGTTTAACTGGCTGAAAGTCAGGGTGAGCTATTCTGATCACTTTTTGTCCGTCGTCTGTCGTCCGTTGTTATTATTAGAGTTATTGGCCTTGAACTTCTGAAATACATGTAACAATTTTTCAGAGTTTTTTCAACATACATTGGGATAATTGGCCGATTTCTGGTATGTGATTTTGTCGTGGGTATCTAAAAATCAAGTTTGAATTTGGTCCTGGAAGGATGATTTTTTGACGAGTTTGACCTTGAACATAGTTTATGTATGATGTGAAAACTTACAAAATCAGTTTTCTGGACTTTCTGTTGGCTAATGGTGGCATACATGTTGTACTAACACATCTACTTTATACAGTGATACCTTGTTAACCCTTTACTCAACAAATGAGCCACATCCACCTGCAATTAAAAATATTCTTCTTTTATTTTTTTTACACAATTTCAACTCGTGTTTGGGCTTTATTGGGACAATTAAATACCTTGGTATTAAGGACCTGCGAAGTAATGATTTTGATTGAATCGAATTGATGAAAACCAATTGAATTTCTAATCAAACTTTGAATCGAATTACAGTTGAAGGGGGCGCGGTGGCGTTGCAGTAACCATTTCTCGTCAGATCACCGAAGTTAAGCAACGTCGAGCCCGGTTAGTCCTCGGATGGGTGACCGTCTGAGTGATCGATTCGGACTCCCACGTTGTGTCCTTGGGCAAGGCACTTAACCCCGATTGTCCACATGGGGGGCACGATGACGCCGTGTACTAAGGCGTACTGTACGTCGATGGTGCGCATGTCTTCAACCAATCTGCACCTGCCTGTGCAGCAGTGTGGAGTTACGATGTGGGGGGGGGGGGGGCTGGCAGCTGCTTGTCGTTGCTCGGTGGTTCTCTCTGGGTACTCTTGTTTCCTCCACCCGTAAAACTCTCACAGTCACGATTAGCCATTGTGCATAAGTATGTGACCTTAAACACCAATAATTAAATAATTATTACAGTTGATGGATACATCAAAAGAAAAGTGTTTTTTTTTTTCAAAATAATAACCCCGATTATTAAGAGACACACAATCATGTAGAGTGCATTTTTCGCTTCACCACTTCCCACACTATAAATTGAGATACAAACCAATATACTAGGTATTGATTGAAACAATTTGAATTGTTGACTTTATAGCTACGAAACAGCAGTAATAAACATTTTTAAACAAATCTGGCTGATCGGGCCGGTACCTCACTTTTATCAAATGTTTTCTTGGAAAAAAAACTCATTTCTAATTGGATCGACTCCATTCGGTCACGAAGCCATTTGTTTTAAATAAAAAGCAGAATGACTGACAGGAAACGATAATTCAACGCCAGTAGTAGTGCTCTCACGTTTCACCCCCCAGTTGCCGGACCTCGGTGCCGGACCTCGGAAGTGACGTCATGTCACGTGACCTAGTGGCTCCATGTTGTGTTGTCATGGTAACCCGCGTGAGCGGCCATCTTGTAACGTCATCTCCATAGTGATACGTGGTGTGAGTGCGCATGCGCAGCGCGTTGTTAGGGTGATACGTGTTTCCGTCGTCCATTTTGTATACTGGAGGTCGCCATCTTGGTTTCTATGGTAGCACGTGATTGCTATGTTACCCAATTTTTCTGCAATAAGACGGGGTATGTTTTGAGGGTGTGTTCCTTTGTAGAAAAGTAAATCTAATTACCACAAACAACCCGACAATCTCTCCAAATCACCAAAATCTATCCCAACTTTTACTATTTCGAATTCTTTCAGAATTCTCTTCTTCTATCTATATATGTAATAGTTTATGTCTACCTAGCCATGTTCCTTTGACTGGACTATACTCCAGTAGCGTAGAAGAGCCTATTAGTTGGAACAGTTTTGCTTATTATTACTATATTTAGCAATTTCTGGTCTATTCTTGTTAGTTCTGACCCTATTCCACGTACTCTTGTTGTTTCATATATCTAGATCATTTATAACCAATCAGATTGCTTAATTTCTCATAATCTGTATGAAGAGTTATCTCCCTTCTGCATAATAAAAGCCTATATCTAATGGCAATATAGGGCATATTGTGTCACATTGTGCCTTTTCACATAAGCACATATGACAAAAAGGGATTCTCCAGTAGGCATCCTCGATAGGTATCCTCAAATAATACAATACCAGGCCAAAGGTATCCTCAAATACCCGTATGTGCCTATGTGATAGGACACATTGTGTCACATTGTGCTTTTTCACATAAGCACATATCGGCACATAAAGCATGTGCCTTTGTGCTAGGGCACATTGTGTCACATTGTGCTTTTCACATAAGCACATATGACAAAAAAGGTATTCCATAGCCACAGGTGTTTTCAAAAAGGGGTGCTAAAATTGGGGTGCCTGTGGATATTGCCATTGGATATAGGCTTTTATTATGCAGAAGGGAGATAACTCTGCACACAGATTATGAGAAATTAAGCAATCTGATTGGTTATAAATGATCTAGATATATGAAACAACAAGAGTTCTTGGAATAGGGTCAGAACTAACAAGAATAGACCAGATATTGCTATATACATAATAATAAGCAAAACTGTTCCAACTAATAGGCTCTTCTACGCTACTGGAGTATACTACAGAACAAAGGAACATGGCTAGGTAGACATAAACTATTACATATATAGATAGAAGCAGAGAATTCTGAAAGAATTCGAGATAGTAAAAGTTGGGATAGATTTTGGTGATTTGGAGAGATTGTCGGGTTGTTTGTGGTAATTAGATTTACTTTTCTACAAAGGAACACACCCTCAAAACATACCCAGTCTTATTGCAGAAAAATTGGGTAACATAGCAATCACGTGCTACCATAGAAACCAAGATGGCGGCCTCCAGTATACAAAATGGACGACGAAAACACGTATCACCCTAACAACACGCGCTGCGCATGCGCACTCACACCACGTATCACTATGGAGATGACGTCACAAGATGGCCGCTCACGCGGGTTACCATGACAACACAACATGGCACCACTAGGTCACGTGACATGACGTCACTTCCGAGGTCCAGCACCGAGGTCCTGCAGCTGGGGGTGAAACGTGCGAGCACTACTACTAATGCCAAATAGTCGATCCGCTTGTAAATTAAAGTCTGTTCTACTTCTGTTTGTATAATAATCAGGGGAATTCTTTTAAACTGTTGCATTTGACGATGTACCCAGAACAATCCCCGATATAAAAGAATGTGATCATGCTAATGAACATATCAGGGGTGGCGCCAGGGATTTCTCGACAGGGGGGCTGACCTCTCCGACAGGGGGCTATTACATTTGACCTCCCAAACGAAGGAAAATGAGTGAAAATTGGTAAATTGGAGAACCAAAATAGAAGCAAATTGAGTATGTTTGCTGATTATTTAACCCTTTACCTGACCTGAAAAACAGACGACACTTGCAAAAATAATTCTTGAATAACTAATTTTTTTCATTTTTTGTCTCAAAAACATAGGTTATGACCCCTCGTTGGAACGAGCTCGTTCAAACGAGGGGTCATAACCTATGTTTTTGAGACAAAAAATGAAAAAAATAATGAAAATTAATTGGCGATTTTTGAGAATAGCGCTGGCAGGTTTTGGCCGTTACCTTAGGTAAAGGGTTAAAGAAAACATATTATAATAAGGTCGGGAAATATTTCATCTATAATGCCAGTTTGACGAACTACATTAAGGAATTTCGTGAGAATCACTATTCTCTATCAAAGTTCCAGAGCTGCACGGGTTCGAGACTGACAAGACGAGATATCTACATTCGATTGTCGGAAATTTCTCGTGAAGTCGGGTTTACGAGACTCTCCGACGGACTGACTAAAAATCTCCGACAGGGGGGGGGGGGGGGGTGTACCTAGCGACGGGGGGGGGGGGGGGGTAGAGTTACTCCCCCCCCCCCCCCCGGCGCCACTACTGGGAAGAGGAATTTGAAAAGTTAGAAAGAGAGTGTCAAACTTATAAGCAATATTTTCAAGAACACCTAAAACTGAATGAAAGAATGACGAAAACATTTGTAATTGAAAACTCCGAATCCTCGGATGAGATATTAACACCAACATGTAAACCATTCCCAGACTGTTTGGAAGAATGTGCCACCCAAATAACCACAGTACAGTTAAAACTAGAAGTCCTGTCATGAAATGCGCACAAATAGAACGTTGATATGCGCGTTAATGTGCGCGTTATGGCCCATGTAAAGCTATCAAATTCTGGACATATGGCCTGTGAGTAGTATAGCTCGCACGTTTGAGGGATTGCCGGATCTCATCGCCGGATCTCGTGTGGCGTCATATCCGACAAAGGGGGGGGGGGGGACTGGACCTCTCCGACGGGGGGGGGGGGGGGCTATATCCCCCTCTGACCCCCCCCCCCCCCTGGCGCCACCACTGGAACATATAATTTATTGAAGTTGAACAGCTGAATAACTTTACAAAGTTCGAAAGTTAATTTTTTTTTATAAATGGTCACTTGGTCATAATGCACAATAAGTTGAAATGAACAGTTGCAGCGTTAAGTGTTTATAGCGATGTAGCTACAACTGTTGTAAGTACATCACTACAAACACTGTTACCGCTACAAATCAGTTGCGTTTCTTAAAGTGTTCAGAACAATACGCAATATAAAATAATGTGATCAATTACTATCTGTAAACATTCACGGTTTTGGCCGAAGAATATTCAAATTTCTGATTTCAAATCGAATCGAATATTTACTTTTGAATTGAACTTTGAATGGAATTTTGAAATTTTGCAGGAGCCTAGTAGGATGACTTGTTTTGGAATGATTTTACTAGAACTTGGTAACTTTGGTTGACACATGTTAACAGTGAGGGACACATCAATCCAGGCCTCAATTCTTTACTACAGACCACAACTCAAATTATTCATATTAACTGGTTGAGGGCTACATTATTTTTGGTGATATGAATTTGTTCAGCAAAATTTGTTTTATTACAAATTATTGAAGAGTGCCTTCAGGCACTCTTCAATAATTTGTGATAAAACAAATTTGTATCATCAAAATATTATTTGTGTTTGATTGAATATGAAACATGAGCAAGGAAAAAGATGGCTTTTGCTCTGGTACCCACAAATTTCTCAAAAGCCCTGATAGTGGCTTCTAGCACTCAACCAGTTAAAAACGTAGCAGCATGTAGGGTACCAAACTTAACATATTCTCAGTTATCACAATTCTTGTCTTATTTCATAATCCTTTCATAAACATTGACCATTATCCTTTTCATCAAATACTACACACAGTCAAGTTAAGCTACAGTGTCATTGACACCTTCATTTGTCTCAAAAACATTGGTTATGACCCATCATTGGAACGAGCTCGTTCCAATGAGGGGTCATAAATGAAAATATAATGAAAATTAATTGGCGATTTTTGAGAATAGCGCTGGCTGGTTTTGGCCGTTACGTTGGGTAAAGGGTTTAAACAATTTATTTCCAAACAGTCGACCATCAAACGATTAGTGTTTTTAACAAATAAACATATAACCACTGGCGAAGCCGGGGGGGGGGGGGGGGGGTCTGATGGGGCGCATAGTGAAACTCCACTACTATCACTATCCTCATAGTGAAACTCCATTACTACCACTATCCTCGTAGTGAAACTCCACTAGTGCCACTATCCTCATAGTGAAGCTTAATTACTACCACTATCCTCATAGTGAAACTCCATTACTACCACTATCCTCATAGTGAAACTCCATTACTACCACTATCCTCATAGTGAAACTCCATTACTACCACTATCCTCATAGTGAAACTCAACTACTACTACTATCCTGATAGTGAAACTCCACTACTACTACTATCCCCATAGTTCATCCTTCTCTTTTTTTTTGATGAATTATCTTCACTTCTTCCAAATTTATAGACTGAGTTTTTTGTTATTTCATTTAATTATTTAATTATTTTGTTATAATTTATTATTTATATTTTTTGTTTGTTTTCTTCTTCCCTATATATAGTGTGACGAGCATGTTGTTAAAAATGGTTTTCGATCCTTAAAATGGTCAAAAACCACGACGAGTTTCTACACTAATGCAAATCGTTCAGGATGTCTTGGAAATGATCACCCACCGACCATATCTGGTAACGTACAGACACAAGTGTCCACAGATGACTTGTTCATGAGATTGTATACGTTCTGTGTTATAATTGATGCTTTCCGACTTCAAATAGGTTTTTAATTCTTCGGGCGGTGGGATCCCGAAGCTATCGAAATAATAATTTCTTCTAACGTTCTTGAACCATGCAATCCAGTGCGTGCCTTCACTCCATAAATCGTCCAGATTCAAAATGCCACGTTCGTTCGATCGGCTACCGTTATTAGGTAAGGCATCTCAAGAAAAGATGCCATGGAAATGTTTTATTTTCTCAACTCAAGTTGGACATTTATTTGGTAGTATGACACCTTCTACGGATATGTTCATAATTTTTTTTTTTATTATTTATTTATTGTTCAATTAATGGGTTTTTTTTCTCATAACTTGTCCTATGTCCTTATGCATTACTCCCCCCTTGATTTTTTTAGGGACTGTCGACTTTTGTAGAATAATGAACTAGAACCAACATGTGTATTCCATCAGGTTGAATGAGTCGTTTGTGGTCGTCTGCCGACAAGGCAACCTTATTCAATACCTAGGTGCACACTTCGTGTTTGTCGCTCTGAATCATAGACAATTTCATAAAAACGATTGATTTTTGAACCAACACTTTTTGTACTCGTCGAAAGTGACGTCATTTTTCACCACCTCTCTCTTAATACCATTACATTTCTTCACGCAGTCTCGTCAGCAGTCACGGTGTAAGTATACATTCTGGCCTTTAACCCAATAAATTCGACTATCTACCATCTAAATCATCCTTGAATTGTCCGGGCACCTTCTTATTTACTCCCGTCGGAATTTTCGATTCGTAGTCGGCGGGATAATTGCTAGTGTCGAACCGCTCCGACACTTCGGGAGTTATGTCTCAGTAGAAAGTAGATTTCGTAAGCCAAACTACCCATGTCGGTGAACAGTAACCTGACTCTCGGGAATTTATTTCTTGATGTACTCATAGTGAAATCGATACCTCAGACTCTTCCTGATATCCATTACGCACATTCCCAAATAGGAGGGTTTGTCGAATATTAAATAGGTCTTCTTTATGAGTACGGCCACTAGATTTTCGTCGAAATTGCTTCGATATTGGTAGTTGGGTTTTGCCACATATTTTCTAGCTTGTTCTTCCAAACCGCCGAGTCGAACGTCAGAACTGTCCCTGGTGTTACACGAGTGTTGTGGTCTACGTATTTTTTCATCCCGTTGTCCTCATCGAATCGAATGATGCAATGTATCTTCGTAAGTCTCATACCATAATCTATGTACAATTTCAGATTTTCGCAGCAGGCCACGTACTTGTGTTTGTCGCAGGGACGTAGCAACAGGGTGGGTGGGGGGGGGGGGTGCCACCCCCAATCCTGTCCAAAATTTCTTATAGTTAGGAATTCGGAGGGTAAATCATGAGTAGCTGGAAATTCCATCCATCTGGATTTTAGATCTCGTTTGGTGATGCGGATGTCTCCTTTATTTCCCAAAATTCCAACTCCGTTTCAAATAGACAAAAATTCCAACTTTTACTATTTACAACTACAGTGTACGCAATATCAAGCTTCATAAGTATGCACGTCATTGCATGATGTCAGTCGGTACGAGATTTCTATAGTACGTTTACTTATCATAATAAAAAAATCCTCGAAATTCACTTCAAGAAAATCACATCATATAAAATCGTAATCCTGAGTTAATTCCATCATTCACAGTTACAAAATGATGAAACATCGAAAATTGATAATTCTTGCACAAAACCTGATTTAATGTATGGAGAGCGTGAATTGCTCAAAGTTCTCAGCTTGAGCATTTATTTAGTACATATTCAGTTCCCAGAATAATACCAAATAATAATAACCTGATAATTCTATCATAAATATGTTGGCATTTCAGTTAATAGAATCAATTTTATGCCACCTTTCATGACTTTATTTTCAATGTTTTTCTCGGTAGTGAATTTTCAACTACGGGGAGGGACCAGCAGGTCCCTCCCATAGTTGGAAATTCACTACCCTACACCTCCCCACCCCAATCGGAAACCTCTAGCCACGTCCCTGGTTTGTTGTTCAGATTGGGAATGAGCTTGCTGACTTTGTTCACTTCCACCTGTTCTGGAGTTTGGGGGTACTGGAGCTAGGGTGTACTGGAGTGGGAGGTACTGGAGCTATGGGGTAATCGTTGTGCCCGTCGCCCTGTGCCTCGGGATACTCCAAATCGAATTCCAGCAGGCACGGATAGTGCCTCCACTTATCCATCTCTTTTTCCTCGACCCATCGGAAATTGCCAACGGGTAACGGATGTGATATCACGAATCCGTAGAGATTTAGGAGGGTCCATCGCCTCATTGTCGAACTCGATGCATGGAAGCATAGATATCAGATAGAAGACTAGATCGGCAGTCCCCATTCGATTGGCCAATGGAAAATGAGGCAATCGTCCGCCATTGCTCGTCAGGGCAAAAACGTAAACAATACAACGTGTGTGAATGGGAAGACGGTGTACGGTGTGTTGATAAATCATAATTAAATATTCAATCATACATAAAATTGATTGACAAGTGACGACCAATGGAACCGATGGATAAAAGAACCATTTCGTGTACTTTGGGACGGCGGTGCCTTGTTTTGATGCAGTAAATCGCAATTCATTGGAACGACAGAAGACGTTTCCAAACTTCGCAGCAGTGGCACTATCCAGAGTTTTGCGTTAAAATTCAAGCCTCAAAGGTACGTTTATAAATTATATTAAAATTTCACAAAACATTGGCATTTAATAGTTTCAAATCCACTGTGTTAATAGTTTATGTATTTCGAGACTAATTAGTAATCATTTGATTGACACGTGTATATTTTGATATCAGCAGGGGAAGGGTCCTACTAAACACTGAGGAATACCGAGAGATATCAAGGTGAAGAAAAGTAAGTACAGGTCGTTTAAAAGCTATGTGTGCGGACATAAAATCTAGTCGTTTGAAGCAATATACGTGAAATAACCATTGATTTATTCGAGTAAATGCAAGATTTACAGACCGATGCATCGTCGAAACTGCCCTCCAGTATTTAGTTGGTAGATTGGTAATTATTAGCCTACCTGGGTTTGTGGATAAAGCACAGAAAAAGCTAATTGGGTATCATAACACAAATCACTGTAATATTTGATAAAAATAAAACTCCCATCAGCTGTTTTCCAGATTCTGGCAGCTCTGCAGTTTGTGGTTTTCTTTTCAACCATTCCCACCCCTATAATCCTATTTTCCTTCTGTTCGGTATACCTCAGTGTTTAGTATTACCTATGAGCCAAGATTCGTTCTGAGGTAATTTTGTCTCAGTCTGGCACTAAAAATTGATTGAAAGTTGATGTGCATTTTAGGGTCGGGGTAGTTTTGTCCCAGGAAGTTTCATCCCCTAGTTAGTGGGAAGTTTCGTGCCCGGGACGTTTTGTCCTCTGGAGAGGACGAAACTTCCCAATTGAATGGTAAATTGTATAGAATTCTGACATTTTTAAAAAAAATTTAATCAAGTACTATCATGTTTATATATTAATTAGCAAATCAATCGGCTTAAATGAATATGCAAAATATATTGCGTTCCTTGTAGTTATTGTGGATACGACATTGAATTTAATATACAGGGAGTTGTTGGTTCACGAAAGCCCAATGATTTTTATTTTGTGACAATTTATTGGCGGATTCACTCATAAATTGTCACAAAACAAACTTCATGCAAGAACTATTTTTTCCGTAGATTCGCCACTGTATTTAATATACGGGGAGTTGGTTCATGCAAGCCCAGTGATTTTTATTATCTTAACTACAAAACTTGCAATGAATCAGGAGTCTGCAATTTATATATACGACAAACTGACAGGCGAATCATCTGCTGTTGATTTCATTCAAGATGAAAGGTATCTATACATTACAAAATTAATATTCACCAATAAGTTGTCACAAAACAAATTTAATGAGCTTGCCGCTGCTTGCATGAACCAAGTCCTCGTATAAAATGTTGTATGCGTGTTCATTAAATTTGTTTTGCGACAAATTATTGGTGATTATTAATTTTCCATGTGAAAAATGTTAGATTTTTCATCGTGTTATATTTTTACTGCATGTTCTTTTATTGTTATCAGTGCTTTTAACCTGTGAATCATTGAATAAAAATTGAATAAAACGTGATTAATCAAAAGATACTATTACTTGTACCTAGCCTTACAATCCCATGCCAGTCCTAAGCTTATTATTTAACAAGTAATGAGGACAAAACTTCCTGGGGACGAAACTTCCCACTAACTGGAAACGAAACACTTCCCGAGGACGTAACATCCCGATCCCCAAACAGCACAGACTGATACTTGGCCGATAGTAAAAGGAATGCATTTATTTATTATTTATTTATTGGTGTTTAAGGTCATATACTTTTGCACAATGGCTAATCATGACCACAGCATGGAGATGAAGTCACAGGCAGTCAATTGTTTATACCCCATGCTGCCTACATGTATTTTAGAGGACTCGCACCCCAAGCATCAGTGACTGGGTCCTATTTTACCAGTCAGTGAAAAAGAGCTTGCTTGCCACAGTAAACAAGCACTGCTTCACTTCCCGGGGTTCCCACAGGGGAAAAGGAATGCATAGTTGACACATAACATACAGGTGTCTGTAGAAATAAACAAGTCACTCGGGCAGCCCTTTATCTCCTTATCTTTGACTTGAAGTATAGAGATTATCTAAATAAAAAAATTTTGAATGTTTTTTTCTGTGGCGCCCCATACTCTTTTACCTTTACAGTATACGATTATCTTTCTTATAATTTGTTTTTCATTGTTTTATACTTGTTTGAAATGTGTGATATTGCTTGAACTTGGCTACACCTTTTTATGTTGTTAACACCGCATATTGTTTAATTGGCTTCTTTAAGCATTTTCTAAGTAAAATATTTTCGAAACGCGTGCCATAATATTTTAATTTAATGAATTATAAGGAAAGCATTGTTCATATTAATTTATATTTTAGTACAAATAAATACATAATTATTTTCTTCATGATTTACTTTCAGGATTCAGGAATTTGAATGGTTGGTCGTAGACCACTGGGGCCTAAGCTACCCCCAAAATGTTTTACCAGATTTGCTTCTTCTACTGCCTCAAGACAGCAGTTAAAAAAATAGCCACACTTTACTTTCCAGTACCCACAAAGACCAACAGCCATTATGACTAAAGCCTCCTTTGCTTCCGGTTGTATGTCCCATCCCAATTTGTTGGTGCCATTCCCAAACTCTGTATGACCAACAAGGGACTTTGATGATGGGTCCCACTCTACTTTTTTTCTTATTGACATTCCATCAATCAGCGAAACTGATATTGGAATTCATCTTCAGACCTTGCATTTTTCAACTGGTGAGTTACCGGTTTTGAAAAACTGGGTTACTTTCAATCGCTGAAAGCCATTTTCTTATTGTTCTGGTTGCTGGCAAGGATGATAAACTTTTGCATATTCATGTGGTAACATCGTATGGGTGGTCCAGCTGTGAACAAATTAAATATTCATTTGCTACCAGAAAAGCGGGCCTGGAATTCAAGATTGTACTTATATTCACTGTATAATAATTCAACATAGTACACACCGTCATGGTTCGTACAGGTCCTGGAAAATAAAAAAAATATTTTTCCGGACCCAGAAACCTTGGGAAAATGGGAGGAAAATGCTGGACAAGTCCTAAAAAATGACTGCAGTGACCAACCCGCATCAGTTAAAAGTCATAGAAACTGTGTAAATGTATCCAAAATGGATAAATGTTTAAATGTAAATGAATAAATAAATGTATCCATATCATCAGCAAAAAACATTCATTCATTTTCAATTTTAAACCCATTATCTTGCATAATTAGGCAGTGACATTAATTATTCCCCCCCCCCCCCCCCCCCCCAAGTCACAACAATTTCATTTTTTTTCCCAAACCATATCTCATGATCCTGGTCAGCTCTTTCCAATGGGGGGGGGGGGGGGGGGGGGGGGGGGGGGGGCATAAGCTATGGTTAGGAAGGAAAAAATATCAAAATTTGAATATTGATTTTTTTTATTTTGTGTAGGCCAATTTTCCAATTCATTAACTAAAGGTTTAACAGGTAGTAAAGATCAAGTCATCACTTGCATGAAGTCCAGATGAGGAACCTGTCTCACATACAGCATCATACATATATATATATTGTATCATCTCATTTCTTTTGCATGAAATATTTTTGGATTACCCGGTATGTGCCATGATTTGTTCTGGAAGAATATGACACAGGTCTGGAAAAGTCGTGGAATTTTGTCCATCCAAAAGTGTACGAAGCCCAATGATATGATGTTCAGGCCAGAATAACTAGAATAGACAGCTACTGGCACTTAGCTGAAAAATTGTGCAGCTTGGCTGTCCATTAGGATCTTGGCCCTTTTGTAACAGATTCTACTTCATTTGGGATACCATGTAGCCATGAAATAGAGCTGCAAATTTCTGATATGTGATAATGATCTATGACCTTAGCTGTGGAAAGTTACACTAAACCCTAGTCAAACAAGCCATCTAAACCACAGCTTATGACATCCTCACTGGAACGAGCCCTACAAGCTCATTCCAATGAGGGGTCATATCACAGTTTCAACAAAAGTTTCAGATCTTTGGAAAAAAATTTGGAAGTGTCGTCTCTACTTACAAGCATTTAACTCAGGGTATTTGATAACTGGATTCGCATCGCAAAATGCTAGTCAAAAATGGCCAAATGCTAACCATTTTTCTTTCATATTGGCTTTATATTCACTATTTATCATCATTTTTTGAAACCAAGATGGAAACTGCTAATCAAATTTTTAAAAACAAAAAATACCCTGTTAACTCTTTTCATGCTGTTGGTGGATTTTCCTGCACAGTATAGAATTTCATTTGTCACTGAAATAAGGATAATTTGGGCAATTTTACAAATTAGTCAAAAGTTTCTCTGGTAAAATGAATGGATTTATTCACCACCGATTTCTGAAGTTAAATTTGGATGAATTTCATTAAATCTCATCATGGCTGCTTTGAAGCAGGCAGCCATGACTAGATTTGATGGAAAATGTCTGAACAACAGGGGAACAAAACACCCATTCACATTTAATTTTAAGGTCTAGTACATTCAGTCTTTGATGTAACCACAATTTAATTTTTCTCTTTTGTAATTTCTATTGTGTCATTGACTTCTTAAACACATAAGGTAAAAGTCAAAATATGTTTTAGAATAACTGCTAAAAATGTGTATTAAGTTGAAATAAATGTTAACATTTTATGATGAGTCAGTTTTCTGTAAGTACTTACAGGACTCAAGACACCAGTCAAATACTTCCTGGAACAGTTAACCATTATAAAAATAATTTAAGCTGTGGGTACAGTGTCAGGTAGTGTTTGCAGAACTTGAGACCTGAATGTTACTTCCTGTTTTGTTTGAACCCATGCCTGCACTTGCTGATTGCCCCTCCATTGGCCAAGACCCTATCCCACTCTCCCAACACAGGTCTGGTGATTAGTTGAGAGAACGTAGAAATGGTGGTTGGTTGAGAGAACACAGAACTGGTCAAGGGTTGAGAGAACCATTAACTGGTCATTGGTTGAGAAAACACAGAACTGGTCACTGGTTGAGAGAAGACAACTGGTCACTGGTTGAGAGAACACAGAACTGGTCACAGTGCTGGTGAATGAATGATGATTGGTTGAGAGAACACAGAACTGGTCACTGCTTGAGAGAACACAGAACTGGTCAATGCACTGGTGATTGGTTAAAGAAATGGTGATGATGATAATTGTTTAAGATGTAGATGTCAGAGATTCCTATCCATCTTATCCACCCTTACCTACTTCTTGGGTTTAGAGGGTGTGTGGCTCCTTCTCCTTCCTCCAGGTGTTTTGGTGGGCCTTGCGTAAATTAGATGTTTAGAGGAGGTACAGGTGTTTTTGCTGATTCAGCATTTTTAATACTGTGTATAATGGGAAAGTTGGATTCTCATTATTCAGAAACTAGCCAGTTCAATTCAGAAAAATTATATACACAATATTAGTGGGTGTTAGCCTTTCAATTTTGTTCACTTAACCCTTTACCTAACATGAAAAGCAGACGACACTTGCAAAAAAAATTCTTGAATAACTAATTTTTTTCATTTTTTGTCTCAAAAACATAGGTTATGACCCCTCATTGGAACGAGCTCGACGAGCTCGTTCCAATGAGGGGTCATAACCTATGTTTTTGAGACAAAAAATGAAAAAATAATGAAAATTCATTGGCGATTTTTAAGAATAGCGCTGGCCGGTTTTGGCCGTTACGTTGGGTAAAGGGTTAAAATGTCTCATCACCAGTAGGAAGGGGATGAAGGAGAAGTAACCTAAACTTAAAAAACATTTTCTCATGATCCAATTGCTCAACGTAGTGATTCCATGTTTGTTATACAGCTTCTTTTTTGAGGCCAAGATCTAAGTTTGTTCAAATGAAGTAAGTTTGTGGAGCAATATTTGTAATCGTCCTGGGAGAGGCACGTTTTGGGGATAAAAAATGAAATATGTGTGTCAATATTTGTAGTTAGTCTGGAAGGAGTAGGATTTTTGTCACCACCTAATTTTTCACTATTCAAAATTCTTAGTCTGACTTCAACAAAATTTGATATGCTGTATTAGTGGGCACTAGGCAACAGGTATATTTGATTTAAGACGACAAAAATTAACTCAAGTTATTATGGGACTCAAAATGTACTCGAACTAGAAACATAATTTCAAATTTTTTTCTCAAGTACCCTCTAGAGGTGTGCAACGACGATTACTCTCCCCCCACTTCCTGTGCAAGTGCAAGATATGTGTGTTCCATGTGAGAAGGGCAGAAGGCCATGTGAGATAGGTACCTATCTCATATGACCGGCTTATTAGCATATTTAATGAGCTCAGGACTATTCAATCATCATACGTTCTTCTGTAAACAAACAACATGGTGTCACATTTTGGAAGTATTAGCAGATGAACATTTGTCGGAAGAAAACAGAAATAAAAACACAGATCGCAAAACCAAAAGACACTTTTGACTCTTTTATATGAATTTTTGGGTGAGTGCCATTATGAGTGGAGTGAGTTGCACGAAATTCCCGTCGAAAAGTCATGCGACCACATTGCAAAATTCATAATATGACGTCATCAGAATGTGTCAAATGTTCATTTCGCTACAAATCTCTAACCACAGTCTTGCCGGCTTAGGGAATTAATTTTGTGGTATATACAGAACTTATGTGCGCTTTTTCCGAGTGGCAAATCATTTTTTTTGGACAACAAAATTTTCGATATCGCTGCCCGTACCCCTGAATTACTTTTGATGACCTGAGGATGTTTTGGTGGGGGGAGAAGAATTATCCCTGATAGGGATGGGTTTGAGATTGGGAAATCTCATGCTCGGGACAAGATATTTGGTCCAGAGACTCAAGACACTCGGCAAGCCTTGTGTCTGGCCCAAATATTTTTCTCTTGGGTGAGATTTCCCACGTCTCACACCCTCACCCATCAGGGAAAATAATAATCCCCCATAGGTTGTATCAAGGGGCTCCATACATGTAGGCGAGTTCCACTTTTTACATTATGATTTAACTGGAAAAAAAAGCCACAATGCTTGGGACTATTTTGAGGGCTCCCGAGGGGCTCAAAGACTGACAAGGCATCGTATGAAGATTGCTTGCTTAACTGGTTGAGTGCAAAAAGCCACTGTCAGGGCTTTCAAAAAAATAGGGTACCAGAGCAAAAGGCAACATTTTTCTTGCTCATATTTCATATTTGGTCAAATGCAAATAATAGTTTGTTTATATAAATTTGTTTATCACAAATTATTGAAGAGTGCCTGTGAGCACTCTTCAATAATTTGTAATAAAACAAATTTTGATAAACAAATTTAGACCACCAAATATAATGTAGCCCTTAAACAGTTAATGTAGATTCATTGTAGGCCGCTGTTTATATGTCATTCTGTTTAAGAAGCGCATTTCAGTCCCATGAGGCCCTCTTGTATTCTTATAGTTCCCCTATATCCTATACATGTATGTACTATTGTAGTGATGCATTGAGTTCCAGTGAGCCACCCCCTGTGCTTGAAATCCTGACCCAGTCCATGACAAGTTACATAAGCACTAACATTTTAAATTTTACTTTTAGTAAATGTATGCTATGGCCCTGCAAAGCTGCAAGATTCAATTCGATTTTGAACTGGCCATCAGATTCGATTCAAATCACATTTTTCACAAATTTTACAGCCACTTCAAAGGTACGGCTCATGTTATACTGAAGTGTGGGCTTGTCCTTTTATCCAAAAAGACAAATACATTTCATTATAGACTTTTAATACAGGCCTCGCAATCTAGAAAATCAAGGAGTGCAAAACAATTGCCCTCCTCAAATTGCTTGGGCGTGCAATTACACCTGAAATTTTCAATGTAAACTCTTGTATGCTATTTTGGTTATTTTCACTTCAAGGTATTAATATAGTGACTGAAAGATTGTACTATATTCAGCTACATGGTGAAAAATTGGCACACAAATCTTGTCATTATTAAAAATGTTGCATTCAATTCTTATGTGACTGTGTCTTCTACACTCAAAATGTGACACAGAATGGGTCATGAATTATTGCGATCAATACAACATTGACAAATCGTCCCCTGAGTTCCAATGTGTTCTTTGTGCCATTGGGCACAGAGAATACATTGGAACTCGGGGAACGAAATGACAATATATTTTAAAGGCAGTCCCAAATAGGTCTGGCATTCCAGAAAATCAATATTTTTAGTAGGCGTGCAGCACTCCTAAAGAATGCCAGGCCTATTAATATGTCAATTTGTCAAATAATATTCAACATTTTAATGCTCGGAACTTGTTGAATGTCAAAGCAAAATCAATGAGATAACTTCATCTTATGGTGTTATGAAGAGAATGTTTGTTCACCTGACTTTGGTGTTTCATTCAGTCAGTGTGATCCTTGTTGATTTGATGTTCAGTTGAAGATCCCATGCTTAACACACAGCACACTCCAGAGTCTCATTTTGGGTAATATCTTTTATGTACTGCTGTGTCTGTCTGTCCGAGCTTGGGTCGGATGGTACATGCAACCTCTTGCAATGATCTTCACACAGTTTTAACAATCAGCTTTAAAAACTCAAAACAATATTTTAAAATATATATAAGTTAAGAATCATATCACCGAATACTACCAGTATAATTAAATTTGGTATCAAACTGTAAGCACATACTTCTTAACTGAAGAAGCACAATAAAAAGCATGGTCCCCAGTCAGATTTGAACTGACACCTTCTCAGCACATTCATGCCAAGATGCACTAACCATTATGCTATGGAGACAGAGCAGACCTTTATTCTCATGGTACCTATACTGAGTTGAAAATGGTCGTTGCCAATGTAATTTGGATAAAAGAGACCAATTTCTCTTCTTGAAAAAACAGGATGCTTTGATAAAAATGACAAATTGCCTTTGAGTGATCAAATTTTGGAATGGCCCCATCTTTTATGTATTTTTCCCTATTTATTTCTCGAACATCTGACAGGTCAAAATGTTTTCAGCAGAGGACATTAACAGGATTTGGCTGCCATTATTTATATCCATCATATAAATATTATATTATATCCATCAACTCGCCTAATCAGTAAATCTTTTTCACCCAATCGACCATCAGGGTACTTGTACCTCTGTGTGAGATTAAAATAACAAAATTCTTCCGGCACATATCAATATATATTTTAAGGTGATTATGGGAGGCTAAATTCACATCTATGATCTTTTAGTATTTGAATTTTTATTAATATCGGTAGCAGTTTTTAACTTTCAATATTGGTAAGTTCTGACAAATCAGAATTATAAAACATTAAACATATGTGAAAACAACTGAATTGTAGGAACAAGACAAAACCCTTCTATTTAAATTCAGTGGCTTGAGATTGAGCCACCATCTCATTTCTGCCATAGCCATAAATTTATTTATTGGGTTTTTATGACATTTTGAAGTCTTTCCACAGTCAGTGTCAGACAGTATTACAGGTGGAGGAAGCCCCCCAATATTTGGGACTCGCTATATAGCACACAGACTCATCTGACTGTACCATTGTGATTCCACTCAAGCAAGGGAGGAGTTGGACTAGGGAGGAGTTGACATGCATTGCTGAAGTTACTCAAGGACACAATTCGAGTGATTCTTCTAGTCTTGAGGACAGGGAGAAGGTGGGGCCTAGGAGTTCTGACTTCTGTGTAAAGCCTTCCCTCACTCTTTTTGAGTCACATTTCCGCAATATTGTTAATGTGAAAATCCGTATTTAGGACAGCTATGATATTTTTCACTGTGTGATACTTATAGCTATACTTTGATACGACCGTAATCTCATGGCCCACATTGCCATTGGCCGATGTTTACGTTTTGAGTGCATCGAAAAAGGGAAATACTGTTGAAAAATAACATCTAAATATCATAAATACCAATACTTTGTACCGATCGAAGCTCAAGCATAATTCTTTGGCTTGTATTGAATCTCGCCGCATAGTACAACCGATTACAACACGTGTGTTGGGCACTTTTATCATATTTGTTTTGTGTGACTACGGCCGTTGCCTGCGAATGCAGCTGACGCTTTTTGCCCTGACGAGCGATGGCGGACAAAAGCACACGTTTTGTCACGTGATTGCCGATCTAGTGTTCTATCCGATATCTATGCATGGAAGCCTTTAATTTGATACGTAACATTTACTACGTTTCTCAAATTTGAAATTTTTACGTACTGTGCTGTATTTTTTCGTCTATGTAAATCCCTTGCAGGTGAGTCGGGTAAATGCCGCTTTTCCATTAGCAAAGAAATCCCCCCAAAAACCCCAAACTGCAGTTTTTCTCATATTGATCGTGTTTGTTAGGTTTTCCTCCTTCAGTCGGCTTGTGACCAACGAGTTTTCTAAACTCGATAACTCTTAGAATGCCTGCTGGAATGACATCGTATTTGGTATGTAAGTGTATCTTACCGTTGTTATGTTCTCCTGAAATGTGATAGTAGTAATAGTCAGATCTCGGTCTCGGAATTTATATCATGCTCGAAAGTCGGTCATGTTCCACTCTCCTGAAATGTTAAAGTAATCTGATCTCTATCCCAGTACTTTCACGAATCTTTTGTTGAAAGTTTGTCATGGTCCACTCTCCTGAAATGTTAAAGTAATCTGATCTCTATCCCAGTACTTTCACGAATCTTTTGTTGAAAGTTTGTCATGGTCCACTCTCCTGACATGGGGAGGTAATAGTAGTTAGAACTCTGTTTCAGAACATTCACGAATTTCTTTCCGTACTTTCACTCTCATGGATGATGAAGTCACGGCAATTTTACACATTTCTATGAGAAATTTGCATGATAAAAAGAGGTTTTCTCAATAGCTTGCTCTCTCGCAGTACACTCGGTAAACTCTTACCTGAAAGTTTGTCATTGTTTCACTCTTCTGAAATGGGGTAGTAATTGCAGTCAGACCTCTACTCTTTCACAGTATATTCACACGTCTCTCTCACATTAATGTTTGATACATTCCACTTTCGTGGTAATAGCAGTCGGATCCCTCTATCTCAGTATATTCACGAATCACTTGCTCGAAAGTTTAGCATGTTTCACTCTCCTGAAGTGTTGTATTAATAGCAATTGGATCTCTATCACAGTATATTCACGAATCACTTGCTCGAAGGTTTTGTCATATTCCACTCCCCTGAAATATATATAGAGGTGATGGCAGTTGGATCTCTCTATCACAATATGTTCACGAATCACTTGCTCAAACGTTTGGCATGTTTCACTCTCCCTAAATGTTGTAGTAATAGCAGTCAGATCTCTCTATATCACAGTATGTTCACATATTACTTGCTAGAAACGTTTGTCATATTCCACTCCCATGAAATGTCGAGGTGACAGCTGTTGGATCTCTCGATCACAGTATGTTCACGAATTACTTGCTCGAAAGTATTGTCATATTGTTGTACTGGATGTCTTCCTGAAGTGTGTACGTAGGCATTTTTTGGGTTAATGCATAGGTGTAACATATTATCTCCCTTGATGCGTTCACCGGCGGAAATCTCCCTTTGCTGTTATTCAGTAATGTAGCTTCAGTGTGACACGACTCCAGTGTTAATCTCATCTTGGAATGTACTGTCAATGCTCAATTATTGAATCAGTGGTTTTATGTGGTTTTATCCAATTTTACCATACTGGCGACGAGGATGGGATTCAATTTCGTCACTTCTGCATTGGAAATATTATCATTTTTTAGAATTTTCTGATTAGACTGCTCTTGTCATTGCAAACTTTATCAAAGATATGAAGCGAATAAACATTCAAACTGCCACAGCCGAAGAGTTGCAGAAACTAAAGAATATTGATGAACGAATAGCTTACAAGTTGTTAAAATGTTGAGAAAGAAAATAATTTTTGGAATTGAGTGATTTAGAAAGAAAATCTGGTTTGCCGATTGAATATTGGTCGCATCTGTTGGTGAAAGGGCAAATAACGCTCACACTCCCATCATATGACGAAACGCCACGAAACTCAAAATGAATTCTTCATAGTGACTACTGGTATGGCTTAAAAATGCAGGAGGGCTGAAAATCGCTCCCCTTGCATGGCCCAGGGGAGCGATTGGCTCCCCTTAAGCTTACAAAAGCTAAAAGTGGCAAAATGAAGTTTTGCCATTTATGAATTCTGCCTTGTGGGCTTTGTACATTTTATTTAGTGTTGCTTACAAGGTAGTCTCTGTGAGACGGCTACACTGCCCCTCCCACACCTCCGGGCCTCGGTAAGGCCCGGAGGTGTGGGAGGGGCAGTGTGGGCGTCTTACATAAAGCACTAACATAGCAGAGATCTGAAAAGATGTGGGTTATTATTTTCTAAGGCCAGGCGGGCTAGTTTTCTCCCTCCTTAATTTTTTTAAGGCGAGCAGTAGGCGAGCGAATAATTCGCTCTCCTGAAAATGCCAGGTACTGATTTTGAGGGACATGGTGAAGCATTTAGAGGAGGAAGTAGAAAATAAAGAAAAATTATGTGAAAAGAACTATTGGATGGCTGTAGAAAATACCAATAGTGAACGGGAAGAATACACTACACAAAATTACATTCTTCAAGAAATGCATATAAAAGCATTGAAACAAATACAGAGTAAGTGGGAAGAGGCAGGGGTGGCGCCAGGGATTTATCGACAGAGGGGGCTGACCTCTCCGACAGAAGAGACATCATTTAAATTTCTCGGAATCCACATGGACGAAAATCTGAAATTCAAACAACATGTTTCAGTTGTTGGTTCAAAAATAAGTCGGGCGATTTTTGCTATAAATAGGGCCAAGAAATTTCTTCCCCAAAAAGCCCTAAGAGCCTTGTACTTCTCACTTATCCACAGTCATATGACTTATGGGATACTAGTTTGGGGACACTCAACCTCAACAAATAGAATTGTTAACATGCAAAAGAAAGCCATTCGCATTATAACAACGATGTCCTATAAGTCACATACTGACCCCCTTTTCAAAAGATGCGGTATCCTAAAATTCAAAGACCTTTATACACTGCACTCGCTCCTGTTCATGCATGATTGGTTCAACAACTACCTGTGTCCTTCTCTAACACATTCAGAATTTACAGGAGCCCCTCGGGCATGAACACTAGACAATCTGGGAAAATATACACATATAAACCAAGAACACGCTTTTCAGCTGAACTTCCGTTCCATACTTTCCCACGGGTCTGGAATGAACTTGATCCAGAAATTCAGAATCTGAGTAGGCATCTTTTTAAGAAAGCGATAATGGACAAGGCTCTAAATACATACACTACAGATGTGTCTTGTAATAACCCAGGGTGCCCCGATTGTACGCCTGTCACTTCTGGATCTCAGTATACCCAACATCCACAACACAGATAATACCTCCTTGTACTAATAAAAACGTGCTAATTTTTGATAATGCCGAATTCTTTACAAAGACTTTAGAGCAGCTTGCCACTGTCCTTGATGTCAGACCATTTACTGTTTCATATGGGAATGGCAGGAAGACAGCCTTCATGGCTATGCCATTTCCATGCAGTGTACATTTTATCTTTGTAGAAAATACCACATGCATATATATATATATACATTATGTAATTGTATACTGCAAATAAAGATATTATTATTATATATAACACTTGCAATTGTTAACTTGTTACATCATGTTCCTTGTCAGTCAGGCATTTCACAGGTTTTCAAATCCTTCTTCTTGGACGCGGTTGCACAAACTATGCGTCCGTAGGTATTGGGGAAGGTGGGCTTCCCAACATTGTCATACAAAAATGATACTTGTACCGAGTAATAGACGATTCGTATTGAAGTAATTATGTCTCTTGTAACACTCAACAATCACTCACTTTGCACACTAATAGCAACTACACACATCAACTTTTTCACCAATTCAGACATGTATGGAAGCGTATCTTTATGTAACTTCCACCTATTAAGTGGGTTAGTATTTATCCCAGCGTACGACAGGGCATTATACCTACTTATTTCTGTCATTGCGATGTCTGAATTGCTCGAATAACGTGACACGTATGCTCCAATCATGGTGCCAAGAAGAAGTCTTTTCTCTTCGCATGGTGTCAGTACTGTCTGATTCCCAACACCTGTCACCACAGAATCGCTTCCACAAATATCTGATGCCTGCGCTTTTATACACCCGATTAGGTCCGACAGTTCTGATGTCACCTTCAGTTTTTGCTTGCTCCTTGAATTCCTTGATTCCTGGCAGGTCGTTTACTTTCGTTTCCATGTGTTGCCCTAACATTGCTACAGCTGGTCCAACCGCCGATATTGTCACATACGAAGAGGAACTCATCCAAATTTTCACATGACATAAAATGGTCGCAGTAGTGAAGTTAGCTCGAAAGCGAGATTCTACTCAACTTTAATGGGGAAGTAAGTGAGTTTGGGGGGCATTCCTGTGTGGTAGGGTATCATCTACTATGGTGGTTATAATGTCTCGTAAGTTCCAAAAGTCTTGACAACATTAAATACGTTGAGTTCCATCGGGTGCATACGTCTTGAATGAGTCCAATGTCTTAAGTTTCTTTATCAAGCAGGACCTTGCTCTCGCGGAAATAATGCATTACCAGTTTCTTACACCGGTCTGTGGCTTCAGTTACTCTCCTCACATTAAGTTCATATTGTACAGCAAAGTTCAAAACATGGCCGAGGCATGAAAATCGTTCAACATGTAAGAAGTCTCTGCAGCATTTGATGTTGGAGCTGACATTGTCGCATGTTGCCGCTACTAACTTGTCTCTCAGCAGCTCCCATGTGTCCAACAACATTTCGAAAATTTTGTCAGCGATACTTCCCCCTGAGTGTTCACAGAGAAAAGATACAACTCCAAGTCTAACGCTCTCTAATTCCCACGAATTTGAAATTAAATGTACAGTCAAACAGATATATGGATGCATTGCCTTAGATGTTCATATATCAAAAGTGGCACAGAAGTGTGTGATGTTGTTTTCAGATAGTTTCTGCGCTGTTGTTTTCCTATCGTCGTATAGTTTTGTGATCTCATTGTCCATTGTGTCTCTAGACGGAACTATGAATCTTGGATTTAACCCTTTACCCAACGTAACGGCCAAAACCGGCCAGCGCTATTCTCAAAATTCGCCAATTAATTTTCATTATTTTTTCATTTTTTGTGTCAAAAACATAGGTTATGACCCCTCGTTTGAACGAGCTCGTCGAGCTCGTTCCAACGAGGGGTCATAACCTATGTTTTTGAGACAAAAAATGAAAAAAACTAGTTATTCAAGAATTTTTATTGCAAGTGTCGTCTGCTTTTCATGTTAGGTAAAGGGTTAATGTGTAAGAGTACTGTAGAAATCCAGGGTCATTCACTATATGTACAGGCTGAATATCTGAACATATCTCAGCGAGATTCCATTTACATTGCACGTATTGAAGACTATCTTTCGTGTAGTATTCTTCTGACCCGAATTCGGATTCACCGACTGCAGGCCCATTTATAATATAAATAAAACCGTGCATTTGCTGTCGCCCAGGTCCATATGGAAAACTGTAAGTCGGTTCACTAAAACTGTTTGCACGCTAAGTATACCCTTAGGGTGGGGTCTTAGCACGAAAACCTCGTTGCAATAGTGCTCAACATGATCCGCCTATAGGCGCCCAAATGGGCCAAAATGTAACATACGTTACTGTCGCAGCTTCAGATTTCTATCTTTGACCAGTGACCGCGTTCACGACAGACACGTTACAGTTGTCCCCAAAACAAATATCAAACATCGACCATCAGCCCCTGCTATTTACAGTGTAGCAGAATTGTGTTTAATTTATTAATAATTACCCAAAATGTGTTGTTGACCAGCTCACTTCACCGTTGTAAACATTCCTTGTGGTATTTCGGCACTTCCGCTGGTCTTCGTGTGTTTAAGTCAATGTATCTCATTGGTTCTTTCCAACAAGCCTTCTTCTGTTCTGGTGTCGGGTCGTTTCGCCCCAAATCCCGTTCGCCCCCTGGGTCGTTTCGCCCCATACCAGTTCGCCCCGGGTCGTTTCGCCCCGGGTCGTTTCGCCCCAATTTTGAGAGTGGGTCGTTTCGCCCCACTTTTTTTCTGGGGTATAGGGTGGGTTTGATAAAGAAAAAAAACAGAACTAGCGGTTGAAACGATGATTCAGTTTATTTTTATATAAAATTTTATACAACACATCCAGGTTACAGTTGACTGATAGAAAATGCATTTTCTGTAATACAATGACAATGCCACATTGTTATTTGTCTGCTATTCTTCGGGCAAGTATAATCTGCCACTTTATTATTTCTCTGCTATTTTTCAGGCAAGTATAATCTGCCACTTTGTTATTTCTCTGCTATTCTTCAGGCAAGTATAATCTGCCACTTTGTTATTTCTCTGCTATTCTTCAGCCACTGTGCTGTTACTCTGCTAATACCCGGGCAAGTATAATCTGTAAATTTTATTAAAATAAAAGCAAAAAATGCCTTACCTTCACACCATAGGAGAAAAATAGGCGAGTTGACCTGGAACCTAATCGGCCACCTTTCTTACTCCCCGTTTCATTTGTTTGTTATCAAGGTGGATTAACAATAAGGTGAGACTACCCTTTGGGCTAAAAAATTACCATTGAAAATAAAAAAAAAAAATTTTTTACCCAGGGTCGTTTCGCCCCAATTCTGGGGGCGAAACGACCCGGGGCGAACGGGAAAAGGGGCGAAACGACCCGTGACCTCTGTTCTCTCGTTGGTTATTTCCAAAACGAGGGATCAAATAGTATTGAGATGTTTCTCTAATCGCCTATGTAAAGCCGTCTTTTCTCAGTAAAGACGCCCTTCTTGGCATTAAAGCTTTGATTTAGCTGCCCCTGCTACCTTTAACACGGTTAGTGGAGGGGCATTATCTACCCGTAAAAGGGTTCATTGGAGTCACTCTGGGAGTAATTGTGATAATAAAACGACATATAATGTCTGCGAAAGTTGGCACTCACTAGTTATATAGCAGGAATATTTAAGAAGGTGGAGCGTAGAATTTACAGTGAAGCATACGATACAACATTTTCCCATACATCTTGGCAACGGCGAGAGGATACGATACATGCACTTTAAAGACCATTAGCCATACTCCTCACATGCTCTGTTTCCTGGGCGACAATTTGCGAAAGTCCGTTATACAGATTCAGAAAACGCTAAAAAACAAGATACGTTACTGTAACATTCGTAACTCTTTTCTTCCAATGACCCCCATTTGGTTCCTTATGCGCACGCACGCTACAAAAACGTGGTTGCATTGAAAACGGAAACTTTGTGAAAAAGAGTAACTATCCTAAAGCTGATCATTTATAGAGGTATGTATTATGTCTTTATCTCATTACCTCCCTTCTATTGATCCCCTATTTCTTGAGGACAACCGTGTCGAAAGTTACGTCCAAACAACTCGATATTTTCCAGTGTGGCCCATTCATCTCAGTAACATAATTTAAATATAGCTCCCCGTCGTACTTTCTTCTAAAACACGCAGTGATGGGACGAAACTTCCGTTACCATTTGGTAACGTATGACTGTTGACCTTTGTAGTACTATTTTGTACACGGAGCAGTGGATTTCACCACCTGGAATCAAGATGGGTGGTTACTGTATCTTTATTAACCTAAAATATAGAGGATCTCAAACGAGTGATGTTTGGATATAAGATTTTTTGAAACGAGTTTGATGAATTTGATTCACAACGAGCCTTTAGGCGAGTTGTGAATCGAATTCATCAAACGAGTTTCAAAAAATCTTATATCCAAACATCACGAGTTAAAGATTCTGTATATCACATGAATTTTCGAATGTTTTTTACATTTTTTATTTAATTCATTGTCGCTAAATTCTCCCAAAACAACCGACAAACAGTTCGTTGGCTCAGATGCTTCACATCGTGACGTCATGAATGAGCTTTATTTCACCTGTTGTCGTAATTGACGTCATGTGAACTACGCACAAGAATACAATGCTGCTGCTGCTGCTGCTGCTGCTGCTGCTGCTGCTATGGGACCACGCGCCGTTTAGACATTAGTTGATAATCAGAAAATAAGACATGGATTGTTACGTCGACGTTTCATGTGATATAATGTTATTTCTAATTTAATTAATGGGAAGAGTGTGTCTGTATATGAGTCAAGTTTATTGCCCTTTTCTATTTACAATAAATGGTCTCTATATGTGTTCTAAGGATAAAGGAAAATATACTGAAGCGAGTATGTACTGTTAGACAGACTCTGTTACCATATTGTCAGCCACTGCTGCATGCAGGTTCTTACTAATATGCACGACATGTCTTAGCTTGGATATACTATTCACTGTAACGAATGTTACATGTTGACTATAAAGATTTCGAATTCGCGAGAATTCTCCATTATTTTATGCTTACTTGAAATTCGAGCCAAATGTCATTTATCGTGATAAATATCTTGTGTCAAATCATTTTAAAACCGACATTGTATTATTGCCCATTATACATGTATGCTACCTATGTACATGCGTATTGAGAATATATCCAAAGAGCAACGTATTAATCAGTCGTATAGGTACATGTATATATGCACAGGTACATATATACCTGTACATACTGCTGATTTATGTAATCCTTGAAATATATTCTCAACACTCATGTACATAGGCAGCATACATGTTGCATCCTATTGTGGTATACTACAGGGAACCAGAGAACCAATATTCGTCCACAAAAGTTTTGTAGCTGTCTCGGATGAGGGATCGCATCGCGCGCCTACCATACCTACCGTTCTGGACATTCTGTTTCAGACGGAATTCATCCCACTGCCTGAACTGAACTATGTACATTATTGGACGGACAGCCCTACCAGCCAGTATAGTACATATTTTACGTGGTCCCAAACTATGAAGACTTGTTCGTCTGTCGTAGTACTTGGAATTATTTTGGATGCTTGATACGGGATCGTGTGAATCGCAAAGAGGTTGGATGACGATGCAGTGAAGAGAGGTGCCGTTTCAATCCAGGATTCAGAAGGCATTTTTTAATGGGCATCATCGGTCGGCTCTGGAATCAAATATTTTTTCGTACCAAAAGCAAAATGTCTTGAAAAGGCGCAAGTGATCAAAACATGGCCTGTGAAACCGGTGAAGCTACATTCCTGTACCGTGGACATTGACCGAAAAACTATTTGGAGGGAAACGTCGTGCTATTGCACAAAGTGCGTGACAGACGAAAAATGTGACGCATGGAATGTCTCATAAAGCAAAGCACAACATGGAACGAGCCGCGAGCGGAGCGAACGCGACAAAGCTTAACCCCTATATTCAACTGGCGATTATGTTGCTGCAGTCTGTGGCTCAAAGTGGTATGTTTGGAAAATAGTCGATGTGTACGAGACAGAGGTCGAAATGTCGTTTATGAAAAGCAGGAAGTACCAGTTTCGATGGCCACAACCCGATGATGCAATTTGGATGTCACCTGACGACATTCTAATGAAACTGAACCCCCGAGACCATCGTGCAAATCGGCTAGAATGTTCTGTGTATCTAAGAAGGATGTATTTAACAAACTTTTGATGATTTACAGAGGAATTAAAAGCATAACAGCTCAGATCATGGACTGAAGCTGGTCAATTTAGTTTTTTTCCGTCCGATTTTATGACATTTAAGTTTCAAACTTTAGCCAAAAAATTTACTTTACATATCCCGGACGTCCCCCTATTATAAGTCAAATAGTAGTACGACCATATCCGTTGCATGATATCATGCACATTTACTATTGGTCATTCCACAGAACAGTCAGTTATTGAATTTGCAAATCTGAAATAGATCCTCATAGTCGGGTGCCTTTAAAGTCGAAAAATCAGTAACATACGTTACATTTGACCTGTACCGGATCGCCATATGTGGACCGATCCAAAGCTCCGGTCCGCGGTCCGGCTCAGGACAGCGGACCGTACCGTTTTTTGCGGTCAGGTCCGCGTCCCTAATGGATGGTGCATTTTTTCTTCAAAGATAATCGTGACCACGACGATGCAGAACAGACCGGTGGAAAAACAACAAACTGAAGCAAGTGGATTTTTTCATTTGAATGGAACCCAACATGGTCAGTAATACAAGTACGTACTCTTGCCACCTCCACCAGCATCGGAGACCTGTACCAAAATCCTTCCCACGACTTTTAGCTCAGACGTATCGATAAGTCAACCTACACGTTTTTTAAAACACCAAAAATCCCCCCTAGCCCCCCCCCCCCCCCCCCCCCCCCCCTCACGGTCGTCGCTACTGCCAGGAGTTAAGATTTGCTATTTTTTTTCCTGCGAAGAATAAAAACTCACAAATTAGGCCTACTGTAAAAAAACATTCGAGAAACCAAGACCGGAAGTGGACAGTTAGTTGGTTTCTTATAATTAGCTTGCCATAAAAAGCCAAGTTTCCCTCTGTAACTTTTCATAAACGAAAACAACAGGCAGCTCCTATGTAACAAAAGGGAAACGTCGCCTTATTTTCTACTTATACTGTAGGTGTCTTCTTTATTGAGCCTTCCATGCCTGTCTAATAATTTCAAGGGAGATAACTT
Organism: Pictodentalium vernedei; assembly: GCA_031216915.1. Lineage (NCBI taxonomy): Eukaryota > Metazoa > Mollusca > Scaphopoda > Dentaliida > Dentaliidae > Pictodentalium > Pictodentalium vernedei. The sequence goes on along the minus strand of CM062290.1, from coordinate 452,808,731 downwards.
TATCAAAAGAAGATGTTTACAGCACTCTAAAAAATAAAGTGTTAAAAACTTCACTTGAAGTGCTGTATTTACCACTTACTAAGTGCTGAACTAGCATTTTGTTCAAGTGTAGATATCCCAGAACTTGACAGGTGTTACAATAATACCACTTGACAAGTGTAATGTCGCGACACTTAAAAGGAAACAACGCAGATGACGCGGATCAGGCTCGAACTCTCGAGCCTGATCCGCGCCATCTGCGTTGTGTCCTTTTAATTATGTGCCCACCGAGCGCAAATCAAATTATTGACGATTCTGGAAGAACCCCCAATGCTAGACACAAGGGAAGTGCCATCCATTCAAGTTTCAGATGTCTAACGATTGTAATGTCTAAGTGCTTAAAGCATTGTACTTTGAGTGTTAAAATCAAACCCTAAGAGTTAATATGGGTTTAACACCTTGAAAGTGTCATTTTTTAACACTTTAGTTTTTAGTGTGAACGAGACAAGTCGAAGATGTGGATTTATCACAAAAGTTTTCTGTTGTCATAGAACCATATAACCGCACCAAGTCAAAATATAACTGTTTTTGTCAAATGGTTACAATGGCAACAGACACTTGTTTAGATTGTTTCTAACAAAACCACAAATTATAGAAAATACGACCAATTTACATACATCGAACAGCATAGAATATTATTTTTAAACAGTAAAACAAAATTTCTAAATAAAGCGTAAATTGTATTGAACAAGAGTTTATTTGCTATCATGGTTTTTCTAACTGCCCGTATCGATAACATCACAAAAAACACAGTCCAAGCTTGTCCATACAAATGAGACCTTCAACCAAGTGATCTCTGGGCCTTTTATTGGCTGTGGTAGTCTCTTGTTGTGTTTCAGCAAGCTATGAAGTGGGCCGTTTACAGAGTTCAACGAGGTCTGTCAACCGATATATAATTATTTGAATTCTGATTTGAGAACTGGCCTAATTTAGCTTGTAATATTTTTGTCACAAGTGTGGAGGTAGATTTTACACATGATACAGCACATACAGTTAAAACTATAACTCCTGTCATGAACTGTGCGCTTACCTAGGCTTAATTGCGCGTAGGAATTGCGCGCAACTGCCATATCGAATGACATCCAAAGCACGGCAGGTTCTCCTGGTTACTCAAAACAAACACAGGCAATGTTTCTGCCAATGGACCTCCGGGTTACCCGGAGGTCCATTGGCTGAAACATTGCTTGCGCACAGACCACATGTACAGAATTTGATAGCCTTACTATTGTCATAACGCGTAGATTAACGCGCAGATCGACGTGCTATTTGTGCGCATTTCATGACAGGACTTCTAGTTTTAAGTGTAATGTGCTGCGAATGTACAGAATTCAGTGGTTTCTGTGCTTTTGCTTTGACCCATACATGTACCACGGTGGCCATTTTGAAAACCCTAAAGGGCTGGAACATATTTGCTTTCTTACCAATAATGCTTCATTTTTTTTCTGTCAACTTCTGTGTGTACTGTATATGCATGTATAATAAATAGTTTTGCAATGGGAACTACCCAGGGGGCGCGGTGGCGTTGCGGTAACCGTTTCTCGTCAGATCACCGAAGTTAAGCAACGTTGAGCCCGGTTAATCCTCGAATGGGTGATCATCTGAGCGATCGATTCGGACTCCCGCGTTGTGTCCTTGGGCAAGGAACTTAACCCCGATTGTCCACATGGGGGCAAGATGACGCTGTGTACTAAGGCGTACTGCATGTCGATGGTGCGCATGTCTTCAACCAATCTAACCCTGCATGTGCTGCAGTGCGGAGTTGCGATGTTGGGGAGCTGGCATCTGTTCGTCGTTGCTCGGTGGTTCTCTCCGGCTTCCCCCACCCGTAAAACTATCACGGTTATGATTAGCCATTGTGCTTAAGTATATGCCCTTAAACACCAATAAATAACGGAAACTACCCTGGTAGCTGATCTTTTTTTAATTTTTTTTTCCAGGTATTGACAAATCAGTTCAAAAAATTGGATCAGGCTCATTCGTCAGTTGAATTCATATCCCGGAAGCATTCTATCCAAAAAACGTTGGTGTTTTATATTTGAAAAATCGCATTATGGAAGAAGTCATTTACACGAGAGAACTTGATGCCTCAGTAAAAGAACTGATCAAAGAAGTAGTGAAAAGACCATTGTTTCTCAATCATTCACTTCACAGAGATGAGTTTTTCAAAATGTCTCTTCACAGTTTCGATGATTCAGCCGTGGACATCGAACTTGTTGGTAGCTCTATAGATGGTACCAAGCTGGGGAAAGTATTTGATGTTGGAGATTACGATGCTCTGATTTATTCCACTAACTTAACATTTGATGCAAGTGATGAATTAGTGTTTGAATATAGAGAAGATGATCCATACTTCTTCCGACTTCCTCAGCCTCAAATATTACAAAATAAAACGTCTGTTGTTGATGGGAGATACATGTCGGCCAATGACCTAAGATTTTTCAAGTCATCCCTATTCTACAAAGAAACCTCGACAAATTACACTTCGATTCCGTTTGTTGTGGTACCGTCGCAAGAATGGACATCATTGCTGAAATGTGCCACAACCAAAACAATACAATACTCTGATCCAGTCAATGATAAGAACCAAACCCCACAAAGTAATGCCATTAGCAACCTTGTTTACACATTATGGTATGCAGAACATATTCTCCTCACATATTGCCTGCAATTAAAGAACAAAGATGAAATTCAATTTGTAAGAGAACTTCTTTTTGGTGACCCAAAGGGGGACTGTGAACAATTAAAAAAAGCGCTTAAATCTGCCGTTTCTATTTGGAAAGAGGATCTCCAAAGGACTCTCTTTAGTAATTTTGATCTACTTCATTTTAAAGGAGACGAATTTCAAAAACTTTTAGACTCTGCATGCCAACAAGGTAAAATACCGTACGGCAACACAGTGGTAACCGGTCCTCATGGAGAGTATTCCACAGATTTTGTTCCAGCGATAAAGTGCAGCGGATGGCCACGACCAGCCATGGCCTGGATGGACAGGCAGCGGCTGTGGCCAGATGACAACGTGGTTAGCGATATTGCGTCATCCGGATTCCAAGTTGTTGCAAAATCACCACCGATAAACCCTACCCCAGAGAAAGACTTCATTCTTTCATTCTCTCCATCAGAGATAAAACTGATTCAGGCATTACCGAGTACAGCCAAGATGGCGTATCGATTGCTGAAACTATGCTACAAAGCAGGTAAAGCTGATGCGTGTGATGGGCCTACATTAAAATCATTCCATCTAAAGAGTGCTCTATTCTGGGTAGCAGAGCAAACATCTCCAAAGGCATGGGAATCAGGAGGGATTTTATGGGGAATACGCTCTATAATTAGGTTTCTCCTATCCAGGTTGGAACGACACCATTTACCAGCATATTTCATTCCTGAAAGTAACCTCATACCACATTTTGGAGAGCAGGATATTGAGCGTGTATCTAAGATTCTTCGATCAATACAAGAAAATCCAGCAAGCTATATCAAATTGATGATTGATAGAGAAATGGATTTTATGAAGAATACAATGCCATCTGACTCCTTTAAGCAATTCTTTGAACTCGGTTACTTAGAGAGCTTCAGTTGGAAAGAACTGGTGAAGATTTCTGCCTATGCGTTTGCCTGTGCTGGAGGATATCCGGTCGATGAGATGTGTGACAATATTTCACAGCTAAAAACAGCGACATTTTATGATCAGTTTTTAAATGAAACATTAAATTTCAGATTAAGTCAGGAAGAGGCAAGTAGAATGAAATTCACCATATCTGACACACAGCTCAAATATGTTGACATGTTTGTAAAGACTGTCTCCAATTTAAAGATGGATCTTTTCAATGTGTTAGATGAAGAGATTGATGGAGACGTGCTCGATTTACCGATGGATTGGCTTGACGATGTTACTCGGAATCTATATCCGTCTTATGATGCAGACGAGGACAAACAATGTGGAGAATATATACTGAATGCACTGAAACTTCGTCTTAAATATTATGGCAATATATTCCACTTTCTGTGTTGCAAGTTGTCCACTGCAAAAGACCACGAGGGTATCGTGACAGGAAACCAAGACTTTAACTACATTGTGATGTTTCTCAAGAAACTGGAGCAAAAATTTGGATTCAGTGATGAGAACGTTGAGGATCTTCTTCATTACTTATTGTACTTCTGCCATTTCACAAGACTTCGCCACCATTCACTTTCTATAGACCAACAGATTCTTAGGAGTATTCGTGAGTTTCTACAGAATGCACAGATCATGATGACGGTGTACTTCAATCCTAGATTGGTCTTCCCACGCCCTGTTATGTGTGGGAATATTTCCGTCCTGGAGAATTTTAACGAATAAAAGCCGTTATGGACTGGGCGAGGTGAAAGTAATGGTACCCAGGAAGGGTTCTAACGGGCTGCAGTTCCCCGAAACATTTGTTTGTCTTAAAATTTGCAAAAAGGATATAAATATGGTTTAACCCCTTGCCTAACATGAAAAGCAGACGACGCTTGCAAAAACAATTCTTGAATAACTAATGTTTATCATTTTTAGCTTAACTTGACAAAGTCAAGATAAGCTATTGCCATCACGCGTGCGGAAGTCTGTTAGTCTGTGAGTCTGTTCACATTTTCCTTTAGCACAGATTACACCCCGTAGTTCTTGTCTGATCATCACGAAATTTCATATGCAAGTTTGGGATCATGTCTAGATGAGAACGTCCTCGTTTGGTCGCGGTCGGTCAACCGGTATGGCTGCCCGAGCCCAAAACCCGAAAACCAATAGCACAGTCTACAGGTCGTATTTACGAAGGGATTTCATTTAACTTGGTAGGATGCCTCTGTATAATGCCTAGATGACAACGTCCCCCTTTGGTTAAGGTCTGTCAACCGTGATGGCTGCCTAAGCCCGAAACCCAAAAACTTTTAGCACAGTCTGCAGGTCATATTTAATACGGAGGGATTTCATTGTAAGTTGGTAGGATGTCTCCGGATGATGTCTAGATGCGAACTTCCCCATTTGGTCGCGATCTGTCAACCGTCACGACTGCCCGAACCCAAAACCCGAAAACTTTCAGCATAGTCTACATATTTAGAGGGATTTCATTGTAACTTGGTATGTTGACTCCATATAATGTCTAGATGAGAACGTCCCCCTTTGGGCGTGATTAGGCAACTGTGACGGCTACAGGTGCCCGAAGCCCGAAAACCTTTAGCACAGTCTACAGATCATATGTATGAAGGGTTTCATTGTAACTTGGTAGGATGACTCCAAATAATGTCAAGATGAGAACGTCCCCTTTTGGTAGCGATCGGTCAACCGGTATGGCTGCTCGAGCTCAAAACCCGAAAACCATTAGCACAGTCTACAGGTCGTATTTATGAAGGGATTTCATTGTAACTTGGTAGCATGCCTCTGTATAATGCCTAGATGAGAACGTCCCCGTTTGGTCATGATCTGTCAACCGTGATGGCTGCCCAAGCCCGAAACCCAAAAACTTTTAGCACAGTCTGCAGGTCATATTCAGTATGGAGGGGTTTCATTGTAACTTGGTAGGATGACTCCGGATGATGTCTAGATGAGAACTTCCCCATTTGGTTGCGATCTGTCAACCGTGACGACTGCCCGAGCCCAAAACCCGAAAACCTTCAGCACAGTCTACATGTCATATTTATGGAGGGATTTCATTGTAACTTGGTATGTTGACTCCATATAATGTCTAGATGAGAACGTCCCCCTTTGGACGTGATTGGGCAACTGTGACGGCTACAGGGGCCCGAAGCTCGAACACATTTAGCACAGTCTACAGGTCATATTTATGAAGGGATTTCATTGTAACTTGGTAGGATGACTCCAAATAATGTCTAGATGAGAACGTCCCCTTTTGGTCGCGATCATTCAGTCTTGATGGCTGCCCGAGCCCAGAAACCTTTAGCATAGTCTATAGGTCGTGTGTATGGAAGAATTTCATTGTAACTTGTTAGGTTGACTCCATATAATGCCTAGATGATGACATTCCCTTTTGGTCGTGATTGGCCAACTGTGACGGCTACAGGTGCCCAAAGCCCGAAAACCTTGAGCACAGTCTACAGGTCATATTTATGAAGGGGTTTCATTGTAACTTCGTAGGATCACTCCAGATGAGCATTTCCCTTTTGGTTGCGATTATTCAACCACGATGGCTGCCGAAGCCCGAAAACCTTTAGCACAGTCTTCAGATCATATTTATGAAGGGATTTCATTGTAACTTGGTAAATTGACTTCATATAATATCTAGATGAGAACGCCCCCTTTTGGACACGATTGGGCAACTGTGACTGCTACATGGGCCCGAAACCCGAAAACCTTGAGCACAGTCTGCATGTCATATTTATGAAAGGATTTCATTGTAACTCCGTGGGATCACTCCAGATGATGCCCAGATGAGAATGTCCTCTTATGGTCGCGATCATTCAACCATGATGGCTTTCCGAGCATAAAACCGAAAAACTTTAATACAGACTACAGGTCGTATTTGTAAAGGGATTTCGAAGTAACTTAGTAGAATGACTCAGTATAATGTTGAGATGAGGACGTCCCCTTTTAATTGCAATCGGTCAACCGTCATGGCTACACAGGCCTGAAGCCCAACAACCTTTAGCACAGTCTACAGGCCATATTTATGAAGGGATTTCAATGTAACTTGATAGGATGACTCGTTTTGGAATAATTTCACTGTAACTTGGTAACTTTCGTTGACGTACGTTAACTGTGAGGACCACATACATTAACTGTGAGGTCATATTAACCCACCCCTCCGCCCTTTAGTACAGTGTACACCTCATATTATTTTTATTAAAAACATAGCATACAGGGAACGGAAATTAACATATTCCCAATTATCACAATTCTTGTCTTATTTTTTAATCCTTTCATAAGCATTGAACATTATCCTTTTCGTCAAACACAACACACAGACAAGTTAAGCTACAATGTCATTGGCACTTTCATTGAGTGTGGTGTGATAATTTTTAGCGTAACTTGACAAAGTCAAGATAAGCTATTGCCATCATGCATGTGGAAGTTTGTTAGTTTGCGAGTCTGTTTGCATTTTCTTTAGCACGGGCTACATCCCGAAGTTCTTGTCCGATCATCACGAAGTTTCATTTGCAGGTTCGAGGTCATATGTAGATAAGGACATCCCATTTCGGTCGCTATCGGCCAACCGTGATGGCTGAATGGGTCCGAAACCTGGAAACTTTTAGCACAGTCTACAGGTCGTATTTATGAAGGGATTTAACTGTAACTTGGTAGGATGTTCCCGTATAATGTCTAGATGAGAATGACCTATTTTTGTTTGGGTTCAGTCAACTGTGACGCCCGCAGGGGCACGTTACCTATATTCCTTTAGCACAGTCTACAGATTGCATTTTGAAGGGATTTTACTGTAAAATGGTAGGATGACTCAGTATAATGTCAAGATGAGAACATCCCATTTTGGCCGTGATTGGTCATGCATGATGGCCGCACAGGCCAAGATTCCTTTAGCACTGTTTACAGGTTGTTTTTATGATGCGATTTTATTCTAACTTGGGGGGGGGGGGGATAACTCGGTATGATGTCCAGATGAGACTGTCATATTTTGGTCGTGTTCGGTCAACCGTCACTTATCGGACCGGCAAGTGACCTAGATTCCTTTAGCAAAGTCTACGAGTCATATTTATGAAGGGATTTCATTATAACTTGGTTGGATGTAGGGACATGTGAATTGTCGATTTTGATCGAATTGATTTTTTGAAAGCGGATCGAATTTCGAATCGAACTTCGAATCGAATCACAGTTAATGAATACGTCATCAAAAGAAAAGTTTTATTTTGAAAATAATACCCTCCATTATTAAAAGACAGTTATGTAAAGTGAATTTTTTGCTTCACCACTTCCCACACTATAAATTGAGATACTAACCAATATACTAGGTATTGATTGAAACAATTTGAATTGTTGACTTAAAAGCTTCGAAACTGCAGCAATAAACATTTTAAATGAACCTGGATGATAGGGCTGATACCTCACTTTTATCGCATGTTTTCTTGAAGAAAAAAAAACTTGTTTCAAATCAGATTGACTATTCAGTTGTGAAGTCATTTGTTCTAAAATGTGGAATTACTAAAATGAAATTATAATTCAATGCTGAGTGGAGTCGATCTGCTTGTAAATTAACCCTTTGCCCAACGTAACCTTCAAAACCGGCCAGCGCTATTCTCAAAAATCGCCAATTAATTTTCATTATTTTTTCATTTTTTGTCTCAAAGACATAGGTTATGACCCCTCATTGGAACGAGCTCGTCGAGCTCGTTCCAACGAGGGGTCATAACTTATGTTTTTGAAATAAAAAATGAAAAAAATTAGTTATTCAAGAATTTTTTTCAAGTGTCGTCTGCTTTTCATGTTAGGTAAAGTATTAAAGCCTGCTGTAAAGTATTAAAGCCTGCTCTACTTCTCTTTATTAGTTTAACTGGCTGAAAGTCAGGGTGAGCTATTCTGATCACTTTTTGTCCGTCGTCTGTCGTCCGTTGTTATTATTAGAGTTATTGGCCTTGAACTTCTGAAATACATGTAACAATTTTTCAGAGTTTTTTCAACATACATTGGGATAATTGGCCGATTTCTGGTATGTGATTTTGTCGTGGGTATCTAAAAATCAAGTTTGAATTTGGTCCTGGAAGGATGATTTTTTGACGAGTTTGACCTTGAACATAGTTTATGTATGATGTGAAAACTTACAAAATCAGTTTTCTGGACTTTCTGTTGGCTAATGGTGGCATACATGTTGTACTAACACATCTACTTTATACAGTGATACCTTGTTAACCCTTTACTCAACAAATGAGCCACATCCACCTGCAATTAAAAATATTCTTCTTTTATTTTTTTTACACAATTTCAACTCGTGTTTGGGCTTTATTGGGACAATTAAATACCTTGGTATTAAGGACCTGCGAAGTAATGATTTTGATTGAATCGAATTGATGAAAACCAATTGAATTTCTAATCAAACTTTGAATCGAATTACAGTTGAAGGGGGCGCGGTGGCGTTGCAGTAACCATTTCTCGTCAGATCACCGAAGTTAAGCAACGTCGAGCCCGGTTAGTCCTCGGATGGGTGACCGTCTGAGTGATCGATTCGGACTCCCACGTTGTGTCCTTGGGCAAGGCACTTAACCCCGATTGTCCACATGGGGGGCACGATGACGCCGTGTACTAAGGCGTACTGTACGTCGATGGTGCGCATGTCTTCAACCAATCTGCACCTGCCTGTGCAGCAGTGTGGAGTTACGATGTGGGGGGGGGGGGGGGGCTGGCAGCTGCTTGTCGTTGCTCGGTGGTTCTCTCTGGGTACTCTTGTTTCCTCCACCCGTAAAACTCTCACAGTCACGATTAGCCATTGTGCATAAGTATGTGACCTTAAACACCAATAATTAAATAATTATTACAGTTGATGGATACATCAAAAGAAAAGTGTTTTTTTTTTTCAAAATAATAACCCCGATTATTAAGAGACACACAATCATGTAGAGTGCATTTTTCGCTTCACCACTTCCCACACTATAAATTGAGATACAAACCAATATACTAGGTATTGATTGAAACAATTTGAATTGTTGACTTTATAGCTACGAAACAGCAGTAATAAACATTTTTAAACAAATCTGGCTGATCGGGCCGGTACCTCACTTTTATCAAATGTTTTCTTGGAAAAAAAACTCATTTCTAATTGGATCGACTCCATTCGGTCACGAAGCCATTTGTTTTAAATAAAAAGCAGAATGACTGACAGGAAACGATAATTCAACGCCAGTAGTAGTGCTCTCACGTTTCACCCCCCAGTTGCCGGACCTCGGTGCCGGACCTCGGAAGTGACGTCATGTCACGTGACCTAGTGGCTCCATGTTGTGTTGTCATGGTAACCCGCGTGAGCGGCCATCTTGTAACGTCATCTCCATAGTGATACGTGGTGTGAGTGCGCATGCGCAGCGCGTTGTTAGGGTGATACGTGTTTCCGTCGTCCATTTTGTATACTGGAGGTCGCCATCTTGGTTTCTATGGTAGCACGTGATTGCTATGTTACCCAATTTTTCTGCAATAAGACGGGGTATGTTTTGAGGGTGTGTTCCTTTGTAGAAAAGTAAATCTAATTACCACAAACAACCCGACAATCTCTCCAAATCACCAAAATCTATCCCAACTTTTACTATTTCGAATTCTTTCAGAATTCTCTTCTTCTATCTATATATGTAATAGTTTATGTCTACCTAGCCATGTTCCTTTGACTGGACTATACTCCAGTAGCGTAGAAGAGCCTATTAGTTGGAACAGTTTTGCTTATTATTACTATATTTAGCAATTTCTGGTCTATTCTTGTTAGTTCTGACCCTATTCCACGTACTCTTGTTGTTTCATATATCTAGATCATTTATAACCAATCAGATTGCTTAATTTCTCATAATCTGTATGAAGAGTTATCTCCCTTCTGCATAATAAAAGCCTATATCTAATGGCAATATAGGGCATATTGTGTCACATTGTGCCTTTTCACATAAGCACATATGACAAAAAGGGATTCTCCAGTAGGCATCCTCGATAGGTATCCTCAAATAATACAATACCAGGCCAAAGGTATCCTCAAATACCCGTATGTGCCTATGTGATAGGACACATTGTGTCACATTGTGCTTTTTCACATAAGCACATATCGGCACATAAAGCATGTGCCTTTGTGCTAGGGCACATTGTGTCACATTGTGCTTTTCACATAAGCACATATGACAAAAAAGGTATTCCATAGCCACAGGTGTTTTCAAAAAGGGGTGCTAAAATTGGGGTGCCTGTGGATATTGCCATTGGATATAGGCTTTTATTATGCAGAAGGGAGATAACTCTGCACACAGATTATGAGAAATTAAGCAATCTGATTGGTTATAAATGATCTAGATATATGAAACAACAAGAGTTCTTGGAATAGGGTCAGAACTAACAAGAATAGACCAGATATTGCTATATACATAATAATAAGCAAAACTGTTCCAACTAATAGGCTCTTCTACGCTACTGGAGTATACTACAGAACAAAGGAACATGGCTAGGTAGACATAAACTATTACATATATAGATAGAAGCAGAGAATTCTGAAAGAATTCGAGATAGTAAAAGTTGGGATAGATTTTGGTGATTTGGAGAGATTGTCGGGTTGTTTGTGGTAATTAGATTTACTTTTCTACAAAGGAACACACCCTCAAAACATACCCAGTCTTATTGCAGAAAAATTGGGTAACATAGCAATCACGTGCTACCATAGAAACCAAGATGGCGGCCTCCAGTATACAAAATGGACGACGAAAACACGTATCACCCTAACAACACGCGCTGCGCATGCGCACTCACACCACGTATCACTATGGAGATGACGTCACAAGATGGCCGCTCACGCGGGTTACCATGACAACACAACATGGCACCACTAGGTCACGTGACATGACGTCACTTCCGAGGTCCAGCACCGAGGTCCTGCAGCTGGGGGTGAAACGTGCGAGCACTACTACTAATGCCAAATAGTCGATCCGCTTGTAAATTAAAGTCTGTTCTACTTCTGTTTGTATAATAATCAGGGGAATTCTTTTAAACTGTTGCATTTGACGATGTACCCAGAACAATCCCCGATATAAAAGAATGTGATCATGCTAATGAACATATCAGGGGTGGCGCCAGGGATTTCTCGACAGGGGGGCTGACCTCTCCGACAGGGGGCTATTACATTTGACCTCCCAAACGAAGGAAAATGAGTGAAAATTGGTAAATTGGAGAACCAAAATAGAAGCAAATTGAGTATGTTTGCTGATTATTTAACCCTTTACCTGACCTGAAAAACAGACGACACTTGCAAAAATAATTCTTGAATAACTAATTTTTTTCATTTTTTGTCTCAAAAACATAGGTTATGACCCCTCGTTGGAACGAGCTCGTTCAAACGAGGGGTCATAACCTATGTTTTTGAGACAAAAAATGAAAAAAATAATGAAAATTAATTGGCGATTTTTGAGAATAGCGCTGGCAGGTTTTGGCCGTTACCTTAGGTAAAGGGTTAAAGAAAACATATTATAATAAGGTCGGGAAATATTTCATCTATAAAGCCAGTTTGACGAACTACATTAAGGAATTTCGTGAGAATCACTATTCTCTATCAAAGTTCCAGAGCTGCACGGGTTCGAGACTGACAAGACGAGATATCTACATTCGATTGTCGGAAATTTCTCGTGAAGTCGGGTTTACGAGACTCTCCGACGGACTGACTAAAAATCTCCGACAGGGGGGGGGGGGGGGTGTACCTAGCGACGGGGGGGGGGGGTAGAGTTACTCCCCCCCCCCCCGGCGCCACTACTGGGAAGAGGAATTTGAAAAGTTAGAAAGAGAGTGTCAAACTAATAAGCAATATTTTCAAGAACACCTAAAACTGAATGAAAGAATGACGAAAACATTTGTAATTGAAAACTCCGAATCCTCGGATGAGATATTAACACCAACATGTAAACCATTCCCAGACAGTTTGGAAGAATGTGCCACCCAAATAACCACAGTACAGTTAAAACTAGAAGTCCTGTCATGAAATGCGCACAAATAGAACGTTGATATGCGCGTTAATGTGCGCGTTATGGCCCATGTAAAGCTATCAAATTCTGGACATATGGCCTGTGAGTAGTATAGCTCGCACGTTTGAGGGATTGCCGGATCTCATCGCCGGATCTCGTGTGACGTCATATCCGACAAAGGGGGGGGGGGGGGACTGGACCTCTCCGACGGGGGGGGGGGGGGGGGGCTATATCCCCCTCTGACCCCCCCCCCCCCCCTGGCGCCACCACTGGAACATATAATTTATTGAAGTTGAACAGCTGAATAACTTTACAAAGTTCGAAAGTTAATTTTTTTTTATAAATGGTCACTTGGTCATAATGCACAATAAGTTGAAATGAACAGTTGCAGCGTTAAGTGTTTATAGCGATGTAGCTACAACTGTTGTAAGTACATCACTACAAACACTGTTACCGCTACAAATCAGTTGCGTTTCTTAAAGTGTTCAGAACAATACGCAATATAAAATAATGTGATCAATTACTATCTGTAAACATTCACGGTTTTGGCCGAAGAATATTCAAATTTCTGATTTCAAATCGAATCGAATATTTACTTTTGAATTGAACTTTGAATGGAATTTTGAAATTTTGCAGGAGCCTAGTAGGATGACTTGTTTTGGAATGATTTTACTAGAACTTGGTAACTTTGGTTGACACATGTTAACAGTGAGGGACACATCAATCCAGGCCTCAATTCTTTACTACAGACCACAACTCAAATTATTCATATTAACTGGTTGAGGGCTACATTATTTTTGGTGATATGAATTTGTTCAGCAAAATTTGTTTTATTACAAATTATTGAAGAGTGCCTTCAGGCACTCTTCAATAATTTGTGATAAAACAAATTTGTATCATCAAAATATTATTTGTGTTTGATTGAATATGAAACATGAGCAAGGAAAAAGATGGCTTTTGCTCTGGTACCCACAAATTTCTCAAAAGCCCTGATAGTGGCTTCTAGCACTCAACCAGTTAAAAACGTAGCAGCATGTAGGGTACCAAACTTAACATATTCTCAGTTATCACAATTCTTGTCTTATTTCATAATCCTTTCATAAACATTGACCATTATCCTTTTCATCAAATACTACACACAGTCAAGTTAAGCTACAGTGTCATTGACACCTTCATTTGTCTCAAAAACATTGGTTATGACCCATCATTGGAACGAGCTCGTTCCAATGAGGGGTCATAAATGAAAATATAATGAAAATTAATTGGCGATTTTTGAGAATAGCGCTGGCTGGTTTTGGCCGTTACGTTGGGTAAAGGGTTAAACAATTTATTTCCAAACAGTCGACCATCAAACGATTAGTGTTTTTAACAAATAAACATATAACCACTGGCGAAGCCGGGGGGGGGGGGGGTCTGATGGGGCGCATAGTGAAACTCCACTACTATCACTATCCTCATAGTGAAACTCCATTACTACCACTATCCTCGTAGTGAAACTCCACTAGTGCCACTATCCTCATAGTGAAGCTTAATTACTACCACTATCCTCATAGTGAAACTCCATTACTACCACTATCCTCATAGTGAAACTCCATTACTACCACTATCCTCATAGTGAAACTCCATTACTACCACTATCCTCATAGTGAAACTCAACTACTACTACTATCCTGATAGTGAAACTCCACTACTACTACTATCCCCATAGTTCATCCTTCTCTTTTTTTTTGATGAATTATCTTCACTTCTTCCAAATTTATAGACTGAGTTTTTTGTTATTTCATTTAATTATTTAATTATTTTGTTATAATTTATTATTTATATTTTTTGTTTGTTTTCTTCTTCCCTATATATAGTGTGACGAGCATGTTGTTAAAAATGGTTTTCGATCCTTAAAATGGTCAAAAACCACGACGAGTTTCTACACTAATGCAAATCGTTCAGGATGTCTTGGAAATGATCACCCACCGACCATATCTGGTAACGTACAGACACAAGTGTCCACAGATGACTTGTTCATGAGATTGTATACGTTCTGTGTTATAATTGATGCTTTCCGACTTCAAATAGGTTTTTAATTCTTCGGGCGGTGGGATCCCGAAGCTATCGAAATAATAATTTCTTCTAACGTTCTTGAACCATGCAATCCAGTGCGTGCCTTCACTCCATAAATCGTCCAGATTCAAAATGCCACGTTCGTTCGATCGGCTACCGTTATTAGGTAAGGCATCTCAAGAAAAGATGCCATGGAAATGTTTTATTTTCTCAACTCAAGTTGGACATTTATTTGGTAGTATGACACCTTCTACGGATATGTTCATAATTTTTTTTTTTATTATTTATTTATTGTTCAATTAATGGGTTTTTTTCTCATAACTTGTCCTATGTCCTTATGCATTACTCCCCCCTTGATTTTTTTAGGGACTGTCGACTTTTGTAGAATAATGAACTAGAACCAACATGTGTATTCCATCAGGTTGAATGAGTCGTTTGTGGTCGTCTGCCGACAAGGCAACCTTATTCAATACCTAGGTGCACACTTCGTGTTTGTCGCTCTGAATCATAGACAATTTCATAAAAACGATTGATTTTTGAACCAACACTTTTTGTACTCGTCGAAAGTGACGTCATTTTTCACCACCTCTCTCTTAATACCATTACATTTCTTCACGCAGTCTCGTCAGCAGTCACGGTGTAAGTATACATTCTGGCCTTTAACCCAATAAATTCGACTATCTACCATCTAAATCATCCTTGAATTGTCCGGGCACCTTCTTATTTACTCCCGTCGGAATTTTCGATTCGTAGTCGGCGGGATAATTGCTAGTGTCGAACCGCTCCGACACTTCGGGAGTTATGTCTCAGTAGAAAGTAGATTTCGTAAGCCAAACTACCCATGTCGGTGAACAGTAACCTGACTCTCGGGAATTTATTTCTTGATGTACTCATAGTGAAATCGATACCTCAGACTCTTCCTGATATCCATTACGCACATTCCCAAATAGGAGGGTTTGTCGAATATTAAATAGGTCTTCTTTATGAGTACGGCCACTAGATTTTCGTCGAAATTGCTTCGATATTGGTAGTTGGGTTTTGCCACATATTTTCTAGCTTGTTCTTCCAAACCGCCGAGTCGAACGTCAGAACTGTCCCTGGTGTTACACGAGTGTTGTGGTCTACGTATTTTTTCATCCCGTTGTCCTCATCGAATCGAATGATGCAATGTATCTTCGTAAGTCTCATACCATAATCTATGTACAATTTCAGATTTTCGCAGCAGGCCACGTACTTGTGTTTGTCGCAGGGACGTAGCAACAGGGTGGGTGGGGGGGGGGGGGTGCCACCCCCAATCCTGTCCAAAATTTCTTATAGTTAGGAATTCGGAGGGTAAATCATGAGTAGCTGGAAATTCCATCCATCTGGATTTTAGATCTCGTTTGGTGATGCGGATGTCTCCTTTATTTCCCAAAATTCCAACTCCGTTTCAAATAGACAAAAATTCCAACTTTTACTATTTACAACTACAGTGTACGCAATATCAAGCTTCATAAGTATGCACGTCATTGCATGATGTCAGTCGGTACGAGATTTCTATAGTACGTTTACTTATCATAATAAAAAAATCCTCGAAATTCACTTCAAGAAAATCACATCATATAAAATCGTAATCCTGAGTTAATTCCATCATTCACAGTTACAAAATGATGAAACATCGAAAATTGATAATTCTTGCACAAAACCTGATTTAATGTATGGAGAGCGTGAATTGCTCAAAGTTCTCAGCTTGAGCATTTATTTAGTACATATTCAGTTCCCAGAATAATACCAAATAATAATAACCTGATAATTCTATCATAAATATGTTGGCATTTCAGTTAATAGAATCAATTTTATGCCACCTTTCATGACTTTATTTTCAATGTTTTTCTCGGTAGTGAATTTTCAACTACGGGGAGGGACCAGCAGGTCCCTCCCATAGTTGGAAATTCACTACCCTACACCTCCCCACCCCAATCGGAAACCTCTAGCCACGTCCCTGGTTTGTTGTTCAGATTGGGAATGAGCTTGCTGACTTTGTTCACTTCCACCTGTTCTGGAGTTTGGGGGTACTGGAGCTAGGGTGTACTGGAGTGGGAGGTACTGGAGCTATGGGGTAATCGTTGTGCCCGTCGCCCTGTGCCTCGGGATACTCCAAATCGAATTCCAGCAGGCACGGATAGTGCCTCCACTTATCCATCTCTTTTTCCTCGACCCATCGGAAATTGCCAACGGGTAACGGATGTGATATCACGAATCCGTAGAGATTTAGGAGGGTCCATCGCCTCATTGTCGAACTCGATGCATGGAAGCCTTTAATTTGATACGTAACATTTACTACGTTTCTCAAATTTGAAATTTTTACGTACTGTGCTGTATTTTTTCGTCTATGTAAATCCCTTGCAGGTGAGTCGGGTAAATGCCGCTTTTCCATTAGCAAAGAAATCCCCCCAAAAACCTAAAACTGCAGTTTTTCTCATATTGATCGTGTTTGTTAGGTTTTCCTCCTTCAGTCGGCTTGTGACCAACGAGTTTTCTAAACTCGATAACTCTTAGAATGCCTGCTGGAATGACATCGTATTTGGTATGTAAGTGTATCTTACCGTTGTTATGTTCTCCTGAAATGTGATAGTAGTAATAGTCAGATCTCGGTCTCGGAATTTATATCATGCTCGAAAGTCGGTCATGTTCCACTCTCCTGAAATGTTTAAGTAATCTGATCTCTATCCCAGTACTTTCACGAATCTTTTGTTGAAAGTTTGTCATGGTCCACTCTCCTGAAATGTTAAAGTAATCTGATCTCTATCCCAGTACTTTCACGAATCTTTTGCTGAAAGTTTGTCATGGTCCACTCTCCTGACATGGGGAGGTAATAGTAGTTAGAACTCTGTTTCAGAACATTCACGAATTTCTTTCCGTACTTTCACTCTCATGGATGATGAAGTCACGGCAATTTTACACATTTCTATGAGAAATTTGCATGATAAAAAGAGGTTTTCTCAATAGCTTGCTCTCTCGCAGTACACTCGGTAAACTCTTACCTGAAAGTTTGTCATTGTTTCACTCTTCTGAAATGGGGTAGTAATTGCAGTCAGACCTCTACTCTTTCACAGTATATTCACACGTCTCTCTCACATTAATGTTTGATACATTCCACTTTCGTGGTAATAGCAGTCGGATCCCTCTATCTCGGTATATTCACGAATCATTTGCTCGAAAGTTTAGCATGTTTCACTCTCCTGAAATGTTGTATTAATAGCAATTGGATCTCTATCACAGTATATTCACGAATCACTTGCTCGAAGGTTTTGTCATATTCCACTCCCCTGAAATATATATAGAGGTGATGGCAGTTGGATCTCTCTATCACAATATGTTCACGAATCACTTGCTCAAACGTTTGGCATGTTTCACTCTCCCTAAATGTTGTAGTAATAGCAGTCAGATCTCTCTATATCACAGTATGTTCACATATTACTTGCTAGAAACGTTTGTCATATTCCACTCCCATGAAATGTCGAGGTGACAGCTGTTGGATCTCTCGATCACAGTATGTTCACGAATTACTTGCTCGAAAGTATTGTCATATTGTTGTACTGGATGTCTTCCTGAAGTGTGTACGTAGGCATTTTTTGGGTTAATGCATAGGTGTAACATATTATCTCCCTTGATGCGTTCACCGGCGGAAATCTCCCTTTGCTGTTATTCAGTAATGTAGCTTCAGTGTGACACGACTCCAGTGTTAATCTCATCTTGGAATGTACTGTCAATGCTCAATTATTGAATCAGTGGTTTTATGTGGTTTTATCCAATTTTACCATACTGGCGACGAGGATGGGATTCAATTTCGTCACTTCTGCATTGGAAATATTATCATTTTTTAGAATTTTCTGATTAGACTGCTCTTGTCATTGCAAACTTTATCAAAGATATGAAGCGAATAAACATTCAAACTGCCACAGCCGAAGAGTTGCAGAAACTAAAGAATATTGATGAACGAATAGCTTACAAGTTGTTAAAATGTTGAGAAAGAAAATAATTTTTGGAATTGAGTGATTTAGAAAGAAAATCTGGTTTGCCGATTGAATATTGGTCGCATCTGTTGGTGAAAGGGCAAATAACGCTCACACTCCCATCATATGAAGAAACGCCACGAAACTCAAAATGAATTCTTCATAGTGACTACTGGTATGGCTTAAAAATGCAGGAGGGCTGAAAATCGCTCCCCTTGCATGGCCCAGGGGAGCGATTGGCTCCCCTTAAGCTTACAAAAGCTAAAAGTGGCAAAATGAAGTTTTGCCATTTATGAATTCTGCCTTGTGGGCTTTGTACATTTTATTTAGTGTTGCTTACAAGGTAGTCTCTGTGAGACGGCTACACTGCCCCTCCCACACCTCCGGGCCTCGGCAAGGCCCGGAGGTGTGGGAGGGGCAGTGTGGGCGTCTTACATAAAGCACTAACATAGCAGAGAACTGAAAAGATGTGGGTTATTATTTTCTAAGGCCAGGCGGGCTAGTTTTCTCCCTCCTTAATTTTTTTAAGGCGAGCAGTAGGCGAGCGAATAATTCGCTCTCCTGAAAATGCCAGGTACTGATTTTGAGGGACATGGTGAAGCATTTAGAGGAGGAAGTAGAAAATAAAGAAAAATTATGTGACAAGAACTATTGGATGGCTGTAGAAAATACCAATAGTGAACGGGAAGAATACACTACACAAAATTACATTCTTCAAGAAATGCATATAAAAGCATTGAAACAAATACAGAGTAAGTGGGAAGAGGCAGGGGTGGCGCCAGGGATTTATCGACAGGGGGGCTGACCTCTCCGACAGAAGAGACATCATTTAAATTTCTCGGAATCCACATGGACGAAAATCTGAAATTCAAACAACATGTTTCAGTTGTTGGTTCAAAAATAAGTCGGGCGATTTTTGCTATAAATAGGGCCAAGAAATTTCTTCCCCAAAAAGCCCTAAGAGCCTTGTACTTCTCACTTATCCACAGTCATATGACTTATGGGATACTAGTTTGGGGACACTCAACCTCAACAAATAGAATTGTTAACATGCAAAAGAAAGCCATTCGCATTATAACAACGATGTCCTATAAGTCACATACTGACCCCCTTTTCAAAAGATGCGGTATCCTAAAATTCAAAGACCTTTATACACTGCACTCGCTCCTGTTCATGCATGATTGGTTCAACAATAAACTACCCGTGTCCTTCTCTAACACATTCAGAATTTACAGGAACCCCTCGGGCATGAACACTAGACAATCTGGGAAAATATACACATATAAACCAAGAACACGCTTTTCAGCTGAACTTCCGTTCCATACTTTCCCACGGGTCTGGAATGAACTTGATCCAGAAATTCAGAATCTGAGTAGGCATCTTTTTAAGAAAGCGATAATGGACAAGGCTCTAAATACATACACTACAGATGTGTCTTGTAATAACCCAGGGTGTCCCGATTGTACCCCTGTCACTTCTGGATTTCAATATACCCAACATCCACAACACAGATAATACCTCCTTGTACTAATAAAAACGTGCTAATTTTTTATAATGCCGAATTCTTCACAAAGACTTTAGAGCAGCTTGCCACTGTCCTTGATGTCAGACCATTTACTGTTTCATATGGGAATGGCAGGAAGACACCCTTCATGGCTATGCCATTTCCATGCAGTGTACATTTTATCTTTGTAGAAAATACCACATGCATATATATATATACATTATGTAACTGTATACTGCAAATAAAGATATTATTATTATATATAACACTTGCAATTGTTAACTTGTTACATCATGTTCCTTGTCAGTCAGGCATTTCACAGGTTTTCAAATCCTTCTTCTTGGACGCGGTTGCACAAACTATGCGTCCGTAGGTATTGGGGAAGGTGGCGCTTCCCAACATCGTCATACAAAAATGATACTTGTACCGAGTAATAGACGATTCGTATTGAAGTAATTATGTCTCTTGTAACACTCAACAATCACTCACTTTGCACACTAATAGCAACTACACACATCAACTTTTTCACCAATTCAGACATGTATGGAAGCGTATCTTTATGTAACTTCCACCTATTAAGTGGGTTAGTATTTATCCCAGCGTACGACAGGGCATTATACCTACTTATTTCTGTCATTGCGATGTCTGAATTGCTCGAATTACGTGACACGTATGCTCCAATCATGGTGCCAAGAAGAAGTCTTTTCTCTTCGCATGGTGTCAGTACTGTCTGATTCCCAACACCTGTCACCACAGAATCGCTTCCACAAGTATCTGATGCCTGCGCTTTTATACACCCGATTAGGTCCGACAGTTCTGATGTCACCTTCAGTTTTTGCTTGCTCCTTGAATTCCTTGATTCCTGGCAGGTCGTTTACTTTCGTTTCCATGTGTTGCCCTAACATTGCTACAGCTGTTCCAACCGCCGATATTGTCACATACGAAGAGGAACTCATCCAAATTGTCACATGACATAAAATGGTCGCAGTTGTGAAGTTAGCTCGAAAGCGAGATTCTACTCAACTTTAATGGGGAAGTAAGTGAGTTTGGGGGGCATTTCTGTGTGGTAGGGTATCATCTACTATGGTGGTTATAATGTCTCTAAGTTCCAAAAGTCTTGACAACATTAAATACGTTGAGTTCCATCGGGTGCATACGTCTTGAATGAGTCCAATGTCTTAAGTTTCTTTATCAAGCAGGACCTTGCTCTCGCGGAAATAATGCATTACCAGTTTCTTACACCGGTCTATGGCTTCAGTTACTCTCCTTACATTAAGTTCATATTGTACAGCAAAGTTCAAAACATGGCCGAGGCATGAAAATCGTTCAACATGTAAGAAGTCTCTGCAGCATTTGATGTTCGAGCTGACATTGTCGCATGTTGCCGCTACTAACTTGTCTCTCAGCAGCTCCCATGTGTCCAACAACATTTCGAAAATTTTGTCAGCGATACTTCCTCCTGAGTGTTCACAGAGAAAAGATACAACTCCAAGTCTAACGCTCTCTAATTCCCACGAATTTGAAATTAAATGTACAGTCAAACAGATATATGGATGCATTGCCTTAGATGTTCATATATCAAAAGTGGCACAGAAGTATGTGATGTTTTTTTCAGATAGTTTCTGCGCTGTTGTTTTCCTATCGTCGTATAGTTTTGTGATCTCATTATCCATTGTGTCTCTAGACGGAACTATGAATCTTGGATTTAACCCTTTACCCAACGTAACGGCCAAAACCGGCCAGCGCTATTCTCAAAATTCGCCAATTAATTTTCATTATTTTTTCATTTTTTGTGTCAAAAACATAGGTTATGACCCCTCGTTGGAACGAGCTCGTCGAGCTCGTTCCAACGAGGGGTCATAACCTATGTTTTTGAGACAAAAAATGAAAAAAACTAGTTATTCAAGAATTTTTATTGCAAGTGTCGTCTGCTTTTCATGTTAGGTAAAGGGTTAATGTGTAAGAGTACTGAAGATATCCAGGGTCATTCACTATATGTACAGGCTGAATATCTGAACATATCTCAGCGAGATTCCATTTACATTGCACGTATTGAAGACTATCTTTCGTGTAGTATTCTTCTGACCCGAATTCGGATTCACCGACTGCAGGCCCATTTATAATATAAATAAAACCGTGCATTTGCTGTCGCCCAGGTCCATATGGAAAACTGTAAGTCGGTTCACTAAAACTGTTTGCACGCTAAGTATACCCTTAGGGCGGGGTCTTAGCACGAAAACCTCGTTGCGATAGTGCTCAACACGATCCGCCTATAGGCGCCCAAATGGGCCAAAATGTAACATACGTTACTGTCGCAGCTTCAGATTTCTATCTTTGACCAGTGACCGCGTTCACGACAGACACGTTACAGTTGTCCCCAAAACAAATATCAAACATCGACCATCAGCCCCTACTATTTACAGTGTGGCAGAATTGTGTTTAGTTTATTAATAGTTACCCAAAATGTGTTGTTGACCAGCTCACTTCACCGTTGTAAACATTCCTTGTGGTATTTCGGCACTTCCGCTGGTCTTCGTGTGTTTAAGTCAATGTATCTCATTGGTTCTTTCCAACAAGCCTTCTTCTGTTCTGGTGTCGGGTCGTTTCGCCCCAAATCCCGTTCGCCCCCTGGGTCGTTTCGCCCCCATACCAGTTCGCCCCGGGTCGTTTCACCCCAATTTTGAGAGTGGGTCGTTTCGCCCCACTTTTTTTCTGGGGTATAGGGTGGGTTTGATAAAGAAAAAAAAACAGAACTAGCGGTTGAAACGATGATTCAGTTTATTTTTATATAAAATTTTATACAACACATCCAGTTTACAGTTGACTGATAGAAAATGCATTTGCTGTAATACAATGACAATGCCACATTGTTATTTGTCTGCTATTCTTCGGGCAAGTATAATCTGCCACTTTATTATTTCTCTGCTATTTTCCAGGCAAGTATAATCTGCCACTTTGTTATTTCTCTGCTATTCTTCAGGCAAGTATAATCTGCCACTTTGTTATTTCTCTGCTATTTTCCAGGCAAGTATAATCTGCCACTTTGTTATTTCTCTGCTATTCTTCAGGCAAGTATAATCTGCCACTTTATTATTTCTCTGCTATTCTTCGGCCACTGTGCTGTTACTCTGCTAATACCTGGGCAAGTATAATCTGTAAATTTTATTAAAATAAAAGCAAAAAATGCCTTACCTTCACACCATAGGAGAAAAATAGGCGAGTTGACCTGGAACCTAATCGGCCACCTCTCTTACTCCCCGTTTCATTTGTTTGTTATCAAGGTGGATTTACAATAAGGTGAGACTACCCTTTGGGCTAAAAAATTACCATTGAAAAAAAAAAAAAAAAAATTTTACCCAGGGTCTTTTCGCCCCAATTCTGGGGGCGAAACGACAATGGGCGAACGGGAAAAGGGGCAAAACGACCCGTGTCTCTGTTCTCTCGTTGGTTATTTCCAAAACGAGGGATCAAATAGTATTGAGATGTTTCTCTAATCGCCTATATAAAGCCGTCTTTTTTCAGTAAAGACGCCCTTCTTGGCATTAAAGCTTTGATTTAGCTGCCCCTGCTACCTTTAACACGGTTAGTGGAGGGGCATTATCTACCCGTAAAAGGGTTCATTGGAGTCACTCTGAGAGTAATTCTAATTGCACTCGTTTGAAAGGGGCGCATCCTCTGGTGCGGATCGCGTCACTGTGCCACTTACTTCGGTTGTGGCCCACTGCAATCAAGTGCATTTATTTAGCTTTTATTTTTAACTGGTAGAGTGCTAAGTTATTTTTGATCATCCAAATTTGTCCAGGTCTCTCAGCCTTGTAACAATTTAAGGGAGAGTGCCACTCTCCCATAAATTGTAACAAGGCAAATCCCCACACACTAAATACATTCAATTCAAAAATTATATGACGTACATCTACAGAATATGAAGCCATTAAGTTGTGGCACTTGCACTTCAGAATAAAGCCCAAATATGGCCTTCCAGCACTCTACCAGTTAAAGCATACAGGTTCGACGACCCTCCCGAATTGGCACTATTAATTTTCGCCCCTCTCATGTTGAATTAAGGCAAAAGCTTTCCAAACCTCAAGTAAAAGGGTCCGCAGTTTTGTCATTCATGTTCACTTCATCTCATTGAGTTTTTGTTTGTTTTCAATAAACCACGATTAAATTTAAAATGGTTGATTTATCTGTTACAACCAACAGTTTTGTGTGATCTATGGCATACAGTGTGCATTTATTCCATCTTTGGAAGGTTGAACCAGGTCCTCATGAAACGGAAGATTAACAGGGATATTCCAACCAGGGTTCTAGCCCTCGGGGAGTCTTTCACCCCACCCACCTGTTACAACAGTATCTCGAACTATTAGTGCTCGAAAAAGATACCTTCTCACCCAAACGCCTGATGTCGCACAAAGTTGTGTAACATGCGTTACGTGAAGTTCAAGCACCTTGAAAATGTCCAAGTACGCTCGTTACTTTGGTTAATTTTTACCTCGAATAGGCATTACGATATATTGTGATAATAAAACGACATATAATGTCTGCGAAAGTTGGCATTCACTAGTTATATAGCAGGAATATTTAAGAAGGTGGAGCGTAGAATTTACAGTGAAGCATACGATACAACATTTTCCCATACATCTTGGCAACAGCGAGAGGATACGATACATGCACTTTAAAGACCATTAGCCCTACTCCTCACATGCTCTGTTTCCTGGGCGACAATTTGCGAAAAGTCCGTTATACAGATTCAGAAAACGCTAAAAAACAAGATACGTTACTGTAACATTCGTAACTCTTTTCTTCCAATGACCCCCATTTGGTTCCTTATGCGCAAGCACGCTACAAAAACGTGGTTGCATTGAAAACGGAAACTTTGTGAAAAAGAGTAACTATCCTAAAGCTGATCATTTATAGAGGTATGTATTGTGTCTTTATCTCATTACCTCCCTTCTATTGATCCCCTATTTCTTGAGGATAACCGTGTCGAAAGTTACGTCCAAACAACTCGATATTTTCCAGTGTGGCCCATTCATCTCAGTAACATAATTTAAATATAGCTCCCCGTCGTACTTTCTTCTAAAACACGCAGTGATGGGACGAAACTTCCGTTACCATTTGGTAACGTATGACTGTTGACCTTTGTAGTACTATTTTGTACACGGAGCAGTGGATTTCACCACCTGGAATCAAGATGGGTGGTTACTGTATCTTTATTAACCTAAAATATAGAGGATCTCAAACGAGTGATGTTTGGATATAAGATTTTTTGAAACGAGTTTGATGAATTTGATTCACAACGAGCCTTTAGGCGAGTTGTGAATCGAATTCATCAAACGAGTTTCAAAAAATCTTATATCCAAACATCACGAGTTAAAGATTCTGTATATTACATGATTTTTCGAATGTTTTTTACATTTTTATTTAATTCATTGTCCCTAAATTCTCCCAAAACAACCGACAATCAGTTCGTTGGCTCAGATGCTTCACACCGTGACGTCATGAATGAGCTTTACTTCACCTGTTGTCGTAATTGACGTCATGTGAACTACGCACAAGAATACAATGCTGCTGCTGCTGCTGCTGCTGCTGCTGCTGCTATGGGACCACGCGCCGTTTAGACATTAGTTGATAATCAGAAAATAAGACATGGATTGTTACGTCGACGTTTCATGTGATATAATGTTATTTCTAATTTAATTAATGGGAAGAGTGTGTCTGTATATGAGTCAAGTTTATTGCCCTTTTCTATTTACAATAAATGGTCTCTATATGTGTTCTAAGGATAAAGGAAAATATACTGAAGCGAGTATGCACTGTTAGACAGACTCTGTTACCATATTGTCAGCCACTGCTGCATGCAGGTTCTTACTAATATGCACGACATGTCTTAGCTTGGATATACTATTCACTGTAACGAATGTTTCATGTTGACTATAAAGATTTCGAATTCGCGAGAATTCTCCATTATTTTATGCTTACTTGAAATTCGAGCCAAATGTCATTTATCGTGATAAATATCTTGTGTCAAATCATTTTAAAACCGACATTGTATTATTGCCCATTATACATGTATGCTACCTATGTACATGCGTATTGAGAATATATCCAAAGAGCAACGTATTAATCAGTCGTATAGGTACATGTATATATGCACAAGTACATATATACCTGTACATACTGCTGATTTATGTAATCCTTGAAATATATTCTCAACACTCATGTACATAGGCAGCATACATGTTGCATCCTATTGTGGTATACTACAGGGAACCAGAGAACCAATATTCGTCCACAAAAGTTTTGTAGCTGTGTCGGATGAGGGATCGCATCGCGCGCCTACCATACCTACCGTTCTGGACATTCTGTTTCAGACGGAATTCATCCCACTGCCTGAACTGAACTATGTACATTATTGGACGGACAGCCCTACCAGCCAGTATAGTACATATTTTACGTGGTCCCAAACTATGAAGACTTGTTCGTCTGTCGTAGTACTTGGAATTATTTTGGATGCTTGATACGGGATCGTGTGAATCGCAAAGAGGTTGGATGACGATGCAGTGAAGAGAGGTGCCGTTTCAATCCAGGATTCAGAAGACATTTTTTAATGGGCATCATCGGTCGGCTCTGGAATCAAATATTTTTTCGTACCAAAAGCAAAATGTCTTGAAAAGGCGCAAGTGATCAAAACATGGCCTGTGAAACCGGTGAAGCTACATTCCTGTACCATGGACATTGACCGAAAAACTATTTGGAGGGAAACGTCGTGCTATTGCACAAAGTGCGTGACAGACGAAAAATGTGACGCATGGAATGTCTCATAAAACAAAGCACAACATGGAACGAGCCGCGAGCGGAGCGAACGCGACAAAGCTTAACCCCTATATTCAACTGGCGATTATGTTGCTGCAGTCTGTGGCTCAAAGTGGTATGTTTGGAAAATAGTCGATGTGTACGAGACAGAGGTCGAAATGTCGTTTATGAAAAGCAGGAAGTACCAGTTTCGATGGCCACAACCCGATGATGCAATTTGGATGTCACCTGACGACATTCTAATGAAACTGAACCCCCGAGACCATCGTGCAAATCGGCTAGAATGTTCTGTGTATCTAAGAAGGATGTATTTAACAAACTTTTGATGATTTACAGAGGAATTAAAAGCATAACAGCTCAGATCATGGACTGAAGCTGGTCAATTTAGTTTTTTTCCGTCCGATTTTATGACATTTAAGTTTCAAACTTTAGCCAAAAAATTTACTTTACATATCCCGGACGTCCCCCTATTATAAGTCAAATAGTAGTACGACCATATCCGTTGCATGATATCATGCACATTTACTATTGGTCATTCCACAGAACAGTCAGTTATTGAATTTGCAAATCTGAAATAGATCCTCATAGTCGGATGCCTTTAAAGTCGAAAAATCAGTAACATACGTTACATTTGACCTGTACCGGATCGCCATATGTGGACCGATCCAAAGCTCCGGTCCGCGGTCCGGCTCAGGACAGCGGACCGTACCGTTTTTTGCGGTCAGGTCCGCGTCCCTAATGGATGGTGCATTTTTTCTTCAAAGATAATCGTGACCACGACGATGCAGAACAGACCGGTGGAAAAACAACAAACTGAAGCAAGTGGATTTTTTCATTTGAATGGAACCCAACATGGTCAGTAATACAAGTACGTACTCTTGCCACCTCCACCAGCATCGGAGACCTGTACCAAAATCCTTCCCACGACTTTTAGCTCAGACGTATCGATAAGTCAACCTACACGTTTTTTAAAACACCAAAAATCCCCCCTAGCCCCCCCCCCCCCCCCCCTCACGGTCGTCGCTACTGCCAGGAGTTAAGATTTGCTATTTTTTTTCCTGCGAAGAATAAAAACTCACAAATTAGGCCTACTGTAAAAAAACATTCGAGAAACCAAGACCGGAAGTGGACAGTTAGTTGGTTTCTTATAATTAGCTTGCCATAAAAAGCCAAGTTTCCCTCTGTAACTTTTCATAAACGAAAACAACAGGCAGCTCCTATGTAACAAAAGGGAAACGTCGCCTTATTTTCTACTTATACTGTAGGTGTCTTCTTTATTGAGCCTTCCATGCCTGTCTAATAATTTCAAGGGAGATAACTTTATCAAAAGAAGATGTTTACAGCACTCTAAAAAATAAAGTGTTAAAAACTTCACTTGAAGTGCTGTATTTACCACTTACTAAGTGCTGAACTAGCATTTTGTTCAAGTGTAGATATCCCAGAACTTGACAGGTGTTACAATAATACCACTTGACAAGTGTAATGTCGCGACACTTAAAAGGAAACAACGCAGATGACGCGGATCAGGCTCGAACTCTCGAGCCTGATCCGCGCCATCTGCGTTGTGTCCTTTTAATTATGTACCCACCGAGCGCAAATCAAATTATTGACGATTCTGGAAGAACCACCAATGCTAGACACATGGGAAGTGCCATCCATTCAAGTTTCAGATGTCTAACGATTGAAATGTCTAAGTGCTTAAAGCATTGTACTTTGAGTGTTAAAATCAAACCCTAAGAGTTAATATGGGTTTAACACCTTGAAAGTGTCATTTGTTAACACTTTAGTTTTTAGTGTGAACGAGACAAGTCGAAGATGTGGATTTATCACAAAAGTTTTCTGTTGCCATAGAACCATATAACCGCACCAAGTCAAAATATAACTGTTTTTGTCAAATGGTTACAATGGCAACAGACACTTGTTTAGATTGTTTCTAACAAAACCACAAATTATAGAAAATACGATCAATTTACATACATAGAACAGCATAGAATATTATTTTTAAACAGTAAAACAAAATTTCTAAATAAAGCGTAAATTGTATTGAACAAGAGTTTATTTGCTATCATGGTTTTTCTAACTGTCCGTATCGATAACATCACAAAAAAACACAGTCCAAGCTTGTCCATACAAATGAGACTTTCAACCAAGTGATCTCTGGGCCTTTTATTGGCTGTGGTAGTCTCTTGTTGTGTTTCAGCAAGCTATGAAGTGGGCCGTTTACAGAGTTCAACGAGGTCTGTCAACCGATATATAATTATTTGAATTCTGATTTGAGAACTGGCCTAATTTAGCTTGTAATATTTTTGTCACAAGTGTGGAGGTAGAGTTTACACATGATACAGCACATACAGTTAAAACTATAAATCCTGTCATGAACTGTGCGCTTACCTAGGCTTAATTGCGCGTAGGAATTGCGCGCAACTGCCATATCGAATGACATCCAAAGCACGGCAGGTTCTCCTGGTTACTCAAAACAAACACAGGCAATGTTTCTGTCAATGGACCTCCGGGTTACACGGAGGTCCATTGGCTGAAACATTGATTGCGAACAGACCACATGTACAGAACTTGATAGCCTTACTATTGTCATAACGCGTAGATTAACGCGCAGATCGACGTGCTATTTGTGCGCATTTCATGACAGGACT
This sequence comes from Pictodentalium vernedei, assembly GCA_031216915.1. Classification (NCBI taxonomy): domain Eukaryota; kingdom Metazoa; phylum Mollusca; class Scaphopoda; order Dentaliida; family Dentaliidae; genus Pictodentalium; species Pictodentalium vernedei. The sequence continues at coordinate 452,779,071 of CM062290.1, read as the reverse complement.
ACTAGTTTTAAGTGTAATGTGCTGCGAATGTACAGAATTCAGTGGTTTCTGTGCTTTGCTTTGACCCATACATGTACCACGGTGGCCATTTTGAAAACCCTAAAGGGCTGGAACATATATGCTTTCTTACCAATAATGCTTCATTTTTTTTCTGTCAACTTCTGTGTGTACTGTATATGCATGTATAATAAATAGTTTTGCAATGGGAACTACCCAGGGGGCGCGGTGGCGTTGCGGTAACCGTTTCTCGTCAGATCACCGAAGTTAAGCAACGTTGAGCCCGGTTAATCCTCGGATGGGTGATCATCTGAGCGATCGATTCGGACTCCCGCGTTGTGTCCTTGGGCAAGGAACTTAACCCCGATTGTCCACATGGGGGCACGATGACGCTGTGTACTAAGGCGTACTGCATGTCGATGGTGCGCATGTCTTCAACCAATCTAACCCTGCATGTGCTGCAGTGCGGAGTTGCGATGTTGGGGAGCTGGCATCTGTTCGTCGTTGCTCGGTGGTTCTCTCCGGCTTCCCCCACCCGTAAAACTATCACGGTTATGATTAGCCATTGTGCTTAAGTATATGCCCTTAAACACCAATAAATAACGGAAACTACCCTGGTAGCTGATCTTTTTTTAATTTTTTTTTCCAGGTATTGACAAATCAGTTCAAAAAATTGGATCAGGCTCATTCGTCAGTTGAATTAATATCCAGGAAGCATTCTATCCAAAAAACGTTGGTGTTTTATATTTGAAAAATCGCATTATGGAAGAAGTCATTTACACGAGAGAACTTGATGCCTCAGTTAAAGAACTGATCAAAGAAGTAGTGAAAAGACCATTGTTTCTCAATCATTCACGTCACAGAGATGAGTTTTTCAAAATGTCTCTTCACAGTTTCGATGATTCAGCCGTGGACATCGAACTTGTTGGTAGCTCTATAGATGGTACCAAGCTGGGGAAAGTATTTGATGTTGGAGATTACGATGCTCTGATTTATTCCACTAACTTAACATTTGATGCAAGTGATGAATTAGTGTTTGAATATAGAAAAGATGATCCATACTTCTTCCGACTTCCTCAGCCCCAAATATTACAAAATAAAACGTCTGTTGTTGATGGGAGATACATGTCGGCCAATGACCTAAGATTTTTCAAGTCACCCCTATTCTACAAAGAAACCTCGACAAATTACACTTCGATTCCGTTTGTTGTGGTACCGTCGCAAGAATGGACATCATTGCTGAAATGTGCCACAACCAAAACAATACAATACTCTGATCCAGTCAATGATAAGAACCAAACCCCACAAAGTAATGCCATTAGCAACCTTGTTTACACATTATGGTATGCAGAACATATTCTCCTCACATATTGCCTGCAATTAAAGAACAAAGATGAAATTCAATTTGTAAGAGAACTTCTTTTTGGTGACCCAAAGGGGGACTGTGAACAATTAAAAAAAGCGCTTAAATCTGCCGTTTCTATTTGGAAAGAGGATCTCCAAAGGACTCTCTTTAGTACTTTTGATCTACTTCATTTTAAAGGAGACGAATTTCAAAAACTTTTAGACTCTGCATGCCAACAAGGTAAAATACCGTACGGCAACACAGTGGTAACCGGTCCTCATGGAGAGTATTCCACAGATTTTGTTCCAGCGATAAAGTGCAGCGGATGGCCACGACCAGCCATGGCCTGGATGGACAGGCAGCGGCTGTGGCCAGATGACAACGTGGTTAGCGATATTGCGTCATCCGGATTCCAAGTTGTTGCAAAATCACCACCGATAAACCCCACGCCAGAGAAAGACTTCATTCTTTCATTCTCTCCATCAGAGATAAAACTGATTCAGGCATTACCGAGTACAGCCAAGATGGCGTATCGATTGCTGAAACTATGCTACAAAGCAGGTAAAGCTGATGCGTGTGATGGGCCTACATTAAAATCATTCCATCTAAAGAGTGCTCTATTCTGGGTAGCAGAGCAAACATCCCCAAAGGCATGGGAATCAGGAGGGATTTTATGGGGAATACGCTCTATAATTAGGTTTCTCCTATCCAGGTTGGAACGACACCATTTACCAGCATATTTCATTCCTGAAAGTAACCTCATACCACATTTTGGAGAGCAGGATATTGAGCGTGTATCTAGGATTCTTCGATCAATACAAGAAAATCCAGCAAGCTATATAAAATTGATGATTGATAGAGAAATGGATTTTATGAAGAATACAACGCCATCTGACTCCTTTAAGCAATTATTTGAACCGGGTTACTTAGAAAGCTTCAGTTGGAAAGAACTGGTGAAGATTACTGCCTATGCGTTTGCCTGTGCTGGAGGATATCCGGTCGATGAGATGTGTGACAATATTTCACAGCTAAAAACAGCGACATTTTATGATCAGTTTTTAAATGAAACATTAAATTTCAGATTAAGTCAGGAAGAGGCAAGTAGAATGAAATTCACCATATCTGACACACAGCTCAAATATGTTGACATGTTCGTAAAGACTGTCTCCAATTTAAAGATGGATCTTTTCAATGTGTTAGATGAAGAGATTGATGGAGACGTGCTCGATTTACCGATGGATTGGCTTGACGATGTTACTCGGAATCTGTATCCGTCTTATGATGCAGACGAGGACAAACAATGTGGAGAATATATACTGAATGCACTGAAACTTCGTCTTAAATATTATGGCAATATATTTCACTTTCTGTGTTGCAAGTTGACCACTGCAAAAGACCACGAGGGTATCGTGACAGGAAACCAAGACTTTAACTACATTGTGATGTTTCTCAAGAAACTGGAGCAAAAATTTGGATTCAGTGATGAGAACGTTGAGGATCTTCTTCATTACTTATTGTACTTCTGCCATTTCACAAGACTTCGCCACCATTCACTTTCTATAGACCAACAGATTCTTAGGAGTATTCGTGAGTTTCTACAGAATGCACAGATCATGATGACGGTGTACTTCAATCCTAGATTGGTCTTCCCACGCCCTGTTATGTGTGGGAATATTTCCGTCCTGGAGAATTTTAACGAATAAAAGCCGTTATGGACTGGGCGAGGTGAAAGTAATGGTACCCAGGAAGGGTTCTAACGGGCTGCAGTTCCCCGAAACATTTGATTGTTTTAAAATTTGCAAAAAGGATATAAATATGGTTTAACCCCTTGCCTAACATGAAAAGCAGACGACGCTTGCAAAAACGATTCTTAAATAACTAATGTTTTTCATTTTTAGCTTAACTTGACAAAGTCAAGATAGGCTATTGCCATCACGCGTGCGGAAGTCTGTTAGTCTGTGAGTCTGTTAGCTTGTGAGTCTGTTCACATTTTCCTTTAGCACAGATTACACCCCGTAGTTCTTGTCTGATCATCACGAAATTTCATATGCAAGTTTAGGATCATGTCTAGATGAGAACGTCCTCGTTTGGTCGCGGTCGGTCAACCGGTATGGCTGCCCGAGCCCAAAACCCGAAAACCATTAGCACAGTCTACAGGTCGTATTTATGAAGGGATTTCATTGTTACTTGGTAGGATGCCTCTGTATAATGTCTAGATGACAACGTCCCCCTTTGGTCATGATCTGTCAACCGTGATGGCTGCCTAAGCCCGAAACCCAAAAACTTTTAGCACAGTGTGCAGGTCATATTTAATACGGAGGGATTTCATTGTAAGTTGGTAGGATGTCTCCGGATGATGTCTAGATTCGAACTTCCCCATTTGGTCGCGATCTGTCAACCGTCACGACTGCCCGAACCCAAAACCCGAAAACTTTCAGCATAGTCTACATATTTATAGAGGGATTTCATTGTAAGTTGGTATGTTGACTCCATATAATGTCTAGATGAGAACGTCCCCCTTTGGGCGTGATTGGGCAACTGTGACGGCTACAGGTGCCCGAAGCCCGAAAACCTTTAGCACAGTCTACAGATCATATTTATGAAGGGTTTCATTGTAACTTGGTAGGATGACTCCAAATAATGTCAAGATGAGAACGTCCCCTTTTGGTAGCGATCGGTCAACCGGTATGGCTGCTCGAGCTCAAAACCCGAAAACCATTAGCACAGTCTACAGGTCGTATTTATGAAGGGATTTCATTGTAACTTGGTAGCATGCCTCTGTATAATGCCTAGATGAGAACGTCCCCGTTTGGTCATGATCTGTCAACCGTGATGGCTGCCCAAGCCCGAAACCCAAAAACTTTTAGCACAGTCTGCAGGTCATATTCAATATGGAGGGGTTTCATTGTAACTTGGTAGGATGACTCCGGATGATGTCTAGATGAGAACGTCCCCATTTGGTTGCGATCTGTCAACCGTGGCGACTGCCCGAGCCCAAAACCCGAAAACCTTCAGCACAGTCTACATGTCATATTTATGGAGGGATTTCATTGTAACTTGGTATGTTGACTCCATATAATGTCTAGATGAGAACGTCCCCCTTTGGACGTGATTGGGCAACTGTGACGGCTACAGGGGCCCGAAGCCCGAACACATTTAGCACAGTCTACAGGTCATATTTATGAAGGGATTTCATTGTAACTTGGTAGGATGACTCCAAATAATGTCTAGATGAGAACGTCCCCTTTTGGTCGCGATCATTCAGTCTTGATGGGTGCTCGTGCCCAGAAACCTTTAGCATAGTCTATACGTCGTGTGTATGGAAGAATTGTATTGTAACTTGTTAGGTTGACTCCATATAATGCCTAGATGATGACATTCCCTTTTGGTCGTGATTGGCCAACTGTGACGGCTACAGGTGCCCAAAGCCCGAAAACCTTGAGCACAGTCTACAGGTCATATTTATGAAGGGGTTTTATTGTAACTTCGTAGGATCACTCCAGATGAGCATTTCCCTTTTGGTTGCGATCATTCAACCACGATGGCTGCCGAAGCCCGAAAACCTTTAGCACAGTCTTCAGATCATATTTATGAAGGGATTTCATTATAACTTGGTAAATTGACTTCATATAATATCTAGATGAGAACGCCCCCTTTTGGACACGATTGGGCAACTGTGACTGCTACATGGGCCCGAAACCCGAAAACCTTGAGCACAGTCTGCATGTCATATTTATGAAAGGATTTCATTGTAACTTCGTGGGATCACTCCAGATGATGCCCAGATGAGAATGTCCTCTTATGGTCGCGATCATTCAACCATGATGGTTTTCCGAGCATAAAACCGAAAAACTTTAATACAGACTACAGGTCGTATTTGCAAAGGGATTTCGAAGTAACTTAGTAGAATGACTCAGTATAATGTTGAGATGAGGACGTCCCCTTTTAATTGCAATCGGTCAACCGTCATGGCTACACAGGCCTGAAGCCCAACAACCTTTAGCACAGTCTACAGGCCATATTTATGAAGGGATTTCAATGTAACTTGATAGGATGACTCGTTTTGGAATAATTTCACTGTAACTTGGTAACTTTCGTTGACATACGTTAACTGTGAGGGCCACATACATTAACTGTGAGGTCATATTAACCCACCCCTCCGCCCTTTAGTACAGTGTACATATTATTTTTATTAAAAACATAGCATACAGGGAACGGAAATTAACATATTCCCAATTATCACAATTCTTGTCTTATTTTTTAATCCTTTCATAAGCATTGAACATTATCCTTTTCGTCAAACACAACACACAGACAAGTTAAGCTACAATGTCATTGGCACTTTCATTGAGTGTGGTGTGATAATTTTTAGCGTAACTTGACAAAGTCAAGATAAGCTATTGCCATCATGCATGTGGAAGTTTGTTAGTTTGCGAGTCTGTTTGCATTTTCTTTAGCACGGGCTACATCCCGAAGTTCTTTTCCGATCATCACGAAGTTTCATTTGCAGGTTCGAGGTCATATGTAGATAAGGACATCCCATTTCGGTCGCTATCGGCCAACCGTGATGGCTGAATGGGTCCGAAACCTGAAAACTTTTAGCACAGTCTACAGGTCGTATTTATGAAGGGATTTAACTGTAACTTGGTAGGATGTTCCCGTATAATGTCTAGATGAGAATGACCTATTTTTGTTTGGGTTCAGTCAACTGTGACGCCCGCAGGGGCACGTTACCTATATTCCTTTAGCACAGTCTACAGATTGCATTTTGAAGGGATTTTACTGTAAAATGGTAGGATGACTCAGTATAATGTCAAGATGAGAACATCCCATTTTGGCCGTGATTGGTCATGCATGATGGCCGCACAGGCCAAGATTCCTTTAGCACTGTTTACAGGTTGTTTTTATGATGCGATTTTATTCTAACTTGGGGGGGGGGGGGGGGGGGTAACTCGGTATGATGTCCAGATGAGACTGTCATATTTTGGTCGTGTTCGGTCAACCGTCACTTACCGGACCGGCAAGTGACCTAGATTCCTTTAGCAAAGTCTACGAGTCATATTTATGAAGGGATTTCATTATAACTTGGTTGGATGTAAGGACATGTGAATTGTCGATTTTGATCGAATTGATTTTTTGAAAGCGGATCGAATTTCGAATCGAACTTCGAATCGAATCACAGTTAATGAATACGTCATCAAAAGAAAAGTTTTATTTTGAAAATAATACCCTCCATTATTAAAAGACAGTTATGTAAAGTGCATTTTTTGCTTCACCACTTCCCACACTATAAATTGAGATACAAACCAATATACTAGGTATTGACTGAAATAATTTGAATTGCTGACTTAAAAGCTTCGAAACTGCAGCAATAAACATTTTTAAATGAACCTGGATGATAGAGCTGATACCTCACTTTTATCGCATGTTTACTTGAAGAAAAAAAAACTTGTTTCAAATCAGATTGACTTGATTCAGTCGTGAAGTCATTTGTTCTAAAATGTGGAATTACTAAAATGAAATGATAATTCAATGCTGAGTGGAGTCGATCTGCTTGTAAATTAACCCTTTGCCCAACGTAACCTTCAAAACCGGTCAGCGCTATTCTCAAAAATCGCCAATTTTCATTATTTTTTCATTTTTTGTCTCAAAGACATAGGTTATGACCCCCTCATTGGAACGAGCTCGTTCCAACGAGGGGTCATAACTTATGTTTTTGAAACAAAAAATGAAAAACATTAGTTATTCAAGAATTTTTTTTCAAGTGTCGTCTGCTTTTCATGTTAGGTAAAGTATTAAAGCCTGCTCTACTTCTCTTTATTAGTTTAACTGACTGAAAGTCAGGGTGAGCTTTTCTGATCACTTTTTGTCCGTCGTCTGTCGTCCGTTGTTATTATTAGAGTTATTGGCCTTAAACTTCTGAAATACAGGTAACAGTTTTTCAGAGTTTTTTCAACATACATTGGGATAATTGGCCGATTTCTGGTATGTGATTTTGTAGTGGGTACCTAAAAATCAAGTTTGAATTGGTCCTGGAAGGATGATTTTTTGACGAGTTTGACCTTTAACATAGTTTATGATGTGAAAACTTAAATAATCAGTTTTCTGGACTTTTTTTTGCTAATGGCGGCATACATGTTATACACATCTACCTTATACAGTGATACCTTGTTAACCCTTTACTCAACAAATGAGCCACATCCACCCGCAATTGAAAATATTCTTCTTTTTTTTTTTTACACAATTTCAACTCGTGTTTGGACTTTATTGGGACAATTAAATACCTTGGTATTAAGGACCTGCGAAGTAATGATTTTGATTGAATCGAATTGATGAAAACCAATTGAATTTCTAATCAAACTTTGAATCGAATTACAGTTGAAGGGGGCGCGGTGGCGTTGCGGTAACCGATTCTCGTCAGATCACCGAAGTTAAGCAACGTCGAGCCCGGTTAGTCCTCGGATGGGTGACCGTCTGAGTGATCGATTCGGACTCCCACGTTGTGTCCTTGGGCAAGGCACTCCGATTGTCCACATGGGGGCACGGTGACGCCGTGTACTAAGGCGTACTGCACGTCGATGGTGCGCATGTCTTCAACCAATCTGCACCTGCCTGTGTAGCAGTGTGGAGTTACGATGTTGGGGGGGGGGGGGGGGGCTGGCAGCTGCTTGTCGTTGCTCGGTGGTTCTCTCTGGGTACTCTTGTTTCCTCCACCCGTAAAACTCTCACAGTCACGATTAGCCATTGTGCATAAGTATGTGACCTTAAACACCAATAATTAAATAATTATTACAGTTGATGGATACATCAAAAGAAAAGTGTTTTTTTTTTCAAAATAATAACCCCGATTATTAAGAGACACACAATCATGTAGAGTGCATTTTTCGCTTCACCACTTCCCACACTATAAATTGAGATACAAACCAATATACTAGGTATTGATTGAAACAATTTGAATTGTTGACTTTATAGCTACGAAACAGCTGTAATAAACATTTTTAAACAAATCTGGCTGATCGGGCCGGTACCTCACTTTTATCAAATGTTTTCTTGGAAAAAAACTCATTTCTAACTGGATCGACTCCATTCGGTCACGAAGCCATTTGTTTTAAATAAAAAGCAGAATGACTGACAGGAAACGATAATTCAACGCCAGTAGTAGTGCTTTCACCCCCCCCCCCCCCCCCCAGTTGCCGGACCTCGGTGCCGGACCTCGGAAGTGACGTCATGTCACGTGACCTAGTGGCTCCATGTTGTGTTGTCATTGTAACCCGCGTGAGCGGCCATCTTGTAACGCCATCTCCATAGTGATACGTGGTGTGAGTGCGCATGCGCAGCGCGTGTTGCTAGGTTGATACGTGTTTCCGTGACATTCCGTCGTCCATTTTGTATACTGGAGGTCGCCATCTTGGTTTCTATGGTAGCACGTGATTGCTATGTTACCCAATTTTTCTGCAATAAGACGGGGTATGTTTTGAGGGTGTGTTCCTTTGTAGAAAAGTAAATCTAATTACCACAAACAACCCGACAATCTCTCCAAATCACTAAAATCTATCCCAACTTTTACTATTTCGAATTCTTTCAGAATTCTCTGCTTCTATCTATATATGTAGTAGTTTATGTCTACCTAGCCATGTTCCTTTGTTCTGGACTATACTCCAGTAGCGTAGAAGAGCCTATTAGTTGGAACAGTTTTGCTTATTATTACTATATTTAGCAATTTCTGGTCTATTCTTGTTAGTTCTGACCCTATTCCACGTACTCTTGTAGTTTCATATATCTAGATCATTTATAACCAATCAGATTGCTTAATTTCTCATAATCTGTATGCAGAGTTATCTCCCTTCTGCATAATAAAAGCCTATATCCATTATCCAATGGCAATATCCCCAGGCACCCCAATTTTAGCACCCCTTTTTGAAAACACCTGTGGCTATGGAATCCCTTTTTGTCATATGTGCTTATGTGAAAAGGCATGATGTGACACAATGTGCCCTAGCACAAAGGCACATGCTTTATGTGCCGATATGTGCTTATGTGAAAAAGCACAATGTGACACAATGTGCCCTATCACATAGGCACATACGGGTATTTGAGGATACCTTTGGCCTGGTATTGTATTATTTGAGGATACCTATCGAGGATACGTACTGGAGAATCCCTTTTTGTAATATGTGCTTATGTGAAAAGGCACAATGTGACACAATATGCCCTATCACATAGGCACATGCTTTATGTGCCGATATGTGCTTATGTGAAAAGGCACAATGTGACACAATATGCCCTATCACATAGGCACATACGGGCATTTGAGGATACCTATGGCCTGGTATTGTATTATTTGAGGATACCTATCGAGGATACCTACTGGAGAATCCCTTTTTGTCATATGTGCTTATGTGAAAAGGCACAATGTGACACAATATACCCTATCACATAGGCACATACGGGTATTTGAGGATACCTATGGCCTGGTATTGTATTATTTGAGGATACCTATTGAGGATACCTATCGAGGATATCTTTTGGAGAATCCCTTTTTTGTCGCATTAGGCTATGTAAAAGCCCTCAATGGGTCTAATGTAGTCTTACCAACCGCTTCCATCCTGTCGCCAAAGCTCCAAGGCCATTACAGGTTTATGGCCTATCTGTCCTATCATTGGCTTCTACAACAGTCTTGTTCCATTGCGGCCTTGTACTAGTACTATTGGCTTTTGTTATTCTGCCCCATATCTCATCCATTACTTCCTTGCTATACCTATATCAGTCTCGACTATAACATTGATCAAGGTTGAATCAGACTTCCCCTGTATACATATAAGGCATTCCGTTATTGAGATTCCTAGCCGAGTCCGTAAAATTTGTGATTGTCGGGTTGTTTGTGGTAATTAGATTTACTTTTCTACAAAGGAACACACCCTCAAAACATACCCCGTCTTATTGCAGAAAAATTGGGTAACATAGCAATCACGTGCTACCATAGAAACCAAGATGGCGGCCTCCAGTATATCACTATGGAGATGACGTCACAAGATGGCCGCTCACACGGGTTACCATGACAACACAACATGGCGCCACTAGGTCACGTGACATGACGTCACTTCCGAGGTCCGGCACCGAGGTCCGGCAACTGGGGGTGAAACGTGCGAGCACTACTACTAACGCCAAATAGTCTATCCGCTTGTAAATTAAAGTCTGTTCTGATTTCAAATCGAATCGAACATTTACTTTTGAAATGAACTTTGAATGGAATTTTGAAATTTTGCAGGAGCCTAGTAGGATGACTTGTTTTGGAATGATTTTACTAGAACTTGGTAACTTTGGTTGACACATGTTAACAGTGAGGGACACATCAATCCAGGCCTAAATTCTTTAGTACAGACCACACCTCAAATTATTCATATTAAAAACGTAGCATGTAGGGTACCAAACTTAACATGTTCTCAGTTATCACAATTCTTGTCTTATTTCATAATCCTTTCATAAACATTGACCATTATCCTTTTCATCAAATACTACACACAGTCAAGTTAAGCTACAGTGTCATTGACACCTTCATTTGTCTCAAAAACATTGGTTATGACCCCTCATTGGAACGAGCTCGTTCCAATGAGGGGTCATAAATGAAAATATAATGAAAATTAATTGGCGATTTTTGAGAATAGCGCTGGCCGGTTTTGGCCGTAACCTTGGGTAAAGGGTTAAACAATTTATTTCCAAACAGTCGACCATCAAACGATTAGTGTTTTTAACAAATAAACATATAACCACTGGCGAAGCCGGGGGGGGGGGGGGGGTCTGATGGGGCGCATAGTGAAACTCCACTACTATCACTATCCTCATAGTGAAACTCCATTACTACCACTATCCTCATAGTGAAACTCCACTAGTGCCACTATCCTCATAGTGAAACTTAATTACTACCACTATCCTCATAGTGAAACTCCATTACTACCACTATCCTCATAGTGAAACTCCATTACTACCACTATCCTCATAGTGAAACTCCATTACTACCACTATCCTCATAGTGAAACTCCATTACTACCACTATCCTCATAGTGAAACTCAACTACTACTACTATCCTGATAGTGAAACTCCACTACTACTACTATCCCCATAGTTCATCCTTCTCTTTTTTTTTGATGAATTATCTTCACTTCTTCCAAATTTATAGACTGACAGTTTTTTTGTTATTTTATTTAATTATTTTGTTATAATTTATTATTTATATTTTTTGTTTGTTTTCTTCTTCCCTATATATAGTGTGACGAGCATGTTGTTAAAAATGGTTTTCGATCCTTAAAATGGTCAAAAACCACGACGAGTTTCTACACTAATGCAAATCGTTCAGGATGTCTTGGAAATGATCACCCACCGACCATATCTGGTAACGTACAGACACAAGTGTCCACAGATGACTTGTTCATGAGATTGTATGCGTCCTGTGTTATAATTGATGCTTTCCGACTTCAAATAAGTTTTTAATTCTTCGGGCGGTGGGATCCCGAAGCTATCGAAATAATAATTTCTTCTAACGTTCTTGAACCATGCAGTCCAGTGCGTGCCTTCACTCCATAAATCGTCCAGATTCAAAATGCCACGTTCGTTCGATCGGCTACCGTTATTAGGTAAGGCATCTCAAGAAAAGATGCCATGGAAATGTTTTATTTTCTCAACTCAAGTTGGACATTTATTTGGTAGTATGACACCTTCTACGGATATGTTCATAATGTTTTTTTATTATTTATTTATTGTTCAATTAATGTTTTTTTCTCATAACTTGTCCTATGTCCTTATGCATTACTCCCCCCTTGATTTTTTTAGGGACTGTCGACTTTTGTAGAATAATGAACTAGAACCAACATGTGTATTCCATCAGGTTGAATGAGTCGTTTGTGGCCGTCTGCCGACAAGGCAACCTTATTCAATACCTAGGTGCACACTTCGTGTTTGTCCCTCTGAATCATAGACAATTTCATAAAAACGGTTGATTTTTGAACCAACACTTTTTGTACTCGTCGAAAGTGATGTACAGTTAAAACTAGAAGTCCTGTCATGAAATGCGCACAAATAGCACGTTGATATGCGCGTTAATGTACGCGTTATAGCCCAAGTGAAGCTATCAAATTCTGTACATATGGCCTGTGCACAAGCAATATTTCAGCCAATGGACCTCCGGGTAACCCGGAGGTCCATTGGCAGAAACATTGCATGTGTTTGCTATGAGTAACCAAGAGAACCTGCCGTGTTTTGGATGCCATTCGATATGGCAATTGCGCGCAATTCCAACGCGCAAGTAAGCCTAGATAAGTGCACTATTCATGACAGGACTTCTAGTTTTAACTGTAATTTCCACCATCCCTTTCTTAATACCTTTACATTTCTTCACGCAGTCTCGTCAGCAGTCACGGTGTAAGCATACATTTTGGCCTTCAACCCAATAAATTCGACTATCTACCACCTAAATCATCCTTGAATTGTCCGGGCACCTTCTTATTTACTCCCGTCGGAATTTTCGATTCGTAGTCAGCGGGATAATTGCTAGTGTCGAACCGCTCCGACACTTCGGGAGTTATGTCTCAGTAGAAATCTTTGATTTCGTAAGCCAAACTGTCCATGTCGGTGAACAGTAACCTGACTCTCGGGAATTTATTTCTTGATGTATTCATAGTGAAATCGATACCTCAGACTCTTCCTGGTATTCAATACGCACGTTCCCAAATAGGAGGGTTTGTCGAATATTAAATAGGTCTTCTTCATGTGCACGGCCACAAGATTTTCGTCGAAAATACTTCGATATTGGTAGTTGGGTTTTGCCACATATTTTCTAGCCTGTTCTTCCAAACCGCCGAGTCGAACGTCAGACCTGTTCCTGGTGTTACACGAGTGTTGTGGTCTACGTATTTTTTCATCCAGTTGTCCTCATCGAATCGAATGATGCAATGTATCTTCGTCAGTCTCATGCCATATTCTATGTACAATTTCAGATTTTCGCAGCAGGCCACGTATACTTGTGTTTGTCGCAGGGACGTGGCGACAGGGTGGGTGGGGTGGGGTGGGTGTCACCCCCCAGTCCTGGCCAAAATTTCTGATAGTAAGTCATGAGTAGCTGGAAATTCCATCTCTCTGGATTTTAGAGCTCCTTTGGTGATGCGGATGTCTCCTTTACTTCCCAAAATACCAACTCTGTTTCAAATAGGCAAAAATTACAACTGTTACTATTTACAACTACAGTGTACGCAATATCAAGCTTCATAAGTAAGCATGTCATTACATGATGTCAGTCGGTACGAGATTTCTATAGTACGTTTACTTATCATAATAACAAAATCCTCGAAATGCACTTCAAGAAAATCACATCATGTAGAATCGTTATCCTGAGTTAATTCCATCATTCACAGTTACAAAATGATGAAACATCGAAAATTGATCATTCTTGCATAAAACCTGATTTAATGAATGGAGAGCGTGAATTGCTCAAAGTTCTCAACTTGAGCATTTGTTTAGCACATATTCAGTTCCCAGAATAATACCAAATAATAATAACCTGATAATTCTATCATAAATATGTTGGCATTTCAGTTAATAGAATCAATTTTATGCCCCCTTTCATGGCTTTATTTTCAATGTTTTTCTCGGTAGTGAATTTTCATCTACGGGGAGGGACCAGCAGGCCCCTCTCCTAGTTGGAAATTCACTACCCTACACCCCCCCCCCCCAATCGGAAACCTCTAGCCACGTCCCTGGTTTGTTGTTCAGATTGGGAATGAGCTTGCTGACTTTGTTCACTTCCACCTGTTCTGGAGCTTGGGAGTACTGGAGCTAGGGGGTACTGGAGCTAGGGTGTACTGGAGTCGGGAGATACTGGAGCTATGGGGTAATCGTTGTGCCCGTCGCCCTGTGCCTCGGGATACTCCAAATCGAATTCCAGCAGGCACGGATAGTGCCTCCACTTATCCATCTCTTTTTCCTCGACCCATCGGAAATTGCCAACGGGTAACGGATGTGATATCGCGAATCCATAGAGATTTAGGAGGGTCCATCGCCTCATTGTCGAACTCGATGCCTGGAAGCCTTTAATTTGATACGTAACATTTACTACGTTTCTCAAATTTGAAATTTTTACGTCTATGTAAATCCCTTGCAGGTGTGTCGGCTAAATGCCGCTTTTCCATTTGCAAAAAAATCCCCCCAAAAACCCCAAACTGCAGTTTTTCTCATATTGATCGTGTTTGTTAGGCTTTCCTCCTTCAGTCGGCTTGTGACCAACGAGTTTTCTAATCTCGATAACTCTTAGAATGCCTGCTGGAATGACATCGTATTTGGTATGTAAGTGTATCTTACCGTTGTTATGTTCTCCTGAAATGTGATAGTAGTAATAGTCAGATCTCGGTCTCGGAATTTATCTCATGCTCGAAAGTCGGTCATGTTCCACTCTCCTGAAATGTTTAAGTAATCTGATCTCTATCCCAGTACTTTCACGAATCTTTTGTTGAAAGTTTGTCATGGTCCACTCTCCTGAAATGTTAAAGTAATCTGATCTCTATCCCAGTACTTTCACGAATCTTTTGTTGAAAGTTTGTCATGGTCCACTCTCCTGACACGGGGAGGTAATAGTAGTTAGAACTCTGTTTCAGAACATTCACGAATTTCTTTCCGTACTTTCACTCTCATGGATGTTGAAGTCACGGCAATTTTACACATTTCTATGAGAAATTTGCATGATAAAAAGAGGTTTTCTCAATAGCTTGCTCTCTCGCAGTACACTCGGTAAACTCTTACCTGAAAGTTTGTCATTGTTTCACTCTTCTGAAATGGGGTAGTAATTGCAGTCGGACCTCTACTCTTTCGCAGTATATTCACAAGTCTCTCTTACATTAATGTTTGATACATTCCACTTTCGTGGGTAATAGCAGTCGGATCCCTCTATCTCAGTATATTCACGAATCACTTGCTCGAAAGTTTAGCATGTTTCACTCTCCTGAAGTGTTGTATTACTTGCTAGAAACTTTTGTCATATTCCACTCCCATGAAATGTCGAGGTGACAGCTGTTGGATCTCTCTATCACAGTATGTTCACGAATTACTGCTCGAAAGTATTGTCATATTGTTGTACTGGATGTCTTCCTGAAGTGTGTACGTAAGCATTTGTTGGGTTAATGCATAGGTGTAACATATTATCCCCCTTGATGCGTTCACCGGCGGAAATCTCCCTTTGCTGTTATTCAGTAATGTAGCTTCAGTGTGACACGACTCCAGTGTTAATCTCATCTTGGAATGTAGTGTCAATGCTCAATTATTGAATCAGTGGTTTTATCCAATTTTACCATACTGGCGACGAGGATGGGATTCAATTTCGTCACTTCTACATTGGAAACATTATCATTTTTTAGAATTTTCTGATTAGACTGTTCTTGTCATTGCAAACTTTATCAAAGATATGAAGAGAATAAACGTTCAAACTGCCATAGCCGAAGAGTTGCAGAAACTAAAGAATATTGATGAACGAATAGCTTACAAGTTGTTTAAAATGTTGGGAAAGAAAATAATTTCTGGAATTGAGTGATTTAGAAAGAAAATCTGGTTTGCCGATTGAATATTGGTCGCATCTGTTGGTGAAAGGACAAATAACGCTCACACTCCCATCATATGACGAAACGCCACGAAACTCAAAATGAATTCTTCATAGTGACTACTGGTATGGCTTAAAAATGCAGGAGGGCTGAAAATCGCTCCCCTTGCATGGCCCAGGGGGAGCGATTGGCTCTCCTTAAGCTTACAAAAGCTAAAAAGTGGCAAAATGAAGTTTGTCCATTTATGAATTCTGCCTTGTGGGCTTTGTACATTTTATTTAGTGTTGCTTACAAGGTAGTCTCTGTGAGACGGCTACACTGCCCCTCCCACACCTCCGGGCCTCGGTAAGGCCCGGAGGTGTGGGAGGGGCAGTGTGGGCGTCTTACATAAAGCACGAACATAGCAGAGATCTGAAAAGATGTGGTTATTATTTTCTAAGGCCAGGCGGGCTAGTTTTCTCCCTCCTTAATTTTTTTAAGGCGAGCAGTAGGCGAGCGAATAAATCGCTCTCCTGAAAATGCCAGGTACTGATTTTGAGGGACATGGTGAAGCATTTAGAGGAGGAAGTAGAAAATAAAGAAAAATTATGTGAAAAGAACTATTGGGTGGCTGTAGAAAATACCAATAGTGAATGGGAAGAATACACTACACAAAATTAGTTTCTTCAAGTTTGCATATAAAAGCATTGAAACAAATACAGAGTAAGTGGGAAGAGGCAGGGGTGGCGCCAGGGATTTATCGACAGGGGGTCTGACTATCCGACAAGGGGGGGGGGGGGGGGGGGCTATAACATTTGACCTCCCAAACGAAGGAAAATGAGTGAAAATTGGTAAATTGGAGAACCAAAATAGAAACAAATTGAGTATGTTTGTTGATTATTTAACCCTTTACCTACATGTAACCTGAAAAGCAGACGACACTTGCAAAAGTAATTCTTGAATAACTAATTTTTTTCATTTTTTGTCTCAAAAACATAGGTTATGACCCCTCGTTGGAACGAGCTCGACGAGCTCGTTCTAACGAGGGGTCATAACCTATGTTTTTGAGACAAAAAATGAAAAAAATAATGAAAATTAATTGGCGATTTTTGAGAATAGCTCTGGCAGGTTTTGGCCGTTACCCTTAGGTAAAGGGTTAAAGTAAACATACTATAATAAGGTCGGGAAATATTTCATCAAGAAAGCCAGTTTGACGAACGACATTAAGGAATTTCGTGAGACTCACTATTCTCTATCAAAGTTCCAGTGCTGCACGGGTTCGAGACAGACAAGACGAGATATCTACATTCGATTTTCGGAAATTTCTCGTGAAGTCGGGTTTACGAGACTCTCCGACGGACTGACTAAAAATCTCCGACGAGGGGGGGGGGGGGGGGCTGGACCTCTCCGACGGGGGGGGGCTGGACCTCTCCGACGGGGGGGGGGGGCTCTAGCCCCCCCCCCCATGTCGATACGCCTGTCGATGCTGATAATGGTTTATTGCGTTCTGAGAAGCCAATGGAAGAAGAATTTAAACGACTAACTTCTCTTCTCAGTTTATTTCATCTTCCCGGTGAACAAATCAAACGTACATGTGATGAGGTCAGTTCAAAATCCTCAACAGCAATAAAGGAGACTAGTGATGTTGTCGATCTCGGTTCGTCGCACCGTACCGAAGAAAGCTATGCAGAAATGAATCTGTCCAGAATGTTCTTTCCACGGATTTTAAAATGCAAAATCCTGCTCAGTCATCTGAGCATATTCCAACAAAAGTAAAGTTTCAGTGCATGTTGCTTCACAAAATTCCCAAACCTGAAAGAGACAGCCATCCTGTCTATCCTGTCAAAAGAAAGCGAAGGAAACACAGAGGGAAAAATATTCTAGAAAAACCGAGACTCCTGTCATGGGGGAGGTATCAAAAAATGGCATGCCATGTCACCGGGTCGCGCTTCTCAACAAAGTCAACATTTCAGCCAAATTTACCACTAGCAGGTTATTAAGGACTGAAAAAGCAGCGGAACAAGGCGTTTGTCGGGGTAGACAATGTTGCAGTCAACCAGTTTACGTGCTACCTAATGCCAGTGTGAGAAGAGGACCTCCACCTCCTCCTCTATTGCGATCTTCATAAAATGTACCTGTTTGTTGTGGTCCGGTAATTATCGACAACTTCTTCCAACCGAATAACCAATTACCACAGACATTTACAACACTCACCACTTTTGTATTGTACTCACCAACTCCTTCCATCCTTCTACACAACGGTCAACTCTCATCATCGACTAAATAACGCATATCTGCCACATCCAGCAGCCAGACATCAATCTCTTAATTCAGGTCTTGGTTTCGGACCACAATTATTGCAGACCTACAGCGGAGTTACGCCTTTTTACCAACCCACCATTTCGGTGGTTCTCTTGTAACGAGTTTATGGAAAGCGGAGATACACACATTACATAACTACAATGATCACACTACTGCATATATCACACCTTTCAGTGCAGGAAGACTCTATGTGCTTTCTTGCCTGCATAACATTCGCAGCATCTATGACTGACAAACACAGACAAATACAAACACATTACACGACAGACATGTTGTTTTCCGTAGGGAGGTCTTAATTGCTTCCTCACGGGAACATGTTCGCTCACATTACACCATGAAACTTTCGCTCAAACACACACATCCACTCACCCTCCGTTATTGTTAACGTCCACCTCAAGTTCTCTTTTGAAATCTTCACCTTTTACCCACATCATCAATTCTTTTAAATAATGTATTTAAAACTTTTAAAAATTGTGTCCGTTTATCTCAGAGTACAAAGTTTTAAAAGTACGGTGAACTATTTAATGTAAACTTCTCTTATAACGGTGAACATTTTTTATGAGTGGTGACATTTTAGGGAAGATCTTTGTTGCTTTCTCTACTGAATCCACTCACCAGATTCGTTGGCATTCTAACGTTTTTCCATTCGAGAAGTAAGAGACGCTTTCAACTGAAAATCCGTCTTATTTGCCCTCTAGTTTTAGTGGATGGTTGTTCTTGATCCGCCAAATTTTGTACATAGTGCAGATCGTCTTTGTCGCTAGTGGCTTTTCGTGGCTCGTCATAAGTTATAATTGTCGACAGTTTTAGTTGCTGGACAGGTCTGACAGGGAGGTGATTTCTGCTATCTTGTCATGCTCCATCCAGTTAACCCTTTACCCAACGAATCGCCCGCATTCTCCCGCGTAATATGCAAATTCACGTCGAGCTCGTTCCAACGAGGGGTCACATGATATGGTTTTGTTGAAATTGTTTGAAAAATTGGAAAAAATGATATTTAAAATAATAAATTTTGATATCGTCTGCGTTGGGTAAAGGGTTAATGAATCTGTCGATGATTACTCACGTGCTCTGTTGAACTCACTTTTGAAGTATGAGCTTTATCGAATGTCCATTTCTGGCTACACGATTTGTTTCAAGACGTGGTAAGGGATGATTGTTGTTATTTCCCAGCAGTTTTGAAAATAGCTTACCAGTACGACATTGACTTCCTGTAAATAATCTATTGTTTGTAGAGAATTTGTATGTTCACCCGCGTGGACAGTAAGACCCTCGTCTGTTCAATTATAAATGTAAACAGCTCTAAACAGGCAGAAGAGGAGTGATGTACTGGAGGTCGTCCTGATGTGTGTACATAGGCCTCTGTTGGGTTAATGCATAGGTGTAACATATTGTCTACCTTGATGCGCCCACCGGCGGACAATCTCCCTTTGCTGTCATTCAGTAATGTAGCTTCAATGTGACACGACGTCCAGTGTTAATCTCATCTTGGAATGTAGTGTCAATGCTTAATTATTGAATCAGTAGTTTTATGTGGTTCTATAATGTCTAGGTGATAGAAGTAGGATCTCTCTATCACAGTATGTTCACGAATCACTTGCTCGAAGATTTTGTCATATTCCACTCCCCTGAAATGCCGAGGTGATAGCAGCTGGATCTCTCCATCACAGTATGTTCACGAATCACTTGCTCGAAAGTACTGTCATATTTCATTCTAACATAATGTCGAGGTGATAGCAGTCGGATCTCTCTCAATCTCAGTGCGTTCACGAATCACTTGCTCGAATGTTTTGTCATATTCCACTCCCCTGAAATGTCAAGGTGATAAGAGTTGGTCTCTCTATCTTAGTACATTTGTTTGTTTGTTTGTTTGTTTGTTTGTTTGTTTGTTTGTTTGTTTGTGTGTAATTCTTTATTAACCCTTTACCCAACGCGGTCGATATCAAAATTTCTTATTTTAAATATAATTTTTTCAAAAAATTTCAACAAAACCATATCATGTGGCCCCTCTTTGGAACGAGCTCGACGAGCTCGTTCCACAGAGGGGTCACATGATATGGTTTTGTTGAAATTTTTCGAAAAGATTTTTTTTTTTTCAGCTGCTGAATTTGCATATTACGCGGGCGGATGCGGGCGATTCGTTGGGTAAAGGGTTAACGTGACATGTGCAAAACAATTCAGTCTAACAAATGTAAGATTTACAATCAGATGCACCGGACCCAAGGGACCTATATGACACCTATTCCCCGAGATATGAAAAAAATGCTGCCCAAAATTCACAGAAAAAAGTACTACGGAGTTAAAAAAAAAGCGGAGACAAAACATGTTTCGTAATTTTCCTAATTTGTAGAAGATATAGATGTCTCAGTGCCCATCCATGGCGCCAACCATGAAACAGGTCGGAGAGTTGCCAGTCTAACGTTCCCGAATCACTTGCCGAAGGTGTCATAATCCACTCCACTGAAATGTGGAAGTAGTCAGATCTATACTGTGTCACAATACATTCACGAATCAATCTTGTCAAAAATTATTTCTCTTTAATCAACTCGTAAACTTAATACAATATTCAAAAAAAAGTTTATGAGTTCTCTGAGCAGTGTCGAGCTTCTGGTCAACGAGTAAAATAGTTGTGTGCGATTGTTTTTTTTTTTTTTTTTTTTTGTGGGATTTGCAGCTTCCTCAAAATGTATTCGTGAAGACGTCGTGTCAGCGTTTTTGGTTTCCTTCCCGGATACATCAGACAGTTTAATGTTTCATAATACTTTCACTCATCTCATTTGGATTCTCTTTCTTTGAGCGTGGGATCGAGCTACACTGCAGCATGTCACGCAGTTGAAAATCTCCTCTCTATCATTGGATGAATCTCCTTCGAATCTGTCGAATCAACCACATCCGTCAAACAGGCACACTGTATAAAGATGTATTCGTCTGTCACAGACTGATCGGAATAAACCAAGATACATGCGGTTGCAAATGTCTCTCATCTGAGAGATTTCCACCAAACCAATCGCACCCAACGAAGAGACACTGAAAAGCACCGACGGAAAAATACATGTTTTTGCAGTTTCTGTCAATTTGGACTCTTCCACATACGAGACATCGCCGCCAAATCAATGAAATCTTTTGATGAAACATTTAAAAAAAAGTTACAAAACATTACACGTTTTCACACATTGTCACATGTTGAGTGTGTCGTTCGCATCGCCTAAGGTTTTGACGACCTTACCCCACCCCACCCTCTCGGGGAGGGTCGGATGCTTCATATTCAAAATATTCAAGACCTTTAAAATGAGGTATCACATGACAAACTTTGTAAAACTTGAGTTTTGATACGCACCCCTCGGCCCATCCCCTTATTTTCTTATTTATTTTCCCCGATTGGATTAACCTTAGCGAAAATACGAGCTCCGGTGAAAAATGACTAAGCCGAATTTTAGCTGAGCTGGAAAATATTTCAATGGAAAATCCCATTGTGAGTTCGAAATGCATTTTTCATGAGCTCGAACACTCCATTTATATCTGCTGCGGTATATACCCTTGTTGGCCCCATCCTAACCCTTGGAATCACTATTCATCTAGGGCGGTGTGCTGTACACAGATGATATAAGTAGTACGTAATGCAGTGTTGTGTGTTGTATGCTTGGTTGCTAGAGTCCTAGTAGAGTATGGATGCATGGGCGGATACAGGGAGGGGGGGGGGGATTTCCACCCCCACCTTTGATACTTGAAAGGGGAGACAACAAGCAATTTTTCAAGGTCAAATTCAGCCTGTATTGAAATCATCTTTACACGAGGAGTTCTCGCAACTAGACACCATCGTATAAACGATTGCTACAATGTATGGTCTGTAGTCTGTACCTCAATGAGGTACAGACTACAGACCATACATTGTACCAATCGTAGTCAACATAAATGTCGTTTCATCAACGAAAATAGTCTGATACAAGTTATTTGGATGAAATATTATCACCATAAGAGTTCATGCGATGAAACATGTCTGGCCAGTCATACGCCGAGGGTGCTTGGAAATATAACGTTCACAAATTTCCTGTTTTGAAACAGGTAACTCAAACCCGTGCATTGCGATAACGGCGAGGTCCGATAAACGGTCAGTTGTCATGCTGCTTTGCAGCCACGTATGGATCCTCCGGATGCAGTACACAAGGAAATGCATCCAGAAAGCGTCTCCCGCGTTCAAAATTTCCAAAAAAAATTCGGGGGAGGACCCCCAGACCCCTCCCCCCCCCCCCGTACGAGAGGGGATACCCCCTCTCGAGCTCACCCCAACTCGCGCCTGTGGCGTTCGGTTCGTGGCTCCGCCACTCAATTCCCCCCCCCCCCCCTTTTTCAATCCTGGATCCGCCACTGGGATGGTCCTTTGACATTCTAAGACTTGGCCGAGAGCAGAGATCGTGATCTGAGATATTTAGCAAGCCTACAGTATAGCTGTAAATCAGTAGTAATGGTACACGGGTAGAAGAAGACTGTAGGATTGGGGGACTACGGTAGAGGCTAACCACAGGGCAGAAAGATGAAGCCGGTTGTAAAATCACCTTAAATGAGCTTTATTACTTTCCAAAGTGTGATTTACTGGGATTTCCGGGTTTGATGAAAAACGATAACTTAACAAGTGAATTATGCTATAAACAATTGTGTCATGTATCCGTGCGTGCAAACGAAGACGCTTTGCCGTAGGTGTAATGGGGACTTCATTGTTTTTTGTGGGTTTTTTTTACCCTTTACCTACCATGAAAAACCAACGACACTTGCAAAAACAATTCTTGAATAACTAATTTTTTTCATTTTTTTGTCTCAAAACATAGGTTATGACCCCTCACTGGAACGAGCTCGACGAGTTCGTTCCAATGAGGGGTCATAACCTATGTTTTAGAGACAAAAATGGCGATTTTTGAGAATAGCGCTGGCCGGTTTTGGCCTTTACGTTAGATAAAGGGTTAAATAATATAATTATCGTTAATAATGAAAAGTAATAAACAGAGTAATCGCTTGACTGGACTGGTTACGTAAAATAATTCATTCGAGGCGAGGGACTATATTGTAAATCACTCGTGCGCATTTGCGCACTCGTGTTTGTACAACGTCCCTCGCCTCTCATTATTTCACGTAACCAGTCCAGTCAAGCGATTACTCTCTCTATATATATAGGAGTTTGGAATCCCACTTATGGAATCCCCTTATAGAATCTCTTTTATGGAATCTCCATGGAATCCTTTTTTGAAAAAAAACATCTGTCCTTTGGCACCCTTTTTTACCGAAATGAGGATAAGATGTCGTATGTGGAGTCACTCGTTCTATCAGTTGTTCTATAGTTTATTTGCTCGGTGGGATTCGAGTCTCTCGAGCAATGACTTCAGTAATTACTCGATAGCTTTTTAGGGATAATCATCAACTCTGTTTCTGGGTATTCCACTTATGGAACCCCTATTTGAAAACGTCTGGCCTTGGACATCCCTTTTTCCGAGATGAGGATAAGGATCGTATGCAGGGATGTAGCGACAGGGGGTGTGGGGGTGTCTCCCCCCCCCCCCCCCCCCCCCCCAGCTAGGAGTATTTTTTTTTCAATAGTTGGAAATTCCGAGGTCAAAAATCAAATAGTTGGAAATTCAATAAATTAACATTGTTCATAAAAAATATTAAAATTTCAACTAATGATGAGAAATTTTGATCTTTTATTTCCAAATGGAAACTTGAGTTTCAAATTTCCTACTCTAAAATTGACATGACCTCAAAATTTCGACTCTGACATCAATCCGGTAAATTTTCTGACCCAGACACATTATAAATGATGCTTTTTCCGTTTCAGGACTGGTGAAAATTTTTAGAAGGGTTCATAACCCTTTACCCAACGCAGACGATTTCAAAATTTATTATTTTAAATATCATTTTTTTAAATTTTTAAAAAAAATTTCAACAAAACCATATCATGTGATCCCTCTTTGGAACGAGCTCGACGAGCTCGTTCCAAAGAGGGGTCACATGATATGGTTTTGTTGAAATTTTTCGAAAAATAATATTTTTTCAGCAGCTGTATTTGCATATTACGCGGCGGATGCGAGCGATTCGTTGGGTAAAGGGTTAAAAGATATCACCCAGCGCTGCAGTGCAACCACCTATTGAAACCACTCACAGTTGGAATTTACACCGGTGGCCCCCCTCCCCCCCCCCCAAGCTGAAACCCTCTAGCCACATCCCTGATCGTATGTGGAGCCACTCATTCGAGCAATAACACAAGGGCTTATTTGCTCGATGGGGTTCTAGTCGTTCGGGCAATTGGGGATACTTAGTAAGCCTGCAGTAGTACTACAAGTCAGAAGTAATAGTACAAAACACTAATGGTACGAAGCTGCGAGGCCGATAGAAGATTACAGTATTGGTGAGTATGAAAGAGGAAAGTCATAGAACAGATAGTTGAAGACAAGATGGAAACCAATGGTAAGGCTACCTGTGTAGAAACTGTATAAGAGCTTTGAGTCCCAGCTATAGAATCCCCTTACGGAATCGAAGGAGCGGCCACGTTCCATGGAACCCCACTTCAACACCCCTAACTAAAAACGCCTGGCTTTCGGCACCCCTTTTTACCGAGATAAGTATAAGTTTTCGTGATAAAAGCAGTTTTTGGAGTCATGCTTTCGAGCAAGTGATCTGTAGCCCATTTGCTCGATGAAATTCGAGTCGCAAGTGCAAATGGGTTGCAGAGCACTTGATGGAAAGAGTGGCTCCAAATTCTGCTCTTATGCTCATCTCGGAAAAAGGGGTGCCGAAGGCCAGTCGTTTTAAGGTAGGGTTTCTGGAAATGGGGTGCCACCAGTGGCGGCGCCATGGGGGTGTATGGGGGGGGGGGGGGTACTTACCCCTCCACTTTTTTCGCCAAGCGTAGTAAGAAAATACTATCATTTTAATTTTTGTATTGAACGTTGCGATGTAATTGTGGGTATGCTTAATTCCATATTCCCAAGAGCACTAAATCAGATAAGTTTTTAAATTATGTTTGTGTGTGCCCCCCCCCCCCCCCCGCCCCCACCCCACACATTAGCTGCAAACAACAAACAAGAGTCGAGGTCCCAAAATGCAACAAGACGTGCCGCGTTCAAACGGACTGAAACATACCGCTTTAGAGTATTCGAGGAATGCTAGAATCGAGAGCGTGCAACGCATCCGTTTGGAGTGCAGCCTACTTTCATTTTCGATCTGAGTGTCGTTTGGTGCTTTGTGCTCGCACTTTACAACAGCGTTCTTCCGTTAAAATGTCACCATGTACGACGTTTTCTATAACTGAAAGACTTAACCGGTAATTTTCAAAAGGATAAAACTGTTTTAATTTAATTGTCTGAGAATGCTCCAGAGAACACCATTTACAACTTAAGTTTTAAAAATTTTCTCAACTTCGGGAGGGGGCACCCCTCCCGAAGTTGAGAATTTTTTTAAAACTTACGCGCGGCGGGCAATACTCAACTGTACCCCCTCACTTCTGTAACTCTGGCGCCGCCACTGGGTGCCACAAACGTGGCCATTCCATCAGTTCCGTAAAAACGATTCCATGAGTGAGATTCCAAGCTCTTATTCTGTTCTTACACAGTTCTTACACAGATAGCCTTGCCATCTGTTTCCATCTTGTCTTCACCTTTACACAGTTCCTACACAGATAGCCTTGCCATCTGTTTCCATCTTGTCTTCACCTTTACACAGTTCCTACACAGATAGCCTTGCCACCTGTTTCCATCTTGTCTTCACCTTTACACAGTTCCTACACAGATCGCCTTGCCATCTGTTTCCTTCTTGTCTTCAACTTACTGTCCTATGACTTGCCTCGTTCGTAGTAATCAAATACTATAATCTTCTACCACCCTCGCAGCTTCCTACAATTAGTGCCTTGTACTATTACTATTTGACTTCTAGCACTACTGCAGGTTTACTGCTTACTATCTCTGATTGATAGAACGACTAGAATCCCATCGAGCAAATAAGCCGTAGAGTATTTGGTTGAACGAGTAACTCCACATACGACTCGTATCCTCATCTCGGAAAAAAAAGTGGAGCCGTAGGCCAGACATTTTCAAAAAGAGATTCGGTAAGGATTCCATAAAAGGGATTCTATAAGTGGGATTCCATAAGTGGGATTCCAAGGCCAGTTTTGTTTTTGCTCCTATACAGGTGGTCTTACCATCGGTTTCAGCTTTCTGTCCTATGGCGAGCTTTTACTGTAGTCCCGTATCCTATAATCTTCTTCTACCATTGTACTGACTTGAAGCACTACTGTAGGCTTGCTAACTGTCACATATCACGACCTCTATCCTAGGCCAAGTCTTAGAATGTCAAAGGACCATCCATCCCTGCTAGGAGACTAGAAACCAAGCATACACCACACTACATTACGTACTACCTGTACCGTATGTGGGATCGCATGCCGCCCTAGGTAGATTGTGGTTCCGAGGGTTAAGATGGGACCTAACTTGGGTATATACCATCCATACTATTCTGCTGCACTACACAACAAGGCATTACCACCGCCCACAATCGGGCTTGGCCTAGCATTACGTTCTACCTATACCATTCATAGGATATGAAGCATTAGGTCGATTAGTAGTACCAAAGGCAAAGCTTGAACCAATAGGGGTACAAACAACACACCCTATACTACCACACTAGACAACCATGGATTACCCCTACCCAGCACTACTGCTTGGCCTAGCAATATGTACTATCTATACCAGTCATAGGATAATTTGAAGCATTAGGTTGATTAATAGTACGAAGGGCTGACATGGGTCCTGTAGCGATGTGGAGCGTACATCCCATACTGCAACACTAGATGACCATGCATTATCCCGGCCCACAATCGCGTTTGGCCTAGCATTACGTTCTACATATACCATTCATGGGATATGAAGCATTAGGTCGATTAGTTATACCAAGGGCAAAGCTTGAACCAGCAGGGGTACAAACAACACACCCTATACTACCACACTAGACAACCATGGATTATCCCTACCCAGCACTACTGCTTGGCGTAGAATTACGTAATATCTATACCATCTGTGGCTCAGCACACAGCTCTAGAAAGATAAAGATACTACTACCGTTCTAAACTACCAGCCCTTACTCCTACCCACAATACCGCTTGTCCTAGAAATATGTACTATCTATACCAGTCATAGGATAATTTGAAGCATTAGGTTGATTAATGATACGAAGGGCTGACATAGGTCCTGTAGGGATGTGGAGCGTACATCCCATACTGCAACACTAGATGGCCATGCATTACCCCCCACCCACCCTACAATACCGCCTGGCCCAGCATTACATACTACCTATACCAGTCATAGGATAGTACAATGTAATCGGCAGGTTGAGACCACAAGGATTAGGATGGGATCTACAAGGCATATAACGCCCATACTATACTGCAAATGCAAACCACCAAGGACTATCTCGCAATACCGATCTATAATGCATTACCCCACCCCACAATACCGGTTAACAACCTAGCATTATGTACTACCTACACCAGTCGTAGGATAATATGAAGGTCGATTAGTAGTACCATGGGCTAATAGTATACCTACATGGGTATATACCACCCATACTATACTACGATATCAGTCCAGTACGAGGACCCCGACACACCCCGACCCGAATAACGTCATGCCAGATTGTAAAGTCGACAACAACATCGGCCAACGTTCTCTGACGTCGCGGTGCGCATCATGACGTCACGACGTCCATAGCAACGTCAACCGTTTCGCGGGAAAAGTTTTTCGAGAAACCCCACCTTCACCATACATATATCACTTTACATATACAGTTAAAACTAGAAGTCCTGTCACGAACTGTGCGCTTATCTAGGTTTAATTGCGCGTAGGAATTGCGCGCAATTGCCATATTGAATGGCATCCAAAGCACGGCAGGTTCTCCTGGTTACTCATAGCAATCACAGGCAATGTTTCTGCCAATGGACCTCCGGGTTACCCAGAGGTCCATTGGATGAAACATTGCTTGTGTACAGGCCGTATGTACACAATTTGATAGCCTTACTATGGTCATAACGCGTAGATTAACGCGCAGACCAACGTGCTATATGTGCGCATTTCAGGACAGGACTTTTAGTTGTAACTGTGACATACTATATATGCAGTATTTCACACAGAAAAAAATAGGCCGATTAAATCGTCAGATGTGTACCCATACGCGCAACTAGTAGAAAGCTGTTATTATATCAGGACCAATTTCAGGATCAAATTACACCAGAAACTACACAGTTTGGCACGTCAGTAACCTAAACATATATATAAAATAACATGACCAACGGATTGATATTTTTTGAGTAATCGCATGCCAAAGAAATGGATTGGAGGAATTCTCCATTTGATGGACAAAGGGTTAGTATCTCAGGATCGAATTATCAGATTTACACCAAAAAACTATACAGCTCGGCACATCAGTAACCTGAACACAAATCTAAAGTAACATGACAATCCAAGCAAAATTTTTCAAGTTATCGAATGCCTAAGAAATGGATACAGATCTCGGAGGAACGGATGGACAGACAGCCAGACAGACAGACAGACAGGCAGGTGGATGGACAGACAGAGGGTGGACAAACCGGACAGGCAGATGGATGGACGGACAAAGGATGGACGAATGACGGAGGGCCACCCCGGATGCCGACATTATGTACACCATATATGGTATGGGTACATATAGAAATGGATTGGAGGAGTGCCTAATTTGATGGATAAAGGGTTAATATCTCCGGATCAAATTATTAGATTTACATAAAAAATAGGCCGATTAAATTGAGAGATGTGTACCCACACGTGCAACTAGTGGAAAGCTGTTATTGTCTCAGGACCAATTTTTGGAGGAGTGCCTAATTTGAGGGAATAGGGTTAATATCCCAGGATCAAATTATCACATTTACACCAAAAGCTATACAGCGCGGCACATCAGTAACCTGAAGATATATATAAAGTAACATGACAATTGGATTGATATTTTTGAGTTATCTCATGCCAAAGGGATTGGAAGAATTCTCAATTTGAAGGATAATAGAGGATAAACGGTTAATATCTCAGGATCAAATTATCAGATTTACACCAAAAACTACACAGCTCGGCGCATTAATAACCTGAACACAAATATAAAGTATCATGACAATCTAAGCAATAGTTTTCACGTTATTGAATGCCAAAGAAATGGATACGGACGCCGGACGGATGGACAGATGGACGGACAGACAGACGGACAGACAAAGGATGGACGAACAAAGGATGGACGAATAACGGAGTGCCAACCCGGATGCCGGCATTATGTGTACCCTAAATGATATGGGTACACATAAAAATAGCTGACAATCACATCTCTGTTTTTCTAAATATTTGGAGCTACTGAAAAAACTGCTAAATTGAGTATGTAAAGTGTTAATATCTCAGATCTGGTTTGAAAACTGTACATTTCAAAACAGCAGCTACTTTAATGGATACATATAATATCAGTCAATTCAACTAATATCTTAAAAGATACTGAATGCCAAATGGGTTAGAGATATACCAAGGGAGGAATTCTTAATTTGTTGGGTGAAGTGTCAATATCTCAGGACTGAACAATTGGATTTATTTTACTTGAACCCATACAGTACGTGGAGAGTGGATTGTAACTAAATCACCTGCGGATTGGAGTTATCACCCAGGCTATAACTTTCAAATTTCGTTCATATCGACAAAAAACACACGCAATGTTTCAGCCAATGGACCTCCGGGTTTAACCCGGAGGTCCATTGACTGAAACATTGCCGGTGCCGGTTGTGCTTTGCAACAAATTTGCAATTATTGCTTGGGTGGAATCTCCACTCTGCGGGTGATTTAGTGACAATACACTCTCCGCGTACTGGAAATAAAGTAATAAAATAACTTTGATAAATATTTTTGAGTTATCGCATTCCAAAGAAACTGATTGGAGTAATTCTTAATTTGATGGATAAAGGGTTGATATCAGAGGATCAAAATAACAGATTTACACCTAAAACTATACAGCTCAGCACATCAGTAACCTAAACGGAAATTTAAAGTAACAACACAATCTGATTAATATTATTTGAGGTATTGCATGTCAAATAGATTGAATTTTTTTTTATTAATTGTGTGGATCAAAGGTTAATACCTCGGGATCAAATGATCAGATTTATATAAAAAAAAACTATTATACAGCTCGGCAAATTAGTAACCTGAACATCTATATGAAGTAACAAGACAATCGAATTGATATTCTTTGAGTTATCGCATGTCAAAGAAATAGATTGGGAAAATGCACAATTTGATAGATAAAGGGTTAAAATCTCAGCATCAAACTACCAGATTTACACCAAAATTTATACAGCTCGGCACATCGGAAACCTGACCACACATTTGAAGTAACAAGGCAACCTAATCAATATTTTTTTAGGTTACCGCATGCCAAAGAAATGGATTGGAATAATGCTTAATTTGATGGATAAAGGGTTAGTATCACAGGATCGAATCTTCAGATTTACATCAAAAACTACACAGCTCGGCACATCACTTACCTGAACATATCTATCAAGTAACAAGACAATAGGATTGATATTTTTTTATTTATCGCATGCCAAAGAAATGGATTGGAATAATGCTTAATTGGATGGGTAAAGGGCTAATATCTCAGTATTGATTAATCAGATTTACACCAAAAACTATACAGCTCGGTGCATTCGTAACCGGAACACAAATATAAAGTATCATGACAATCTAACCAATAGTTTTCAAGTTATCGAATACCAAAGAAATGGATACGGACGCCGGGCGGACGGACAAAGGATGGACGAACGACGGAGGGCCACCCCGGATGCCGCCATTGTGTGTACCATACATGGTATGGGTACATATAAAATTGCTACCCAAACAATTCTGTTCATATCAGGGATGGGGGGGGGGGTCTTCAAAAAATTCCGATACACAAGTCCGGGGTGGGTGGGTGGGTGGTCCAGCAGCTCCAAAAACTCACTTTTTTCCAGGTGGTCTAAATTTTTTCCTCACATACTTTTAACAGATAATTATAGTTGGAATTTGTTGAGACGCATTTTGGGATGATTTTACAATATATTGGGGGTAGTTATTAGGAATTGGGAGGTCACCTATGGCTCTCAGACACCAGATTAACCCATTGAGCAATGCGAATAGAAGACGACACTTGGAAAAAAATTGTTGGTTGACTAAAAATTTTCTGAATTTTTTGTCTCAAAAACAAAGCTTATGACCCATCATTGGAACAAGCTCAGTGAACTCATTCTAATGATGGGATCATAAGCAATGTTTTTGAAATCAAAAAGTGAAAAGATAATAAAATTTGAATGGCAGTTTTAGTGAATAATGCTGGCCAGTGTTTGCCGTTACATTTACTGTTACATTGGGAAATGGGCTGAACGACTTGACCAATGTCTTTGACTCTGTGAGTAAATGCAACAAAGTAAATGAACGTTTATATCTGGTTATAGCAGGTTATAGTGAAAATGAATATAAAACTTGTGAAAACAGGTAAAACATAAAGCATCCAGAAGCATTGGAACTAACATAAAATAAGAAAACAGAAAATGGTTATTGTGTTCCGGTGAATTAGGTTTTAGAGATAAAAAGCAATCACAATTAATGAATATAGTCAGTCACCACACCACCCCTCCCCAAATATTTTTACCTCCCTACTCCCCTGTAAAATACTCATCCTTCAGTTGTAAGTTGAAGTTCACAGAAAACTCACCGAGAAAACTCAGAAAGTACACATGTTGTCGTGTCAGCCCGCTCAATGTTGCAGGACGTTGTGAAAATAAATGGATACATGAAATCAGGTTTTTATGCTCATGAATTCTGATGAATTCATGATTATTGAGCACCAAATATGATATCGTACCATCTACTTACCCTTTATGTTGTTTGGAAAGCTGAAACCAGGTGTAATTAACCCTTTACCTAACGTGAAAAGCAGACGACACTTGCAAAAAAAATTCTTGAATAACTAATTTTTTTCATTTTTTGTCTCAAAAACATAGGTTATGACCCCTCGTTGGAACGAGCTCGACGAGCTCGTTCCAACGAGGGGTCATAACCTATGTTTTTGAGACAAAAAATGAAAAAAATAGTAAAAATTAATTGGCGATTTTTGATAATAGCGCTGGCCGGTTTTGGCCGTTACGTTGGGTAAAGGGTTAAAGTAAAATTTGCACCGACACTGATAGAGCTGCATCAAGTTGCATCCCTTTGGACAGCTTAAAAAATGGACTGACAGTTGGAATGAAATAAGAAGATGAAATGCAAGTGAAAGCATTGACAATTTGGACAATGTAGACCAGATTGGGTTAGGTAGACGACTTACATACATGTAAGCTTTAGCTTTCTGTCGAATCCCTCTTTTACATAGTAATCTGATTTCCTTGTTTTATGTATACTATTGTATCTAGTGTTGTTCAGAATATTTGTTATCCTCTGTTATTGTGAAATGTATACACATGCCAATTACTGAATAAATATTGTTTAAACTAGATTGGGTTAGTGGGGTGGGTGGGGTGGGGGTGCGTGGGGTGGGTGTACCATTCGAAATCGGAAAAAAGATTCCTTCAAAAAGGGGGGTGGTGGGTGGTCTTCGGGAGGAAAAAAAAAAATTCAGCCCTGTGTACAGGAATTTTTTGAAGACCTCCCCCCCCCCCCCCCCCCCTGTTCCTATGTGAATTTAACACTAGCTGCTTCCTAAAAAGTCCGGGTAATAGGGCACGATCGGGTACATGTTATACTACTAATCAATAATCGAATGGCTAATTAATTTGTAAAAACAGTCTTCTTATAATCTGTAAAAACAGTCTCCTAATAATCTGTAAATATAGATTAATAATCTGTAAAAAAAACAATCTTGTAATAATCTATAAAAACGGTCATCTAATACATTGTAAAAACAGTCTCCTAATAATCTGCAAATACCGTTTACTGCTCTGTAAAAACAGTTTATTAATCTGTAAAAACAATCTCCCAATAATCTGTGAATACAGATTACTAATCTGTAAAAACAGTTTTCTAATCTGCAAAAACAGATTATTAAACGAAAAGGTCCAGACCCTAATACGCTGCCGTATGAAAGTGTGTGGAACTTGTCATTTCTCAATATACTTTCCAAGATACAACTATTTTTAGACACCGGGGGATTCCAATGGCAAATTTCTAAGAAATGACGTCAAGGTTAAGCGGACAAGGAGAGATAACTTCTTTTCTCTTGATCAGCGCTTCGGCTTCCCTTGTACTTGTTTTATTTTGTTGGGAAATTCCGCTTTCAGTTTGCTATTCACAGAAAAAATGGAACCTAATTTCTGTTCTTCTTCAAACTGATTTGTTGAGAGTTCCTCGAAACGATGTGCAACTCTGATTCCAAGAAAGAGAGTGACATTGGATTTAATGTGAGGATAGCCCTCATTTTCACAGTTTATTTGGAACACCAGGTGAGTGTGGCGTATCTCGGTAAAGTTTGTCGGTGAGTAGCACAAATTTTAACGTCTGCGTTTATTTCTGTGCATATAAATATCTGTATTCTGTAGACCGAATTATTGTTCGATTGTAAACTTAATTGCTCGTTTTCATTTTTAATCGACCTGGATGAACTCAAAATGGCGTAGTGAAAGTCAAATCCCTGCATCCCGTCACGTCCAGGTTCATGTATTTAACCCTTTACCCAACGTAACGGCCAAAACCGGCCAGCGCTAATCTCAAAAGTCGCCAATTAATTTTCATTGTTTTTTCATTTATTGTCTCAAAAACATAGGTTATAACCCCTCAGTGGAACGAGATCGCCGAGCTCGTTCCAATGGGGAGTCATAACCTATGTTTTTGAGACAAAAAATGAAAAAAAAATAGTTATTCAAGAATTTTTTTTACAAGTGTCGTCTGCCTTTCATGTTAGGTAAAGGGTTAACAAGAAAACGTTTTCTGCAAGCACAAGCGCGCGAGAAAATACCATTGAAACACACTCATGTTGTACATATATCATGCAATCCCTTCGTATTAGAACACAGACAAGAAACATTCTGTGAACAAAGTTGAATCTCTCTCACTAAACGAAGGTGAATACCACATCTCAAAGCACTGTGATTGGTGATTCACAAGGAATTAGTTTGAAATAAGTTCAAGTGTATTGGACCTTTTTGGACGGATGTCCCGGTACGAAACTCGACTTGGGACAAAACGTAGGTGATTTTGTTAGGAACTGCCCTGGCTCATCACCAAGTATTGTCGGTGTCAGTAGGCGTTTTCGAAAATTCTTTTTTTAAAAGAATTTAAAGCTTATTGGACAAGAGCTCTGGTGATTAGACCTAAACTCTGGGGGTTAATATCTCCATTCGAAAGAACTTAAGAAAAAGAACCCTACACGCTCCACACAAGATAAACAAAGTAGAATACCTAAAATGTGTAGGCTACGGACATTTCGCGACTTGGAGGAAAATATCACGTAGACTATTTATATATATTTATTTATTGGTCTTTAAGGTCACGTACATATGCACAATGGCTAATTGAGACCGTGCTAGTTTTAGGGGTGGAGGAAGCCGGAGTACGCAACTGTCAGCTCCTCAACATTCAAACTATGTTCAAGCGCCGTTCAAGCAGGGTTAAAGCGGTTGAAGCCATGTGCACAATCGACGTGCAGTACACCTTAGTACACGGCGTCATCGTACCCCCATGTAGGTAACCGGGATACAGTGCCTTGCCCAAGGACACAACGCAGGTCGTCCCGGAACGGGATCGAACTCGGGACCTCCAGCACAGTCCAACAGTCCATCACTGAGAAATCGTGCTCTTTCACGTAGACATCCCATTTAATATAATTGAGGGTGGATGTATGAAAACAAAAATGGTGGGGCGCGGTGGCGTTGCGGTGGCCCTAACCGGTTCTCGTCAGATCACCGAAGTTAAGCAACGTCGAGCCCGGTTAGTCCTTGGATGGGTGACCGTCTGAGTGATCGATTCGGACTCCCGCGTTGTGTCCTTGGGCAAGGCACTTAACCCCGATTGTCCACATGGGGGGCACGATGACGCCGTGTACTAAGGCGTACTGCACGTCAATGGTGCACATGTCTTCAACCAATCTAACCCTGCCTGTGCTACAGTGCAGAGTTACGATGTTGGGGAGCTGGCAGCTGCTCGTCGTTGCTCGGTGGCTCTCTCCGGGCACTCCGGCTTCCTCCACCCGTAAAACTGTCATGATCATGATTAGCCATCGTGCACAAGTATGTGACCTTAAACACCAATAAATAAATAAATATAAATAACAAAAATGGTTTTAAAAAGTACTTCTAAGTTTGTAGGCGGCATAACGCAATACAAATATTGTTAACACTACATACGGTGAATCCCAGTTAAGTAACGAATTCCCCATATTAGTGCATGGATCCAATTTATATACATTTCCATTTTTCATCGTTTTTCAAGTCAGTTGAATCGACATGGGAATTCAGTTCCACATGATTTAGAGAAATAAAAACCGACAATGCGAGTAACGTAATGAGAAAAAAGAAATGAGCTGCAAAAGCCAAAAGAGGCTGAGACAAAACAGTAGCTAAATGCAGTATAAAAACCCACATCACATTGAAGAGGCCGAGAAAAGAAAAACAGTATCGAAAGTAGCCCCCCCCCCCCCCCCCCCCCTCCCCCCAAACAAAAAACCTTGAATCTGCCAGGTTTTATACTTGTCAGTGCAAAGTCGGGGTAAAAAATATGGGGAGTTGATTAATTGAAAATAAAGAAGAAATATTTAAGTAAATAAATAACAGTAGCAAAATTCATTGTTTTATAATTGCCGGTTCCAAGCCCGAGTAAAGAATGGGGGAGGGGGGTGGGGGAGTTGATAATTTAACCCTTTACCCAACGTAACGGCCAAAACGAGCCAGTGCTATTCTCAAAAATCGCCAATTAATTTTTTTCACTATTTTATTCATTTTCTGTCTCAAAAACATAGGTTAAGACCCATCGTTGGAACGAGCTGATCGAGCTCGTTCCAATGAGGGTCATAACCTATATTTTTGAGACAAAAGATGAAAAAATTAGTGTTTCAAGAATTTGTTTTGCAAGTGTCGTCTGCTCTCCATGTTAGGTAAAGGGTTAAAAAAAGAAAACAAAAACAGTAACGAAATTCACTATAGTAAACCCCTAAATCTGCCAAGTATTATAGCTGCCGATCTTAAGACCCGGTAAATGATGAGGAGTGTTGATAATTTATAACCTATATATTTTAAGTCAATCTGTTGGGTGTCTCATTTCAGAGAAGTGTTTCAGCTTAATCTGTGTTTTTATGCCTGGTAGGAATGAGACCGAAAATGTGACTTTCATTCGGACTTCAAACCTAAAATAATAAGAGGTTAAAATCAAGATATCTCTTAATTGTATATCCCTGTTAATTGCATATAATTTTCAAACACAAAACCATTTACCATACATTCAGTACAAATTTGATCTGTTAATTGCATATGGGGTGTACAGTAAACTCCTGTTAATTGTATATAAACTTTTGTAATATGTCGAAAAAATTACTGTCACACACACCAAATTCCCCTTATTTATCAACCTTTTTGGCCTCACTACATCCAATACAGGCATTTATTCTATTATATCTTGTTTGACAGAGCTCTATGAGCTCTGTCAAACAAGATATAATAGAATAAATGCTCAGTTGACCCCCAGAACACAGGAAACTGACCAAATCCCTGTTAATTGTATACTCCTGTTAATTGAATAATTTTCACTGGCAAAATGGATATTCAATTAAGAGGATTCTACTGTACCACCATATTTGGTATTTATTTATTGGTGTTACTCCACACCTTCCACACAAGATAAACAAAGCAGAATACCTTAAATGTAGGCTACAGACATTTCGCGACTTGGGGGAAAATATTCACGTGGGCTATTTATTTATATTTGTTTGTTTATTGGTGTTTAAGGTCACATACTTATGCACAATTGGTTATCGTGACCGTGACAGTTTTACGGGTGGGGGAAGCCGGAGGGAACCACCGAGCATCGACGAGCAACTGTCAGCTCCTCAACATTCTAACTCTGTTCAAGCTCCGCTCAAGCAGATTTACATCGGTTGAAGACGTTCACCATCGACGTACACGGCGTCATCGTGCCTCTATGTAGTCAACCGGGATAAAGTGCCTTGCCTAAGGGCACAACGCGGCTCGTCCCGGACGGGGATCGAACTCGGGACCTCGATCATAGAAGTCCAGCAGTCTACCACTGAGCCGCTGCGATCCAACCATATTTGGTTTATTTGATATTTTCGCGTTTATATGATAGTTTAAGGCTAATAATTTACATGCGGGTCTCATTATCTCTGCTTGCGAAAATTAAGACCGTAAATCGGAATTCGCGAGTAGTAGGAGAGCGATGGATCGTCCCTCACTGGCCGAACCCTGGAAGTGACGTCATCTCATGTGATCTGGTGATGTCATGTTTGGTTGTCTTGGTAGCCCGCGTGAGCATCCATCTGGCGGCCATCATTCCCATAGTGATACGTGATGTTAGTGTGCATGTGCAGCGCTTGTTGTTAGGATGACACGTGTTTCCGCCGGCCATTTTGTATACTGGAGGCCGCCATCTTGGTTTCTATGATAGCACGTGGTTGCTGTTACCCAAAGGCTTACAACAAGACAGGGGTATATTCGGAGGGTAAGTTCGATTTAATGGTAGTGAATCTAATTACCACAAACAACCCTACAATCCATCCAAATCACCAAAATCCATCCCAAACTACCGAAACGGACTTGGTAAAGCTCCATTTGGGACTTTCCCCCAATAACAGAGGTGTTCGATTCAATCGGAGCATATAAAATGACCACAAACAACCCGATAATCCCTCCAAACCACCCAAATGTACGTTTATTTGATATGAAACCCCATTTTGGGCATATAAGAGTAGCACGTAATGCTGTAGTACAGAGATATCACCTGGGGATATGTTCTATTTACTAGGAGTACTGTTTCCTACAATCCCATGTTTATGCCTATTATAGATGCTACTCTAACACTAACAGTCTATCTAGTCTCATCTATCTCCGGTTCCCTCGTGCAAGTCTTATAATAACCAGTGCATGGATTCTCATAACCTGTTTGCAGAGTTATCTCCCTTGAACCATATATGATTCCTAAAGCCAAGAATCCATCGAGAAGTTACTGTATAACTGTGCCGGGGTGTCGTAAATCGAATAAATCATTCTTCCCCGACTGCGATGGTTCAAGTCCCTATTTATTGGTGTTTAAGGTCAACTTTAGCAGGTTTGGCTATCGTGACCGCAACGTAAGGATGAAGTCAAGTTTAGCCAATCGTTTATACCTATGCTGCCCAGGGGCGTCAGCGCAGGGGACACTCCCACAGTCCTATGCCCAGGGGTCACAGGCGCCCTTTCCAGTCGGGGTGTACCGTACTTCAACTTTCTCTTTGGAACGTTATATGCTTCAGAAAATGCCCCGGAGAGTCATTTACCGGGTGCTAAATTGTACCCGGGATATTCCGTGATAGTGTCAGAGTTCAGCAATTAACTGTTACTGGCATAAAGCAGTAGGGCTGTCAGGATTAATCGATGAATCGATCGTCAATCGGTCACGCCGAAAATCGATTCGTATTTTTCGTTGTTGAAAAATCAGTAAATTTTACCTCGTTTTAGACGTTTAATAATTAAAAAAAATTGATGAAAAAACTATTGTTTCTAAAGGTAAAAGGCTATGAAAGTCGACGTTAAACCCCAAGAAGCCGTTAGAAGCATTTGTCTTTTAGGTACATACAGCGCGTTGATGTTCTGAACTTTTGAAACGTCAGTGTGAGAATGAAGACCGGTCGGTAGTTGCGAACTTAAGAATGTGCCTAAAAGAGGATCGTCTTCGTTGTTTACTTGGGGTAGGCCAACTGACTTGAAATTCATTTTTAACGACTTCAAATAGAGGGAGAGGGGGGGGGGGCATCTAGGTACGATTAATCGATTATTATCGATTATTTGGGACGATTTATCGATTCCTAAATTCAAAAATCGTGACAGCTCTATAAAGCAGCCTATTTTCTTTCTCTGGTAGCACATATGACCCTGTCTCGTTTCCATTTATTACTCGGATGGGATTGTTTTTCCCTAAACATCGGTATGATCAGGGTCCAGGCGTCCGTTCTGGGTCCTGTTTTACCAGTAAAGAAGAACCTGTTTACCGTAACAAGCAAACTCTGATGCTATTCGCCACTTTTTGGAGTTACAACTGATAATATTGTTCCAACTGCTCTTGAATGCCCAATAATCATACCTATTATGCTAGTAAATTTGTTTATCCAATCAAATGAAGTTACTAAGAGACATAGACTCCGCAATATGAGCTTCAGCATGGCTGAAAAGCATCCAATATTAATTTAATATTAGGTGCCCGTCAGCCATTTTGTTTTATCATTATATCCACACGCCTCAGCTTTTAATTTACACGTACGTACATGCTGTAGCGCAGTCGTACAGAAGACCCACCATATAAAATAGCCCCGTCGTATAAACATTGCATTCGATTGAATGAAACTGTCATAATAAAAGGCCAAACCAGCCCAAAACATTGGAGGCTGCTTTGTTTACATTTTTCGAGAAGTGTAACTATTCGTTGAGGTAACTTCACCAGTGACATTTTAGCATGCCGTGCATAATAAATACGTTACAGGGAGTTTAGTTGGCCGATACAGTGTCAGAGTACAGTGTACAGAGAAAACACTATTAGGTTCGGTTTCGCCCAATCTACATGTAATATTGTTTTCTCTTCGCCGTATATGACAGTGTATCAGAGCTGTAGGTTTTTAAATTTCTTGTTCGATTTCGGTTTTGGTTTTTCAGGTGGAGTTAAACCTCGGTTCGGTTCGGTTTTCGGTTTGTTCATGAGGCCAAGTAAAATTAAATAAAACTCATTCTTATGTCCGGAGTCATAACTGGATGGTAGTGAAAATGAGTGAAACTCAGTGAATGCCCGAAATAAGCTATAATACATGAAGAATCAGGAAGGCCAATATAATAATTACCTAAATATACAGAACTTTTATTGTGCTTGGCCATTTTTCGAGGTCTGACACCTACACGCAACTTGAGGAAAGCTGCAAACACAACTAAACTGAAATGTCGGAAATTCACAGAATGTAGCCTTCCCAGAGTAGTGAGAGTACCCAGACACTGCCATTGGCAGTGTCTGGGTACTCTCACTACTCTGGGAAGGCTACATACTGTGAATTTCTGCAGCAAGAGAGTATTTAATAAAAAACGAAAAACCTTAGACTACGGGATGTCGACGGTTTCGGTTTCGGTTTTTTAAAAACACCAAAACCTCGGTTCGGTTTCGGTTAATCTACAGCTCTACAGTGTATCTGCCAACTAAACGCCCTGTAACTTATAATGTGTGATTTTTAATTTTCGGACAAAGTTCCAGCCTGTATAATCTTTACTTAACCCTGTATGATTAATGTTTGCTATTGAATGTGTGGACCAGCCGCTGAGCGATTATCTCAAAACATGCAAGTTCACTTAGTTCAGCTATCCTATCATTCACTTATCGTCCTCATGGGTGTAACTATGTGTGTGGGGGTGGGGGGTCGTTACATTTTCGCTAATATTCACGCGGTTCCTTACGCGACTAGATTTTCAACTCCTTTTAGTCTTATTGCTTGACTAAAGTCTCGGTCTCTTACAAATGGAGATCTGTGGCCGATTCAGCACAGCATGACCAATTTTGAATCCCTTACGTATAGTTAAATAAGATGTTGGAAACAGATGCGAACTGGCCGTATGGTCCACCAAGAAATTTCCCGGTGGTCTCCCTATATTTACACAGCCGAACACCTGTTGGTGCATGAAATTTCGTGAAAATGACCAAAAGGCGGCGAAATGGATCTGACTGCGTTGCCTGTCGGTATATCGACATGTCCTTTCTGTGGACAGCCATTGGCAGTCCACTAGGCACTTAGCGGCATTTCGATACACCAGCAGTCTAGTCTGTCGTTAATCAGTCAGGTGCAAGGAAACGTTCTTTCTGTTCGAAAATCTCAATTTTTTCTCCCATTGGACCGAACTGTGGTCGGCCTGAACAGTCCTGGCCCTCCTTTGGTGCAACCATTATTTCCAAATCAGCGACAAAGATGATTCAAAAATACAATTGAAAATGCCCCCGATGTGGAATGTCATTGATCGCTTAGACGCCAGAAAGCAGCCTTCTTTCGCTTGGAAAAATCGAAATTTGTCCGGGACATCTTGGTACGTTTTCCAGCAAGATTTTTTTGTTGCAGTCTGTCCATGCATCACGACTGCTCCGTGTATTTACCCCCAAACAAATTTCCTTCGTTTTTGAACTATAATTCCGACTGACAAATATTCCAAATGCATCATCCAGGCAGAGCTTGTCCCACTCAAGCTATTATGTCCCGACCTCCGAAGGAGGATTCGGGGTATCTTGTGAAGCCCTCCGTTCGTCCGTCCGTACAAACATTTTGCATTGTAATTCCAAAGCCATCGGTCGGATTTGGATCTCATTTGGTATGCTGGTAGACCTGCATGGGAGAACAGATATGCACAAGGAACAGGTTCCGTTCAGTGATTTTCCCAGAGTTATGGCTCTTTTCCCTTTCTGTCAGTCTGTCCGTACAAACGTTTTGCATTGTAACTTCAAAGCCATCGATTGAATTTGGATCTTTTTAGTTTGCCGATAGGCCTGCATGGGGGGGGGGGGGGGGGGGGGGCGGATATGCACAAGGAATGGGTTCCGTCCAGTGATTTTTCCCAGAGTTATGGACCTTTTCCCCTTCTGTCCATCTGTCCGTACAAACGTTTTGCATTGTAACTTCAAAGCCATCGTTCGGATTTGGATCTCCTATGGTATGCTGATAGACCTGCATGGGGAAACGGATATGCAAAAGCAGTGGGTTCCGTCCAATGATTTTTTCCCAGAGTTATGGCCTTTTTCCCCTTCTGTTCGTCTGTCCGTACAAAGTTTTGCATTGTTACTTCAAAGCCATCTGTCGGATTTGCATCTTCTTTGGTATGCTGATAGACCTGCATGGGAGAACGGATATGCACAAGGGACGGGTTCCGCCAATAATTTTTCCAAGAGTTATGTCCCTTTTTTACTCTTTCGACTTAGAAAGAAAATTTTTATGTCACACAATACCTGCGGATCGGGGACAGTGGCCCACGCAAATTTTATGTCTCACAATACCTGCGGATCGGGGACAGTGGCCCACGCTTTGCGTTGCCTTCGTTTTGGACAAGTGACTGAAACCATTCTGGTAAGGTACAAGCAAACACGTGGTGTAATTTATTTATTTATTGGGGTTTAACGACATTTTCGACAGCCAGGGTTACCTCATGTCTGGCCGTGTTACGGGTGCAGGAAGCCTGAGTGTCAAGCCCCCCCCCCCCCCCCCCAATATATTAATTCCACACAAGCAGGGTTAGCATTGGTTGAAGACAGGTGCATCATCGACGTGCAGTACGCCTTAGTACGTAGCGCAACCGTGGCCCCACACGGGCAATCGGGATTAAGCGCTTTGCTCAAGGACACAACGCGGGGGTCGAAACGTGGACTTCTCGGTTTGAAGTTCAAAGCCATAACTTCTGAGCCACCGCACTCCCACATTGTGTCATGGAATTATTAAAAAGCTACACATTTTTAGCTCAACTTTGACGTAAGTCAAATTTGAGCTAATGTCATGGCCAGTCGTCCGTCTGTCCGTCAACAATTCAATACGGCTCGGGCTAGAGGCCGTATTTATGAACCGATCTTTACGAAACTTCTTGGGTACCTTTGTTATGACCGTGGGACGAGAACGTGTGTTTTTGGGTCCGATCCGAAATTCAAGTTGGCCGCTGGCTGCCATTTTGTACAAAATTAGGTGCAATCAGATTTTTACGCAGAACTTCCATATGAAAGCTCTGATTTGAATAATTTTTGGTATGAATGTTTAGTACCATGGAATACATCACATATAATACGGGTTTTATTCTCGTGCTTAAATTATGCAAATTAGACTAAATTTGATGTATTTAGTGTTACTTTCAGCACTGTAACTGCAAATGCCAATACGGCTCGGGCTGGAGGCCGTATTTATGATATTTAAAATAATAAATTTTGATATCGTATGCGGTGGGTAAAGGGTTAAAGATAATGAAATTATACTGGATTCGTTCACTTAACCCTTTACCTAACATGAAAAGCAGACGACACTTGCAAAAAAAATTCTTGAATAACTATTTTTAGCTCAACTTTGGCAAAGCCAAATTTGAGCTTATGCCATGGCCCGTCGTCCGTCTGTCCGTCTGTCCGTCAACAATTGGATACGGCTCAGGCTAGAGGCCGTATTTATGAACCTATCTTTACGAAACTTCTTGGGTGCCTTTGTTATGACCGTGGGACGAGAAGGAGTGTTTTTGGGTGCGGTCCGAAATTTAAGATGGCTGCCAGCCGCCATTTTGTACCGACGATGCAGAAATCTGTTTTTTGTACAGAACTTCCATATGAAAGCTCTGATTTGAATAATTTTTTGTATGAATGTTTAGTACCATGGGATACATCACATATAATACGGGTTTTATTCCCGTGCTTAAATTATGCAAATTAGACTAACTTTGATGTATTTAGTGTCACTTTCAACACTGTAACTGCAAATGCCAATACGGCTCGGGCTAGAGGCTGTATTTATGAACCGATCTTTACGAAATTTCGTGGGTACCTTTGGTATCACCGTGTGACGAGAACGAGTGTTTTTGGGTCAGGTCCAAAATTCAAGATGGCGGATGACACCCATTTTGTATAAAATTAGGTGCAATCAGATTTTTGCGCAGAACTTCCATATGAAAGCGCTGATTTGAATAATTGTTTGTGTGAATGTTTAGTACCATGGGATACATCACATATAATACGGGTTTTTTTCTCGTGCAGAAATTATGCAAATTAGATGAACATTGATTTTTTCAGTGCTACTTACACACAGTAAGTAAACATGTCAATACGGCTCGGGCTAGAGTCTGTATTTATGAACCCATCTTCACGAAACTTCTTG
The DNA here is from genome assembly GCA_031216915.1 of Pictodentalium vernedei. Taxonomy (NCBI): domain Eukaryota; kingdom Metazoa; phylum Mollusca; class Scaphopoda; order Dentaliida; family Dentaliidae; genus Pictodentalium; species Pictodentalium vernedei. Next base: position 452,734,733 of record CM062290.1, on the reverse strand, counting down.
GGTACCTTTGTTATCACCTCAAGTTGGGACGAGAACGAGTGTTTGTGGGTGCGGTCCAAAATTCAAGATTGCTGCCAGTGGCCATTTTGTACCGAAATTAGTGCAATCAGTTTTTTATACACAACTTCTATACGGCTCAGGCTAGAGGCCGTATTTATGAACCGATCTTTACGAAACTTCTTGGGTACCTTTGTTATCACCGTGGGATGAGAACGAGTGTTTTTGGGTGTGGTCCGAAATTCAAGATGGCCACCAGCAGCCATTTTGTACCAAAATTAGTGCAATCAGTTTTTTGTACAGAACTTCTGTGTGAAAGTTCTGATTTGAATAAATTTTTGTATGAATGTTTAGTAACATGGAATACATCACATATAGTATGGAGTTTTTTTCTCGTTCAGAAATTATGCAAATTAGATGAACTTTGATTTATTAAGTGCTACTTGTACACAGTAAGTGCACATTTCACCTTGGGACGAGAACAAGTGTTTCTGGTAGCGGTTCAAAATTCAAGATGGCTGCCAGTGGCCATTTGGTACCGAAATTAGGTTCAATCAGTTTTTTGTCACAACTTCTATACGGCTCGTTTTTATGAACTGATCTTCACGAAACTTCTTGGGCACCTTTGTTATCACCTTGGGACAGGAACGAGTGTGTTTTGGGGTGCCTTTGTTATCACTGTGCTATGAGAACAAATATTTTGGGGTTCAGTCAGACCCACTCTGGGACTCAAAGATTTATTTTCTAGTTTAGCATCTGACTGTCACCCACCTTTACAATACTTTACCTATACATTTGTTACAGGCTACAATCAGTATTTATGAACAGACCGTTACAATACTTTATATGCACCTTTGTTATCAGGTCATTACCTAGATGCTTGTCATTGCTGTGTTACATACTATACATGTACATGTCTTTGTCTTGACAAGTTGAGCTAGTGTCATTGACACTTTCATTTACACTTTCGACTCAGAAATTTTATGTCTCACAAATACCTGCGGGTCGGAGACAGTGGCCCGCGCCTTGCGTTGCCTTCGTTTGGATAAGTGACTGAAACCATTCTAGTAAGGTACAAGCAAACATGTGGTGTAATTTATTTATTTATTGAAATTATTGGGGTTTAAGGACATTTTCGACAGTCAGGGTTAATGGGTCACCTCATGTCTGGCAGTTTTACGGGTGGAGGAAGCCTGAGTACCCGGATAGAACCACCGAGCAACGAGGAGCAACTGTCAAGACCCCCCCCCCCCCCCCCCCCCCCCAATATATTAATTCCACACAAGCAGGGTTAGCATTGGTTGAAGACAGGTGCATCATCGACGTGCAGTACGCCTTAGTACGTAGAGCAACCGTGGTCCCACACGGGCAATCGGGATTAAGCGCTTTGCTCAAGGACACAACGCGGGGGTCGAAACGTGGACCTCTCGGTTTGAAGTTCAAAGCCACCGCACTCCCCACATGGTGTCATGGAATTATTAAAAAGCTGCAGATTTTTTCATAAAAATATACCGCATAGACACCGGTTCACACCTTGGAATTTCCCACTCAACACGATTATTCCGAGTGTAAGCCTACTATAATTTAACTTTCTTTTTTTAGTGGAAGTCGGGAGCCCTCCTCGGAGGAAAACTGAAAATATGACCCAAATAGCTGCGCAATCATCAGGCAGTTTTTGGCTTGACAGACCCTCATTTTACAATTAATGTGTCATTTGTGGTTACATTAGTTGCTGTTCCATGGGGACTGGGGTTGGGAGAGAGGCGTTCACTGCAGTAATGGGGCTTATTTCTGTGTTTTATTTCAAACTTTCGATTTATACAGGCATTCGTGTTTATTTTGCCCGGCTCGTGTATTGAGGAAATGACTGGGTTGTTCGAATCTTGTTTACTCAAACTTAAATAACATTTATGAAAAAGCAAATAAAAAGCCTCTGGAAACCGTCGTGATTTGGTCGAGATCACACGCTTGTGATAGCGCCATTGGGCCAAGGAGAAGCGTTAATAGAAGTTTCATAATTTCCTCGCCAATCCTTGTAAAACATATAAGCTTAAAAAAAACATGATTGTCGTAAAAGGCATGCGCCAATTTCTAAATGGCCCCAGACCATACTAGACTCCAATAATGAAATGTATGGTGTCTAATACGAAGTTAGGAAAAATTGTATTGTGAAATTCCTTGACATTTCTATTGGGTGACTTGTTTTTCTTTCCATAAAAATAAGTTTTGAGTATTTTGAGTGATTTTTTTTAAAACAAGATATGAGTGGATGGGGCGGGTATATTGGGTGAATTTGTTTTGGTCTAACCCATGGGTTGGGTGTTGAGAGTTGCAGTGTCATTTGGGAAATTTGTGTTTGTTTCAAAACGTGTTTTGCGTGAGTTTAACCCTTTACCCAACGCAGACGATATCAATATTTATTATTTTAAATATCATTTTTTTCAAATTTTTCGAAAAATTTCAACAAAACCATATCATGTGACCCTCGTTGGAACGAGCTCGACGAGCTCGTTCCAACGAGGGGTCACATGATGTGGTTTTGTTGAAATTTTTTTAAAAATAATATTTTTTCAACTGCTGAATTTGCATTTTACGCGGGCGGATGCGGCCGATTCGTTGGGTAAAGGGTTAAGCACCCCCCCCCCCCCCCAAAAAAAGGAAAAATCCCAGGAAAGGGGCGACGCATTGCGTTATCTGGGGTAGGGGCAAATTTGGAAGAGCTCAGGTTAAATGTGAGTTTTGAAGGATTTCAAATGGCTTTATGTAAAAAGAAACTACCCCTTGAGATTGGCTGAGTGAGCGTCTGTTTGGTGATTTTTCTTTTATTTTGAGGAGGGGAGGGATTAGATGCGAAAATAAAACCACAGAAGATTCGCCTAATTTACTTCGGCGTTACAGATAATCATACGATTTCATTCCTCTGTAGTGTTAACCCTTTACCTAACATGAAAAGCAGACGACACTTGCAAACAAAATTCTTGAATAACTAATTTTTTTCATTTTTTGTCTCAAAAACAAAGGTTATGACCCCTCTGAGGAGCGAGCTCATCGAGATCGTTCCAAAGAGGGGTCATAACCTATGTTTTTGAGACAAAAAATAAAAAAAATAATGAAAATTAAATTGGCGACTTGTGTGAATAACGCTGGTTTTTTGGCCGTTACGTTGGGTAAAGGGTTAACCGGCCATAAATGCTGAATGTGATCTTAAATTCGACTTCAAGAAACTTGTGAGGCTCTGAGCGATTAAGGCTGCTTTGGGTCTCTTGTTTGAAAAATATTGTCCATCCGGGTATACAGTCCCATCCCTCGATCTGGTACCAGAACCTCTGTTATTGTTTAAGTGAGAGATTTTCAACAACGGAGATTTTTGTCAAATGCAATCTATGGAGAGACAGGCTCGAATGTTTCGACCTAATTGGCACACATTACCGACTGCGACTGCATATTGCGTCCACAAAACGCGAGCCGCTTGCGTCTGGAGGCAAACCCGAGAGTTGTGGGAGGGCGATGAACCGTCCCCGGTTGGATGGACCCCGCAATGAACCCCTGAAATGACGTCATGTCACGTGACCCAGTCACGTCAGGATTGGTCGTCATGGTAGCCTTCGTGAGCGGCCATCTTGTGACGTCATCCCCATAGTGATACGTGGTCTTATGGCGCATGCGCAGTGCTTGTTAGGGTGACATGTTTCCGTCGTCCATTTTGTATATTGGAGGCCGCCATTTTGATTTCTATGGTAGCACGTGGTTGCTATGTGACCCGAAACCCTACAATAAGACATGGGTATTTTCGGATGGTGTGTTCTGTTCCTTTACATAAGAGTAAATCTAATTACCACAAACAACTCGACAATCCCTCCAAACCACCAAATCGGACTTTATTTGGCACGGATACCCTCATTTTGGGCTTATAAGAATAGCACCTAATGCTATAAGATGCGTTCCTTGTTCCGTCCGTTTCTATCTGTTGTCGCCCAGAATCCTCATTTTTGTCCGTGGATTATGAACGGGGAGGGGGGGGGGGGAGGCACGTGCAGTAACCTTTTCCAACAAAAATGGTTGAAAGAGGGCTAGAGAGGAGAGAGAGAGATGGCCCATGATGTCAGGGGCGTAGGACAAGGGGGGGGGGAGGCCAACTCTTTTCCGAGAAAATAGTTGAGAGACTGGGGGGGGGGGGGGGGAGAGAGAGAGAGAGAGAGAGAGAGAGAGAGAGAGAGAGAGAGAGGGTATTTGGGGAACATAATAGAGAATCTATATTTTAGGAACATAATAGAGAATCGGGGGAGGATCTCTTCCCCGTGACTCAACTGCTGTCACCTGATACTTTTGTTTATCTCTTGAGTTCTCATTATTGCAATCGTATTAGGAGTTAGCATGAAGAAAGCGCACACACTCTTTGCTCTTAAAATGTAAACGAGGGTTTACCTCCTCCGTGGCGTTTAAAGTGGACAAATGCACCCCGGCATTGAGGAAAAATGAATATTTGGGCTCAAAATGTAACTGTGGGCCATTATGGGGATATTTAATAAATGAAGAGGCAAAATTTTCATTTTTCATTATTGTCTGGATGCGTTACTCCCAGGCATAGCTTTATGTATGTTATTCCTACCATGCCACTAAGTCACATGGCTACTACTGAAACATAACATTGTATGGATGTTCTTCTGTGACCGTGCCCAACCCCATTTTCGTCTCAGGCATGCCTTGATGATGTTGGCCAAAACCGCCCAGCGTTATTCACAAAAATTGCCATTCAGTTTTCATTATTTTCAGCTCATCTTGACAAAGTCAAGCTGGGCTAATCTCATCATTCTCCGTTCGTCCGTCGTCGGTCCGTTCGTCCGTCTGTCCGTCCGTCCGTCCACACCATATTTTGGTCTTCTCCTCCAAAACCTCTGGGCCAATTCTAGTGAAAGTTTATGTGAGTGATGGTCCCAAAGGGGCATTGCAGTTTTGTGCAACTCAACATGCCCAGCCCAGTAGGGAGAGGGTGGGAGAGAATGCTCCAAAATATTTTTAAAATCTTCTTCTCATGAACCAGTGGGTACAATGACTTGATATTTGTTATGGAGCTTCCTTTTGAGGTGTAGAATCAAGTTTTTTTTCAAAGGAAGTTCGTGAAGTAATTTGGATTTTCCTGAAAGGAAAATCTATTTGTTATTGCCAAGATTATTTGGATTTTCCTGAAAGGAAAATCTATTTGTTATTGCCAAGATTATTGTTTTGTTTTTTTTGGTTTTTTTTTCCAACACATCGGGGAAAGAGTTTTCTCGAAAACGGTCTTTAAGATTTTTTTCAAACTTTGCACGATCAATGACGGCCATGAGTTCTAATAAATAAAACCATCAGTATTTGGGGGAAAATGTTTCTTGGTGGGCCAAAACGCCCCAAAACGCCCAAAGCTTCGTAGGCCAATATCTCATGAAAGAAAAAAGCTATCGACTTAATTTTTGACAGACTTGTCAGAATTACTCTTGTCTAAAACAAATATAATCAGTATTTTTTTTCCATTTTTTATGTTTTCTACCAAAATTGTTCACAAAACGGAAAGTTATCTAAAAAATCGGCCATTTTGGATTGAAATATCGAGATTTAAATATAAAGAGCCCTCTAAAAGGGTTCCAAATTGAAGGAAGTAATACCACTTTATAAAAAAAATCGAAAGAATTTCGTTTCGATTTTTCATTAATCCAAAATGGCGGCCAAAAAATCGAATTTTTTTTTTTTTTTTGTTTTTTTTTTGTGTTTTGTTAAATTTTGAGACGAAAAAAACAATTTTTTTGCACTGAAAATTTTCGGTCCGGTTCTGACTTCCGAAATTTTCGACCAAAATTCGGAAATTTTTGTTTTTGTTTTTTATGTGTTTTGTTCAATTTTAAGACGAAAAAAAATTATTTATTTTTTTACGCACCACCACCAAGAAACGAAAATTGGTCTTCAGACTGGTACTTTGACCTAATTATACTGTACTACCGGAGTGGGTTAAAAGTGGTGATGATTGTGATTGTGTAGCGCATATATAGGTAAACAGATTCCCCGTAGTTTGGAAGCACAATTTTGTTGCGTTTGACTTCGGGCGGTCGCCAAAAGTACACTCTCGGCCTCTCAACGGTCCGTACACCCTCTTTTTGGCATGAGAATACTCGGCGTTCCTGACTCGTATAAGGATTTCGTGATTCATATGGTATCATTCACGGTCTGTTTAAACCTTTCCCCACCCCATGGGAATAAGGTTTTATTTCACTTGGCTTCTGATGGCTGGAGAACTACCACTTCGGTTCGGACTTTTCGACCAAAATCCGGAAATTTTTGTTTTTGTTTTTTATGTGTTTTGTTCACGTTTGAGACGAAAAAAATTTTTTTTTTTTATACACTACACCAAAAAACGAAAAATCGGTCTTCAAACTGGTACTTTGACCTAATTATACTGTACTACCGGAGTGGGTTAAAAGCGGTGGTGATTGAGAATGTGTAGCGCATATATAGGTAAACAGATTCCCCGTAGTTTGGAAGCACAATTTTGTTGAGTTTGGCTTCGGGCGGCCGCCAAAATACACTCTCGGCCTCTCAGCGGTCCGTACACCCTTTTTTCGGCATGAGAATACTCGGCGTTCTTGAATCGTTTAAGGCTTCCGTGATTGAAATGGCAACATTCACGGTATCTAAAAACCTTTCCTCACCAAATGGGAATAGGGTCTTATTTCACTTGGCTTCTGATGGCTGGAGAACTACCACTCCGGTTCGGACTTTTAGACCAAAATCCGGAAATTTTTGTTTCTGTTTTTTATGTGTTTTGTTCAATTTTGAGACGAAAACAATTTTTTTTTTACCTGGAAATTTTTTGGTCCGGTTTGGACTGAAAATTTTTGATCAAAAAACTAACTTTTTTTTTTAGATCACCACTTTGACCTGACAAAACTGTACTACGAGGCGGGTTAAAGTGGCCATTATTCAGAATTTGGATGTTGAGGCTCTTTCTCCACCAGTAAAACTATCCGACGCGACTGCCCAACCCCCACCCAAGGCAAACACGCATTAGACTGTACAGACTCTGGCGTCCAAGCCAGGAAACACGTCTGAAAAACCTTGATCATTTTGCACCCGGCAACCTCAATTTCAGTGAACGTTGTTCATAATGTAACATGGTATTTTGTATCCTAAACTGAAATCGAAAGTAGAACACTGAGAGTCTGTTATTTTTTATGGGAATATGACTCCAGCTACTCATCCCCTCCCCCGTCCTCATTGAATTTGATGACAGTGGCAATTCCGACGGTATTGCCAGAGTGTTACTAACTGTGTAGACACTACATAGCGACACATCCGTAATTAGCCTGGCTACCATTACCGAATCGGACTGTATCAAATTTTTGCGGCAATCCACGACTCGATTTGGAAGCGAACCGTCGGGGATTTCGAAGCAACCCATTTTTCGTTCGCGTATTTTTCAATTCAGGCGACCTCCAGGCGAACCAAAAGATCGTTCGCTTAAAAAGCAGGCTTATTGAGTTAACCATTGACTAAACGCAGAGCCATGACAATCCTCAAATGAGGCATTATGAGGCTCTAGAATAGTTATCAGAGACTCCTATTTAAAAAAATCGGGAAGGGGGACCCCCTCCAATACCCTCCTCCACCTCGGCGGGGCTGTGCATTTTGGGTATGCCCAATATATTACGGACTTTGGGTCCAAGTTCGAATTAGCCTTAGGTACAGAATTGTCCCCTCCTCCTCTCCCCACACCCATGTCGAATTTTTAAATAATGCTGACTTCGGGCCGGGGAAGTTGCCTTCTGGTACCGCGTTTCAATTTCAGGCTTTCACCATAAGAGCTCGCGGCATAGATAAATAACTGAGAATTATTCATCTACCCTGCGACGTACATGTAGATAAGAAGCAACAGGAAGGATTGGGGAAATATGACCAATGTCTGGTGGAATTCACCTAAAGTGACAACAGAATACATGATTGGTTAATCTTGATTTTAGGCCTACACATGTTGTGGTCATACAAATTCATGTTTGTCATTGTCAGAATGGCAGGAGGGCCATAATGGTCCGCCTAAAATGGATCCAGGTGGGCCATTTTTGTTCCACCTTAATTCAATACAAGCGGGCGACTTTCTTGAGTTGACACGATGTTAGTTGAGCTTTGCCAGTCCAGTGAATAGTGATGTCCCACAAATATCAAATAGTTTACCTTGGGTACCGGCAAGAAATTTGGTGAAAAAAAAACACCAAAGAATAATACATAGTGGTAAATATATTGGAAGAATTTTTACTCAATAAAGAAATAGTTTGATATGCTGTTATTTCGAAAACAAAACGTTTCAAAAAACGGAATTGTGAAAGCAAGAAAGGAAACTTGGAATCCGATGCTGAAAACAAAGCTCTGCACATCCAGGGAGAGAACTCATCACAATTCTCTTGCCAAAGCCATCTGTTTCAAAAACGCATTGTCATTCACTTCACGTGGTTAGAAGCCTCTGCACTGCTCAACACGGCGTAATGACAATTTGTGTCTGTCACATTGAGACATGCTGGCACTCGGCTCTAAATGCATGCATTTATGACAGAGAACAGTTATATTCAGAAAATATGCGCTTTTAGATTATACAGGGTAGGCGTTCAGTGTCATTTTACGTTTTGAGTGAAAAATCATTGAAACTTTGGGGTGTCTGATTACAGGAAATATCCGGACAGTTACCTACCTGCAAAAACCCATTTGTTTTCTAACATTCTGACATGGAAGCCAAAAGTAATACAGCACCACGAAGGCCTGAAATTATACTTCTCAATGGGAATTACAACTGACATGGATTTACTGCCAAATGTCGTCCACTCGTTGACATTTAATGAGGTCGACATAGTAATAACGTGCAGTTTGAAATGGCTATGGTTATTCCAACGTATGGAGCCTTGGCGGTCAGTACAGAATTTCATTAGATGCGACCTCTGGGAGCTGGCATACTGCATAGAGGTCCTGCCGACATTGCTGCTGTTTTGATTCAGTAGTGTAGCCACGGAATTAAGGGGGGGGGGGGGGGGGGGGGCAAGTCCCCTAAATGTTACCCCCCCCCCTCCCCAAAAAAAAATAAAATAAAATAAAATTTGACCCAGTGCAATTTCATACATTACAACTTAGAGCCCCCACAAATGCTCTCCAATATAGGGCAGCACATGCAACAACTGCTCAGATTGAATAATAAGAGTACTGAACTTTGCAAAATATTCTCGGGAAGACTTTGTCCTTACTAGGAGTCTATGACCCTCTGGACATTACCCCCTCCGCAAATTTCTCTGTCCTAACCCCCTTAACCCGACAACAACCTTCCAAATATCATGGTAGTTATCACACTTCTCTCCTGAACAATAGCTGCTGGTCAAACGAGAAGACCCCAGTGATTTACATCAAACAACAGGATTTCTGTAAAAAAAAAAATCTTGACATTATATCGTCTATCGTCAATGTGTTAATAGGCTCATCAAAAGTCCGTTTTTCTGCGTTCTTCTCAATTTTGAGACGAAAAAGCCCAGGAACTGAAAATAGGAGGAAAATCCTGTGTATTGTGCGGGCACAATCACTTCATCTAGTATTTGGCTTTGTAATGGTAGGGGGAAGATTTTTGGCCAAGCCCCAAATTTCTATTTTCTGATTTGAACCAAATTTGATATGTGGTATTATTGGGTCATAATTACTTGACTTGTGCAAAAAAAAAAAAAGAATTCTGCATCCCCATGGAAAGCCCAGGAGCTAAAAATAGAAACATTTTCAAACGCCCATATTCTGTTATTTTGGTATGAAGCAGCCTTAGGACCAGCAGGATTGAATGGTAAAAACAAATTGCCACCGTTTATGTTATGGTGTTCTGTAGAGGGCATCAAAAAAGTCAGCATATTTGCAAAAAATTTTTAAAAATCTTTTCTCCAGAACCAATCATCAGAATATTCTTTAAAAATCTTCTTCTTCAGAACCACCAGTCAGAATTTTTTAATGTTTAATGTGTACATCATTGTTATGAGGGTCAGATTCAAGATTGTTCAAACCAAGTCCCTAGGTTAATATTTGAGCTTCGTACGGAAGCCCAAATTTTAACTTAGTTCAGTATGGGGGATAATTTTTAAAAATCTTCTTCAGATCCACCAGTCAGAATGCTTTCATATTTGGTATGCAACATCTCTAGGGGGGGTCAGATTCAACTTTGTTCAAATCGAGAGCCTAGGTTAGTATTTGGGCTCCCAATGGGTGCCGGAATTGGCCATGTAGCTGGAGAATTAGAAATTTTGTATTCAGTACCCTCTAGAGGTATGTAACTAAGATTAATCCACTTAGGTTGTATCAAGGGGCTTCACAGGGGAGCTCTACATTTTACATCATGATCAACTGCATGATTCCCGGATTATTATTGTCACTCCTGCGGGGCTCAAGGATTGACAGTGTATCCTATGGAAATGGATTGCTAAATGTAGACTCATTCTTGGACTCTGTTAATATTGTGTTCTGTTCAAGATGAGCGCTTTAGGCCCCGTGGGGCCTCTTGTTTTCATTTTCTGTCGCAAATACATAGCTTATGGCTCATCATTGGAACGAGCTCGTTGAGCTCGTTCCAATGAGGGCCATAAGCTATGTTTTTAATGCAAAAAATGAAACATAGTTATTCAATAATTTTGTTTGCAAGTGTCGTCTGCTTTTCGTAATTGATAAAGTGTTAAAAAAAACTCAAGACTTCTTGGATATCTATATGTGAATAAATAAAATTTACAGATATATATGAAACAACTTCTTATTAAAATATTAACACGTACCGTTCCGTACTCCAAAGTGGTCATGCTGGCACTTGCGCAGAGAGAGCGGAGTAAGGGAGGCAACTCCCACGGGATTTTTGATGTTTTAAAAAGCTGAAAGTCGAAGTGAGGTTGTTGGTTTTTTTTGTACGAAACACCGTCGCTGGTGGGGGAGGGAAGAGGAGGCTAGAGTACGTAGTTGCATTTCTGACCAGGTTCCGTTCATAGAAAACCCCACTTGTTCCAGTTTGTTGGTTTTCCACCTTCTTTTCTGCATCGCGGTGGTCACGATTATCTTCTGAGAGAAAATGCACCTTGCACAGAGAAAGACAGATAAAAAATTACACAACTTGTATGGAAATAATTGAGTAGATATTGTCAAGAAGAGTCAGGAGAATGCTTCTAGCACAAATTTAAAAATATTTTCTAGGGAGGACATCTAGCATATCGTTTCGCGCCGTCGGCATTCGCGGGCCCCGCAACGCCCGTTCTTGCTCTCGGTGGCCCTGCATGCTGGACCCACAAACGACCAGAACCGACACTGCAAGCATCTATTTGTATGACCGGCTGTGTGTGTGTGAGACAGGTCCAGGTATCAAATCTAGTCTTTTACGAAAGATCATGATTACTAGAAAGATAGAATTAATATCCTAGATTCCAAACTGCCTACTGGAATAATTATTGGTGGGTGAGGGGGTCATATCCAGCGACGTTCCAGGGTTCATGTTAGGGTTGCAACAATACGCTTTTCTTATACGATATGTATCACAATTCAGTCTGCACGATTAGGGCTGAAACGGTTGGGTCATTTTCACAACCGACTAACCGAGAGGTATAACCGGTTAATATCTGGTTAGCCGTAGCCGTTATGTCACCGAATCTGGGATCAAAACTATAGGAATTGGAATGCAGTATTCTCAAAAACTATTCCGTAATGTGTATACAAACGAATGTTGTTGAGTACTCGACAACGTTCGTTTGTATACACACTACGGAATAGTTTTTGCGGTTACTCAGTACTCACGGAAATTGCCGATCATTAATGAAGTCTTGAAGCCAATATTATTTATTTATTATTTATTTATTGGTGTTTAAGGTCACATATTTCTGCACAATGGATAATCATGACCGCGACAGTTTTATGGGTGGAGGAAGCCGGAGTACCCGGAGAGAACCACCGAGCAACGGCGAGTAGCTGTTAGCTCCCCAACATACTGACCCCACACAAGCAGGGTTAGCATTGGTTGAAGACAGGTGCACCATCGACGTGCAGTACGCCTTAGTACACGACACCACCGTGCCCCCACGTGGGCAATGGGGGTGAAGTGTCTTGCCCAAGGACACAACGCGATTGCCGCAGGTAGGATTCGAACCGAGGGCCACTCGGCTTGCAGTCTGCACCTCTACCAACCGGGCCACCTCGCCCCCTTTTGAAGCCCTTTATTTCTCAATATATACAGCGCTGTTTCGAAGTGTAATCTATCCCAAAGGAGATCCGACAGATTTTCTACGTTTTAACCGTGGAATGACGGTCACTATCGACATTTCGGATAACCGGTTGACGTTTTTTCAAATCGGTTAGGTAGGTAACCGGTTTCAAACCGGTTATCCGGTTAACCATGCACGATATGTATCATGATACACGTGATCTCTCATGGCATGCAACTACAACTATTAAATACTTTGAACTACGTGTATTCACTTCCAAGAGCTTCTTTTTATTACAAATTTTTTAATGCACTCTTCAGACAATATGTAACTTCTCAAAGTGATAACCATTGCCATTCATTAATTTCAAGTTTTTATTTCATAACCCGTTTTCCGGTGTTTTTTTTTTAGTCCTTTCAGAAAACTTATTCAAACAGTTTAATCCCTTATATCTTGTTTGACAGAGCTCAGTGAGCTCTGTCAGACAAGATATAATGGATTAATCAAACAGGCGGGACTTCATCAACTTTTGGTATTTATATTTATTCATTGGTGTTTAATGTCACATATTTCTGCATAATGGCTAAACCATGACCACGACAGTTTTACGGGTGGAGGAAGTCGGAGTACCCAGAGAGAACCACTGAGCAACGGCGAACAACTGTCAGCTCCCCAACATACTAGCTCCACACAAGCAGGGTTAGCATTGGTTGAAGGCAGGTGCACCATCGACGTGCAGTACGCCTTGGAGGTGAAGGGGGTGAAGTGTCTTGCCCAAGGACACAACGCGGTTGCCGCAGGTGGGATTCGAACCGAGGAGGCGAGGACCAACTTTTGGTTAACTGAATAATGTTGTGTTGATCACAGGTACTCGGCATAAGCTGGGAAATCGAAAGAAAAATGATATTTGATACCATTTTTGAATCTATGCGGACGTGCCCCTGTAATGGTGTATAAATATTAACAAGGTAAACAACTCGCTTTTCGAAAACGATAGCACTCATCTTCGTTTTTACCCCCTCAAACGTTAAATGCGAACTCCAGAAATAAATGTGGATCCGGGATTAGTAATTGATAAAGGTATACGGTTAATATTTGAATCTGCCCTCCATATACAATGGGACCTGGAATTATTTATAATAAATCGGATAATTTTCGCTCGTAAACCTCATTTCACTGTGCACTTTCTTGTCCGACTAAATGTTTTTCGGCCTTTTCTGCGACTTCTCCCAGTTATCATGAACAACCCAAGGACACCCAACGGTCATGTAATACACCACTGTAAAGCTTATTCATTCCCCTTTCCATTGATACTGGATATTGTTGGATACGTTTTGTGAATCAAATGTGAGGGGGGGGGGGGGGGGGAACGGAGATGAGTGCTACCGTTTTCGAAAAGCGAGTTGTTTACCTTGTTAATATTTATACACCATTACAGGGGCACGTCCGCATAGATTCAAAAATGGTATCAAATATCATTTTTCTTTCGATTTCACAGCTTGTGCCGAGTACCTGTGGTGTTGATGGCATAATTAACATGGTCAATGGTGATAAGCAAAAAGGGGTTCACTGCATCACCTTTCAAAGTCTACAAAATTGATTTCCCTCATATTCTTTATATTAATCATATCGCGATACATAGTGAACAACGATACGTGAATCGTGAGAATTGTATCGCAGCCCTACTATTAAGCGAAAATAAACCACCTCTACTCAAGGTTCGTGTTAATATTCGACCTGCCGTCGCCTATAAGAAAAACAAAAGCTTGCGTAAGGACTAAATAAGTCTAAATTAGAGCCCACCATTGAATAACGTCAATTATTGCCAGTCAGGTTAACCAGTTCCTAAGCTCATCACATTAGTTTAAATCAATTTTACGTAATTTGTGTCATGTTTGAAACCCATCAGGGTTCAGTAAATGAAAACAATTTTTCAGCGGCATATTAAAAGAAAAAAAAAACGTTTCAGTATAGGAAATGTCTGTGCCAGTGCCTCCCAATAAAATAAAATTCTAAAATTGGGAAGTATAGCTTCTCATCCAATTGTAGGTTAGAACATTCATACAACACCTTGACCTTTCAAAATAAACAACGTTAACAAAATGAGCAGCATAACCTCTTACCTTTCCCTAAAGCTCATTTTAGCATTCCGCCATCTCAATATCTGAGATAGTGAATTAGCCTTGCTGTATTAATTCATCATATTCGCCTTGGCCTGTATCTACTAACACTGCACCTCGCCCAAGTTTTTTTTGCATTTTCGTGATCCGGCAAACGCCGTCGCATCAATAAAATTCTTATCCAGCCCAACAACCAATCAGAAAGGTAGATTTAACAAATTCATATCGACGATTGGTCAAAAACCTTAATTCGAAATTGTCGTATCTCACGTACGACATTTTCGACTTACCAACGCGCCAAATAATTTTCTCAACTCGCTGCAGTAGTCTGTATACAACTGTAAGTAAATCTAAATTCTGTCCATATTATTGTTTTGGTACGATAGATAAATAGAAGTTGTTTGGTTATCAGGGGCGTCAAAAGGAAATCCGGGACACAGGAAAGATAGAATTCACGGGTCCGAGCATGATGACAGAATGCGCATCGACGACATGGGGGAGAGCATGAGAGGAGGTGGCCTGTTACAACCGATAATGTTACAACGCCGCATAATGTTACACCAACGCATAATGCTACAAAAAATGTAGTAAACAACCGATAATGTTATAAACTCCGCATAATGTTATAACTTTTTTCAACCCGTTATGTTATAAAAATCGACGCATAATGTTATAACTTTTTTCAACCCGTTATGTTACAACAAATTAACCGACAATGTTATAACTTCTGTATACTAATTCCAGTTACAGCTTTTGTAGATGGACTTTACCACTTACGATTTATTGCCACATAAAGGTATGTAATATTTATACTAAAGGTTTCAGCTCTGGTTGAGGCGAGGAGAGACCCCCACCCCCCCAACTCCCGGGGATTTATCATAGAATGACCTAGTCACATTACATAGAAGCGGATTATCCTGGTAACTCAATCGTATGACGTCATTACCATGACCATCCAGTGCCCAACATGGTGAAGGCGGGGGTGGTGGAGGAGGGGTGCTATTTTATCCGGTTGGTACGTTTACCAACATGCGTAATCTCCGCTTCCAGAAATGTAGTGTACCATAGTCCCCTGACGCCTTTAGGGATGGGCAAATGCCTCTGTTTCTGCTTGTTTTGGGCATCTAAAACTCATTTGTCACATATTTCTTAGTCATAAGAATATCTTATTGTTCATTAATTTGACATTTTAACAACTAACAGTGAACAAAAATGAGGTGGAGTTAAAAGTGGTCAAAAAGTTGGATGGAGCGAGGCACATGTGGTGGATGTGGCGGGTTGGTAGTGTCGCAGGGAAGCCGAAGAATAAGATGCGAGACTGGGTAGGAAGAAGAATGAGGTTTAGGAGGATTGAAATGGGTGGGCAGGGATTAGGCTGAGAAAGAGAGGAGGTCATGGATTAGTACATCAGAGTGATTGTGCAGAGAAGGCTATCTGAGAATACTATAAAAGAGTAGTGCTAGAAGTATGATAATATAGATGGTGGAGATGTTGGAAGAAGTGGAAGTGATGAATTTGGGATTACAGGTTCTGGATAAGGCGGAATCACTAGAACAGGCAGTATAGGGAGAAGGATGAGATTGTGGAGGAGGAGTTGTGTTGATGTTGGTGTTGTGGCGGTGTTGGTGATGGTGTTGAATAGTTATTCATGTTGAAAATTAGCCATTTTGTAGGACCCCGGTGCAAGACCCCGGAAGTGACGTCATGTCACGTGATTGGGCGGTCATGTTGGGTTGTCATGATAGTGCACGTAGGTGGCCATGTTGTGATGTCATTGTCATGATAATAGGTGGTAGAAGTGCGTATGCGCAGCGCGTGTTGTTACAGGGACACGTGCCCCGTCTCATCCCTAACAATCCGACAATAGATATCGAATTAATCCAAACAACCCGACAGTCTTCAGGAAACTGTCCAAAACATTCCCGAAAACACTCCCGAATCCTGCCAGTACCGATTTAGTAACTCGCCAGAAACTCGAGGGACCGGGACTTCAGGAGCTCCAGGGTCAAGGTGAAGTAGGGGTCCGGGGACAGGGGCGGCGCCACCCCCGGGGAAGTAGGGCTCCGGGGAAAGGGGCGGCGCCACCCCACCCCCTTCCAGTTTAGCTCTCAGTTAAAAAAACACTATTGTAATAAGCCAACCATTATTGTAATAAACCCATTTCTGTGATAAATTACGCGTCCATTATATGGTCGGACATAAGGTAACGATACTATCCTATATTTTAAGGATACTAAACCCACGGAATCCCCCTTTTCGTCGTATGAAGCAATGAAAGCTATGAAAATGAGCACGATGCGCGCAAAATCATACGTCTCAAAATGAAAGCTAGGAAAATGAACGCAATGAGTATCTCTTCATACGTCTCATACCTTCATTAAGGATACTATCCTACCTTTATTTGGGAGTGTTCTCGGGAGTGTTTGGGTCAGTTTTCTGAAGATTGTCGGGATGTTTGGATTAATTCGATATCTATTGTCGGGTTGTTAGGGGTGAGACGGAGCACGTGTCCCCATAACAACACGCGCTGCGCATACGCACTTCTACCAACTATTATCATGATAATGACATCACAACATGGCCACCCACATGCACTATCATGACAACCCAACATGATCGCCCAATCACGTGACATGACGTCACTTCCAGGGTCCTGCACCGGGGTCCTACAAAATAGCTCATTTTCAACATACATAACTTCTCAACACCATCGCCAAAACACCAACATCAACACAACTCCTCCTCCACAATCTCATCCTTCTCCCTATACTGCCTGTTCTAGTGATTCCGCCTTTTCCAGAAACTGAAATCCCAAATTCATCACTTCCACTTCTTCTAACATCTCCACCATCTATATTATCATACCGTCTAGCACTACTCTTTTATAATATTCTCAGATAGCTTTCTCTGCACAATCACCCTGATGTACTAATCCATGACCTCCTCTCTTTCTCAGCCTAATCCCTGCCCACCCCTTTCAATCCTCCTAAACCCCATTCCTCTTCCTACCCAGTCTCGCATCTTATTCTTCGGCTTCCGTGCGACACTACCAACCAGCCACATCCACCATATGTACCTCGCTCTATCCAACTTTTTGACCTCTTTTAACTCCATCTCATTTTTGTTCACTGTTAGTTGTTAAAATGTCAAATTAATGAACAATAAGATATTCTTATGACTAAGAAATATGCGACAAATGAGTTTTAGAAGCCCCAAACAAGCAGAAACAGAGGCATTTGCCCATCCCCAAAGGTGTCAGGAGACTATGGTACACTACATTTCTGGAAGCGGAGACTACGCATGTTGGTAAACGTACCGACCGGATAAAATAGCACCCCTCCTCTACCACCCCCGCCTTACCATGTTAGGCACTGGATGATCATGGTAATGACGTCACACGATTGAGTTACCAGGATAATCCGCGTCTATGTAACGTGACTAGGTCATTCTATGATAAATCCCCAGGAGTTGGGGGTGGGGGGGGGGGGTGGGGGTGTCTCCTCGCCTTAACCAGAGCAGAAACCTTTAGTATAAATATTACATACCTTTATGCGGCAATAAATGGTAAGTGGTAAAGTCCATCTACAAAAGCTGTAACTGGAATTAGTATACAGAAGTTATAACATTATCGGTTAATTTGTTGTAACATAACGGGTTGAAAAAAGTTATAACATTATGCGTCGATTTTTATAACATAACGGGTTGAAAAAAGTTATAACATTATGCGGAGTTTATAACATTATCGGTTGTTTACTACATTTTTTGTAACTTTATGCGTTGGTGTAACATTATGCGGCGTTTTAACATTATCGGTTGTAACATGGCCCATAATTAATAGCGATCTACTCGCCCGGACCGCCACCGACTTAGAGGGGGCCCGAATAAGCAGATCGTTATTAATTGTGGACCCTAATTACGCTAGTTTTTATACCCAGGGACAGCTTAGTTGTCTTTAAAAGCAACGAGTGAAAATCGACTAGCCGGGTAAGGAGTCACAAATTTGAAATAAAATCGGCGGCCGACTGGCCCCCAATACCACCCGGCCCCGGGTTGACCCTCTCGATCCCTCTCGGCGGCATTCTGCTGGAAATGGAATGTGCGCAGTCGGTCAAGGGTTATCATGTTTCCTTTAGTGATCCTGCACCCTGGGGTCATGCCAGAAAACCTCCGACCAGGATGGGGGGGGGGGGAGGAGGGGGTGGACGCTACCCTCTTCGTCGGTAAATCGGCCCGGTGTGAAAAAATATGAAAATAAGCCATTGAAAAACGCTATTTCCTCGCTTCGATAAATTACTCGTTCGTTGAATGCCACAAGCGCCATCTTCAATGCTCCAGCATTACAAATGGCGCACTGATGCACTGAACGGGCAAATTATTGTCGTGATTACTTGAAATAAAGGCATTCGGCTCAATGTTCTTCCCATTTGAAAATCCCACATTTCAAGGTGATCCGAAAGTCACGCACGGAAGATCTGGGTGGTCTCCACGTGAGCTGATCTTCCAACCAGCAACTTGCCAAGCCAAATTTGCCGACAAGAAAAGGAGAAGGGCTGGACCTCTCTGACAGGGGGCAGCAGCCCACTTCCTCTTCCGACCACCCCCTCCCTCCTGGCGCCACCACTGCCTACATCATATTCTTATTAAGCTTCTAATTACATGTTTGTATTGAGCTCCTCGTACCCTACAGGATACAGTCTAAAACAAAGCAAAGTAATATAACGATCATAATTCACGAATATTGCCTTATTGAATTCCGAAATATGAAAAACAATAAGACGTTATAATGGAGTTATGATTGTTATGTAGATTATCATTACAGTCATGTCACGTAATTTAAAATTTAAGCTTGTACTGTGAAGATAGTAGTCTGTAGAGCGCTGTTTTTCTACCAGTACCCGCAGTCTTTCTAAAGTTGGAGTTGGCAGTTAGTTTTCTGGGCGTTAGACTGACAGACAGGCCGACGGGCGGGTAATAGTGGAGGGTCAAGGAAGAAAGTCATAAAGGAAAAGAGGGATTATAATTTTTTTATAATTAATTTCTTTCCAGGGGTAGAAATTTCTCAATCATATAATCACATGATGTCTTCAAAATGGCTTCGAAGTATCACTGATCTTCGTATAAGTAAATCAAAAGGTGTTAAAGACCCTAGATGCCCGTGAGCGTGGTGACTACAGCTCAAGACAACTTCAATTTTTGGAACACATGTACTTTTCCTTATTTCCTATAACAACACCCAGGTATCTTGTATCACAAAAACGAGGGACCATTGAGTTCAAATTTCACCCAAACTGTAGAAACGGTTGTTGAAATGTATTCAAGGGGTAAGAAGTTAGTTCGTTTGGCTCGCGCGAAAAAAAGGAGGTTTAATCACTCAAAGTTCTACAAAGCAAACGTCGACATCTAATGATAATATCGTTAATTCTCCCAGTCAGGTGAGTGTTGTAGAGCTGTAGGTTTTTAAATTTCTTGTTCGGTTTCGGTTTTGGTTTTTCTGGTGGAGAAAAACCTCGGTTCGGTTCGGTTTTCGGTTTGTTCATGAGGCCAAGTAAAATTCAATAAAACTCATTCTTATGTCCGGAGTCATAACTGAATGGTAGTGAAATTGAGAGAAACTCAATGAATGCCCGAAATAAGCTATAATACATGAAGAATCAGGAAGGCCAATATAATAATTACTTAAATATACAGAACTTTTATTGTGCTTGGCCATTTTTCGAGGTCTGACACCTAAACGCAACTTGAGGAAAGCTGCAAACACAATTAAACTGAAATGTCGGAAATTCACAGAATGTAGCCTTCCCAGAGTAGTGAGAGTACCCAGACACTGCCATTCGCAGTGTCTGGGTACTCTCACTACTCTGGGATGGCTACATTCTGTGAATTTCTGCAGCAAGAGAGTATTTAAGAAAAAACGAAAAACCTTTGATTACGGGATGTCGACGGTTTCGGTTTCGGTTTTTTAAAAAAACTAAAAACCTCGGTTCGGTTTCGGTTAACCTACAGCTCTAGAGTGTTGTTTCAGATGGCCACGGGAGAAAATTGCCTGTTTAGAACAAACAACTGATACTGCAGCATGTGAAACACGCACATATCGTATAAAAGATGGTGAAGTTGAAAAAGTTAGCGCAGCAGTGAAACACGACTGCGAGATTTCTTCTAAAGTAAATCATTCTGATAACTCCTCCCCCAAGAGTTTCGTGACGGAGCTCTTTCTCTCACAACCCGTCTTCCATGAAATTGAAGACACACTATTACTTGATGGATACATTCTTTGACTCCTCATTGGAATCACGCGAGGCCGAGAAAACTGTTATAAACGAGGAGTTAATTGTTCAGTCACCGTCAATTCTAACTAACGATGCTGTATTTTCTGAAGTTGCTACATGTGCGAGCATAAGTCTCCATCACGGGGAACCCGCTCTCCTTTCCGAAGAACGTGACGAGTTACTCGAGGTTGATCATGATGACACAAGCAAAGATCCCGACTGGAGACCCCTACATGCATTACCCCCACTACAGATAGTTCTGTGAGTGCATGAGGACCAGTTGTCTGAATTTGAATACTCCATTAACGCCAATACTCGAACTATAACTTCGCAACAAACTGCAATTGGCAATCACGGGTGTGCAGTTTCAACCTCACACACGGAGACAAACCAACTACGCCGACACAAGCGCCCCTTTCCACACCTATGGACACAAAGTATCAATAAAATTTAGCGTATGAAGGGAGAGTCTTATTCTTCTCTGTCCAGGGGAGCGGATGGCAAAAGGGAGTATATTAAGGCCAAGCCAGAATGATGATTTCGGATGTTCGCTGTACTTCGTTTTGTCAGAAATCAAGAAGCTGTAGCGAATTTTCACTAGCAGAACGAGAACACATTTTCAATTCATTTTGGAAAAGTATGTCTTGGAGCGAAAAAAGGACATTCGTTGCAAATACTGTAATTAAAAGTCAAATCAAAAACAAAACTGAAAGCAGATGTAGTAAGAAACAATTTTCTTTCGAATATTATTTGAAAAAAAAATGAGGTGTGTTATAGAGTATATGTAAGGCAATGTTTCTTGGCACACTTGCACTTGGAGAAAGAACTGTTTATTCCTGGATGGAAAAGTTTGAAAATGGCGTGCCAATTTTATCTCTCCCCCCCCCCCCCCCCCCGGACAAAAGAGGAAAGCAGAGAAAAGAGTGTGAACTAGTTGAAAGCAACATAAATCTGTTCCCGGAGTCTTTGGCCAAAATGGAATCCCACTATTGTAGGGCTTCTTCAAATTCGCTTGCCACGCTGATCTGTACAACGTGTAGAAAGAGGACACACTGAATAAAAATCTGGAGGTCGGAAGTCGTACGACATTTAGGAAAGTCTTCACCGATATGAACCTTTCATTATTTTCCCCCAAGAAGGACAAATGTGATTTGTGTTGCGCTCACCAGGTTGGTAATCTAGACGAAGAACAATTTGCTGCTCATCTGGCGAGAAAGGAGAAGGCTCGCGAAGAAAAGAGTCGTAACAAAGACAGAGCAAATAATGATGGCACTCTTCGTGTGGTGACAATTGACAAGCAGCCTGTTCTCTTATCACCCTCTCTCCAAGCAAGCGCACTTTACTACAAAACCAAATCGTGTTGCCATAATTACACTCTCTATGACTTGGTTAGCAAAGCTGTTACCTGCTACGTTTGGCACGAAGGAGAAGGTGACTTAACCGCTGACACATATTGTTCGTGCATATCTGACTACATAACACAACAACCAGATAATGTTTCTGAGATTGTCATTTTTTCTGATGGTTGTAATAACCAAAACAGGAACGTTGTTCTCGCCAATGCCCTACTGAAGTTAGCAATGGAGAAACAAATTGTTATATGCCAGAAATATCTGAAGAAAGGTCACACACAAAATGGAGTGTGGCAGTGTCCACTCAACAATTGAAACTCGTCTGAAAAACAAGCCAATATATACCCCTCATAACTATGTGCAGATCATGAAAACTTGCAGGCCTAAACAACCATATGATGTTAAATATTTAACACACAACTTTTTCAAGAACTTCAGGGGATTAAAATATTACAATTCTATTCGGCCTGGTTCAAAAGGTTGTGTAGTTGATGTCCATGTACTGAAATACTCACCAAATGGTACCATGTCCTACAAACTGAGTTTTGATGACAAATTTGAAGACATTCCTAAGAAAAAAACGAGGGGCTCTGATGTTTTTATTGTCGGGAATGAACTTCCCGCCCTTCACACAAGTCGTATCCCAATCAAGGCCTCTAAATATCGAGATCTTCAAGACTTAAAATTTGTGATTCCGGTAGACTATCATGATTTCTACGATAATCTGTCGTATGAATAGTCTGGTTGTCATAGAAATCCTGATATCAATTGGCATCATCGTACTTAGTAGAAGGACAGAAAGGAGTTGTGTTTTATATAGCTGCAGTTTGCAGAAAGTTCTTTTGTTACTTCAGTTGTTATACGGCGCGAAGCTGTATTGGAACTGTGAAGCCCTCACGCCACTGTTGTTTTACCAAATCTTTGCATAGAACTTCCTTTCGTCGAAGTCACGCAGTAATTACTACTACTCACCTGCGATGAAATTAAGTTATATGACCATAAAAAAAAATTGTGGCGTCTTGTGTACATCTCATCTTTTACTTTCTTTTAACTGTTTTTATAATATTTGCGTAACATTAGAGATGAGGATCTCTCTTTGTATTTTTTTCAAAAATCTGTCTTTTTTAAAGTTTTATAACTGTTCATTATACTCTTCCGTGTGGAGCATAACGTAACTACGATTGTTATGTCGAGGACGGCAAAGCACTTGGAACATTATGATATGAAACATTTCTGAACCAATTCCAGAAACAGAATTCACAAAAGACAGCTTCCCCTGAAAACACCTAACCGGAGTCAGCTCACCTTAGGATAAATTTCAATTCTCCAAAAAGCAACCATTGCTTTTTGGAGAATTGAAATTTATCCTAAGGTGAGCTGACACCAGTTTGTGCATATATCCATGCCTGGGTTATACCAGGTTTCAATAAACAAACATATTTTCCATTGCCTACATAAGTGTCTACAAAATCGCGAGTTTGTGGGGGGTTTACATTTCAATGTAAGTGTTTACATGAACATCACGTTTAATATATTATACTTGTGCCAAAAGAATTGAACATTTGTCTTACTTTGTTTCGTCTAGAAGGGATTAGTGTTGCAACTGGGAGGTCGATTGCTGACATTTTGTTGAAATTAAATTCAAATGTAATGTTTTTTACTGAAGATTTAGTTGCTTGTGGAAGCAGCCAAAGCTTCACTAAACACCATTGCTAAGAATGGGGCGAGTCAGAAATAGGGAGGAATAAGTGGGCTCAATTACATCGTCTTCATTTATAATAGAAATGGTGCGAATGATTTGTGTTTATTCGCATGGTATTTATTGCTGGACTAAGTTAGGACTTTCCCAGTCTTGCGATATAAAATGCAACGCAATAAGTTATTCCATTGCCAGTAACAATGAGACACCACTGGAAACGGAGAAGAACAGGAGAGTCTTGTGTATATACCATGTGGTCAAGTCAGCCACCAACCTGCTTCTCGTCATAGTTTCCAAGACTGTGCTGCCTTAGTTTTGTAATGTCCTATGTCCCACATTGGGCATAGGACATTATAGCACTCAGGTGATGTCGACACAATCAGTAGGTTACCCCATTATTAGAGCTGTAGGTTAACCGAAACCGAACCGAGGTTTTTAGTTTTTTTAAAAAACCGAAACCGAAACCGTCGACATCCCGTAATCAAAGGTTTTTCGTTTTTTCTTAAATACTCTCTTGCTGCAGAAATTCACAGAATGTAGCCATCCCAGAGTAGTGAGAGTACCCAGACACTGCGAATGGCAGTGTCTGGGTACTCTCACTACTCTGGGAAGGCTACATTCTGTGAATTTCCGACATTTCAGTTTAATTGTGTTTGCAGCTTTCCTCAAGTTGCGTTTAGGTGTCAGACCTCGAAAAATGGCCAAGCACAATAAAAGTTCTGTATATTTAAGTAATTATTATATTGGCCTTCCTGATTCTTCATGTATTATAGCTTATTTCGGGCATTCATTGAGTTTCTCTCAATTTCACTACCATTCAGTTATGACTCCGGACATAAGAATGAGTTTTATTGAATTTTACTTGGCCTCATGAACAAACCGAAAACCGAACCGAACCGAGGTTTTTCTCCACCAGAAAAACCAAAACCGAAACCGAACAAGAAATTTAAAAACCTACAGCTCTACAAATAACATAATAAAATGTCGTATCTCCACCACGAGCCCCTTAAACCTTACTTCTGTAATGTCGTATGGGTGTGAAAATGTCGCATCTTCCAAGGCGCGATAATGAAGTTAATTCCAAAATATCGTAAATGCAAATAAATCATTATTATTTCTCAATAGACGTCTTTGCCTATCACATTTGCTACTTAATCGAAGGAATATAATACAACAAATCTCCCAAAGCATCCATTAGCCTGGGAAAAATATGTTACGCAAGATAATAAGTTTTTTGTCTCTCTTGTAAAATTTAAAAAATCTTGGATACGATATTTTCGAATTTCACCGACGCTATATGCCTGTGCGCTAGTTCAGAACACACGCACCCACATGTCCTGTATGCCAATAAGTTCTTGTCTGCTTGTGCTCAATGAACATATAAGACATGCAGCACATGAGTATGTGCGAATATTGTGACGCAGTGGCTTGTGATCTTGGTGTGTTAAGATTTCCCATGTTGTGTGGTTACAAAGTCTTTGTTCTACTACACGGACAGTTTCCCCAGATTCTGTTTGAGGTGCCTTATACAGTCGCCCTGCAGCTATGCGTTCGGGAATACCATTCATCAACACGAACTCGTCTTACAAATTTCTGCATATTTATTCAAGCTCTCAGAGCTACACAAGTTACAAGTTCTCTGAGTTCTAAATCAACATAGTCTACCACTATGACCACTAATAACACCAATACTGTAGCGTGAACGTGAACTTTAAATTAACTGAAGTGACGATAGTTTTCTACCGGCAGACATAATCTGCCCAGCCAAAAATGTGATTGCTAGCAAAAGAGCAATAGTACGGCGCAATGCCTCGATCTTGGCACGGACTGGCTCCTTTATAGTGGGTGCTACGTGACTAAAAACAATCATCTTCCCATCAGACGATCTATTGATGACTTGCCAATCTTCTGAAACACCCTTATCCGGAATAACTGGAAGAGTACTTCCAGCAGCCAAGCTCCAATGCTTCTCAATAATGTCTCCGGTCACTGGATGAATGTCGGACTGAGGGCTGTTAAACCTTTACCCAACGTAACGACCAAAGCCGGTCAGTGCTATTCTCAAAAATCTCCAATTAATTATCGTTTTTTCATTTTTTGTCTCAAAAACATAGGTTATGACCCCTCGTTGGAACGAGCTCGTCGAGCTCGTTCCAACGAGGGGTCATAACCTATGTTTTTGAGACAAAAAATTTAAAAAAATTAGTTATTCAAGAATTTTTTTGCGAGTGTCGTCTGCTTTTCAGGTTAGGTAAAGGGTTTAATGTTCAAAGTTTCGATAAAATTCTAGATTAAATCCTATCAGTTTAATACTAACTCTTCAGTTTTTGACAACTTAACATTCCCAAACGTTATACTGTGACAACTGTTATTAGAATTTGCAGAAATTGTATATTCCCATATGCTAAATGTTTCTATAAACATTGGGGGCTCGGTGGCGTTGCAGTAACCGGTTCTCGTCAGATCACCGAAGTAAAGCTACGTCGAGCCCGGTTAGTCCTTGGATGGGTGACTGTCTGAGCGATCGATTCGGACTCCCGCGTTGTGTCCTTGGGCAAGGCACTTAACCCCGATTGTCCACATGGGGGCACGTTGGCTCCGTGTACTAAGGCGTACTGCACGTCGATGGTGCGCATGTCTTCAGCCAATCTAACCCTGCCTGTGCTGCAGTGCGGAGTTACGATGTTGGGGAGCTGGCAGCTGCTCGGTGGTTCTCTCCAGGAACACCGGCTTCCTCCACCCGTAAAGCTGTCACGGTCATGATTAGCCACTGTGCATAAGTATATGACCTTAAACACCAATAAATAAATAAATAAATAAATATTCTATAAAGATTAAAATATTTCACATGTTCTACATGGAACGATTCGGTGCAAAAGTATTTGACAAAACTCATTTATCAACTTGCTGTCCACCATATTTCAATTTATATTTCCTGCAACTTATTATACTATTCAAAACAAATAGGGGATATTTGATAAAAATGAGGTATATGAAGAAATATATTTATATTTTCATCAAAACTACAGTTGAGGCATTGCACTGTGACATCTGGTGAATGATTTCAGCGATAGTTGGGTGTCTGACAAACACGCATTCCACGCACTGTCCTGTAGAAGACATGGACGGTCAGCCAGAGAATTTACCACATCAGTCCAAGACCTCAATACCTTGTAAATCCTCCTCGGTTCGCGAGACTAGCGCGGATCCAACGTTGTATACTCCTCACCGAACGTCCAATATCAGCTTGACTGATGTTATTCCATTCTTCCTGCAGTGCAGCGGCGAGTTCTTGGACATTGGTAGGGGACTGTTGGCGTTGTCGTAAGCGCCTGCCAAGCATATCCCAGACATGGTCGATTGTGAATGGTCTGGATTTAGTGCTGGCCAAGGCAGTGTAGTAATGTTCTGATCCTGGAGGAACCCTGTATCGTTCGTTCCGCCGCCACACCCTGTTTTGCCTTTCGTGGAAGTCGAGAGTGAACCTCGATTTATCGGAAAACATGAGGTTGCTCCACCGACGATTGTCCCAGCGCGTGTTGTCTCCACACCAATTACGCCTTGTTGCGATGAGACGCTCAGTCAAACGTGGAATTATTCGAGGCCGTCGAGCGTACAAATTCCAGCTGTGTAGACGATTCCAGTAGTCTGACCACTGACTCCACATCTGTCGCTCGGTGCAGCGGCTGACCAGTTTCTGAGGCGAGGCACTGTGATGGCGGTTACGTAATGCTATGGTTCGGATGAAACGATCCTGGTTAGCAGTTGTCGCCCTTGGACGACCTGACCGACGTCTGTCATCAGCATTGTCAATCTGACGGTAGCGTGACCAGAACCAGCTAATCACCGATTGAGTAACGTTGAGAATTTGAGCCACCGCAGTCTGTCTGTTGCCATCATCCAACAAGCCAACGACACATAAACGTTCGTCACGTGTCAGTCTTCGCATACCTCAAAAGTTACGTTTCGACCAGAAACTATTGATGAACGAGTTCGTACCAAGAAAAGAACGATAAGACCTCCGAAAAAGCCCGTCCAGTACAAATGGAAATTTCAAAACGTACCCCATAGACATTAAAGGAGCGATCGTGCGAAAAAAACTGCTCGAAGTTTTCGTGGCCTGGTGACATTCGTGACCCGCACTAAACTTGATGTGTCCAAGCACGTGAATCCTATACCATTTTCCGAAAATATCAACATCAGTTTGGATATACTTTTGTGAATATTATATAATTCTTGTTGTATTTGATATTTATGGTGTAGTGATCAGTTTAAAATACTAATTGTCATACAATAAACAAATTATTACAACAGTCCATTGATCTGTGTCATTGCCTGTGGCGTCTCGTTTGATCTGACCGATCTGATTTCATCAACTCGACGGAATTCAACATAGATCAATTAACTGTTGCAGTAATTTGTATTTATTATTTGAATCAGAATTAGACATTCTGCACAATTAGTTCTTAAATTCAGAGTTCAATATCTCACTGTTACTTCATATTGTTAACCCTTTACCCAACGTAGTCCTTGGTCAAGGCACTTAGCCCCTTTTGTCCACATGGGGGCACGATGACGCCGTGTACTAAGCCGTACTGCACGTCAATGGTGCGCATATCTTCAACCAATCTAACCCTGCCTGTGCTGCAGTGCGGAGTTACGATGTTGGGGAGCTGGCAGCTGCTCGTCGTTGCTCGGTGGTTCTCCCCGGGTACTCCGGCTTCCTCCACCCGTAAAACTGTTACGGTCATGATTAGACATTGTGCATAAGTATGTGACCTTAAACACTAATAAATAAATAAATTACCCAACGTAACGGTCAAATCCAGCCAGCGCTATTCACAAAAATCGCGAATTAATTTTCATTATTTTTATCTTTTTTTGTCTCAAAAACAAAGGTTATGACCCCTCATTGGAACGAGCTCGTTCCAATGAGGGGTCATAACCTATGTTTTTGAGACAAAAAATTTAAAAAAAATAGTTATTCAAGAATTTTGTTTGCAAGCGTCGTCTTTTTTGTCCCCCGACCCTTCGGGGGACTATTGTAATCAGCAGTGTCCGTCCGTCCGTCCGTCCGTCCGTCCGTCCGTCTGTCCGTCCGTGCGTCCGTCCGTCAGTCCGTCCGTCACACCCTTGTCCGGATGATAACTTTAGTTTGGATGATTTTACTGAAACTAAATTTGGTATGTGTCTTACTTGGGTGTAAATGCAGGTCAAGTTCGAAAATGGCCACGCTCCACTGATTTCTACTGGATTTATTCCCCTTTTTCGACTTAAAAAATACAATTTTTGTGTTGTCCGGATGATAACTTTAGTTAGGATCATTTGATTGAAACGAAATTTAGTATGCCGCTTATTTGGGTGGAAATGCAGGTCAAGTTCGAAAATGGGCACGCTTCATTGATTTTTACTGGATTTATTCCCCTTTTTCGACTTAGAAAATACGGTTTTTGTGTTGTCCGGATGATAACTTTACTTTGGATCATTTGATTGAAACGAAACTAAGTATGTGGTTTAATTGGTTGGAAATACAGGTCAAGTTAAAAAATGGCCATGCTCTGTCTATTTTTACAGGAGTTATTCCCCTTTTTCGACTTATAAAATACACTTTTTGTGTTGTCCGGATGATAACTTTACTTTTGATCATTTGATTGAAATTAACACCCTTAACCTCTCATAAAGACCATGCTCTTGGAACAAATTGCATCCTAACAGCTCCCTTGAATTTGCCATCTTGGTCGGGGGACCGGGGGCGTTGCCCTTGTTCATGCTAGGTAAAGGGTTAAACATAAAAAACACTCTGAATGATAAACACTACTATCCATCAATTGTTACTTATTGTTTACCACTTGAGTCACTTATACGAGAGATGATGTCTCTCCCGACACATCACCTGATTTGCTGTCTCCCATAGTAGGATAACCGATCGGCAGACACCCCCACAGAACTGAATACTTGTTCAGATAAGATTCAAAATGATCTGGGGTCGACTTTGAATAGATAAGACGACTCAAATAAGTTTAATGTTGTTTAATTAACGAGAAAACAGAAAAACAAATCTAACCAGCAACATAAAATAACACACCAGAACAAAATATGAAAACTAAATAGTCCTATTCTCTTAACCACGGTCCCTGTCCCCTATCCCCACGCCCAATATTAATGTCCAACCGATTACCAGAAATGGTCGCTGACCGATTACCGGTTATTTGAGCCCACAATCGGTCGATTCTGATGCCGATTCCGATTGTAATACCGTGCACTACAAGACAAGTCGAGTCTCGAAAGAACTACATTAAACTGAACATTTTTCAAAGTGTTAAACTTCGTTGACTGGGGTCCCAGTAAAATTACCAGTCGCGCACACTTGGGCGGTAAACGTGGCTCTCGGAGCCACGTTTACTGCCCAAGTGCGCGCGACTGGTAATTTTACTGCGACCTGAGCCAATGGAGTGCATCCTTCACTTTTCCGGTATGAACTGGCGATTGCTGCAAGTGTGCTCAGTTGTAAGCTTTACATGTCGTTTAACACGCATATCCCGTAAAGGGGCGTCTAGAGAGATTAAGAATACACATTGTGGTTGTTTCTCAACTTTATTGAATGGTATCATCGACATCATTTTACATTAACAATTGAACAATTGCAGAAGATAATAAAATGCGATTCAGAAAAATCACAAATTGCTTGGCAACAATCGGTTGAACCGATGTTCCAGGAGCCGTTGCCGTTGTCATCCGATTGCCCATAATCGGCCGATTGTGGTGGCCGGTTCCGATCATCGGTTGAACACTAATGGTAGCTGATTTGTTTATTATTTATTTTTCAGGTATTGCAAATCAGTTTGAGAATTGGATCAGGCTCATTGATCAGAATTCGCCTGCATAAAAAATCTGGTAGTCTTTGCCTAATAAGCGCATTATGGAAGAAGTCATTTACATGAGAGAGCCTACAAGAGAGGAAATTGATGCCTCAGTAGAAAAACTGATACAAGAAGTAGTAAAAAGACCATTGTTTCTCAATCACTCACTTCACAGAGATGACCTTTTCAAAATGTCTCTTCACAGTTTTGATGATTCAGACCTGGACACCGAAATTGTTGGTAGCTCTATAGATGGTACCAAGCTGGGGAAAGTATTTGATGTTGGAGATTACGATGCTCTGATTTATTCCACAAACTTAACATTTGATGAAAGTGATGAATTATTGTTTGAATATAGAGAAGATGATCCATACTTCTTCCAAATTCCTCAGCCCCAAATATTACAAAATAAAACGTCTGCTATTGATGGCAGATACATGTCGGCCAATGACCTGAGATTTTTTTCTCCATCCTTATTCTACAAAGAAACCACAAAAAATTACACTTCGATTCCGTTTGTTGTGGTACCGTCACAAGAATGGACATCATTGCTGAAATGTGCCACAACCACAACAATACAGTATTCTGATCCAGTCAGTGATAAGAATCAAAGCCCACAAAGTAATGCCATTAGCAGCCTTGTTTACACTTCATGGTATACAGAACATATTCTTCTCACATATTTGTTACAACTAAAGAACAAAGATGAAATTCAATTTGTGAGAGAACTTCTTTTTGGTGATCCAAAGGGTGACTGTGAACAAACAAAAGAAGTGCTTAAATTTGCCTTTTCCATTTGGAAAGAGGATCTCCAAAAGACTTTGTTTAGTAATTTTGATATACTTCATTTTAAGGGGGACGAATTTCGAAAACTTTTAGACTCTGCATGCCAACAAGGTAGAACACAGTTCGGCAGTGCTGTGACAACTGGTCCACATGGGGAGTATTCCACAGATTTAGTTCCAGCGATAAAGTGCAGCGGATGGCCACGACCGGCCATGGCCTGGATGGACAGGCAGCGGTTGTGGCCAGATGACAACGTGGTTAGCGATATTGCGTCATCCGGTTTCCAAGTTGTTGCAAAATCACCACCGATAAACCCTACCCCAGAGAAAGACTTCATTCTTTCATTCTCTCCATCAGAGATAAAACTGATTCAGGCATTACCGAGTACAGCCAAGATGGCGTATCGATTGCTGAAACTGTGCTACAAAGCAGGTAAAGCTGATGCGTGTGATGGGCCTACATTAAAATCATTCCATCTAAAGAGTGCTCTATTCTGGGTAGCAGAGCAAACATCTCCAAAGGCATGGGAATCAGGAGGGATTTTATGGGGAATACGCTCTATAATCAGGTTTCTCCTATCCAGGTTGGAACGACACCATTTACCAGCATATTTCATTCCTGAAAGTAACCTCATACCACATTTTGGAGAGCAGGATATTGAGCGTGTATCTAGGATTCTTCGATCAATACAAGAAAATCCAGCAAGCTATATCAAATTGATGATTGATAGAGAAATGGATTTTATGAAGAATACAATGCCATCTGACTCCTTTAAGCAGTTCTTTGAACTCGGTTACTTAGAGAGCTTCAGTTGGAAAGAACTGGTGAAGATTTCTGCCTATGCGTTTGCCTGTGCTGGAGGATATCCGGTCGATGAGATGTGTGACAATATTTCACAGCTGAAAACAGCGACATTTTATGATCAGTTTTTAAAGGAAACATTAAATTTCAGTTTTGGTCAAGGAGAGGCAAGTAGAATGGAATTCACTATATCTGACACACAGCTCAAATACGTTCATATGTTTATGAATGCTGTCTCCAGTTTGAATATGGATCTTTTCAATGTGTTAGATGAAGAGATTGATGGAGGCGTGCTCGATTTACCGATGGATTGGCTTGACGATGTTACTCGGAATCTGTATCCGTCTTATGATGTAGGCGAGGATAAACAATGTGGAGAACATATACTGAATGCACTGAAACTTCGTCTTAAATATTATGGCAATATATTTGTCTGTCTCTGTCGCAGGCTGTTTTTCGCTGTGGATGTTGTTGGTGTCTTAACAGTGACTGGAAACCAAGATTTCAACTACATTGTGATGTTTGTATATAAATTGAAGCAGAAGTATGGATGTAGTGACGATAATATTATGGATCTATTTCGTTACTTTTTATACTTCTGCCATTTCACAAGACTTCGCCACTTTTCACTTTCTATAGACCAACAGATTCTTAGGAGTATTCGAGAGTTTCTACAGAATGCACAGATCATGATGACGGTGTACTTCAATCCTAGATTGGTCTTCCCACGCCCTGTTATGTGTGGGAATATTTCCGTCTTAGAAGAATCTTTCGGCAAATAAACTTACAGCATTGTTCCAATTGAATCCAGGGACGTGGCTAGAAGCTTCCGATTGGGGGGTGTAGGGTAGTGAATTTCTAACTAGGGGTCCCACCCCCCTAGTTGGAAATTCACTGCCGAGATAAATTTAGAAATTTAAGCCATGAAAGCGGGAATATTAGTTACCCCGTGTCTGATCACGTGGTACGGGTTTTTACCTACCCGAAGCCAGCCGTATCCCATGAGGCCGAAGCCCCATGGGATACGGCTGGCTTCGGGTAGGTAAAAACCCGTACCACGTGATCAGACACGGGGTAACGAATTTATCTATTGACTTTCCGTTTTAGAAGTACAATCTATTTCATGTGTGAACACACACAGCATGAGATCTTTTATCTTCCATTGTTGAGCCATACAGGTTTTTGTGTATTTTTTGTGAAAATATGCCGATATGACTAGTATAAAAAAAATTATTATGTATGGACAATTTGTAGATTTCGGAACGAGGCTTCCACTGGGTATGGGGAATTTGTCAATGGCTGGGCGGACGTATCGTGGGTTTCAATGAATATGGTCTCATACCCCGTATCTATCAACCAATCAAATCAAAGAATTCACTTTAGTCAATGGATAATAACATTTATTCTAGTAACTTAAATGCCAACACATTTATGACAGAATTATCAGGTTATTATTATTTGGTATTATTCTAGGAATTGAATATGTACAAAACATATGCTCAACCTGAGAACTTTGAGCAGTTCACACCGTCCTAGCATTAAATCAAATCTTATGCAGGAATGATCAATTTTTGATGTTTCATCATTTTGTAACTGTGAATGATGGAATTGACTCATGATAACGATTTTACATGATGTGATTTAGAAATCTCGTACCGATTGATACCATGCATACTTATGAAGCTCGATTGTGCGTACACTCTAGTTGTAAATAGTAAGAGTTGGAATTTTTCCGATTTGAAACCCAGTTGGGATTTTTGGAAGTAAAGGAGACATCATCAAAGAAGCTCTAAAATCCTGATACTGGATAGATTAAATTTCCAACTACTCATGACTTGCCCTCCGAATTTCCAGCTATAGGAAATTTTGGCCAGGATTGTGGGAGTGACACACCTAACCCCCCCCCCCCCCTCTCCCCCGCCGTCATGTCCTTGATTGAATCTCGAGGCGAATTGCGTGAAGGATACGGATTCGAATCTGGAATCAGGGCGTAGCGAGGAATTGTGTTCGGGGGAGCACTAAATGGGGTCTGACAAACGCAGACTTGAGAAGGGCTGTCGAATGGAGCTCTTTGGGGCATATGAAAAAAGATTGTGTCACATTCGGAATCTAAATACCAGGAATTTTGCACTATTGTTTGTGAAAAATTGTATTAAAAATAGATCGCTAAAGATGGGCATATTTTATTTACCAGATAAAAACTACTCAAAAGTTTGCTAAGCAAGTATATCCAACTACCTGTTTTACGTTTTAGTTCAAATATTGTTATGAAAAGTGTATATATTTTTTATTTAATTTTATCTTTAATGATTTAAGTACAGAAATTAAGATTTTATTTGTGTTTGACATTATTTTTTAGCTTTTGAATACGATAACCATTGAAAATGGATATTATTGGTAAAAGAGGAATTTTTTCAATTTGCCAAAAAGTTGACGGAGCTAACTGGTATGGGTTCCATATCGAGTATGAGACCCATTACTGTTAATTACAGCTTGACAACGCCTTCTCATGCTCCCAGTCAGGTTCCTGGTGGTCCTTTGAGGGATGTTGTTCCATTCTTGGACCAGCATGGCACCAAGCTCCTGGACAGTTCTTGGCTGGACTGGACTGGCTGAAATTGCAAGCTGCAACTCATTCCAGACATGTTCGATTGGATTGAGGTTGGGGTATCTTGCTGGCCAGTCCATACGCTGAATCCCATCCCTCTGCCGGTACTCCCCGACAGCATGGGCAACATGAGGACGGGCATTATCGTCCATCAGAACGAATATATCACCCACTGCACCTGCATACTATCTGATGTGGACATCCAGGATATCAACTAAATACCGCTGTGCAGTCAATGTACCACGTTCAAGGACACAGAGCTCTGTACGTCCATCTCTGCTGATGCCGCCCCAGACCACGATTGATCCTCCACCATAGTGGTCATGTTCAGCAATGTTGGCTGCATGGAATCGCTCTCCTAGTCTTCTCCATACCCTAGAACGCCTATCTGTGTGGTCTTAGCAGTACCTTGACTAATCTGTAAAAAGGACAGGTCGCCAATCTTCTCTGGTCCATCCAACGTGGTCCATGGCCCATTCATATCTTGCCTGGCGGTGGTTCTGGGACGGCGAAATGCGAATACATGGTCTTCTCGATCGGAGACCACCTTCGTGCAACCTTGCCCGGATAGTCTGCGTCGAAACATTTATCCTGAAGGTCACTAAGCTGGGTTGCTGTGGCAAAGCGGTTCCTATGGGACTGTCGGACTGAATGATCAAAAACCAGTCTTCAGCTGCAGATGTTGCCCTGTCTTTGCCACCACCATGCCGTCTTACATGCCCAGGCTCTGGTGATCACCGTATGGTGCACACCAAGGGCTCCACTAACCTGACGATGGGTAGCCGCTTGCTCCACCATCCCTACAGACCGCCACATTTCTGCTTCAGACAAATGTCTTCTTACATTTGCATCTGCCATATTCAATCATTAAACGTACAAGGGTTTGTGTTGAAATGAAGATTGAATACTATACCCATGTCATGTACATGTAGACAGTACACGAAAACATCATAAAAATCAAGGGGTACATGCTTTCCATGACTGTCACGAAACGTCTGCCTGTGAAGAGAGCTAATGTAAACACTGGGGACCATCTCAATACATTCCTCAATCATATCCACCAAAAATATCGCAAATATGTCACAAGCAGATTTCACAGTGATGTGTCAAATATTTGGTGCTTAGCAAACTTTGAGTGGTATATATTATACCTGTATAATATATAATTCTGTTAAAGTTATTCGGGAAAAAAATAAACTGCGATGGGCTTTGTGTAGCATTATATGTCCTGTAACACCAGGACCATTCAACTAGTTTCTGTAAAGGGACTTGGCACTATGATACATGTTTAGCTCACCTGACCTAAAAGGCCATGTGAGCTTTTCTCATCACTTGGTGTCCGTCGTCGTCCGGTGTCCGTAAACTTTCCACATTTTCATCTTCTCTGTAACCGCTGAGCCGGTGTGCACCAAACTTGGCAGGAATGGTCTATGGGAGGTCCTCTACAAACGATCCTCGTTTTGTTCCCGTCGGATAAAAAACATGGCTTCCAGAGGCATTCTTTGATTCTGGTTGGTGGATTTTCTCTTCTGAAACTGCTAGGCCAAATGTTTTGAAACTTCACATAACTAATGACTGGGACCCCCTCTACCAAAAATCCTCATTTAATGTTGATTGGGTCACAAACATGGCCGCAATTGCGGCTTATAATTACTGTAGAAACCCTATGAGAAATCACATTTTCATCATCTTCTCTGGAACTACTGGGCTGACATGAACTATAGTCTATGGGAGGTCCTCTACAATCGATCCTCATTTTGATCCCATGGGTTTGAAAACATGGCCGCCAGAGGCATTCTTTGATTCTGATTGGTGGATTTTGAAAAATCTTCTCTGAAACCACAGGGCCAAATGTTTTGCAACTTTGCATGGTTGAAGACTGGGACCCCCTCTACCAACGATCCTCATTTAATGTTGATCGGGTTGCAAACATGGCTTCAATTGCGGCTTATAGTTACTATAGAAATCCTATGGGAAATCACATTTTCATCTTCTTCTCTAGAACTACTGAGCTGACATGAACCAAACCTGACAGGAATGGTCTATGGGAGGTCCTCTACAAACGATCCTCATTTTGTTCCCGTAGTTTGCAAAATATGGCTACCAGAGGCATTCTTGGATTCTGGTTGGTGGATTTTCAAAAATTTTCTCCTCTGAAACTGCCTGGCCAAATGTTTTGATACTTCACATCAATGATGACTGGGACCCCCTCTACCAACGATCCTCATTTAATGTTGTTCAGGTTGTAAACATGGCCGTAATTGCGGCTAATAGTTACTATAGAAACCCTATGGGAAATCACATTTTCATCTTCTTCTCTGGAACTACTGAGCCGACGTGACCCAAACCTGGCAGGGACAGTCTATGGGAGGTCTTCTACAAAGGCTCGTCATTTTGGTTACCGTGCATCGAAAAACATGGCTGCCAGAAGCATTTTTTTTATTCTGATTGGTGGATTTTGAAAAATGTACTCCTCTGAAACCACAGGGCCAAATGTTTTGAAACTTTGCATGGTTGATGACTGCGACACCCTCTACCAACTATCCGCATTTAATGTTAATCGGGTTGCAAACATGGCTGCAATTGCGGCGTATAGTTACTATAGAAACCCTATGAGAAATCACATTTTCATCTTCTTCTCTGGAACTACTGAGCTGACGTGAACCAAACTTCGTAGGAATGGCCTATGAGAGGATGGAAATATGTGTCCGCCAGAGGCTATATTCTAATGCTTAACCCATTGCCTCTCCTGCCTGCACGAAGATCGGTACTGTAGCAAAATACTTGTTTTTTGATAATCTAGTAAGGGTTGGTTCCAGTTTTCTCCACTGAAAACTGGGAAAAAAACCCAAAATCAGGGCTTGCCTTGAGTCGGGGCTGATCAGCCCAGGCCCCGAGATCAGCCCCGAGGAGCACTTGCTGGGGGCTTTTTTTTCAAGCCCCGACATTTTCCACAAAAAAGCACTAACAATAATGGACAAAATGGAAAATCAGCCCCAAAAAGGCCCCGACCTCAATATGTGGGGCACTTTTTTTAGGCCCCGACCATTTTACTCAAGGCGAGCCCTGCAAAATATTGTGTATACAGTACAAGTCAAAATAAGTTGTAGCATAACTGTAATAAGCTAAGTAAACTACTGCTTCTGCACTGACAAGATCAGAATCTGACATTTTCTGGAAAGCTATCAGTGAGAGCTTTCCAGAAAATGATGTCAGCTTCTGGTCTTATCAGTGTAGGAAGCGAAAAAAAATACATAGTTTATAGGATTATCCTACAACTTATTTTGACTACTACTGTAAACAAGTGCAGCTGTAATTATGTTAATACATGTATTACTCTAAAGTTACTTATCTGAAATACTGATTGATGGCAGGTGTTTGGAAAAATCATGGACGTTTTGTTTATGTTCTTTTCCCAGTAGCTGTCCAGTAATTTAAGATATGACAGAATTGGAGTAAAATGTGTTTCCTGTAACCCTTTACCTATCCAAAGCTATTTGAAAGAGAATACTGTCTTTTTCAAAATATTTAACCTTCTTTTACTGATTTTTTTTGTTGAAACAGAATTCATAAATGTGTGCATTTTCAAGAAATCTTCTTTGAAACTACAAGGCCAACTGTTTTGAAACTTAAAGTGACTGATGACTGGAACCCCCTCTACCAGTGATCCTCATTTAATCTTCATCGGGTTGCAATTATGGCTGCAATTGTGGCTTACAGTTACTATAGAAACCCTATAGGAAATCACATTTTCATAATCTTCTCTGAAAGTACTCAGCCCCAATGTGAACCAGACTTGGCACACATGGTCTATGAGAGGTTCTCTACAGTTGTTACTCATTTATTTCTGTTGGATGAAAAACGTGGCCGCCAGAAGCATTCTTTGATTCTGATTGGTCAATTTTGAAAACTCTTCTCCTCTGAAACCACAGAGCCAAATGTTTGGAAACTTTGCATCGTTGATGACTGGGACACCCTCTACCAAAGTTCCTCATTTAATGTTGATCGTGTTGCAAACATGGCCACAATTGCGGTTTATAATTACTATAAAAACCTATGGGAAATCCCATTTTCATCTTCTCTCTGGAAATACTGAGCCCATGTGAACCAAAACTCGGCATGAATGGTCTATTGGAGGTCATCCACAAACGATCCTCTTTTTGCTCCCGTTAGTTGAAAAATATGGCCACCAGAGACATTCTATGATTTTGTTTGATGGATTCAAATGTTTTGAAACTTCACGTGATTGAGGACTGTGACACCTACCAATGATCCTCATGTAATGTTGATGTAATGTTGAAAACATGGCCATAATTGCAGCTCATAGTTACCATGGAAAGCCTATGGGAAATCACATTTTTATATGTAGTTCCAGGTGAGCGATTACAGGCTCTTTAGAGCCTCTGGTTTTTATATCCGAGTCTATGAAAAACAACTTACCCCAATAAATTACTCTCTATGTGGATAAGCCACGAGGGTCTGGTTCAAATATCTTGCCCTGAGGGTGAGATTTCCCCATTCCCACCTTCACACTCATCGAGGATGATTTTTCTCCCCACACACGAGGATTACGTCATTATAGATAATTGGCGTCCACGTGCTGACAAACCCAGTTTATCAAGTCGTAGTCCTTTCGAAAAACGAACAATTTCATCGGAAAGATCGTACAAACGTTAGGTATATACCATAGGTATATACTAAAAAGTTGACTTGTAACACTGTCAGTTAAGGGGTTAATGAATTTGCGCGTGTCAAACTCTAATGTAAAGGGCATTGTGAGATTATTGATCGATCGATAAATTCGCGCAGTGATATTATTAAATCTACAGAGAAACATGTGGTTGAAACAAATCAAGTTTAATATTTGAATAATAATTAAATATTGAGTCTATTTATATTTGCAAATCGTGAAGCCATTTTGTTTATTTACAATTGTGCAGACGATGATGAAATAGTTCCGGCGACCTAATAAAATATGTAAATGAGTATGTCACGTGGGGTGGGTGGGATAGAAATAGCCCACCCTGCTGTCTCACTCGGGACACGCGTATGTTTCATATAGTGGGGTGAGAAAAGTGAGGTCGCCCCATTATATAAAAAGTTTAAAAAAATTCAAATCACAAATATAGGAGATAGTCCCTCAAGTGAAACTCCAATTGTGTGGGGAGCATTCACACCCGTCGCACCTTCCCTGGCTACGCGCCTGACAAACACGAATCACGCGACTTTGAAACTGACAAAATGTAACAGCCTTATGTATACACAATTAACTCGACTCGTTAGACCGAAGATTGAATGCACGGCCTCGCCTTCAAACGCAAATCGACCGTTGAACGATCGAGATTCATTTCTGTTTCGAATCTTTTCAATGATTCAATTAGATTTGAAACCATCTCGGTTATTCGAAAAAAATAGAACAACAGAGAGTTTTGAAACTGCGTCCAGGTACGACCATGTCTAAGTTCTATGCATTGGTTGTTTGTACCCAGTTTCACGTTGCTTCATTGACTAAGTTAACATCATGTGAACACGTCGCAACTACGATCATCCCAAACTTGTCTCGTCATGAAAGTCATCTTTCGATAAAGTTATCTCCCCTGAGATTTTAGACGGACGAGGGCGATCCAAGTAAGAAGCATGTAATTGTTGTGAAAACACCTATGACATTAGTAGAATATAAAGCGAAGTTTCCTTTTGTTACTTTTCATGAACGAAAACAACAGGCAGCTCTCGTTTATCACAAGTTACAAAAGGAAACTTTGCGTTTGTGGCAAGCTAATTAAAATCATCTAAATAACCGTCCACTTTGGCTCTTTGTTCAGCGAATGTGTTTTTACAGTAATTTGTAGTTTTTAATTCTTCCCGGAAAAAAACAATTAGTAAATCTTACCTCCTAGATTTTGATTATGCTCCCAGAAAAAAAATTGGGGGAGCATACAATTAAAACCAGAAGTCCTGTCACGAACTGTGCGCTTATCTAGGCTTAATTGTGCGTAGGAATTGCGCGCAATTCCCATATCGAATGGCATCCAAAGCACGGCAGGTCCTCCTGGTTACTCGGAGCAAACACGGGAAATGTTTCTGCCAATGGACCTCCGGGTTACCCGGAGGTCCATTGGCTGAAACATTGCTTGTGCGCAGGCTATATGTAAGAATTGGATAGCCTTATTATGGTTATAACGCGTAGATTAACGCGCAGATCGACGTGCTATTTGTGCGCATTTCATAACAAGACTTCTAGTTTTAACTGTAAACTCATATACAAATGCTTTCTAGATGATGGTTTGTTTTGATGTATGACCTTATAATTTTGGAAAGTTACTGCCTACCATGAAATGCAGGTCAAGCCCGATTTTCGCCATTATGGCATTTACTGGGGTGTTTGTAAATTGAGGACTCGGACTCGGGACTGAAATCACACACTTAATTAAGGACTCGGACTCAATTTCGACCCAGGTTTTTCTGTTGAACTGCCATTTATTTTCCGCGTTTTCTGGTACTTCATTTGTTGGAATGCGAAATATATAAAATCCTCAGGCCCATAAGCGAAACAAAAAAACATCTAACTGTTATCGTACCACGACATGTTATTGATGGTCGTCAATCGTCATATTAGAGGAGACAGGGTATCTTAAGTAGAGGTTACATCACTATGTGTGGCTTCCATGAGACCAGTCTATGGTCGGGCACCCACACCCTCGTTCAACCCTTCTACTCAAAGGATCGCACAATCGGCTCAGGGTTACTCAAAATCCTAATCCTAATTCAAAACTTTCGGTCTTCCTTTCTAATCTTTAACTTCCATTCGAAAATTATGATACCTCATCGGAAAGTATCTGGTTCCTTTGAGTGTCATAAGCTGTATATTTTACAGCAAAAAATAAAATTAGTACATTAACTACAGAGACAGAGCGAAGCCATTATTGATAAAAACGATCAACAACAATGTAATGGATTTTCAGTTGAAATCTCTCTTATTTCTCGAATTTATTTATTTATTTATCGATGTTTAAAGATACATATTTCTGCACAATGGCTAACCATGACCGTGACAGTTTTACGGGTGGAGGAAGCCGGAGTACCCGGAGAGAACCACCGAGCAACGGCGAGCAACTGTCAGCTCCCCAACATACCAACTCCACACAAGCAGGGTTAGCATTGGTTGAAGACAGGTGCACCATCGACGTGCAGTACGCCTTAGTACACAGCGTCACCGTGTCCCCACGTGGGCAATGGGGGTGAAGTGTCTTGCCCAAGGACACAACGCGGTTTCCGCAGGTAGGATTCGAGCCGAGGACCTCTCGGCTTGCAGTCTGCACCTCTACCAACTGAGCCACCGCGCCCCCACTTCTCGAATGGAAAAACTTTAGAATGCCAACGAATCTGATGAGTGGAGTTCACTTGAGAAACAAATCGTGTAGAAACAAATCGTGTAGCCAGAAATGGACATTCGCTAAAGCTCATACTTCAAAAGTGAGTTCAACGGAGCACGTGAGTAATCATCGACAGATTCATTAACCCTTTACCCAACGCAGACGATATCAAAATTCATTATTTTAAATATAATTTTTTCACATTTTTCAAAAAATTTCAACAAAACCATATCATGTGACCCCTCGTTGGAACGAGCTCGACGAGCTCGTTCCAACGAGGGGTCACATGATATGGTTTTGTTGAAAATTTTTGAAAAATAATATTTTTTCAACTGGTGAATTTGCATATTACGCGGGCGGATGCGGGCTATTCGTTGGGTAAATTGCTAACTGGATGGAGCATGACGAGATAGCAGAAATCACCTCCCTGTCAGACCTGTCCATCAACTAAAACTGTCGACAATAATAATTTATGACGAGCCACGAAAAGCCATTAGTGACAAAGACGATCTGCACTGTGTACAAAATTTGGCGGATCAAGAACAACCATCCACTAAAACTAGAGGGCAAATAAGACGGATTTTCGGTTGAAAACGTCTCTCACTTCTTGAATGGAAAAATGTTCGGATGCCAACGAATCTGATGGGTGGATTCACTTGACAAAGCAACAAAGCCCTTCCCTAAAATGTCACCACTCATAAAAAATGTTCACTGTTCTAAGACAAGTTTACACTGAATAGTTCACAGTACTTTTAAAACTTTGCACTCTGTTTGAGATAAACTGAAACAATGGTTTAACCCTTCACCCAACGTAACAGCCAAAACCGGCCAGCACTATTCACAAAAATCGCCAATTAATTTTTATTATTTTTGTCAGTTTTTCTCTCAAATACAGGTTCTGACACCTCTTTGGAACGAGCTCGTTCCAGTGAGG
The DNA here is from genome assembly GCA_031216915.1 of Pictodentalium vernedei. Lineage (NCBI taxonomy): Eukaryota > Metazoa > Mollusca > Scaphopoda > Dentaliida > Dentaliidae > Pictodentalium > Pictodentalium vernedei. The sequence goes on along the minus strand of CM062290.1, from coordinate 452,691,725 downwards.
GGCCATAACCTATGTTTTTGAGACAAAAAAAATGAAAATATTAGTTATTCAAGAATTTTGTTTGCAAGTGTCGTCTGCATTTGCTGTTAGGAAAAGGGTTAAAAGTTTTAAAGACGTTATTTAAAAGAATTGATGTGGGTAAAAGGTGAAGATTTTAAAAGAGAACTTGAGATGGACGTTAAAAATAACGGAGTGTGTTGTGTGTGTGTGGGGGGGGGGGGGGTGCGTGCGTGTGCGTGTGTTTGAGCGAAAGTTGCATGGTGTAATGTGAGCGTAAATGCCCCCGTGAGGAAGCGATTAAGACCTCCCTACGGAAAACAGGATGTGTTTGTGAATGTCTGTTGTGAGATGTGTTTGCATTTGTCTGTGAGTGTCTGTCATGGACGCTGTGAATGTTATCCATGCAAGAAAGCATATAGAGCCTGCCTGCACTGAAAGGCGTAATATATGCAGCAGTGTGATCATTGTAGTTATGTAATGTGTGTATGTCCGTTTTCTATAAACTCATTACAAGAGAACCACCGAAATGGTAGGTTGGTAAAAAGACGTACCTCCGCTGAAGGTCTGCAAGAATTGTAGCCCGAAACCAAGACCTGTATTAAGAGATTGATGTCTGGCTGCTGGATGTGGCAGATATGCGTTATTTAGTCGATGATGAGAGTTGACCGTTGTGTAGTTTGGCGGAAGGAGTTGGTGAGTACCATACACAAGTGGTGATAGTGTTGTAAATGTCTGTGGTAGATAATGTTGTGGTAATTGGTTATTCGGTTGGAAGAAGTTGTCGATAATTACCGGACCACAACAAACACGCATTGAATTGAATTGAATTGTTTATTCAACAATATACACGTTACAAATATATAACATTACATGTACATTTACAGTGATATCTAGATTTGTATACAAAACACTAAGTAACATGCATATTGTATGGAGGTAGCATAGCCAGATTGGCTGTCTTCCTGCTACCCTCAGAGAAAAAGGTTAAAAAATAATAATGAAAAGTAAGAATTGAGAATTAAGGAGTCGTTTATAGAGTGTTATTTTGGATGTGAAAAATGACAGCGATGCGTGGATACAGTACGTGGAGAGTGGATTGTAACTAAATCACCCGCGGAGTGGAGTTATCACCCAAGCTATAACTTTCAAATTTTGTACATAACGACAAAAAAACACAAGCAATGTTTCAGCCAATGGACCTCCGGGTTTAACCCGGAGGTCATTGGCTGAAACTTTGCTTGTGCTGGTTATGCTTTGCAACAAACTTGCAATTATTGCTTGGGTGGAATCTCCACTCTGCGGGTGATTTAGTGATAATACACTCTCCACGTACTGTATATATACATAAATGTGCCATGCACAGGTATTCTATGAAATGCTTGCCTTAGTCGACAGAAATTGTCACCCAGCTAATTATGTTGCAACAGTTGTGCTGTGATGCATTGCCTTTATCAAATGGAAAGGGTAGAGATTACATGTCACATTTTACCAAAAAATACTATAATTATTTCGCATTTAGTCATTATATCACTGCTCAAATACAACTAGTTAAGATGTAACTAAGCGCGGCAGTCGGAACAAGCAGCGTTTTGGCATCGTACGAAACTGTGATAGGAATCAAGTGCAATTTGGGTAATTTTTTTTATAAATAGTGATCTCGACGTAATATTTTTTATAGAGTTACTCATGCTATTCCATAATTTTGGAAATGAATGGAGTGGGAGTTTTTTCGAGAAATCTGATCTTGGGATGCCTCTTCTAACTTGACCTGTTAGTCTGGTTATTCTACTAAGTTCACTGCCATGTATCTGGAAGTGATTAGTAAAGCTTACTGGAAGGTTTCCATTGTGCCAATCATACATAAAAGTATAAGCATTACGTTTGTATAGGTCTGGAAATTTCAATATCCGTTCCTTTTTGAATAAAGGATTTGTGTGCGAGTTAAATTTTCTGTTGTTAATAGTACGTAATGCCCGTTTTTGTATGAGAAAGAGCTTATTGCTGTTATTGACATGCCCCCATGTGTGGATGCAGTACAACAGGTGACTATGAACAAGTGAGAAATATAAGGATCTAGGCGCGCTATGGGGAAGATGTTTCTTTACTCTATTTACATTTTGTGAAGATCGCAATACATTGGCATTAACCCTTTACCTAACGTGAAAAGCAGACGACACTTGCAAAAAAAATCCTGAAAAACTAATTTTTTTCATTTTTTGTCTCAAAAACATAGGTTATGACCCCTCGTTGGAACGAGCTCGACGAGCTCGTTCCAACGAGGGGTCATAACCTATGTTTTTGAGACAAAAAATGAAAAAAATAGTGAAAATTAATTGGCGATTTTTGAGAATAGCGCTGGCCGGTTTTGGTCGTTACGTTAGGTAAAGGGTTAAGTAGCACGTGGACTGGTTGACTGCTACATCATCTACCCCGACGAACGCCTTGTTCCGGTGCTTTTTCAGTCCCCGATAACCGGCTAGTGGTATATTTGGCTGAAACGTTGAACTTTGTTGAGAAGCGCATCCCGGTGACATGGCATGCCATTTTTGATACTCTGCCATCACAGGAGACTCAGTATTTCTATAATGTTTTTCCCCTCTGTGTTTCTTTCGCTTTCTTTTGACAGGATAGGCAGGATGGCTGTCTCTTTCAGGTTTGGGAATTTTCTGAAGCAACATGCACTGAAACTTGTTTACTTTTGTTGGAATTTGCTCAGTGGACTGAGCAGGATTTTACATTTTAAAATTCGTGGAAGGAACATTCTGGACAGATTCATTTTTTGCACAGCTTTCTTCCGTGCGGGTCGACAACGTTACCAGTCTCCTGTATTGCTGTTGATGATTTTGAACTGACCTCATCACATGTACGTTTGCTTTGTTCACTGGGCAGATGAAATAAACTGAGAAGAGAAGTTAAGCGTTTGAATTCTTCTTCTACTGGTCTCTCAGACCGCAATAAACCATTATAAATATCGACATAGACATGTTTTGAGATGTCATTTTCAACATGACAACTCGACTGTTTATCTACTGTGGTTATCTGAGTGTCACATTCTTCCAAACTGTCTGGGAACGGTTGGTGTTAGAATGTCCTCTTCTGCAGATTTCAGGTTTTCATTCACTCGTGTCCTTGTTATTCTTTCATTTATTTTTAGATGTTCTTGAAAGTAATGTTTGTAGGTTTGCCATTCTCTTTCTAACTTTATTCTATTTGTCCTCCCAGTAACATTTTCTTTCTTTTGCTTCCTTTAGATGTACTTCTTCAGGGGCCGCGGAACCGGGAAGGGGGGGGGGGGCACTTTTTTGCCGGGCCGTGTTTTTTTGTATGCATATATTTTAACACCATCAATGACTGGTGAAACAAGGGGCGGATCCAGAGCCTCCCCCATATTTTCGCCAGCTATGTTTCTCTCGTACTGGTTCAGTTTCGATGGATTTCGGATCATTTTTATGCATTTAGCGGCAGCAAACGCTAAAATATATACAGTCTGTTGAAACATCGGTTTACTGAAATAGATCGTAATCTTACAGACATACAACTACCAAATCCACTCCCAGACAAGATAATCCACAGACAGTATAATTGCTGTTAACATCTGGTAAAGCATACACGTGAGGTCTATTTATCAGCTTTGGTCGTTACGACCAAAGCTGATAAATAGACCTCACCTGTATGCTTTACCGACGTTTTTTAACGGCTCTCAAAGTGTGAAATATTTCAAATACATCTCCCAAAAAATCTCAAAATATCCGCTCAGATGCATGGAAATGGGGGTTTTGGAACCCTGGAATTTAAAATTTTCGTACGGAGGGCCGAACCATGATCGGCCCATCATACCGACGCCCGATCCAGCCCCCCACTTTGAAAAGCGTTCCGCCGCCCCTGTTCTTCAAGAATATGATTTTGTGTAATGTACGATTCCCATTTGTCACATAGTTATGACGTCACGCCTTTGTTAAAAGTGTGTGATATATTTCGAAGAGTTGGTTAGTGCATGTGTGATATTCGATTGTAGGACAAAATACCCTCGGTCAAAATACCCTTAGGATGTAATACCCTCAAAAAAATACCCTTAGGTCAAAATACCCTCGATAGGTAGGACAAAATACCCTTGGACAAAATACCCTCAAACCAAATGTATATAATGTTGGATTTTGGTTTTTTGGTGTTGGGTGGTAAATGCATCTAAGGCACTAAAAACAACAAATACCAATATTTTTAATTTTTTTTTATTGAACTAAATAAATATGAAGCACAATACTGATGACACATAGCAAGTGACTATGAAGCACAATATAAATGGCAGATAACACAAAGTATGAAGCAAAACAAAATTTTTAACAAATATTCGTTTTAAATATCTGGTAATTATATTTTTGCGAGGAATAAATAAGTAAATTTTGATATTATTGATGAATGAGTTCTTTATTTCAAACTTAATGATATTCGGTGTCAGACAAGATATGTTTTTTTTATTTATGTCCACAGAAACGGGAATGTGGTGTCAAACAAAACGCGGTGTTCATTTTACTCAGGTTTTCATTCAGTCATTATTTTGTTGAAAATAAGAGGATTTTTGGAAATTTATAAAATATCTCATAATTATATATTCGAGAGGAATAAATAAAAGGAGTTTTGGAAATTTACCTTTGTATTTCACATTAAAATATTATTATTGGATATTTTATATGAAATTTAATATATTCAAGTCATTTTATCTAATTTGACTTAAGCTCAAATTTCTTATAAAATATATAATAATTATATGTTCGAGAGATATAAATAAGATGAATTTTGGAAATTTACCTATGTATTTCACATTAAATATGGGTTATATACACATGGTGTTTGTAAAAAATCTTTTATCGCGACGAGAGCGTTTTCGGGGGCATATATAGCTACGAGTCGCGCAGCGACGAGTAGCTATGTAGCCCCCGAAAACGCTCGAGTCGCGATAAAAGATTTTTTACAAACACCATGTGTATATAACCCTTTTATCTACACCCCCACCTCCCCCACTCCCGTAATAAAACAAGTTTTGATTAACAAATGCAGACCACTAAAAATAATCTAGCCGTCAACCAGATAATCACTAATGTGAAAAATATCTGGTTATTTGTACTTTCCGACGTTTGACGTCACATTTTGAAAAATGTTGAAGAAACTGAATTCCCAGTGACGTTTGAACGTCAGGATAATTAAAGTCTCGAAGGGTGAAATAATCTCATTTGAAAAAGTGTAAGTTACTAATTTTTACTCTTTTCCGTCAAATTTTATTTTTACAATTCAGTAAGTTTAATTAATGGCCTTCTTTTTTATTCAATACATTTCGATAAATACGCCCCGTTTTATTTGTTTCGATCCGCGGCAGCGATGATTAGTTATTCAAAGTGTTGAATGAAATAGTACGTCATGCAAATGAGATGGGCGTGAACGTTGTATTCTTGCGATATCACGTGACTTTTATTCTTACTGCAGTAACGATAAAAGATTTTTTATTGACGTCGAGTTTTCGATAACGATAAAAGATAAAACGTTACTGTTTTTACGTATAAAGTAGATAAAATATTATTATTGGATATTTTATATGAAATTTAATATATTCAAGTCATTTTATCTAATTTGACTTAAGCTCAAATTTCTTATAAAATATATAATAATTATATGTTGTCATATCCAAATCAGTTGTTGCAATAGCGTTGCAGTTGTATGCTATTCTGGCAGAACAGTTCCACCGAATATTTGACTTATTTGCTGCCTTTTTTGTGTACATATAACCTCCATAACATAATTTGTGACCTCCTTTGTTACTTTTTATGACCTCCATACTGAAATGATACTGCCGGAATGAATGAAAGGTTTTAGCGCGCCGAAGGCGCGCAGGGACGATGTGGGATTTACAAATCCCTTGCGACCCGGTTAACCTTATTTTTTTTTCCTTGGATCACATAGGCCTAGCTTTCCTATTGCCCAAAATGGAGTCTGAGGGGGTTATGCACGCGGATAGAATACCCGGCAGTTTAAGCTGGAGTGTTAGATGGTCAATACTCAATCCCCCAACGCCTTTAAAACTATTAGAGAGCGAGCTCTGTTCGGTTCCAGTTCGGCGATGGTAGAGGTTTGAGTCCCACCATGGTGGCGAGCCAGAATGTAATGTTGTGCGATGGCAAGTTTAAGGGAAGAAGAGAAAAGAAAACCAAACAGCAACGCCGGTTTGGTAGCGGCCCCGGTATATGACCATAGCGGTTACAAAAAAGAAGTGGAGAAAGCTCCAACAGTTTAGTTTTAAGAAACCGGGAGTCATCCATCAAGCCTTCTGGGAGATAGGATGCCGTATGTGATTTTGAGGTATCTGGTTATCCTTCGGGAATCCCAAATGACCTCCTCCACCCCACCCCAACCCCCCCCCCCCCCCAAAAAAAAAAAAAAAAAAAAAAAAAAAAAAAAAATCACTGACACACACCCTCAAGCCCTTAAAAGGGCTGTTAAATCTTTATTCAAATGTTTATTTATATCAAATGTACACTCGTTCCCAGCCAGACAAGCTTGTTTCAATCCTTGCCTAGCGTTTGGTGGTTTCTTGTATATGTTGCAGAAAGGTAGGTTGCACCAATTCCTCCTACGCTTTGTCTACCATTTCCATGCGTCTTCTTGATAAGAGTGTTGCAAGAAAATTTGAGAATGTTCAGTTAGAAAAGTAAAAGGTAGAGAGAAAGATAGGTATCCGCTATTGTATATTGTGCCTGCTGTGTGATTGTTGCTATGGATGGGGTAAGGGGTGTGTTTCTTCGGAGTCCACTCCCAACACGCAGAGTTGCGAGGCAATCCTCACAGACTCAATCCTAAAGACCTCAATGAGTAGCGAGGCAATCCTCACTGACTCCACGCAGTTTAATTCTATTGAGTAATTTTAATTTACTGTGGATTATTTTGTTTTTCTGTTTAGGGTTCGGTGTTCGTTCAGCTTCACCATTGATTCACTATCCTGGAGTATGTGGAGGGTTTTGTTATATAGATCTTATTAAACGCGTTTCAATCGCGCTTCAGCAGAGTTGCGAGGCAGTCCTCACAGACTCTATCCTAAAGTTCCCAATGAGTAGCGAGGCAATCCTCACTGACTCCACGCGATTTAGTTATATTGTATAATTTTTATTTTATTTTAGTATTTTTTTTTTTTTTTTTTTTTTTATTTTCTGGAAACTTATTTTGTTTTTCTGTTAAGGGATCGGTGTTCGTTCAACTCAACCATTAATTCACTATCTTGGAGTCTGTTGAGGGTTTTGGTTTGTAGGTCTTTTAATCGCGTATCAATAGTTTCTATTTTTGCTAGCTCGTGAAGTTCCTTTATCGGTGTCCATTTCGGTTTGCATAGTGCCACTCGCAGGGCATAATTTTGAACCCTCTGTAGCTTCTGAATGTTGGTTTTGCTTAGGTCGCTTGTTATTATGGCACCGTATTCTAGTACCGGACGTATAAATGTTTTGTAGAGCTTGAGAAGCACATCTTTGTTTGCTCCCCAATTTCTACCTCTGATCATCCTCAGAAAATTGATACGTTTAGTAGCTCTAACCGTAATGGAGTTTACGTGACTGTTTAGACTGAGATTGCTATCTAGGATAAATCCCAAAAATTTGGCCTCTTTGTTTGCTTCTAGTTTGTGATCGTATAACTGGAGATCGATACTCGGGACTGGTTTTTTCCTTTGCTTTTTGAAGAACGTAACTTTTTGAGTTTTGGCGGCATTGAGTTTGATGCGCCACAGGGCACACCAGCTTTCAAGATCGCGAATGGTATCCTGCAGACGATTTTTAATTATGTTTCTGGACTTGCTGGCTGTCCAAATGCCTTTGTCATCTGAGAACTGCGATAGTTCAACAAAGTTTTTCCCTACTTTTTCTATATCATTCACATATATTATGAAAAGAAGCGGACTTAGAACCGACCCTTGTGGTGTTCCCGCTTCGAGTATTACTTCCTCTGACACCTCGCGATTAACCCTCACCTTGATTTTTCGGTCAGTTAGAAATGATGATATGATCCTTAGAATTTTAGTGGGTAATCCCATTTTCGCTAGTTTATATCTCACGCCATTGTGCCATACCGAGTCGAACGCTTTTTCTACATCCAAGAAAAGCGCGGTTCCGATTTCGTTTTGACTAAATGCTGTTTTCATATAATCGACCAGTCTATATACGTGTTCGATTCCCTCTTTCTGACTCCTATACGCTCTTTGCCATTTGTTGAAAAAATTGATTGATTCGAGATAGCTGCGAAGTCTCGTAGTGAGAATCCGCTCAAATATTTTCCCAACACAGCTAAGCAAGCTGATTGGGCGGTAGTTAGAAGGGTTGGTAAGGTCTTTGTCGGGTTTAGGTATCATGACTCCCGTGGCCACTTTCCAGCATTTTGGGAAGTACCCACAGGAGAGACAGCAGTTTAAGAGTTTGGTAAGTCTGCAGTAGAAGATGTTGGGGCACTGTTTCATTATTTTGTAAGAGACTTCGTCTTCTCCTGGGGACGAAGATGACCTGCATTTTCTGATTATACCCATGACCTCTTCTACGCTTATTGGTTCGGTTAATTCATGGTCGTCCCCGTCTTCATGCCCTTTGTCGAAGTTCGGTTCATTGAAGATTGAGTTGTTATCTTGGACAAATTTATTTACTCGTACCTTAAAATCGTTGTCATATCTGTTCCCTTCTTGTGGACGATGTGCCTTCTTTAGAAGTTCGGCAAAAGCACTGGCCTTTGCCTTGTCGTCTATGGCCATAGATCCGTCGCTAGTCTTTAGCGCATTATTATTGGCAATTTTGCTCTTTTGGCCAGTAAGAGTTTTAAATGTATCCCAGAACCTCTTAGGTTCTCTCAGCCCATTTAGGTTTTCGGTTGCTTTTTCCCATCTCACGCGATTGTCGTTAGCTATGGCCTTTTTTACTTCCCCATGAAGGCGATTGTACGCGGTTTTAAGTTCTGCTCTTTTCATTTGATCATTCTCTGATTGGTAAGCCCGGAAGGCTTTTCTTTTTTGTTTGATTATTTGAAGAGTTGTTTGGGTTATTCTGTTTATCCGCGTCTTTACTGTTTGCTTGGGACAGATTTCATCTAGCGTACTGTTGATAACGTCGTTAAGGTGGGTGCAGGCTTTTTCTAGTTCATGAACATTTGAGGGGTCATTTGCCTTTATTTTTACTTCGATAATGTTTCTGAAGAGGTTCCAGTCAGTTTTTGATAGGTTCCTCCTATTCACGGGAGGATACCTTGCGGGACCAGTATTACATTTCAGAGTGGCGTGAACCGGCAGGTGATCACTGCCTAGATCATCGTCTCCTACAAATATGTCTTGCATTTGGCTGGTTAGTGATTTGCTGGTGATAATCAAGTCTAGGATATCTGATTGATGGAGTGGGTTGTTGCTTATGTATGTTACGTCTTGATCGTTATTTACCACGAATAGATCGAGTTCTTCAATGATATGGAAAAGGGCGTCACCATTAGGCTCAGTCTTATGACAACCGAATACCTGGTGTTTGGAATTGAAATCACCCAAGAATATGCAGTGCTTGTACTTGTTGGTAAAAAATTCAAATACTTTACTGTCTACTGTTGCTTGCGGCTTGTTATAATATGATATAATGGCCACGTGTTTGTGGTCAAGTTCAATTTCAGCTGCAATCACTTCAGCATTGAGGTGGTCGCATGGTATTGATTTGTATTTAATCTCCTGCCTTATTAACAGAGCGACACCGCCGCCTTTTTGGGCGGGGCGATCTCTTCTAATAATATCAAAACCACATAACGAGAATTGTTTGTTTGGTTTAAGCCAGGTTTCGCTAATTCCAATAACGTCCCTATTTTTTAAATAATGTGACATTTGCAAATTTTTCTGATTAACGCTTCGAGCGTTCCACTGGACTATTTTTAGTGTATCCATGAATGGTTTAGGAATAACTGTACTAAGTTTATTTAAGTTTAATTACTATTTGTAATATTGTTACATAATTATATTCTGTTGACGGCCGCTTCTAATAGTGTGTGAGATATTTGAGTATTATATAACTTGGAGGCTGTTTTACTAATCTCTTTGCAAACGTCCGAAAGACTGGTGTCCAAGTGTTTCTTCATTATGCTGAAAATAGAGCCAGCCATTAGAGTACACGTGGAATAAGGGGAAGATGAGTTCTCGACATTACTTACATTTAGAGCTTTAAGCTGGATGTTTGTTTTAACTTTTTTGAAGTGGCTACAACCCCGGTAGTTGCTGGGGTGTTGACCACCGCAATTCGGGCATTTCAGAGTTTTAGCACTACATGCCTTCGCGATGTGTTTGTCACCGCATTTCATACATCGTTGCTCCCCGTTGCATTTGTGTGACAAGTGCCCAAATTTCTGACACTTGTGACACTGAACGGGTTGCGGAAGAACACGATATTCCTCGGTTTCGTATTTTTTGCCATTAATAATTACCCCTTTGCTTATCAGATTTAATTTCGTTGCTCTATTAGGGCATTTTACTTTTATTTTCCAAGTATGGTTACCCGTGGCTTTGGAGATTAGTCTCTCCCACGAGCATCCTGGAAGGGCTTTATCAATCGAGTTTTTTTCCGTTTTGGGGTGGACGCGTGTGATTACGACACAGGGGTTTGGTTGCGGGTGGCCCTGTGTCTTGTTGGTTTTATTGATCACCTTAGGGGGCGTTTTGGCTTTTACTTTATCGGCGTACGTCGCTCTATCGGTTGGGCTAGCTGTCGCATTCACTATTTCCGGTGATGTAGACTCTGTTGCGTTAACAGAGTCCCCATTTCTTGGTGTGACCACCGAGTCCTTTCCAGTAGCGGTGCTCTGTGAATTTTTCTTGATGATTTTTGTCTTCTTGACATGCCGATCAATAGTCATACAGAAACCATTTTCGTCTTCGACGTCCACGGTTTCATCATTTTCACGGAACTCATTGGAGAGTTTCCTTTTCGATCGATTTTGGTTTGGTGATTTTTTCTGTCGCTGCGATTTGGGGACTTTAGCTGAATTTTTATCCAATTGAATTTCAACCGCCACGGCCGGGGAAACTGCGACCGTGTTGGTAGCTTCTTCTACTATGGAACGCAGCCAGTTATCCTGGCTGGGGGTAATTAGATCTGAATCTATTTCAGATATCCCCGGCAGTGAGCCGGCGGACGCAGGTCTTCTCATTTCTGTAGCAGCGTCAATACATGGTAACTCGGGAACAGGAGGAGCATGGTCCTCCTTACCTGGTTTGGCTTTCAGAATTGCCTTTTCCAATTCCCTTCTCAATTCAGCCTTTTCTTTATCTGCCTGTCGCTTCTGGGTTTGAAGCTCTGACCGCAAACCCTCTATGGTGTCATTTAATCTGGCTATTTCTTTCTGGAAGCCAGACATCATCGACATTATCGATGTCATATCAGTATTAGTGGAATTTCCACTGTTACTCAGATTACCAGAATTAAAGGCAGAACTGTTTAACTGAGCTTGACTTTGTTTATCCATTATTTTTATTTGTAAATAATTCTAAAATTCTAAATTTTATTTTTTAAGTTATTAAAGATTTTAATTTTAATTTAATTGTATTGACTTAAATTGTATTGACTTAAATATTCTGATACTGCCACCAATTTGTACCCTCTTATATACTAAATGTATGTTTATAGAAGAATGTAAAAACAGCCTACTTCAAATGCAGACACATCTTTGATTTGTAAAGGCAGCTTGGCAATTTAAAACATATTATATCAGGAGAGATCATAACAGATTAGCTGAACCCATACACTGTTTTTATAGCAATAATGTCAGCAAAAGTAGACACATCTTTAATGTCCTGATCAAGACAGTTTGCTAATTAGGAAGCTGTTTATTCTATGAAAACAGATTAGCTGAACTCATACACTGTTTTTATAGCAATAATGTCAGCAAAAGTAGACACATCTTTAATGTCCTGACCAAGACAGTTTGCTAATTAGGAAGCTGTTTATTCTATGAAAACAGAACCCATCCGGCTTGACCTCCCACCCCACCCCCACCCCCAAGAATACAACATTATATACATTTGGTTTGAGGGTATTTTGTCCAAGGGTATTTTGTCCTACCTGTCGAGGGTATTTTGACCTAAGGGTATTATGACCTAAGGGTATTTTGACCGAGGGTATTTTGTCCGGATACCGTGATATTCAACATATATCGCCACACTTTTACCAATCAAGGAACAATAGACAGTGATTGTGTAACCTGTCAGTTCTAATACAAACACAACCGAGAGGAAAGATTAAAGGCACCTGTGCTAAAATGTTTTGAACAGAGAAACGAGAATTTACCTGACTTTTGATTTTATTGAAAGAGTTAAAGAAAGAAATCCACACCCGGATGTTAATGATAAATGGAACGTTTAATTTCTCGCTCAACCTTTTGAGCGCAATGACGAAACGGAAAAAATGAAGTAATATCACTTGCTTTCCATCAATCTTCATGTGTCTTGCAAGTCTGGCTTAAGAAATTAACTAATTAAACGGGAATGGACACGTGTCAGACAAGGGTTCAGTGGAGTGTTTGATTGTTCGTGTTTTGATTGTTTGTGCAAACATCAATGTGACAAGTCGGTTACAGCACAAAAACTCGTGACATTGAACATACAATCGCTCGAGCTAGTTACTCGGACAAGTCCTCGTTAACTAACTCTCGCGATTGTATATTCAATATCACTCGTTTTCTATGCTGTAACCTATACTTAGCATTTAGTATCTTCTACCGCCATCCAATAATTCTCTTCACATAATTTTTCTTTGTTTTTCACTTCCTTCTCTAACTGCTTCACCTCCACTCCCAAAAGCTGTACAATACCGTACCAGTAGTCATCTTGACGCGCAGATTTGGAGTTTCGTGACACTTCGTCATATGAGTTGTGTATGAGGGTTATTTGCCCTTTCACCAACAGATGAGACCAATACTCAATCGGCAAGTCGGATTTTCATTCCAAATCATTTAGTTCCAGACATTGTTTCCTTTCCCTACATCTTAACAACTTGCAGGCTATGCGTTCATCAATATTCTTTAACTGCCAGAACTCTTCAGCTGTGGCAGTTTGAATATTAATTGGCCTCATATCTCTAATAAATTTTGTAATGACAAGAGCAGACTAACAAAAAAAAGATTCTAAAAACATTTATGACAGTTCCTGAAAAGAAATGACGAAATTAAATTTCAAACAGTTAAAATGGATGTAAACAGTTTACATTAGCTGTTACCTGTGTTAACTGTATCAAATGTGATAGCTGAGACCATCGTCGCCAGTATGGTAAAATTGGGTTAACATTGGACGTCTTGTCACTGAAGCTGCGTAACTGAATGACAACAAAGGGATATTGTCTGCCAGTGAGCGTATCAAGGAAGATAATATATTACAACTATGCATTAACCCAACAGATGGGAGCGCGGTGGCTCAGTGGTAGACTGTTGGACTTCTATGCCAGAGGTCCCGAGTTCGACCCCCGTCCGGGACCATCCGCGTCGTGTCATTGGGCAAGGCACTTTATCCCGGTTGCCTACATGGGGGCACGGTAACACCGTGTACTAAGGCGTATTGCACGTCAATGGTTCTCATGTCTTCAACCCCTGTAACCGTGCTTGAGCGGAGCTTGAACAGAGTTAGAATGTTGAGGAGTTGACAGCTGTGCGTCGATGCTTGGTGGTTCTTTCCGGATACTCCGATTCCTCCACCCGTAAAACTGTCACGGTCACGATCAGCCATTGTGCATAAGCATGTGACCTTAACTGGTTGAAGGCTACATTATTTTTGAGGATCTGAATTTATTAATCAAAATTTGTTTTATTACAAATTATTGAAGAGTGCCCACAGGCACTCTTCAATAATTTGTGATAAAATAAGTTCATATAAATAAAATATTATTTGCATTTAACTGAATATGAAACATGGGCAAGGAAAATGTAGGCTTTTGCTCTGGTCCCTCCATTTTGTTGAAAGCCCTGATAGTGGCTTCTAGCACTCAACCAGTTAAACACCAATAAATAAATAAATAACCCAACAAATGCTTATGTACGTACTTGAGGGAGACCTCCGGTACAACAGTTATTACCTACCATGAAATGTAGGTTTTCATCTTTATGGCATTTACCAGTTCAGAGTTATTGCCCATTGAAATGTATTAAAATGGTAAAGTGAAGGAACATTTCTTATGATATCTTATTAAATGCCCAGGGCATGTATAAATAATCAAACTTGCTTATACATTCACCGAGGGAGCGCGGTAGATCAGTAGTTACGGCTTGTAGAAAGTAGCCCTCGAATCTCTGACCTCCTTTCAAAGAATAAAAAATCACAGGCTGTGATAGGCATACGAAAAAATAATATTATTCGCAAGCTATTATTCAAACCTTTTTACTCTAAGTAATTCAATAAGATGTTCATTATTATAATTTATACTTGTTATCATGTATTGGCAAGCTCTCTAATAAAGGGTTTGTTTTCCAATAAATAGGAAGGCGGCGATATTTCAGTCAAATCTATATGTACAAATAAAATGTGGATTGAAAACGATTAACTTCAGAATTTAGCCAGAAACAATTGACAAACTGCAGCCGATATTATAAAACTTTGACTATTGTATTTTCTAGAATTGTATTTTCGACCTGATAATATAACTGTCGGAAATGATTCATTAGCTTTTTAACCCTTTACCTAACCTGAAAAGCAGACGACACTTGCAAAAATAATTCCTGAATAACTATTTTTTTTCATTTTTTGTCTCAAAAACATAGGTTATGACCCCTCGTTGGAACGAGCTCGACAAAAAATGAAAAAAAATAATGAAAATTAATTGGCGATTTTTGAGAATAGCGCTGGCCGGTTTTGGCCGTTACGTTAGGTAAAGGGTTAAAAGATATTATTAGATATTATTAGTTATCCTTGTGTTTTCAGTGGCGTAGATAAGGGGGGGGGGGGGGGGGGGGGGGGTTATCCCCCACCAGAAGTTTTGTCAGAAATTTTTTAGGACCATTTTATGTGAATTTATGCCTAATAACATTAAAATACTGGCTTTGGGGATAAAAACATGCCATTTTGGGTAAATTTTAGGTAAAAAAGACCAATTTTCAGTACATTTGCAGTAAACAACAGATTCTTTCTGTTTGTTTGGGTTTTTGTTGTTGTTACACTGTCGGAAAATTTTCGGTCTGTCGGAAAATTTTGGGCTTGCCCCTCCGCCAGCGAAAAGCTATCTACGCCACTGTGTGTTTTCCGGGGTGTATGGGAATTTATACCGGTTTGGGAACTCATACACCCTGAGGCGAAGGGTGTATGAGTTCTCAAACTGGTGTAAATTCCCATACATCCTGGAAAACACAAGGATAACAGATTTATTTCTAAGAATTTTGGTGTACTTAATACTTTAACCTACATTGTGGCAAAAACTGACAGAAAATGTGTACTTTGCAAGTTTCTTAAATAAAACCAAACAAATATGGATGTCATT
Organism: Pictodentalium vernedei; assembly: GCA_031216915.1. Classification (NCBI taxonomy): domain Eukaryota; kingdom Metazoa; phylum Mollusca; class Scaphopoda; order Dentaliida; family Dentaliidae; genus Pictodentalium; species Pictodentalium vernedei. Next base: position 452,676,231 of record CM062290.1, on the reverse strand, counting down.
GGAACTGGCTCAATGAGCCAGTTCCAAACACATCCATATCTGTAATATTTTATTGCACATAAATATTAAATTTCTCGTATTTTTATTTTTTTTCTAACATAACCGAGCAGAAGGTATGAATTAATAATTAAAAATGGGTACTTTTTAGCAATATCGCTTGCTCTTGTATATTCTTGTTTTTACACCGTGGTTAAACACGGTGTAAAAAATGCCACTGTGGATTGCAAGTTACACCGCACCTCTCAGCCAGTCAAAATGGAGTATTTTGTTTCATTTGGAAATAAGACAATTTGCTAATGGTTCATTTCAACCCATTTAAAGTCATAACTAGAAAATACAATTTTAGAAAAGAGAGTTATAAAAGTTTTATAGTATTGGGCCCTTCACTTGATTTGTATACATAATCTACTATTTCAGTCTCATCATGGCTTATTGACTTTTGAAAAGGATATTTCGGGGCTGCAATAAATCAAACAAGGCCCAATAGTGTAATACTGCTTTTTAGCTCACCTCACTGGAAGTCAGGGGGAGCTTAAGTGATCACTTTCTGACCGTCGTCCGTCCGGCGTGAACTTTACATTATCGACTTCTTATAAACAGCTGGACCAAATTGGACCAAATTTGATATGCATTTTCCTAATCATATGTCAATTCAAATTTGTTCAAATAAAGTTACCACGCCCACAGGGGGCACCACAAGGGGCATTACTCTGATAGCACCCATAAATTGTTTTCCAAAAGTAAAAAAAAACTTCTCCAGAACCATCAATTAGAATCTTCGGACATTTGGTATATAACATCTCTAGGGGGTCAGATTTAAGATTGTTCGAATCGAGTCCCTGGGTTAATATTTTAACTTATAGTGCAATATGAGGAAATTTCTTTAAATAAAAATCTTCTTCTTCAGATCCACCAGTCAGAATGCTTTCGTATTTGGTATACAACATCTCGAGGTGGGTCAGTTTCAAGTTTGTTCAAATCGGTTACCTGGGTAAATGTTTGGGCCTGAATATCAACTTAGTACTTATGAGGATTTTTAAAAAAAATCTTCTTCTTTAGACCCTGTAGTCTGAATGCTTTCATATTTGGTATACAACATCTCCAGGAGGGTCAGATTCAAGTTTGTCCAAATCTGGTCCCTCGGTTGAAATTTGGGCTTCCAATGTGAGCCCAAATTTCAACTTAGTGCAATATAAGGACATTTCTTAAAAAATCTTCTATTCCAAGACCATCAATTAGAATCGTCTGATAGTTGGTATACAAGTTTGTTGAAATCTGATCCTGGGTTGGTATTTGGGCTCCCTATGGGAGCCCAAATTTTAACTTAGTGCAATATGAGGGAATTTCTTTTAAAATCTTCTTCTTCAGATCCACCACTCAGAATCCTTTCATATTTGGTATACAACATCTCTTGGAGGGTCAGATTCAAATTTGTTCAAATCGGGTCCTTGGGTTAATATTTTGGCTCCCTATTTGAGCCCAAGGTTTAACTTAGTGGAAAGTGAGTACATTTCTTTAAAAACCTTCTTCTTCAGATCCACCAGACAGAATTCGTTCATATTTGGTATATAACGTCTCAAGGGGGATCAAATTCAAGTTTGTTCAATTTGAGTCCCTCGCTTAATATTTGGGCTGTCTATGGGAGGGGGTGGGGATGGCAGTGATGAGCATGTCAGGTTCAGATTTATTCAAATCCATTCCTTAGAGTTTTTCCATCAAATTTCCCTTTCATGACTTCATTCATCCATCAAAGATGGATAACGAGGAATATCCCTCAGTAGCTTCCTAAATGACGTCACGCTTTGGCGCATCACTTTGTCTTTGATACTGTTACAAACGATTCAATACCAGCAGTATCAGAAGTCCATGCTATTCAACGAGGGGTCATAACCTGTGTTTTTGAGATAAAAAATGAAAAAATAATGAAAATTAATTGACGATTTTGAGAATGGCGCTTGCCGGTTTTGGCCGTAATGTTTGGTAAAGGGTTAAAATTAGATATCTAAAGGCCTACAAAAAGTACATACCTTCACATGACTTTCTCTGGCCAGAAAACGGGGGGGTGGGGGGGGGGGGGTCATTCAACAAATTAGAAGAAAATGTCAACAAGAAGTGAAGTACCGTCCTTGAACCCAGTTTTTTTCTGGGAATTTCCAACAAATCGTCGCCTGAGTGCTAGAATGTTCTATGTCCCCTATGGGACATAGAACATTCTAGCACTCATCCGACGAAATGTACACTAATAGTTAACTGTATTTTTTAGGTCCAGAAAATACTCAGAGCATCTGCTTTTCTTTTTGAGTATTGAGCATTGATGTAAAAACCTAACAAAATGCTTCAACAGTTTTCTGGAGCAATAAGTTTTTTTTAGTTCACCTTGAAGTCAAGCTGAGCTTATCTGATCGCTCTCCGTCCGTTGTCCCTCAACACCATGTTTTGGTCTTCTCCCCCCAAACCACTGGGCCAATTCAAGTGAAAGTTTGTGCGAGTGATGATCCCGAAAGGGCATTGCATTTTTGTTCAACTCAACATGCCCTGCCCTAATGGTGGGGGTGGGGGAAAATGCTCCAAAATATTTTTAAAATCTTCTCATAAACCAGTTGGTACAATGACTTGATATTTGGTGTGGAGCTTCCTTTTGAGGTGTAGAATCAATCAAGTTTGTTCAAACGAGTTCGTGAAGCAATATTTGCCTTTGTAATTGGAGGAGCAAGATTTTTGGCCCCACCCAAAATTTCTATTTTCTGAACCGATGGTCCGATTTGAACCAAATGTAGTATGTGGTCTTATTGGGTCATAAGTTCTTGACTCGTGCAAAAAAAATCTTCCCGTGACACCGTGGGAACCCCAGAAGCTAAAAATAGAAATATTTTAAACGTCCATATTTCCCAAACCACACGGAACAGAGAACTGTCATTCGGTATGAAGCATCATTAGGTCCATTAGAATTGAATGATGAAAAAAATTGCCATGGGTTATGTCAGGGTGTTCTGTATGGGGCATCGAAAAAAATGCTGAGTCAGCATACTTGCAAAAAGTTTAAAAGAAATTTTCTCCAGAACCAACAGTCAGAATCAATTGATATTTGGTATACAGCATCCATAGGGGGGTCAGATACAAGTTTGTTAAAATGAAGCCCCTTGGTTTATATTTGGGCCCAATACAGGAGCCCGAATTTTTAACTTAGGCCAATATGGGGAATAATCTTTAAAAATCTTCTTCTTCAGAACCATTAGTCCGAATCTTTTAATGTTTGGTATACATCATTGTTATGAGGGTCAGATTCAAGATCGTCCAAACCAGATCTCTAGGTTAATATTTGGGCTCCCTACGGTAGCCCGAATTTTAACTTCGTGCAATATGAGGACATTTCTTTAAAAATTTTCTTCTTCAGATCCACCAGTCAGAATGCTTTCATATTTGGTATACAACATCTCTAGTGGGGTGAGATTCAAGTTTGTTTAAATCGGGTGCCTGTGTTAATATTTGGGCTCCCTATGGGAGCCGGAATTGGCCATGTAGTTGAAGAATTAGAAATCTTTTATTAAGTATCCTCTAGAGGTGTGTAACTAAGATTAATCCATATAGGTTGTATTTAGGGGCTCCATAGGAGCTCCACGTTTTACATTATGATTATCTGAAGAAAAGGCATGATGGTTGGACTATTTAGTCACTCCTGAGGGGCGCAAGGATTGGCAGTGTATCCTACGGAGATTGATTGCTTAATGTAGATTCATTCTTGGACTCTTGCTTATATCAAGTTCTGTTCAAGATGAGCGCTTCAGGCTCCGTTGGGCCTCTTGTTTTCTAGGAGCTTTATTTTCGAATACTGCATCATTTTCGAGTTTAATTCAAAACTGGATATTTTCAGTGAATGGAGGTTCTCAAAATGAATTGAATAGTGTCCTGTTGGGGAGAGGTGCGCGAATGACTACAACATTGCGAAGGAGGGGGGGGGGGGGGGTTCTTGATTTTCAACTGATGTTATATGTGTTTACTTAACAATCACATGCTTCTTAGTGGGACCTTCTTCTTTCGTCTAATAAGTTCAGGAGAGGTCACGTTATTGAAAGTCGGTCTTCATGACTAGATATAGGTCACAGGTATGTACAGCAGTATAAAGCGCATTACCCCCATCCACCCCCACCTGGCATAGAACTACGTACTACCCATACCAGTCGTAAAATAATACAAAGCATTCGGTAGGTTAGAAGTACCAAGGGCTTACAGTAGACCAACGGGGGTATACATACCACTCACACTATACTACCCTGTTAATCCAGTACAAAAATCCCGACAAACTCTGCCTCGAACAACGTCATGTTGGATTGGATAATACAGTGGACATCAACAACGATCAACGTCTCCATGTGGTCACGTGCGTACTATAACGTCAGTGGCAACGTCAACCGTTTCGTGGGGAACACTTTTAAGAAAACTCACCTTCGTCATCAATCTTCCGTCACATACCCGTACTATATACCCAGAGCCATGTACATGCATAACAATACATGCCATACTATATAGTATATGTTACATGGCGTGTAGCTGGCTGATACATACAAGGCGATGAGTGTTCATATCAGGTGAGGCGAAGCCGAACCTGATATGAACACTCAGAGCCTTGTATGGAAATGTATCAGCCAGCTACACGCCATGTAACATATTTATTATGTCGAAACTCGGCATAATCTGAAGGCCCCTTGCGTACATTTACTGTTGTTACTACCTAAAAAGGACTAATAAAGCAGTTTTGAACATTAAAAATCACTTTTTTACTGTAGAGCAAACAATAACAATAACGCAACTTGAACTTTGAAGTTGAATCTGAAACGCACACCGACTTTCTGTTAATTCTGTTTGATCGGAATGTTTCAAAAACAAGTTTGTTCATTTATTATTTATAGTGATGTTGATGTTGCCGATTTTGCAATTTCTGAAAATAGGAGCACCCTTTGGCATTGATGAGCTGGACAAATGTTCGTTTTCATCATCAAAGGGCTCAAAAAGTTGCTCTAGACAAAAATCGAAACTGTCATTTCCCTGTCGTGGGTGCTCTGGAAGTGCAAGATTTCTTTCAGTTTCAAGAACGTTTGAGTTTATTTCATCATTTGTTTCATAATAAATAGCAGGATTACATGTTCCTCCAGTAATCGACATGGCAACCGCTTTTCCCATAGACAGTTTTTCCTCCTCTGTTACTCTTTGGTACATTGCAAGAGAAGATACTGTTTTATGTCCTGTGACTGACATAATTTGTGCTGATCCAAAACGTTTCTCCGAAAGGATGCTGGAACCAGTGGTTCGGATGCTGTGGTTGGTATAAACCTTTGAAAGCTTCGCACTCTTGCTGAGATTTGTCATGAATGAAGAAAGTGTTTTTTCACCGACAGGGCTATTACAGTACCAAACTGAACTATTTTCAGTGAAACTGTCAAGAGGTCTCTGCCAAAGGCGGTCACACTTTGGACTCAATTTACTGAGGTATTTCTCAAAGCTTGCCACTGGACAGTTGATATTGCCTGGAATTTCAGGCATAATTCCACTGACCATCTCCCTGTCTCTTTCCCTGTGATTTTTAGTAAGTTCATCTTGTGATTTTATAACATATTCTTCACCATTGTTTGTATTTACTTGAACTGAAAATGTTTTTTTTGTCATAGTATGCATATTTTCACGACCTCGTCTGAAAAAATACAGTCGAATGTCAAATTGTACCTTGTTAAACAAACCAGTTGGCGTGTTAGGAAACATAAAAATAGACTCATATAATGCCTTTCGGTCACTGGCCGAAATCATGGGGTGGTGCTCTGTTGTGCCCTTTCCCATTCTTTTCAATTCAGCTAAAGCCGCTTTGAAACTTGTATTGGCGTCATTGAAATTTGGATCTTTTACAATGTCTACATTTTTATTGTAGGGTGGAGCATTCAAGTACCGATTCAATCCGTGTCTCAGGTTTTCTAATGAAGTACATTTATAATAATCCCCATTGGGTTGACGTGTGTCCAGGTAAAAGTGTGACAACATTTCATTCAAAGTTAAGTTGTCAAAGTTTTCAAAATTTTCATTCTGGTTTTTTTCCTTCAAATAATCCTTAAAAATCCTGGCGGCTTTTTCATTTGCACGTATGGTGTTTGCTGAATAAATTAATCTCTTTTTCGCATCTATCTCTGCAAGCGACGAATTAGCGAATCTCTTTCTCCCAATTGACAGCATTGTTGACATTTTTAATTCAAAACGGCGAAAGCGGAAAACGCAGACGATGCGCATTAAGGGAAATAACTCCAGAGGGGCAACACAAATTTTCTATTCACCTCAAAAACCCGATCCAAACAGTGACTGAAGGAGTCGTAAAACAAAGAACTTTTCAGACTACAAATATTATCTTCTGCCCATCTTTTTACATATTTAATGTTTTAAATCACAAAATACGGTATCTTGAAAATATTTTCGGAACCTAAATTCTCTTATTTTGTTTTAATTCAGATTTTGAAAATTCGAAGTGAGGGGAATTGCATCAAAATAGTAATGGCGGCTACTCACCTGATATTAATTAATATCAGGTGAGTAACCCGATACGGTGGAATCTTTAGAAGGTATTCCAGCATTTTGATTGGACAAACTAACTTTGAGACATAATAATATACTATATAGGCAGTACGTATACCACTTTCCAGACCCAGTTGGATGGGGCCTAAAACACGTCTCATGTAAGCTCAGCTAAGCTGCTGCCGTGCATCTAAACATACAGATTAATTGAGTATTGTTCAGTGCTTGTCAGCGCTATCAAAACATGTAATACCAGTTCGGATTTGACCTCTTTTATTACCACTTCAGCGGGCATTCTGTAGTATATTAACCCTTTACCTAACATGAAATGCAGACGAAACTTGCAAAAAAAATTATTGAAAAACTGTTTGTATTTTTTTCATTTTTTGTCTCAAAAACATAGGTTATGACCCCTCGACGTTCCAACGAGGGATCATAACCTATGTGTTTGAGACAAAAAATGAAAAAATAATGAAAATGAATTGACGATTTTGAGAATAGCACTGGCCGGTTTTGGCCGCTACGTTGGGTAAAGGGTTAATGGAGTTTGGTAGGGCAATAAAAGCGCGTAATTCATAGCGTCATGCAACAGGAAGTGGGTGGCGGGCCGCTTATGAAAACAAAATCCATTAGCGGCCGGCTTGCCGCTACCGGTCCCTTTAATAATAGTAATAGCATGATTTGGACGGGATTCCCGGCTTATTGGCGACACGCGGGGGAGGAGGGGTTGGGGGTGAGTGAATAATCGGCTTTCTGGCTTATTATCGGCCCTCGACTTCGTCGCGGGATGGTAATAAACCCTCTGGCTGTTATACATTTTTCTCGGGCCGTTAGTAAACCGTAACATCCCATCCCTCCCCACCCCCAGTTCATGTTATTGTTATAATTGACAGTTTTCCAGACAGCATACTGTGATTTGCAACAGATAGTGCCAAATGTTATTATCCCCCCCCCCCCCCCCCCCCCCCCGCCAAACGAAGTCCGTCCGTCCGGGTGGACATTCAGTACCTTAAGCGGCAGGAGGTGTGTCCTAACACAAAGGATTTCCATTGTCTAAGTACCAGCCTACCAGGTATTGTTTCCTTAAGTAGTAATCCCTTTGTCCTGAAGTGGAGGAGAGTTTGGTTTGCAACAAAAGGAAAACCACTTGAGGGTCAATTTTAAGAGGAGTCCGTCGGACCATTCGTATGGACTAATATCCGGGCTCAATCGATGGCCGGATTTCCATGAAACTTCACATGCAAACATCCCAAGATAGTCATTCGATGCACATCGAAAACTTGATCTTTTCTGGGTTATGCCCCTTTGACTTGGAATTTTTCAAGTAAGCCAGCATTTGACCAAAAGTTGTCCAGGATTTAATTTCAACAATTACCAACGGTTTTCAAATATTTTGCATGTGGGTACGCAAGATGTTGAAATGGAAAAAGTTTCCATATCAGCTTCGCCCACACAGATTTTCAGGAGTTATGCCCCTTCCACTTAATTTTTTCCTAATAAGTAAATGCATGACCACAAGTTGATCGGGGGTTAAGTCCCACCCTAATTATCAGGTGGTGGTATTGTAGTAAGGGTGGCTTGTGTAAAATAGCTGATGCGTGAGAAAAGACCACCTGTGAGTATTTATCTCCCTTGATACTCTCTTATGCTGACAATGGGCAGCTGTTGGAAACCCGAAGCCGTTCTCCAATGTGTGTTTGTTCCAACAAAGCTGCATTAAGATACTTCAAGGATGACAATGGGTTGCGCTCACATCAGTCGCATCCTACTAGAATGTCTAAAACGCCAGAGAATTGGGAAAACATAACTCCCCCACCCCCCCACCCCCCCCCCCCTCCCCCCTGAAATTCAGATTCTCCCAGTTCTCCGGCTAAGAAATCAGTGTTGCGATCAGTATAGGGACGCGGGAGCCTAAGCCCCACAGGAAGAAAATTAGACCCAAAACACTTAATTTCCTTGCATTTCAGTATCATTTTAACGCAGAAACACTGCGTCCTCGTGGGGGAAACGTTTCAAAATCTGGATCGAGAACGTCCCCGAGAGCCCGATAAACAAAATTGGGTATCTGACGATTTAGCATGTCAAACGAGATCATACAAAGCCGAAAAATAAGTTTGCCATAATTTGTTACTTTGTCCGCAATAACACCACCCCACCCCAACCCACCCACCCACCCTCCCACACTACACCCCACCCCGCCCCAACCCCAGCCCACCCTAGTTATCAGGTGGTAGTATTGTAGTAAGGGTCGCTTATTTGAAATAGCTGATGCGTGAGAAAAGACTATCTGTGGGTTGTTTATCTCCCTTGATACTCTCTTATGCTGACAGTGGACAGCTGTTGGAAACCCGAAGCCGTTCTCCATTGTGTGTTTGTTCCAACAAAGCTGCATTAAGATACTTCAAGGATGACAATGGGTCGCGCTCACACCAGTCGCGTCCTACTAGAATGTCTAACACGCCAGGGAATTGGGAAAATATACCTCACCCCACTGAATTCAGATTCGCCCAGTTCTCCGCCCGGCTGAGAAATCGTGTTCCGATAAGAACAGGGACGCCGGAGCCTAATTCTAAGTCGAAGTGGTGGTGGGGGGTTGGGGGGGTGGAGTGGCTAAAAAATGCCGGTTTGGAGAGTCCAAGTTCACACAGAGCGATAAATTAGACCCAAAACACTTAATTTCCTTGCATTTCAGTATCATTTTAACGCAGAAACACGGCGTCCTCGTGGGCAGAAACGTTTAAAAATCTAGATCGAGAACGTCCCCGGGAGTCCGATAAACAAAATTGGGTATCTAACGATTAAGCATGTCAAACGAGATCATACAAAGCCGAAAAATAAGTTTGCCATAATTTGTTACTTTGTTACAAGGATTTCCCAAAACAAGTGTTGTTAATTGGCGAAAGAGACTGTACAGATCGCTGCTAAGGAACATGCTCGCCCTACCCCCCCCCCCCCCCCTCCACCTCCGTATCCGGCGTCCTTGCAGTAGCATGCGTAAAAATATGACCATATAACAACAATCATGGTTCAAGATGGTTGGGTGATAAGAGTTATCATTTCAATTCATGTGGACGCGAGACGGCGATAGTTACTATCCAATGTAAACCCATGTGTCGCCAACCCCCACCTCACCACCTCCTATAAATAGCTCACGATAATGTGATAAATAAATTCTTTAGCAACCACCAGGATCGCATTGCTGCTTTGGGAGAGGACACCTATGTTTATGCAATGTTGGCAAGGCCATTGTATGTCTAGGTGTGATGTCGGAACTGAAATGTCATTTGGTAATTTCAGTCCATGAGTAGTATTGCTAGTATGGACACTTACTGCCTGATTTGCAGGATCTCATGCAAGATCTCATGCTTGACGTAATGTCACGTGACCCAGTGGTGCCGTGTTTGGTTGTGATGGTACCCCGCGTGAGCGGCCATGTTATGACGTCATTTTCCATAGTGACACGTGGTGTCAGCGCGCATGCACAGCGCGTGTTGCTTCCGTCGTCCATTTTGTATACTGAAGGTTTTCTATGGTAGCACGTAGTATAACATGTGTTCTTGTTCTTGCATTAGGAAAGGGGAATAACCTGCGAAATGGGTTGATCCTCAGATAAGTATCCTATAAAAGGTATCCTCAAATGATACATTCGCATGAGGATGTGATGTGCGCACATTGTGCATTAGCACATCCAAGAAGTACCTATGTACTGTATGAAATGTGTGCACCTTGTGACACAATGTATTCTAACACACAAGCGCATTCCACCAAACAGCAACCCTACGTTCCAATGAATTCCTTTCCGACTATACTCCTAGAATCACTTTTCCGCCCTATGTGCCCATGAGCACATAAGCATATCGGCACATCCAGCAAGTGTTTGTGTGTACACATTATGACATATTGTGTACTAGCATACATGCACATTCCATCAAACATCAGTCCTACGTTCCGTGAAATCCCTTTCCAACTATGCCTATAGAACCCCATTTTTCATCGTAAGTGCGTATGTTCTGTATGTGTTGTGCACACACATTGTGCACACAAACACATGTTGGCACATCCAGAACGTGCCTATGTGCTGCATGTGATGTGAACACAGTGTTACACACTGCGAACTAGCACAAAAGCGCATCACGATACGATCAACGTGGAGGCTCTTTTATGTAAGGAACCCTAGCTTGCACTAGGTCTAGGCATTGTGTGTGTGATTGTATAAACTGATACGGGCTTAGATGAATGAGGTCATCTGATTGAGCATATTAAAGATTTGGCCAAAGGCAGAATGAATCGGGAGTAACTACTAAGCTTGAAGGAGTGCTACAAGTCAATAGAAATGATACAAGGCGGTAATGGCACAAGACTACAAAGAGGTTAACCCTTTACCCAACATGAAAAGCAGACGACACTTGCAAACAAAATTCTTGAATAACTATTTTTTTCATTTTTTGTCTCAAAAACATGGGTTATGACCCCTCGTTGGAACGAGCTCGACGAGCTCGTTCCAATGAGTGGTCATAAGTTATGTTTTTGAGACAAAAAATGAAAAAGTAATGAAAATTAATTCGCGATTTTCTTTCTGACTATACTTCTAGAATCTCTTTTCCGTTCTACGTGCCCATGAGCTGCATGTTTCCAACTATGCCTATAGAACCCCTTTTTCATCGTATGTGCCTATGATCTGTATGTTTTGTGCACACACATTGTGCATACAAACACATGTCGGCACATCCAGAGCGAGCCTATGTGTTGCATGTGATGTGAACACAGTGTTATACATTGCGAACTAGCACAAAAGCACATCACGGTACGATCAACATAGATGTTCTTATATGTAAGGAACCCCAGCTTGCACTAGGTCTGGGCATTGTAGTCGCAGACATGTTGTTTCAAGTAAAAAGGAGGCAATAGAGTGATGCTGTTGGCAGCAGCAGAGAGCCATGATGTCTTTGGTGCCCTATCAGGCATATTCCCCCAGGTAGGAAAGAGATAACTGGGCGATGCTAGTGGTCATCATCTTGCGGTTGCGCAGCAAGATGGTTGTCCCAGATGGAAAAGATGTGTGCCATCTGAGATTGTCTCGTAGTCAATAGTTGCAGTGATACAGCCAAGTGGCTTCTACTGGAAGGAGAGCTATGTTGTCTGTAGTGACCTTGCAGGCGCAATGCTGCGCTACTTCGGGAAGGACAGTGGTAATAGAGCGATGCTGTTGGCCATCACGTTGCTGTGACCCAGCAAGCTGGCTGCTCCTGGTAGGAAAGAGCAGTGCTGTCTGTGATGGCCTTGCTGGTGTGTTGCGCCAGGTAGAAGAGGTAATGGTGTGATACTGTTGGCAGGAGAGAGTGATGCTGTCTCTGGTGGTCTATCAGGCATGTTCCCCAGGTAGGAATGATGTAATTTGAGAGTGATGTTGGTAAGCATGTTGCAGTGGCCCAGCAAGCTCAATGCCCCAGGTAGGAAACAGCTGTGCTGCTTGTGATGGCAGTGCAGGAATTTTGTTCTCGTTACTAAAGAGGCAACCCAACTGGTGTTAATGGGGCGGTGCTTTTGGTCCGTATATATTATTTTTAAGTAAATGGGTATCTTCACTGGAGAATGAAGTCGTTGATTTGGGAGTTATATAAACTTCAGTCCTTTACCCAGCACAACTTTTTCTTGGTAATTTAAAATGCATCATTGTTGAGAATGGTAACACCCTTATTAGCGTTATCAGCCAATGTGATCTACATGGACGACTTTCTGTTAAGTGGATTGTTGGTAAAAAAGATATTGGCGGTGTACATCCCCCACCCCCCCCCCCCCCCACCCCCCTCCCCACCAAAAACAAAAAAACAAAAACAAAAACATGAGAAGTCAGGTTGTTGAGCAGAAGTCGGAGTCTGCATTGTGGGGATACAAGGTCTCCATGGTGGATTTTATATGTATAATCACTAATAGTGATGGCGCGATGAAGAGTTCTTAGTGTATTTGACTGGAGAAAATTCTGCAATCTGTAAAATTTAAAACACAACAAATCTTTGTAAATCTAATAGCTTCCAATTAGCCATCGTCACCGACAACCCTGACAATCAGGGACAAGTAGTATAGCTCGCACATTTAATGCCCGATTTGTAGGATCTCATGCCTGATCTCATTTGGTTATCAAGGTAACCCACAAGAGCGGTCAGGTTGTGGCGGCATTCTCATACGTAGTGTCAGTGTGCATGCGCAGCGCGTCTTGGGATGATGCGTGTTTCCATCGTCCATTTTGTATACTAGAGGCCGCCATCTTGGTTTCTATGGTAAAACGTGATTGCTATGTGACCCAAGTCCTCTAATGGGGCAGGAGTATATTCGGAGGGTGTGTTCCTTTGTAGAAGAGAAAAAAATTACCCAAATTGTCCCGACAATCACCCCAAATCGTCCAAAACAACCCCAAATTACCGAAACGAACATGGGGAAGAACCATTTTTGGCTTATAAGAGTTGCATGCAGTGCTGTAAGGTGCGTTCTATCTAACAGGAGTAGTTTCCTGGTTCGAAAGTTTGCCAAATCCTCGGATATTTCGCAGAATTACCACAAACAACAGACAACTATTTATTTGGTTCGGAGTTTCCCCAGAATCTCCTGTTTCTGCCTATTCTGGCCTTACTATAGCTCACTCTCTCTATTCCTTGGTCTTTTCTGTCTATGTTATGACTTTCCAGGCCCCCTATAAAGTATTCTGACTTCCATAGATGTATTTGTGCGCTAATACACAATGTGTACACTTCACGTGTAGCACATAGGCACATGGTGGATGTGCCGATATGTGCTTGTGTGTTAGTGCCTAATGTCCTCACATCGCATATGAACATACGGGTATTTGAGGATACCTATGTCATGGTGATATACCTTTTGAGGATACCCTTTGAAGATACCTTTTGAGGATATATTTTGAGAATATCTTTTGCAGGAGAACTATCTGAAGATGGTTATGGCTCCTAGCCCTATTCAGCTCCTGCTTCGAGAACAACCCACACCTCCTTCATAGCTCCAAGCTCACCGCTGTTGACTTGTCCACGGTCATCATCATCTGTCCTGTGGTCCTACGCTATTGTATTAACCTCTTTATAGCCTTGTACCATTACTGTCTTGTATCATTACTATTGACTTGTAGCACTCCTTCGAGCTTAGTAGTTACTCCCGATTCATTCTGCCTTTGGCCAAATCTTTAATAGGTTCAGTCAGATGACCTCATTCATCTAAGCCTTATCAGTTTATACAATCACACACACAATGCCTAGACCTAGTGCAAGCTAGGGTTCCTTACATACAAGAGCATCCATGTTGATCGTACCGTGATGTGCTTTTGTGCTAGTTCGCAATGTGTAACTCTCTGTTCACAACACATACAGAACATAGGGACATACGATGAAAAGGGGGTTCTATAGGCATAGTTGGAAAGGGATTTCACGGAACGTAGGACTGATGTTTGAAGGAATGTGCTTGTATGCTAGTACACAATATGTCACAATGTGTACACACAAACACTTGCTGGATGTGCCGATATGTGCTTATGTACTCATGGGCACATAGGACGGAAAAGGGATTCTAGAAGTATAGTCGGAAAGGAATTCATTGGAACGTAGGAATGTTGTGTGGAGTGCGATTGTGTGCTAGTAAACATTGTGTCACAAGGTGTACACATTTCATACAGTTCATAGGTACTTCTTGGATGTGCCGATATGTGCTCATGTGCTAATGTACAATGTGCGCACATTACATGCTCATGCGAATGTATCATTTGAGGATATCTTTATAGGATACTTATCTGATGATCAACAAATTTCGCAAGGTATTCCCCTTCCCTATTGAAAAAAAACAAGAACAAATGTTATACTACGTGCTACCATAGAAACCAAGATGGCTGCCTTTAGTATACAAAATGGACCCCCCCCCCCCACCTTTTTCGCCTAGTATGTTCTTTAGAAGCGATCTGTACAGTCTCTTTCGCCAATTAACACATGTTTTCGGCAGTCCTTGTAACAAAGTAACAAATTATGGCAAACTTGAATTATTTTTCGGCTTTGTGTGATCTCGTTTGAAATGTTTAATCGTCAGATACCCAATTCTGTTTATCGGACTCCCGGGGACGTTCTCGATCTACATTTTGAAACGAGGACGCAGCGTTTCTGCGTTAAAATGATACTGAAATGCAAGGAAATTAAGTGTTTTGGGTCTAATTTATCGTCCCGTGTGAACTTGGACTCTCCAAACCGGTATCCCCCCCCCCCCCCTCCCACCCCCACTTCGAATTAGGCTCCGGCGTCCCTGTACTGATCGCAACATGGATTTCTCAGCCGGGCGGAGAACTGGGCGTTTCTGAATTCAGTGGGGCGGGGTATATTTTCCCAGTTCCCTGGCGTGTTAGACATTTTAGTAGGACCCGATTGGTGTGAGCGCAACCCATTGTCATCCTTGAAGTATCTTAATGCAGCTTTGTTAGAACAAACACACAATTGAGAACGGCTTCGGGTTTTCAACAACTGCCCATTGTCTGCAAAAGAGAGTATCAAGGAAGATAAACAACCCACAGATGGTCTTTTCTCACGCATCAGCTATTTTACACAAGCCACCCTAATTGCAATACCACCACGTTAAAACGCTGAAAATGACGTTCCATAAAAAAAAGTCCGAAAATAAGTTTCTTTTTATTTTTCAAGCTCTACCGCAAAGTAAAAGTTCTAATGGAAATCAAATGAACTTTAATTTTTACGACGTTGACATCCAACTGTCACCGCAACAGCAACCCAGGCGAATATTTTGTCGGCTGAAAACTGATTGCATCTTTAGATATATAACTCCTAAAAACTGATTGCATCTTTAGATATATAACTCCTAAAAAACTGATTGCATCTTTAGATATATAACTCCTAAAAAACTGATTGCATCTTTAGATATATAACTCCTAAAAAACTGATTGCATCTTTAGATATATAACTCCTAAAAAACCGAGTGGGTGAATATGATATGTAAACTTGTTCCACTTTAACATCTTGTGTGCTCACATACCGAAAATATTTGAAATCCGTTGGTAATTGTTGAAATTAACCGCCAGACAACGTTTGGTCATATGCTGACTCACTTGAACAAGGGACTCCATGCGGCCTGAGGCGCTCACCCGACAATAGTTGTTTAAAGAAGGATTTAATTAGCATCTATAGTTAGTTAACACTACAGCGGATGAAGTTGTTTAATTATTTATAACTCTGTTGTCCATGATTTTTTTTTCTCGTACTGGAAAGCTACCACAGAAATAATGCCCAAATTTCCAATAATGCAAAACTAGGGAGTCCAAATATCAACCTATGAACGTAACTTGAACAAACTTGAGTCTAAGCCTTTCCCTTCCACCACGAGGGTGTTGTATATCAAATATTAAAACATTCTGACTGGTGAAATTCCCCTCGTATTGCACAAAGTTAAAATTCAGGCTACCAAAGGAAGCCCAAATATTAACCCAGGCACTCGATTTGAACAAACTTGAATCTTCCTCTCCTAGAGATGTATACCAAATAAGAAAGCATTCTGACAGATGGATCTGAAGAAGAAGATTTTGGAAAATATTTATATTTTTAGCTCTGTGGTTCCCATAGGGGACACAGGAAATGTTTTTTTTTTTTTTATGTGCATGAATCAAGTACTTATGACTCAATAACATCACGTACCACATATCAAATTTAGTTCAGAAAATAGAAATTTCGGGCGGAGCCAAAATCTTACCCCTCCCATTACAAAGGCAAATATTGATCCATGAACTTCTTTTGAACAAATTTGATTCTTAATCTTAAAAGGAAGCTCCATACCCAATATCAAGACATTTTACCCTCTGTTTCACGAGAAGAAGATTTTTTTAAGAATCTTAGAGCATTTTCCCCCACCCCCCTCCCTATAGGGCTGGGCACGTTGATTTGAACAAAAACAAAAATGCGATGTCAGAACAAGCAATCACCTCAAATTTAACTAAAATTCGTTCAGCGGTTTAGGTGGAGCAGGTACAAACGCCATGTTCACGGACGACGGACGGTGAGTGTACACTGTAGCTCATCCTGACTTTCAGTCAGGTGAGCTAAAACCTAGAGGTCGCAAACGCCACGGTAGCCCCCGCCATAGCGGTAATTAGAAAATTGGTGCATTATTTGTTATATCATAACAGAAAATAAAGCATGCTCAAGCACAGTTGCAAGGACCAGGCATGGTCCAAGTACCACCGGTACCAACATAATCGGTACCCGGACGGGACAGAGTCTGTCCCGCCGAAACCGGTACCGGTACCGGGACAAATCAACAATTAGATGACATATTGCAATCAGATGGGAGAAATTCGCATTTAAACCGCCCCAGTCCCTAACATCGCAAGACAAACATGGCATCATGCTAATTATTCTGTGGTGACATCAGAGTAATCATAAAACAGGAAGATCGTGCTTTATGATTACTTTGATGTCACCACAGAACAATTTATTTCTTTGAAGTAGCCGATGACGGCGCTTTCATTGTCCTTGATACGAAAAGTCAAAAAGGGTCTGCCTTCTCGAGGTCATGGTACAGATAGAACATGCACCTATAGAGTGTTTTAATATATTCATTCACAAATAAGTTAAAAAGTATGTCGTGCAAGTGTACCATACACGATTATCAGCCTGTTTACCCTCGTTCAATTAGGAATTTCCCCATAAAATAATGTTGTCCCGGCACCGGCCGCACAAAAGCTTCAGTATCGGTACCGATTGGAACATGAGGAAACCGGCGGTACCAGTACAGGTACCGGTTGACATGCCTGACTGCGAGGCCATCACAGACAGCACAGCTCCTTTCTTCCCGTAGCAGACACCTGGCAGTGGCAATGCAACATACTGACCAACAGCGTCTCTCCATTACCTCTTCATTACCTCTGTCATACCCAACGCAACGGGGCAACACACCCGCAAAGCCACCACCGTGAGTACAGCTCTTTGTTACCATGGTAAGCCAGCTTGATGGGCAAACACGACATGCTGACCATTAGCGACGCTCAATGACCTCTTTCCTTTCTAGAGGAATATGCCGGGTAGGGCCACAACAGGAGCGCCCCATTACCTCTTTCCTATTTGAAGCAACATTCCTGACACCTCAGATATTTCCTACCAGGAGCAGCTAGCTTTCTGTGTCACTGAAATATTCTGACCAACAGCGTCGCCCCATCTTTTTTCTTACCTGTAGCAACGTGCCTGAAAGGCCACCACAGCTCTTTCCTACAATGTGCAGCCACCTTGCTGGGTCACAGCAACATTCTGATCAACCGCATCGCTCCCTTACCTTATTCGTACCTGGAGGAATATGCCCGATAGGCCACCAAAGACAATCGATGATGGCTCTCTCCTGGTGAGAGCACATGGTCACTCTGCCAACACCACCAATAATTCCAGACGGTGGGCACTAGTAGTATGTAATGTGGTTTTGAGTACACAGTTTGAGGACCTCATGCAGGATCTCACGTGACGTCCATAGTCACGTGACCCAGTGGCGCCATGTTTGATTGTCATGATAGCCCACGTCACGGTGAGGCGGCCATCTTGTGACGCCATCCCGCACGTGTTGTTAGTGGCGCATGCGCAGCGCGTGTTGTTAGGGTGATGAATAGAATAGGAGTAAATCTAAGTACCACAAACAACCCGACAATCCCACCAAATCACCAAAATCCACTTTTATTTGATACGGATTCCCCTAGAATCCTATTTAAGACCGCCATACCATGGATTCAAATAGTAGAACGTAGTGTTATAGTACCGAGGGGCCCCTTTGGATTATAGCTAACCTCCATGAAAGTCTTTTTTCAGTCCTAAAGCCAAGAATCTATTGAGTAGTTACTGGTAAGTCATTGATCGAACGACTCGAATACCGTCAAGCACAAAAGCCATAGAGTATTTACTCGAATGAGTGACTCGCACATACGACTCTTAGCCTCATCTCAGTATTTAACAGCCATATCCCGTGGCACCCCAATTTCAGCATCCCTTTTTGGTAAACGTCTGGCCTTCGGCACCCCCTTTTAGTCGTATGAGATTATGAGGGCTATGAGAAAAGCCCTCAATGAGGTCTAATTTACTATACCTCTTAGCCTCATTTCGTTTGGGACAATGAGGGCCATGAAAAAAATCCCCCCAATGAGGTCTAATTTACTATCCCTCTTAGCCTCATCTCAGTATTTAACAGCCATATCTCCCTGCACCTCAATTTCAGCACCCCTTTTTGGAAAATGTCTGGCCTTCGGCACCCCTATTTAGTCGTATGAGGCCATGAGGGCTCTGAGAAAAAACCCTCAATGAGGTCTAATTTACTATCCCTCTTAGCCTCATCTAAAAAAAAATCACCAAAACCATATAATGTTACAACTCATTCGAACAAGCTCATCAAGCTTGTTCCAATGAGGTGGCACGTGATATGATTTGATTGAAATTTTTTTACTAATAAAAACCAGAGGCTCAAGTGAGCCTAAAATGCTCACCTGGGCTCAAGTTGTCAAAAGAGATGAGTGTGTCAGTAAGTGATGGACAGGCAAGAGCATTTTTTTTATTTGCTATGACACATCCTAAAGCAAATTTTTTGCCATTCTTTCTGCCGGTCCTAGGAAAGCTTCCCCGGCAAAAACAAAGCTCTGTTCTGTGAAGTCTCAAAACAGTGTCCGAACGAAAAAAAAAAATCTTTTTAACTCCTGTGGTTCTCTCTACCCCTCCCCCCCCCCCCCCCCTCCAAAAAGGGAGAACATTTTTGGGAATAAATCAAGTACTTATGCTTATGACCCAGTTACACTACATGACAAATTTGGTTCAAATCAGCTCATTGGTTCTGGAAATAGAAATTTTTAGTGGAGCCCAAATTTGAACCTACTGAGTTCCTTTGAAAAAAGTGAATCTGCATCACTAAAGTAGCTTTCATACCAGAAATCTAAGAATTATTGCGAGTGGCTTGTGAGAAGATGATTTTTAATACATTTTAGGCTTATGGAGTATTAACCCCATCTCAAGGGGCAGAGTAACTTTTGGGAATAAAATCTGCTTCATTTGCACAAAGTAGAAAGGGAAAACTCCAAAGATGGTCTCTGCCATATATGAATGAATTTGGCCTCACAGTGGTTTTAAAGAAGACAAGTTTCAAATTAGTTGATGGAGTTCAAGAAAGATGGTGACTCAGCATTTTCCCATTGCCAACAGTGTTAAAATGAGCATACCCAAGCGGCACCTCATGACAAAACCAATAGCAATTGTTTTGGTCCATCTGATTCCACTGGACCTAAGGAAGCTGCATACCAAACAAGGCATCCCAAGGGGCCTTAATCACTCACCTGACAAAGTGTTGCAAAGAAGTATTTTGGGTCACATTCAGTTAGTCATGGTTGATCAACAATACAGAGGAATGAAGTCATGAAATCAATCATTACTCTGATGTTCATGTCAGATGATTATTATCATAGGTCTTCCTGACTGCTTCCAATTCTATCAGCTGTAGACAAGCACTGTCAAACTTCCAAGAGTATATAACTGCAGTTTGAAAGGCAAATTTTATGGAAAACACTAAGGAATGGATTTGAACAAACTTGTACCTACCCCCTCCCCCCTGCCCCCCATATACAGCCAATATCAAGCCATGGACTCTAACTGAACAAACTTGAATCTCTCCCCCCCCCCCCCCCCCCCCCCCCCACACACACACCTCTAGAGATGATGAAAACCAAATGTGAAAGCTTTCTGGTAGGTGGATCTGAAGAAGAAGATTTTTAAAGAAATTTTCTTATATTGCATTAATAGGCCATGGGACGAACTGCAGAAATCGATCATTCTGTTACAACTGGCGTGGGACTAAGAAATATTCACCTCGGTCGCATGACTGGCCATTACTTATCATAAAAATAAAATGTTCTGGTTCTGGCACTTGCACGTTTTTGTTCAGGAGAACAAAAAAGATTTGAATATTACCTGCTTGTAACTTTCGTTTTCGTCCGCCATTAATTCCATTAAATTGTTATTCGGCAGCGTTATCCAATCAAACGCAACCACTACATGACAACATTTTCGTTTGCTCAATGTAAATATGGAGTCGTCACATCGGTGTTCCATTCATCTGATCGACATTTTGAACGACAAAATTATCAAAGCCTCAGCATCAAGTTTCATTAAGTTACAGAAATGCGCTGAGAGTTGGTGCAATATGGATGGATTAGAATCCTCAATTGGACTAAAACTACAACAAATGTTGTCCGCTTTCGAGCCTGACTCGGAACGAACAATTTATTATCACAAAAGGTGATTGACAAAATAAAGATAAAATGCGTAATCCTCACAGTCACCCATCCCGTCAAAATAATCAAATTCATATAAACATAATTTCCCATGTGTCCAAGGGGTATAGATGTCCGTTTGGCACATGGACTGGTAAGAAATTGAAAGCGACAATTTCACATCAGGAAGAGAGTTGCTTTTCGTTTTTGTTTTTGTTTGGAATGGGAAACGGAAGCGGGTAGCATACCATTTGCCGGATTTTTAAAATTGTTGTGACAATTTCGTGATTTCAACAGATAGCTTTGGTTCATTGTGTATGTCGAGATTGTATCTTGATATACACGTAACGATAAGCATGTGTATGCGGCGGTCAAGATGGGCGAGGCCCTTCCCACAGTATACTTTGACGTGTAAGTACATTTATATTTTTAAGTATTGATAAAATGGAACAGAAATGTTGATGGGCATTATATTTCTAAGACAGATGTTTTGGGGTTTTGACCCACCCATTCCAGATACACACACATGGGCATACGGGCCAGGGGGGAAAGGTGGGTGAGTGTTCGGGGAAGGGGGTGGGGCGTTTTAGGAAGCATTCATATTTTTGAGCAGTTTCATAATTTTTTCGGGCACGTTTGGGTTGAACAAAATACAGAAAACTGCCCGAAAAATTCGAATTTCCCAATGCAACTTTACACCTTTAGGCCTACTTCTTGAAACCTTTCGGTCAAATTCAACAAGATACACCCAAAAAGATGACCGATTTCCTTTTCAGTTACAAGGCCTGGGGGGCACATGGCGGAGGGGGGGGGGGGGGCACTGGAATCGGCCACAGCCCATTCGCAGTTTTCAAAATTCATCCTGCGAGGCCCCCAGACTCTATCGGCGGGGGGGGGGGGGGGGGGTACTTTTTCCCACACCTGTTGCGCGTCTCGGTAATGCCCGCGGAATCGCAATTCTGGTAAAATCATCCACTCACACCCCCCCCCCCCCAAAGTGGCAAATACCCCTATGTGCACCCCCCTCCCACACACACACACACCATCCAATCAAAACACTTACACATAAATTGATGGCAGCATAGTTTCGGATGGTGAGTGGATCATTATATGGATTGATGATGGATAGATTGATAGGGATATTGATGGGAGAGTGTGTGGGTGTATTTTTGGATGGATGGGTGGATGGATCGATTGATGGGGGTGTGGGGGGGGGGCGTGTTAACATAAATGTGAGTGAGAATAGATGATGGGATAATGGATGGATGTATTGGTGGATGGTTCAATGAATCAGTGAGTGGATGTATGGGTGGTTAGACGAGTGGATAGATTACGGATGGGCGGGCGGTGGTGTGTGGGGTGGGGTGGGGAGATGTGCAGATGGATGGATGGGGGGGGGGGGGGGAGGGTGATGCGAGTATGGATGAATGTTGGGTGGATGAGTCAGTGGGAGGATAGCTGATGGATGGTTTACACTGAATCAGTGAATGGTGGTTCGATGAATCCGTAAATGGCGGTTCGGTGGATTGGTGGTTGAATGGGGGAACGTGTGGGATGGATGGATGTACGGGCGTGGATTGATGGTTCGATAGGTGGGTGGGTGTATTGGAAGCCAACTTGTCGGCAGCATTCCATTAAACATATTTTTATATTTATCATTGCAGATGCTACATGAAATTCACCGACAAGTCCAGAATCGAAGCTGCAAGAAAACGGATGGAACGAAAAGCCCATGGCCATACTACAGCTGACTCCATGTGTCCATCAAAAGTTCTTCGCAGTTCAGGGATTGTCTCCAGTGGCCAGTGTATACAATCTGACAATACTCGGGACATTTTCCCAGATTTGTGCATCATATGCCGTTCGTCAGAAAAGTTCATTACAGAGGGCTATTCGCGTAAACGGACAAAGGAAAAGCTTGTGTTGTGTCAGTCCAAGGAAGCCAGTGCTGCGGTTGTTCAATCGGCTTATACTCGTGGTGACGAAGAGCTTCTTCGGAAAATACGAACAATAGACATGGCAGCAAAGGAGGCAAGGTATCATGCCTCATGTTACAAAGCTTACACAAAAGCGTACACACGTCCGCCGGGCAAAAAAACTTCAGACCCTGTAGACGGAAATCTATTTATACTGTGGTAGAGGAGAGAATAATAGCGAATGGTGATATATTATCAATGAATAGATTAAATCAAATGTTCTTGCAGTATATTCGTGACAACGAGAGTGGCGAAGTTCCCGACCTGTGCTACAGAAATTGGCTTCTTAAATGTCGCATCCAGAGAAGGTGTTCAGATATCACATTTTTTAAACTGAAACAAAATGAATGTGAAATTGTCTTCCACAGCCACAAGGAAAGGCACACTGGTCTATCTATGTGTGAAGACCGTGACCAAGAGAGCGACAGTGACTGTGACAGCATTAGTTTTGATGATCTTTGTGGCAGTTTTGAGGAAAGCCCTGATGACGTGAGAACATTGTTTCTTGCCGCTAAATTGTTGAGGGCGAAGATTGATGATGCTCCACAACTTGACGCCACCTGGCCCCCATTTGCATCTGAATTGAATGACGACACTGCATCGAAGATGATACCTGTCCATTTATTTAACTTTATTGCATGGGTGTTGAAGATAGACCAAAATATTCAGTTGAAACAATATGTCAACACATCTCCATCCCAGCGCTCATTGATACTCTCGCTGACACAGGATATTGTATATGCAGCATCTAATGGGAGGAGACAGACGCCTAAACATCTTTCGCTTGGTATGGCTGTGAGACACATATCTGGCTCATCGAAATTAATTGGTATACTCAACGGTCTGGGACATTCTATTTCTCACTCAACCGTTCTTGAATATACAACAGCCTTAGCTGAATCTATTCAAGCAAGGTCTGAACCTGTGCCACCAGGATTTGGAAAGAAGACCTTCACAACTCTCGTGTGGGACAACATAGACTTTGCGGAAGAGACCCCCACGGGAGCGGGAACTACACATGCCACGAATGGCATCATAATTCAAGATACAGCTGGTAATACCTCGGTTCCAGAATTCAAAACAGCCCAAAAGAAGACGCATCGCAGATCCATTTCTCCCCCTGATGGACACATATCATCATTTATATTGGGGAAGAAGGTTGGGCCAGAGTTTGAACAAACTACCCACACGCATAGCGACAAAGAGCACACACTCTCCCACCACCTCGATCTAGCTTTCGTGTTATCAAGGTTGCCAGTGGATGGTGGTGAGATGATACCGACTTGGACAGGTTTCAACACTAAGTTGAGTGAGCCACAACCCGCAACAAAGATCAGTAAGATAGGTTATCAACCAAAGGTGGATGCGAACCCAACTGATATGGCCACTGTAAATACCATTTTAGTACGCAGTTTGGATATAGCGGACTGGTTGGAGTTGGATAGTCTTGTGTTAGTCTTCGACCAGGCAATATATGCTAAGGCGCAGCAGATTCGATGGGAGAATTCCAATTTGAAAAAAATACTCTTTTTACGACTCGGTGAATTCCATACCGCGATGTCATTCATGTCCACTATTGGTAAGAGATTCCAAGATGCAGGCCTTAAGGACATCATCATCGAAGTCAATGTGGTAGCAATGGGATCAGTGAACAAGGTGCTGGATGGAAAACATGATAACAGGTCTGTGAGGGCACACAAAGTTATGTATGAAGCTTTGCAACGCCTTTGCTGTGAGGCTTTTGTAGAGTCGTCACCAAAAGCCGTCGGTAAACTTGTTACAGATATTTCAAAGAAGCTCAATGAAAGTTTTCCTTCTGAGACGTTCAGAGAGTTATTGTGCGATCAAGATTTTCTTCAGCTTACGGCCAAGTTTGAAACATTCGTTAGAGACAAAAGCAGTACAAGTCCGACTTTTGCCTTCTGGGTCTCCTATATGGAGATGGTGAGTGAATTGCTGACCTTCATCAGAGCAACACGGGAGGGTAATTGGACATTGCATTTAAATGCTATCCGACATATGTTGCCTTGGTACTTTGCCTACAAGCGAGTGAACTATTCTAGATACTTGCCAATTTATTTACTTGAGATGCTTAATTTGGAAAATACTAATCCAGAGGTTCACAGGGAGCTTGCTGCTGGAAAATTCGGTGTTCAGCGGCATATACAATATGGCTTTTCACAAACAGCTTGCGATCAGACAATTGAACAAACAGCTAACCGGGACTCCAAAAAAGGGTGGCATCGTTGGATTTTCTAACAGCAGAAGGGCAGTGCACAGATGGATCGTTTCTCATCAGGCACGGGGAGAGATCAGCCGACAATGTGAGAAAATGGCTTCACGTGACGATAGACGACGCCAGAGGAAAGACCTGTACATCAACATAATAAAGCAGCACAATGAAAGTGTACTGAGCGTTATGAGCACCATATCATCATTGTGTAACCCATTCACGATTGAGGAAGATAATTTGATAAACATTTGTTCTGGAGTGGCTGCCCCACCCAAAATCCAGGAGGACATCGGGCAAGCGTCGACTGTCGGAGAATCCCTGTATAAGGACTACATCGATTCGCGTCTACTATCCAAAGATGGTGAGGACGGCCCTGGTAGTATCTTTGACAGCATCAAATTTCCCAAAATGACAACATTCTCTGATATCACGAAACAGATGTCCATCAAGGGTGGCACTAAGAAGATGTCAGTTAAAGTGAATACATCTTTACTGGCACGCACTGCAATTATAGCACAATCGTCTACTCTGGATATGAGGGCCGTTATGACACACAACTTAGCGCCATACCCAGTGGCACTAGCAAATTATGATGGCACAATGGCAAAGACTAACAAAGCTGCATTAGCTCACCAACTAACATCAGTGGAAGATGACAATGATTTGTGCCACGAGTTACCTTCGGAACCAGTCGTTATCATTGATGCCATGGCAATGATACGTAGGATGAAAACTATCCCACCTACATTTGGCGAACTTGCTCTACATATTCTTCGTTGCATAGTCTCAACAGCCAGACAACACAAAGGAAAAAGAGTTGATTTTGTTGCAGACACGGGGCTGAACGGAACCGACGATCAAGCGTGCAATCCAGTCCGACTATCTTCAAAATAACATCACCTGCACAGAAGACACCTAGGCAGTTTAAGAAATTTTTATGTTCTGGCAAGAACAAGGAGAACTTTGTTGAGTTTTTATATCCGCAATGGGCGATGGCACCACCAGACCTACTTCTCGGGGTTACTATTTTTATCGCTCATGGTAGTGAATGTCATTCAATAATGGCCGTTGATGATTTTTTGATCGTAGAGCGAGTGTCAGAACTCACGGCGTGTGACCACGAGGAGGCCGATACTCGACTTTTGCTACATGCATCACACGCAGCTCTCAACGGTGGGGATATTCTGATAGTCAGTGATGATACGGACGTTTATGTTTTGGCAGTCGGCTTGAGCGAGTTTTTTCACCGTGACGCGAATATCTATATACAGTCTGGGAGTTCTGCAAATAAAATTGTGCGAAATGTCACTGCTTTGGCCAAAATCCTAGGCAAGGAGAAATGTGCATCACTGATAGGAGTCCATCCCTTTACAGGCTGTGATACTTGCAGTTCATTTCGAGGAAAGGGAAAATAGAAGCCACTACAACTTGCGTGGGAAAACATCGAATTCATCACTGTTTTCACGGAAATTGGTACTGAATGGACTGTCACTGACGGTATATTAAATGGAGTGGAAAAATTTGTGTGTACTCTGTATGGACGTGACGATGTGACAAGTGTTGACGAACTTAGATACCAGTTATTCAGTTCCAAAGCCAACACAGATGCTCTAGAGCCCTTACAAGGACCATTAAAGCACCCAATCCTACCAAGCACGGATGGATTGAAAGTGAACAAACTTTGGCTATTGAGTGGGGCACACTGCCGATGGCACCTAGTTATCTAACTGACCAAGCTAGGTGTAATTGCAAGAAAACGTCATGCAAAACTGGGAAATGCGGCTGTAAACTTAAACAGTTGCGATGTTCCGAAATTTGTAACTGCGTTGGGTGCGAAAACCGCGTACCTAATGAGAACGACGATGACAATAGGCCGGTATCTGACATTGACTCAAGTGATTCTAGCGACTCGGACGATTCCAGTGACTCTGACAATAATGGCCAGCCATGAATAATCAAAATAATGATACTTTAATTCACAGATTGGTACCGTTAGATAAATTCTCTAAAAGTTTATTTTCATCATTTATCGTTTCCTTAATTGTTGTTAAAATTATGGACAGTTCACCAACCGACTTACACTCCCTCCCTCCTCTGAATCAAAGACCCCCCCTTCCAACCCCCCCCCACACACACACCTATGCACCCACCCCATACCTACACCCCTTACACACACGTACAGAGGCAAGTACACAGATACACTTTGTCTTCAAGTTTTATTTGTTATGAAATTATAACAAACACATCACAACCCGCGAATTAAATAAACAGCTGTGATCATTCCCACTCTCATGGCGTAATATTACAACTGACTGCTATCAGCTACGTTGATTTATATTGACAATAAATATACTGTTGTCATCGATTGTTTTGGTTACACAAGAAAGTGATAAAGTTTACTTGTGATCTGACGGTGTTCACCGCGTTGACGTTCAGTGAAAACATTCTCACGCCGCATCATTACCTTGCACATCAAGGGGAGATAATTCCCATTTCACAACTATTCCAATAAAATAAAAAACAAAAACATTAATAAAAAATGATTTGCTCGGCATACAGATGCAATTTTCTCCATCTGGGTTGCCAAAACTATACTTCACATAACTGTATGTATAGAGATGCCATTTTAACAAAATTGTTTGTGAAAATTTAAAAAGTATATTTTACTAAGAATGTACAGGAAAACGTGTCACAAAAGTCACTTTTTTGACAAAACGTGCAAGCGATATTTCCAGAACTTTTAAAAATCTGATGGGGCATTATCTACTTTGTCAAAATCAGTCATGTTCTGTTAGTCCCCAGTCGGTTGTAACAAAACTTTTTTCTGGGCGTCTTTTTGCTGTTCGTCCCATGGCCTAATAAGCCCAAATATTAACCCAGGGACCTGGTTTGAACAAACTTGAACCTCATCCCACTAGAGATGTCGTATATCAAATATGAAAGCATTCTAACTGGTGAATCTGAAGAAGATTTTTTAAAGAAATTTCCTCATATTGCACTAAGTTAAAATTCAGGCTCCCATGGGGAGCCCAAATATAAACCCAGTGACTCGATTTGAACAAAATTGAATCTGACCACCCTAATGATGTTGTATACGCAATATGAAAGCATTTTGACTAGTGAATCTGAAAAAGAAGATTTTTAAAGAATTTCCCTCATATTGCAATAAGTTGAAATTTGGGCTCCTATATGGAGCCCAAATATAAATCCAGTGACTCGTTTTGAACAAACCTGAATCTGACCCTCAAGAAATGTTGAATATCAAATATGAAAGCATTCTGGCTGGTGGATCTGAAGAAGATTTTTGAAGAAATTTCCTCATATTGCAAAAAGTTAAATGTTGAGCCCAAATATCAACCCTGAGGCTCGCTTTGAACAAACTTAACTTAATGCAATATGAGGAAATTACCCTTTACCTAATGAATCGCCCACATCCTCCCGCATTATTTGTAAATTGAGCAGTCGATGAGCTCGTTCCAATGAGGCTTCATATGATACGGTTTTGTTGAAATTTTTTTGAAAAATTTAAAAAAATAGTAATTAAAATAATAAATGTTGATATTCTCTGTGTTGGGTAAAAGGGTTAAAGATATTCTGCCTCCGATCCACCAGTCTCAATGCTCTCATATTTGGTATACAACATCTCAAAGGGAGGGAGGGGGGGTATACATCATCTCTAGGGGAGGATGGGGGTATACAATATCTCTAGTAGAGGGGGTATTCAACATCTCCAGGGGAGGGGGTATACAACATCTGTAGGGGAGGGGGTATACAACTTCTCTAGGGGGGTATACAATATCTCTAGGGGAGGGGGTATACAACATCTCTAGGGGAGGGGGTATACAACATCTCTAAGGGAGGGGGTATACAACATCTCTGGGGGGGTATACAACATCACTAGGGGAGGGGGTATACATCTCGGGAGGGGGGGGGGGGGTCTGATTCAAGTTTGTAAGATTTAAGGTGGATAAGTAAAACGTCCCAGATTTGCCTCAAAAACACATCAATATTATTTACCCCTGCAGAAATGCTGTTATTCCGATGATGATTGAAAAAAAATCTGAAATGAGATTTTTGTGAGTGGTACTCACATGTTGTTGCCATTAATCGTGACCGCAACGTGGATATAAAGTGATTAAAGTCATGTTTCGTCTGTCGGTTATATCCATGTTACCCATTTTAGAGGACTTCTTCCGCAAGCATTAGTGACTGGGTCCTATTTTACCAGTAAAACAGAGCCTGCTTACCGCAGTAAATGGGCATTGCTTCACTTCCCGGAGTTCCTGCAACGAAAAAGCACAAAAATACGTTTTTACTGGTGTACATTCAAGTTGAACTCATTGATTTTAAGTTTTTACTGGTGTTCCTCCAAGTTGAACTCATTGATTTTAAGATTTTACTGGGGACCCCCAGGTTGAACTCAACGATTTTAAGTTTTTACTGGTGGACCTCCAGGTTGAACTCATTGATTTTAAGTTTTTACTGGTGGAGCTCCAATTTGAGCTCATTGATTTTAAGTTTTTACTGGTGGACCTCCAGGCTGAACTCATTGATTCAACTTTGCTTATCATTCTTCTGTATAGTGTTCAACCAATGATCAGAATCCGCCAATCGGCCGATTGTGGGCAATCGGATGACCACAGCAACGGTTCCTGGAACATCGGCCCAACCGACTGTTCCCAAGGATTCTTTGTGATGATTCATTAACCACATTTTATTATCTTCTGCAATTGTTCAATTGTTAATGTAAAATGATGCCAATGATAACATTCAATAAAGTTGAAAAACCACCACAATGTGTATTCTTAATTTCGCTAGACGTCCCTTTATGGAATATACATGTAAAGTTTACAATTGAGCAAACTTACGGCAATCGCCAGTTCATACCGGGAAAAGTGATGGTTGCATTCCATTGACTCAGGTTGCAGTAAAAATTACCAGTGGCGTGTACTTGGGTGGTAAAAATGGCTCTGAGAGCCACGTTTACCGCCCAAGTGTGCGCGACTGGTAATTTTACTGGACCTGAGTCAATGGAGTTTAACACTGAAATATGTTCCATTTAATGTAGTTCTTTCGAGTCTCGTCTTATCTGGCAGAGAACGGACTATAAACCCGTAAAATAAGTTCAATTTAATGTAGTTCTTTCGAGCCTCGACTTGTCTAGTAGTGCGCGGTATTACAATCGAAATCGGCCGATTGTGAGCTCAAATAACCTGTAATCGGTCAGCGGCGATTTTTGGTAATCGGTTGAACACTACTTATGAATTGTCCCAGGAATAAGCAGTTATTGATTGAGTGGGAAATCCACTCCACAAGTGTTTTTTGTGTGAACCCACCCTCCTCATGCTGAAGGTGATGAAAGTACTGCAGCTCGATTTGTCCAAGAAGGGACTGAACTAAATAGAAAGATCCAGTAATGCTATGTCATTCACTTAAGTTTCTACAGAAAAGACATCATACCAAAGTTACATATAAAATTTGAAAAAGATCGGGGGAAAGGTGTTGCCTGTAGTGTCTGCCAATGGAATTGTTGACAATTTATATGCCAAATCTAAGATGGCCACTGACAGCCATGCAGTTCAACAAAATTCAGAATAATTTGATAGCTCCTATCTAGACATCACACCAAAACTACATCTGATATTTGAAAAATATTGGGCGAGAGATGTGGCCTACAGGGTGTGCAAATGGAATTGCGATTCATATGCCAATCCAAGATGGCTGCTGGCAGCCATATTTTTGAACGAAATTCAGAAAAAATTGATAGCTCCCATCTTGACATCAAACCAAAGCTATATATTGAAATCAAAAAGATGAGGTGAGAGATGCGACTTGTAGGGTCTGCTAATGGAATTGCTGACAATTTATACCCGAATCCAAGATGGCAGCTGGTGACCACGTTTTTCAACACAATTTGGAAATGTTTGATAGCTCCAGTCTGGACAGCAAACCAAAGCTACATATGAAATTTGAAAAAGATCGGGTGAGAGATGTGCTAATAGAATTGTTGGCTATTTAAATGCCAAATCTAAGATGGCCGCTGGTGGCCATGTTTTTCAATCACATTTGGAACAATAGCTCCCATCTTGACTTCACACCAAAGCTACATATGAAATTTGAAAGGATTGAGCGAGAGATACGGCATGTAGGGTGTGCTTATGGAATTGTTGACAATTTATAGGCCAAATCAAAGGTGGCTGCTGGCGGCCATGTTTTTTAACAAAATTCGGAAAAATTTGATAGCTCCCATTTAGACATTGCCCCGAGGCTACATAATAAATTTGGGACTGACCAGGTGAGAGATGCGACCTGTATGGTGTGCTAAAGGATTTGTTGGACAATTTATATCCAAATCCAGGATGGCCACTGGAATCCATGTTTTTTCAACAAAATTTAGAAAAATCAATGGCTCCCATATAGACATCACACCAAAGCTGCAGTACGTGGCGAGTGGATTGTAACTAAATCACCCGTGGGGTGGAGTTATCACCCAAACTATAACTTTCAAATTTTGTATATATCGACTAAAAACACAAGTAATGTTTCAGCCAATGGACCTCCGGGTTTAACCCGGATGTCCATTGGCTGAAACTTTGCTTGTGCTTGTTATGCTTTGCAACAAATTTGCAATTATTACTTGGGTGGAATCTCCACTCTGCGGGTGATTTAGAGATAATACACTCTCCACGTACTGTACATATGGAATTTGAAAAAGACTGGGCGAGAGATGCGGCCTGTAGGGTGTGCTAATGGAATTACTGACAACTTATATGCGTAATCTAAGATGGCCACTGGCGGCCATGTTTTTCAACGAAATTCGAAAAAATCGAGAGCTCTCACCTAGACATTGCTCCAAAGCTACATATGAAATTTGGAACTTATCAGGTGAGAGCTCCGACTTGTAGGGGTGCTAACGGAAATGTTGGAATATTTTTTATCCAAATCCGAGATGGCCACTGGCGGCCATGTTTTTCAACGAAATTCGGAAAAAATCGATAGCTCCCATCTGGACATTGCCCCAAAGCCACATATGGAATTTGGAACTGATCAGGCTAGAGCTGCGGCCTGTGGGATGTGCTAAAGGAATTGTGGATGGACAGACGTATGTACATGTACGGACGGCTGTACGGGCGGACGATGGATCACAACCCATCCCATTAGCTCATACTTGACTTTGGCAAGTTGAGCTAAAATGAATAATTTCTTGGTATGGGGAGGGCCAAAGCCAATTTTCTGGCCAGTTGCTCTCTTCACCTATTGCCACTACAGTACGGCCACCGTGAACTATTCAATTTCCAAAGGTGGACAATATTTCCCCGGATGCAATAATATTAGATTCCAAACACTAATTATAGGAATAATCATCAACAATTTACTTAATGAAGCACCGTGTACAACCTGATGCTTTATTAATTAAAACTTTGCTGATGATCATTTTTATTACCTGGTAAACGCATGCGTAGACATCAATGCCCACAGCGTGGAATTTGACCAGTCCATGGTGACTGTACTGTTCCTGTCTGAACCATGAAATAACTGGGAAATATAGAATATACCTGTAGTAGCTTGGTGTAACAAACATTCACCACTCGTGGTGAAGTGGTGTTAACCCTTTATACAACGTTACGGCCAAAACCGGCCAGCGCTATTCTAAAAAATCGCCAATTAATTTTCATTATTTTTTCATTTTTTGTCTCAAAAACATAGGTTATGACCCCTCATTGGAACGAGCTCGTCGAGCTCGTTCCAATGAGGGGGTCATAACCTATGTTTTTGAGACAAAAAATGAAAAAAAAAAATAATTCAAGAATTTTTTTTGCAAGTGTCGTCTGCTTTTCAGGTTAGGTAAAGGGTTAACCACGCGCCAGAGATATTTTATTTATACCATGATCGTCAGATTGATAAGAACTTAAACATTAAATAATGAATATTCACACATGCGAATCTTTTTTTTTTTTTGTTTGTTTGTTTACATGAGCACCGGTGGGGGGTACTTCCACTGGCAATTTTATCGCCGATCGAAATAGAAATCGAAACCTAGTCAAAATTGTCAGGGCAAAGCCACTCTAAAAGGGAGAAGTAGTGTCCAACCGATTACCAAAAAATGGTCGCTGACCGATTACCGGTTATTTGAGCCCACAATCGGCCGATTCTGATGCCGATTCCGATTGTAATACCGTGCACTACAAGACAAGTCGAGGCTCGAAAGAACTACATTAAACTGAACATTTTTCAAAGTGTTAAACTTCGTTGACTGGGGTCCCAGTAAAATTACCAGTCGCGCACACTTGGGCGGTAAACGTGGCTCTCAGAGCCACGTTTACCGCCCAAGTGCGCGCGACTGGTAATTTTACTGCGACCTGAGCCAATGGAGTGCATCCTTCACTTTTCCGGTAAGAACTGGCGATTGCTGCAAGTGTGCTCAGTTGTAAACTTTACTTGTCATTTAACACGTATATCCCGTAAAGGGCGTCTAGAGAGATTAAGAATACACATTGTGGTTGTTTCTCAACATTATTGAATGGCATCATCGACATCATTTTACATTAACAATTGAACAATTGCAGAAGATAATAAAAATGCGATTCAGAAAAATCACAAATTGCTTGGCAACAATCGGTTGAACCGATGTTCCAGGAGCCGTTGCCGTTGTCATCCGATTGCCCATAATCGGCCGATTGTGGTGGACGGTTCCGATCATAGGTTGAACACCAGGGAGGAGGCCCCCTCCCCCTACCTTCATGTTCAGATATATGTATATATATTTCTTCTCTACGCGTTGTAAGCACACATGTTTTAATTAGATAATTAGCCTAGAGGCGATTCACAGTGGGATAGTTCTCTGGCATATTACTAGTCAGCATAAAATGTTTCCATGCTATCTAAAGTCAATTAATATTGAAGTGACCGACATTTTCAATCGTCACGGCTATCAAGTATATTATTTCTCGGGATACGCTTGATAGGATATGCATTGGTGCGAGGTGATTTTATGTTCAGAAATGTAATGTGCCATGTTTAGGCATCTTGACATACTGCTATCTGACCATATAAAGTGTGGGGAACAAGCTATTTCAGAGAGACTTGTGTTCTGACCGTTTAGGAGGGAGACTTGGGTTCCGACCGTTTAGTAGTGAGATGCCACATAGGGTCTCGTGCGAGTGGAATTGCTGGGCAATCCACGAAGCTCCGATGTACGCCGCTATTATCAGATTAGGTGGACGTAGTAGGCCTACAAGCCCTAATTTAGAGAGTAGATTACGAACCCAAGTGACGGCTCAGTTTAGATGTCATTAGCGAGGAGTGACTCGCACCTGTCTCAAAGTATAGGCTATTGTATTGTGGTATTAACCCTTAGGAACGCAGATGTTGATCGCGTAGTAGCCTGTCCGGTATCAGAGTGCTGAGAGTATCGAGTCAGGGCCGACAGTGACAATTCGCGCAAGCTCGAAGTGCATATTGAAGTTGTGAGTTCTGCATGAACTGTGTGTATTTCAAAGGACAGGAAACATTCAAGAACAGTTTTATCAAAGGACACATGTATAAGGTATGTGACGTAGACTTGCTGAACTAGCCGACAGAGTGGATAAACTGAATCCAAATCAGAACTGTGTTGCCACAAGGTAACTAATATTGCTAGTCCGGATTCCCCGGCAGTCAAAGCTGCAAACGCGCACAGGCGCAAAAGATTAAGACTCGGTGTTTTAAGCCCCTGTTGCGAGCCTGCGACAGTGACATTTTGAGAGTGTACTGTAGCGCCAGTACAGGGCTATAGATAAACTGAGTTTGATGAAAAACTATTAAACCCTGTGATAAATCTTCTACCATGTTGATCAAATTGTTGAATGTGTGGAATATGGAAATGAGTTTATTTTAAATGTAAATAAAATGAAAGTGTCAATGACACTGTAGCTCAACTTGACAAACTTGAACTTGGTAAGTTATAAATGAAATGGCAAAATTGAAGATCATTGGTACCAATGTCATTTTTTTTTGCCAGTGGCAACATTTTTTGACAGACACCGAAGAAAACCGATAGCTCCTATCTAGAGCCCCCCCCCCCCCCCCACCCCCCTCCCAAACAAGCATGCCAGGTTTCAAAGCCCTGTAGGGTGTACAAAAGGGAAATATTGTGGTCTGACTAGACTAAATTCTAAGAACGTTGGCCGTGGCAACATTTTTTGATGGAAATGGAAGAAAATCGATAGCTCCCATCTAGAGGTCACAGTAAATAAGCATACCAGGTTTCAAAGCAATCTAGTCATAAATGTGCCCTGTAGGGTGAGCCAAAGGGAAATATTGTGGTCTGACTAAACTAAGTTCTAAGAATGTTGGCTGCGGCAACATTTTTTGATGGAAATTGACGAAAATCAATAGCTTCCATCTAGAGGTCACCCCAAACAAGCATGCCAGGTTTCAAAGCAATCCAATCATAAATGTGCCCTGTAGGGTGTGCCAAAGGGAAATATTGAGTCTTCTGACTAAACTAAGTTCTAAGAACGTTGGCCGCGGCAACATTTTTTGACGGAAATTGAAGAAAATCGATAGCTCCCATCTAGAGGTCTCCCCAAACAAGCATATCAGGTTTCAAAGCAATCAAATCATAAATGTGCCCTGTAGGGTGTGCCAAAGTGAAATATTGTGGTCTGACTAAACTGAGTTCTAAAAACGTTGGCTGCGGCAACATTTTTTGACAGAAATTGAAGAAAATCGATAGCTCCCATCTAGAGGTCACCCCGAACAAGCATGCCAGGTTTCAAAGCAATCTAATCATAAATGTACCCTGTAGGGTGTGCCAAAGGGAAATATTGAGTCTTCTGACTAAACTAAGTTCTAAGAACGTTGGCCACGGCAACATTTTTTGACAGAAATTGAAGAAAATCGATAGCTCCCATCTAGAGGTCTCCCCAAACAAGCATACCAAGTTTCAAAGTAATCTGATCATAAATGGGCCCTGTAGGGTGTGCCAAAGGGACATATTGAGGTCTGACTAAACTAAGTTCTATGAACGTTGGCCGTGGCAACATTTTTTGCCGGAAATTGAAGAAAATCGATAGCTCCCATCTAGAGGTCACCCTAAAGAAGCATACCAGGTTTCAAAGCAATCAAATCATAAATGTGCCCTGTAGAGTGTGCCAAAGGGAAATATTGTGGTTTGACTAAACTAAGTTCTAAGAACGTTGGCCGCGGCAACATTTTTTGACGGAAATTGAAGAAAATCAATAGCTCCCATCTAGAGGTCACCCTAAATAAGCATACCAGGTTTCAAAGCAATCCAATCATAAATGTACCCTGTAGGGTGTGCCAAAGGGAAATATTGAGTCTTCTGACTAAACTAAGTTCTAAGAACGTTGGCCGCGGCAACATTTTTTGACAGAAATTGAAAATCGATAGCTCCCATCTAGAGGTCTCCCCAAACAAGCATACCAGGTTTCAAAGCAATCTGACCATAAATGGGCCCTGTAGGGTGTGCCAACGGGAAATATTGAGGTCTGACTAAACTAAGTTCTACGAACGTTGGCCGTGGCAAATTTTTTTGCCGGAAATTGAAGAAAATCGATAGCTCCCATCTAGAGGTCACCCTAAATAAGCATACCAGGTTTCAAAGCAATCAAATCATAAATGTGCCCTGTAGGGTGTGCCAAAGGGAAATATTGTGGCTTGACTAAACTAAGTTCTAAGAATGTTGGCTGCGGCAACATTTTTTGACGGAAATTGAAGAAAATCGATAGCTCCCATCCAGACGTCACCCCAAACAAGCATATCAGGTTTCAAAGGAATCCGATCATAAATGTACCCTGTAGGGTGTGCCAAAGGGAAATATTGAGTCTTCTGACTAAACTAAGTTCTAAGAACGTTGGCCGCGGCAACATTTTTTGACAGAAATTGAAGAAAATCGACAGCTCCCATCTAGAGGTCTCCCCAAACAAGCATACCAGGTTTCAAAGCAATCTGATCATAAATGCGCCCTGTAGGGTGTGCCAACGGGAAATATTGAGGTATGACTAAACTAAGTTCTACGAACGTTGGCCGTGGCAACATGTTTTGCCGGAAATTGAAGAAAATCAATAGCCCCCATCTAGAGGTCACCCTAAATAAGCATACCAGGTTTCAAAGCAATCAAATCATAAATGTGCCCTGTAGGGTGTGCCAAAGGGAAATATTGTGGTTTGACTAAACTAAGTTCTAAGAACGTTGGCCGCGGCAACATTTTTTGACAGAAATTGAAAATCGATAGCTCCCA
The DNA here is from genome assembly GCA_031216915.1 of Pictodentalium vernedei. Taxonomy (NCBI): domain Eukaryota; kingdom Metazoa; phylum Mollusca; class Scaphopoda; order Dentaliida; family Dentaliidae; genus Pictodentalium; species Pictodentalium vernedei. Next base: position 452,638,954 of record CM062290.1, on the reverse strand, counting down.
TCTAGAGGTCACCCCAAACAAGCATACCAAGTTTCAAAGCAATCCGATCATAAATGTACCCTGTAGGGTGTGCCAAAGGGAAATATTGAGTCTTCTGACTAAACTAAGTTCTAAGAACGTTGGCCGTGGCAACATGTTTTGCCGGAAATTGAAGAAAATCGATAGCTCCCATCTAGAGGTCACCCTAAATAAGCATACCAGGTTTCAAAGCAATCAAATCATAAATGTGCCCTGTAGGGTGTGCCAAAGGGATATATTGTGGTTTGACTAAACTAAGTTCTAAGAACGTTGGCCGCGGCAACATGTTTTTACGGAAATTGAAGAAAATCGATAGCGCCCATCTAGAGGCCACCCCAAACAAGCATACCAAGTTTCAAAGTAATCTGATCATAAATGCGATCTGTGAGGTGTGCCAAAGGAAATTGTGGACATACGTACTAACGTACGTACGTATGCCGACGGACGAGAAGTGATGGCAATAGCTCAGCTTGACTTTGTCAAGTTGAGCTAAAAATCATTGTTACTTTAATCATTGTTTCCTTTCCGCAGCCTGAAGTGATTAGGAATCACACCTAACAAAGAACGAACCTATATTTCGAGTTCACTCGGCAGGGAAGAAAATCATAGTGCAGTCCCAACTCAGCTCTGTGAGCCGAGTTTGGCCCATGCCCGGATTCCGACCCTCCTAGTTGGCTCGTCCCCCAATATTTTTAATGGCGAGGCTAAACAACCCCATGTCACCCCCTCCCACGTGGATAGAGGTGTTCTGACAAGAATTATGGGGCATTTTTTATTTTAGTAACGTAATAACATACTATTTCGAGTTATGGATATTTAACATAAGACAACTTTAATTTGTTAATTTTTGGTATCTGAGGTAAACTTATATAAAAACGTAATAAATAATTACCATTTTCATTTCACTCTTCTCGAGGTGACAAGTGATAAATTTAGACAAGTTTGCATTCATGGGAAGATCACCAAAGGTCAACTTGGATGTAGTTCCACTGTTGGTGTAAATTTTAACTCCTGAAATCCCATTGCTGGCGTGTTCACTACGGTTGGTTTGTAAAGCTAAAAATTATGTCATAGGCTTTTTATACATAGTAGAATAGGTAATCATGGATTATATGTAGTAGAATGGTTAATCAAGGTATATATACAGTAGAATGGGTAATTAAGGTATATATATAGTAGAATGGGTAATCACGGTATATATATATATATATATATATATATATATATATATATATATATATATATATATATATAGTAGAATGGGTAATCATGGTATATATATATAGTAGAATGGGTAATCATGGTATATATATATAGTAGAATGGGTAATCATGGTATATATATATAGTAGAATGTGTAATCATGATATGTATATATAGTAGAATGGGTAATCATGGTATATATATATATATAGTAGAATGGGTAATCATGATATGTATATATAGTAGAATGGGTAATCATGGTATATATATATATAGTAGAATGGGTAATCATGATATGTATATATAGTAGAATGGGTAATCATGGTATATATATAGTAGAATGGGTAAACATGGTATATATATATAGTAGAATGTGTAATCATGGTATATATATATAGTAGAATGGGTAATCATGATATGTATATATAGTAGAATGGGTAATCATGGTATATATATAGCAGAATGGGTAATCATGGTATATATATATATATATATAGTAGAATGGGTAATCATGGTATATATATATAGCAGAATGGGTAATCATGGTATATATATAGCAGAATGGGTAATCATGGTATATATATATATATATATATAGTAGAATGGGTAATCATGGTATATATATATAGCAGAATGGGTAATCAAGGTATATATATATATAGCAGAATGGGTAATCAAGGTACACATATATATATAGTAGAATGGGTAATCATGGTATATATATAGCAGATTGGGTAATCATGGTATATATATATTGCAGAATGGGTAATCATGGTATATATATAGTAGAATGGGTAATCATGGTATATATATATAGTAGAATGGGTAATCATGGTATATATATAGTAGATTGGGTAATCATGATATATATATAGTAGAATGGGTAATCATGGTATATGGGTAATCAAGGTGTATATATATATATATATATATAGTAGAATGGGTAATCATTGTATATATATAGTAGAATGGGTAATCATGATATATATATAGTAGAATGGGTAATTATGGTATATATATATATATAGTAGAATGGGTAATCATGGTATATATATAGTAGAATGGGTAATCATGGTATAAAAACACATCATACACTATATAATAGTTTTTTATTGTTCATTATTAATTTCATCAGCAATTATGCCAACAAAATACACAATGGAATCATAGTTTAGATTTCTTTCAAAAATATACATAACAAAACTATACACAACAAATTATATTTAGACACTCAAAGCTCTCACAAAAACACACTTACACTTCTTGAACATCTCCCATCGACGTGGCGCTGATAAAACCAACTCACCAAAAGCTGCCACTGCAACACACAATATTTTTATAGGTTCCGATATATTTTGATCTGAAATTTTTAATACAGCACATGGCTGGTAAAGCTGAATGAATTCATGCTTTTAAGTTGAACTAAAGTTATCTATAAAATAATAATCAATATATTTTTTGAGGTCAGATCTTCAAAATATATTATGAATAAAAAGACATAAAAATCACAACCATTTTACACTAGCAGTTAACAATTTGTTTTTTACACTATGACTGTTGACAGTTGACAGTTTAAAAAGCACAGCAAATGCAACACAAATTTTTCAAAATACAGCCAACAGTCTCAAGGGAAGATGCTTTTATTACATGGGTTCCCTTAAAATAACATAAAATTATGTATCAGCAAAATAAAAATCGTATCTTCACTAGTCAGACTATGACTTTCATTGAAGCTGATTAATAATAATGCCCCTGCAAGTTTTGACGAAGGCAAAGGGAAATAACTCTATGCATGGAATCACAGGAAAACTGAATGATGCACATCTGCACATCAAGTTGATTATCTATACTGAGTTTCAAACTAGTATCTCAATACAAAAAAACCCCCCTGTAAAAACAGTTTGCTTTACAAAATAGTCCCACAACAATCGATTTCAAGGGCAATAACTCTGTACCGGGTTCATACAGACGGTGTCTTCCCACTAGATCAATTCCCCTTAGACCAACTACATAGTGCTTCTGATTAAGAGTTGATTAAGGATAATAATTAGGAAAACAATTATTTATAAAAATCTGACCAACAGCTATAAAATATCGACAAGCCAGAAAAGACTATCATCTAAAAAATGAGGTCCCCAGAGGGTGAATTTGGTGATGCTACCCTGCACAGCAGGGTAGCATCACTAAATTTACCCTCTGAACCTCAACCTGAATCAAGGTCTCAAACATAATCAGAAAGAGGTACCCAGAGGATAAACTGGCCCACTGTATGGGATAGCATCAGCAAATTCACGCTCTGGGGACCTCATTCTGCAAATGACAGACTGCTTATTTTCAGGCCCGAATATCAATAACATTAAATACATTTATAAATATTTATAAATATATCAAATTATTGATATAGAATTGTTTTTAAAGTAGAACACATCAGTTGGTCTAAGGGGAATTGGTCTTTTGTTAATTGGCCTCGTGGGAGTTGGTCTACAGGGAATTGGTCTAGTGGGAATGAACCATAGACTGGGCAGTTTGGTTTTCCATACCCCTGACTTCAAATTTCCATCAACCCAAAAGTTAAATGTAACTCAATAAATAATTCTACCTTTTCCTTCCCTCCCCCATATGACAACTCTTTAACCCCAAGGTGCCAAATTCCAACTGTGATCAGCTTGCACTGCAATAAAACTTAGGCTCGAACAGGCCTGAAAATAAGCAGCCTGACATTTGCAGAATGAGGTCCCCCAGAGGAGGAATTTAATGATGCTATCCCATACTGTGGACCAATTTATCCTCTGGGTGCCTCTTTCTATTCAGTTTTGAGACCCTGATTCAGACTGAGGTTCACAGAGGGTAACTCCACAGTCTGAATCAGGGTCATGATTAGCCATTGTGAAATATGTGACCTTAAACACCAATCAATAAATAAATGAATAAATAAATACCCAAGCAGCCCTGGCAATCAGCAGTGCCGAGGGAAATGCTGAGGAAACGAAAAAATATCCACAGCAAAAATACTGCAGAGGATGGTTTCTTCAGAAAGCCTTGTGGTGTCAGAAATTACACAACTTCCACGTTACACAAGGAATCAAACCATGTGGATTGGAATATGCTACATTGCTAATCTTACAATTTACAGTACAAGTTGTAGCATAACCACTAGAAACTATGTGTTCAGCTTCTATGATGATAACACCAGAATCTGACATCAGTTTCTGGAAAGCTCTCACAGAGCTTTCCAGAAACTGATGTCAGATTCTGGTGTTATCAACATAGAAGCAGTGAGATACTTGGTTTGTGGTTATGCTGCATCTTATTTTCACTCATACTATACAAATGGAGCAAGTTGCCAGCTTACTTCCAAGGTTTTTGCTCAGCATTCACATGGTTCATGGTGTATCCCAGACTACTATCACATGTTAAAGTTACTTGAAAGTTTTCATTTCACCACATACGACATATACATGGCAAGTGAGACTATACCCTGGCCCCTGATGATTTTTACACAATTGTAGCAAACAGGTTTCACAGCAATTGCCGTAGAAGCAACAGTTTTCCACAGCAATTTTTTTTGCCGAGGAAACAAGGATGAATTACCAGGACTGCCCAAGGTATTTTCTCTCAGCTTTATTGTTACATCAAATGACCAGTGGTGAGTGTCTATGTTATTTGCCCACTATTTTAACAAATGATACAGTCCTTACTTGTTACCTCAACCTGTCCTTTCCCCCCCGACACATGTGCAGACCATTCCACAATGTTGTTTGGCAGTGCCTAATGATAGAAGTACAATTTCAGAACCAAGTGTAAAAAAAATACATTATAAAAGATTGTGTTTTACAGCAAGACATAAAGAAATGATTAACCAACTACAGTAAAATTCATTGCTAAAAATTTAGAGATCAACAAAACAAGCAAAGAAAGGGCTTTCAAATAGAGAGAATATGATTTTATTGAAGACAAATGCAGGAGAATAAAACTTGAAAACAATATACTTAAATTAACCAACAATTTTATACAACTGATAAAAAGCATACAAAGTATTCTCCATGTTAACCCTCTTGTCAAAATAATAATTTTATTCAGATTGTGCTATTCACAAAAATCACTAAATAAACTTTTAAGAGGCCTAAAAAAAGTTAAAAATCTGTTTCTCAGACCCTCCCACAAGGTCATTTTGGCTGTTGTATAAAACAAGCCAAGTATATGAACTGCTGATGGTAAAGAAATACTAGTTGCAAAAAAATAAAAAATAAAAAACAGAAAAAAAGCCTGCCCGCATGCTTTTTTTTTTTTTTTACAAAAACTGACCTGAGAAACAGAATATCTACTTTGTGTGCCTGCAAAAACATAGATTACGACCACCCATTAGAACAAGCTCACTCAGCTCATTCCAGCATTACAAGCTATGCTTTTTGGGATAAAAAATGCAAATATTTAGTTACCCCAGGGGAGATCACTTAATTGTATATTGTTTAATTGAATAACCGTTAATTTTATATACGGTGGCTCAGTGGTAGACTGTGAATCTTCTATACTAGAGGTTTCGAGTTCGATCTCCGTCCGGAACGACCTGCGTTGTGTCCTTGGGCAAGGCACTTTATCCCAGTTGCCTACATGGGGCACGATGAGATGTGTACTAAGGCGGCATACTGCACATCGATGGTACACATGTCTTCAACTGCTGTAACCCTGCTTGAGCAGAGCTTGAACAGAGTTAGAATGTTGAGGAGCTGACAGTTGCTCATCGATACTCGGTGGTTCTCTCCGGGTACTCCACCTTCCTCCACCTATAAAAACTGTCATGGTCACGATTAGCCATTGTTATTAAGCATGTGACCTTAAACACCAATAAATAAATAACTTTATATAACTTAAAAACACCAATTCATTTACCATACCTTTAGCACAAATTTGACCTGTTAATTGCATATAGGTTATAGAGTAAACTATTAATTGAATTAAAAATCTTGAAATCTATTAAAGAATTATTCCGACATCCACATTTATAGATATGTTTGGCCTCAATACATTCAATCCAGTCCTTTATTCCTTAAGGACCTGGAGATTTTAACATATTTTTGTTACACTTTGACAGTTTAAATTCTGTGGCTTTGCTGCTGTTTTTGGCAAGTTTTGGCTGCCTATATTGGCAGCCAAAACTTGCCTAAAAAACAACTACCAAGGTATGTATAATGTAACTTGTGAGTTAACCCAAAGACTGCATGTAGGGGCATCTGTTCTGTTGCAAAAAATGTGATCAATTGGAATTAGGCCCAGAAGGGTTAATCTGTTTTATATTACAACAGGAATGTATTTCTCCTAATACAAGTAAAAACACTTGGACATATACAAATCTGTACTGAGGGTAGCAACCACATATGATCATTTGATTCAGAAAAGAGTATGTTTTTTACCTACACTTAATAGGCATCGAGTTATTACACACAAAGATATCACCGTTTTAGTTACCAGTAGTTAAATGATAAATAAATCACCAGCTCAATTAAATACTTAAGGCGAGATAATTTTTTGCCACAGTTTTTTTTTATATACAGTAGAACCTGTCTTGAGAGACCGCCCTTTGGGCCACACAAAACTGTTCTCTCAAGACAGGTGGTCTCTCATAACAGGTTTCAGGTTTTCTCAAGTCAGTAAATAACCAACCACAAAATTCAGAAATGGAGAAGAATAGATTTTTGTAATTACTTTGTTGTTGTTCTTTTTTATGAAGTTTTTTAACAAATTGAAATGGACTGTTATAAAAATTATAAAAATAAATTAGTGTTGAAAATCTTCCCTGAAGATTTTCAACACTAATTTATTTTTATAATTTTTATAACAGTCCATTTCAATTTGTTACAAAAAGATTTTCAACATAAATTTATTTTTATTCCCATCTGTCACATTTCAGGTATGTATGAAATTGTTTATTCAGCAATAATCCTAATCTTTTCACAGAGGTCTTATAAAAACATCTCAATCTGTAATGAGTTAGCAATTGAAACCCAATTAAGAAATTTTAATACTTTTAATTATGTTAGTATAACCACAATGGATTTTTCAATTCCAGAACAGGTAAAAAGTTTTTGTCACGGTTTCAGTCTTCAAAGGGGGCGGTCTCTCAAAACAGGTCCATTATGGCATAAAAATACAAGTTGGTACCAGGTCACAGTGGTCTCTCAAGACAGGTGGTCTCTCAAGACAGTGGTCTCTCAAGACAGGTTTTACTGTAGGCCTAACGTGTGTTACACATTAACAATAAAACAAAGAAACACAAAGCTGAAACACTACTGAAAACTTCAGTAGTTGTAGTACTGGTAGATCAATGAATGGGGGATTATGCTATGCATAGTGCAAAAAATATAGTACCATGATTTTTATTCATAAAAATCAGTTTATAGACAGTGAATGATTGTCCAAAACAGATAGTGATGCTGTTAAAAAGTGTACAACATCCCTTCATTATGCCAATAAGTCAACAAATGGAGGAATATTGCAAGATAAACTGGTTATTACCACTGTGTGAGTTTCCAAGCTGAAGGCTTGTCTTTGCCTCTGGGTCATATATAAACCAGTCCTAACGGGCACGTCGATATATACCCATGACAAGGTCTTGACTTCTGTACACCATCTCAGAAGCTTACATGGTGGTAATACCAGTAATTTGTGTCAGTAAGGAGAGGGTTAAAAAGTTAACACAAAAAAGGAGATACAAGTCATGTGAGTTGTTCATATCTACAGTATAGCCGCCATGGATTGGTCACTTTCCACGGGTGGGCAATATCTATTAGATTCCAAACACTAATTATAGGAATAATCATCAAAAATTTAATTAATGAAGCACCGGCTACAAACCCAGTGCTTCATTAATTAAAATTCTGCTGCTGCTGATTTTTATTACCTGGTAAATGCACGGGGTGGACATCACTGCCCATGTGTGAATTACGACCAGTCCATGGTGACTGCACTGTATTGTACTGTACTAAACAGTTAAAATAAAATTATTTACATTCTTCCAGAAAACACCCTGCAGCCCTTCAACAGAATGAGGTCAACACAATGGAAGTTAGGATTAGAAAAATTTGTAAATCTTTTCGAGTTATAATACAGGTACAGTTAAGTAAAATGTTCAAAAGTGTAAGTTACCTCCCATTATACCACACTCAATATAAAATAACACATCTCTCCTTAAATTTAGACACTCATGATTTGATGAAAAAAGGTTTTGCAGTTTTCTCAAAGCCGCCATGTGAAACGAAACATAAAGTATGTGTTGCTGGAGAAATTTTTTCCATTTCTGAATGTATACAGTACAGTCGCCGGGGGCTGGTCACTTTCCACGCGTGGGCAATATTTCCACAGACGCAATAAGATTAGATTCCAAACACTAATTACAGGAATAATCATCAAAAATTTAATTAATGAAGCACCGGGTACAACCCGGTGCTTCATTAATTAAAATTTTGCTAAAGATGAGTTTTACTACCTGGTAAACAGATGCGTGAACATAACTGCCCACGTATGGATTACGACCAATCCATGGAAACTGTATTGAACCAACTGTCACCACCATTGCAATCAGATGATTTTCTGAAAAAATGTGCTATAATTTCTTCATTCATAAAATAAGTTGGATAATCTAAATTCAAATGTAACATTTGTTTCTTAACACTCAAATGAAACAATATCAAAAGCAAATTATTTGTACTTTTATTATAAACAAACATTTATTCATTTTGGCAAAGTTTGACAACTATAATACCTTACTTACAACATGAAGTCATTTAAGAGAGCTGGAAGCATTGGAGGATGGGGGGGGGGGGGGGGGGGGGGGGGGGGGGAGGGCAGGGGTCTTAAAATGGGCACTCGACTCTGGGTATAAGTTACAATCAGGAGTTTCCAACATACCAGAAAATTAAAATGTGATATTCAATAGTATTGACGTCATATGTATTTTTATTGTCCCCTGCGAGGAACAAAGTGACATCTGCAATGCTACATGTCAACAATTGCACCTGACACCTTGTTCTACTCATGGGATGATATGAAGCTTTAAAAATCAGCTCGCCCATTGTCTAGCTTCTCTATTCGGTGATTATCAAACAAACTCTGTCATTATACCTGATATACCCCCACATTCACATCGACACACATACATACACTTGAAAGGAAAACTGACAAGTTTCTCAGTTATAGTTCTTGGAAAGGAAAGTCTTTTCCACCATTGCACTTCTGGTGAAAAAAGGGCACATGCTGTGCTGCCCCCCCCCCCCCCCCCCCCACCCTTACTTCTGGTACTCTTGAAGTCATTTTTAACTGGTAGAGTGGTTACAGCATTGGACTTCAAACCGAGAGGTCCACAGTTTGATTCCCGCCAGAGATAACTGCATTGTGTCCTTGAGAAAGGCACTTCATCCCGATTGCCTGCGTGGGGTGCGGTGATGCTGTGTACTAAGGTGTACTGCACATTAATGGTGCACTTGTCTTCAACTAATGCTAACCCTACTTGTGTGGAGTTAGTACGTAGAGGGAGTCTGGTAGTTGCTCGCCATTACTCTGTGGTTCCCTCAAGGTACTTCGTCTTCTTGCACCCGTACCAACTGCTTGACATGAGGTGGCCGTGGCTGTCAAAATGTCGTTAAATTCCAATACATAATAAATAACTGGTAGATTGCTTAATTATTTTTGGTCATCAAATTTGTTCACATGTGTTTGCCTTCTTACAATTTATGGGAAAGTGCCCATAGGCAGCCCATAGGCACTCTCCCATAAATTGTAGCAAGGCAAATCCATAAAGACTAAATAATTTTACTGCCAAGATATCATGAAGCACAACCACAGATCATGAAGCCATTAAATTTCAGCATCTACAGTTAAAACTAGAAGTCCTGTCACGAAATGTGTGCTTATCTAGGCTTAATTGCATGCAGGAATTGCGTGCAATTGCCATATCGAATGGCATCCAAAGCATGGCAGGTTCTCCTGGTTACTCATAGCAAACACAGGCAATGTTTCTGCCAATGGGCCTCCGGGTTACCCGGAGGTCCAATGGCTGAAAAATTGCTTGTGCTCAGGCCATATGATAGCCTTTCTATGGTTATAAATTTTGGTTTTGGTATTTAAATGCATTCATGGCTCGGCACCTAAGTACTTACAAGACGTCGTTACCTCTCCACTAAGTCATTGGAAACTGTAGTTCATGCTTTTATTTCATCCCACTTGGATTTTTCCAACTCACGTCTTATTGGGTTGCCACCATCATATATTTCAAAACAACAGAACATTCAAAATACAGCTGCACGTATCATCACAGGCTCTAAACGCTATGACAGCGGATTATTTTCAAAATTTTGGCTGAAACATTGCTTGTGCACAGGCCGCTTGTACACAATTTGATAGCCTTACCATGGTCATAACGCATAGATTAACGTGCAGATCAACGTGCTATATGTGTGCATTTCAGGACAGGACTTTTAGTTGTAATTGTACACTTAAGAATAAAGCCCAAATATGGGCTTCCAGAACTCTACCAGTTAAACTATAGTTAGAACATGAGAAATCACATGCTTTCAATCCATGGTAATCTGGTAGCAATATTGGCCAACTTTTGTCAACAATCACCACAAAACCCTAGAGATTTCACTAGGAAATAATCATGAGGCCTGTTTTGTAAATTTAAGGAAACATGTCAATTTGTGAAGTTCAGGGACGTCATGCTAGGGAAAAATTGGGGGGGGTGGGGGGGGGGGGGCTGGATCGGTAACACCATCTAAGTGGAGCGCCACCATCGGTTGGCATGTAGCATGCCCCAAAATTTTGGCAAAAAATGCCTCCAGATTGCCGGAAATGGTACTTCCCCCCCCCCCCCCCCCCCCCCCCCCCCCCCCCCCCCCCCCCCCCCCCCCATTGGCATGACGCCACTGGTGAAGTTGCGAGATGGGGATGGTGTCCCACCCTGGGTTCAGAACTGAAACTGAAATTAACACTAAAATGGTGCTCTTGTGAACTCTGGGTATTATTTATTTAATTATTTCTTTATTAATTAGGGTTTAACAACAATTTCAACAGTCAGGGTCACCTCATGTTAGATGGTTTACAGGTAGAGGGAGCTGGAGTACCCAGACAGAGCTACCGAACAGTGGCAAGCAACTGTGAGACTCCCTAACATACTAACTTCACACAAGCAGGATTGGCACTGGTTGAAGGCAAGTGCACCATCGACTGGCAGTATGCCTTAGTTCACAGCACCACTATGATCCCACATGGGCAATCTGGGAGCAGTATGCCTTAGTACACAGCACCACCGTGATCCCACATGGGCAATCAGGATGCAGTATTCCTTAGTTCTCAGCACCACCGTGATCCCACATGGGCAATCTGGGAGCAGTATGCCTTAGTACACAGCACCACGGTGTTCCCACATGGGCAATCAGGATGCAGTATGCCTTAGTACAGCAGCACGATGGTCCCACATGGACAATCAGGATGCAGTATGCCTTAGTACACAGCACCACGATGGTCCCACATGGGCAATCAGGATGCACTATACCTTAGTACAGCAGCACGATGGTCCCACATGGACAATCAGGATGCTGTATGCCTTAGTACACAGCACCACGATGGTCCCACATGGACAATCAGGATGCAGTATGCTTCAGTACACAGAACCATGATGGTCCCACATGGACAATCAGGATGCAATATGCCTAAGTGACCAGCACCACTGTGGTCCCAAGTGGGCAATCAAGATGAATTTCCTTGCCAAACACAATTACCATGGGTCAGGATCGAAATGTTTACACCATTTTAGAAGGGGAGAAGTATAAAAGCCAAAAGGACCACATGAAACAGATTTTTAACTTTTTTAGGTCTAATGGATATTTTTATTTGAAGCATCTTGATCATCACACCATTTCTTTAAAAAGATATATATATGTATCTAAAAATTAAATATTCAGTCTGTAATTCAGTCCTGCAATCAACACTAAAATAAAAGTTCAATTCTAAATAATAAACTTAAAGACTCAGTATATTCCATGTGGGTAAAATTTCCCTATTTATATAAAATGTTTTCATGAAACATAAACAAACCTGTACAAATTATGTGAATGATTTTGTTCACCTCAAAAGAAATAAGGCAACTGTTTTTTTGTTCACCTATATTAGAAAATCTTAGACATAATATCAAGAACGTTAACTCAAACTGATAATGGTATTTATTTGTCATCTCTACCATTGATTGTATTGATATTCAGCCGCACTTTACCTGATGAATTGATCACATGACCAGCACAATATGCAAATTCAGCAGTTGTGAAAATATTTTTTAATTTATTTCAACAAAACCATATAATATGACCCGTCATTGGAATGAGCTCATTGAGGGTTCACAGGATATGGTTTTGTTGACATTTTCTTGAAAATTTGTAAAAATAATATTTAACCCTTATGTAACGAATCGCCCGCTTCCAAAAAGTTTAAAAAATTAAATTTTTCAAAAGATTTCAACAAAACCATATCATGTGACCCCTCATTGGAACGAGCTCATTGAGCTTGTTCCAATGAGGGGTCACATGATATGGTTTTGTTGAAATTTTTTGAAAAAATTCAAAAAATTATATTTAAGATAATAAATTTTGATATCGTCTACGTTGGGTAAAGGGTTAAAATAAAAAATTTTGACATCATCTGCATTGGGTGAAGGGTTAAGGTCACATATTTCTACACCATGGCTAATCATGACCACAACATGAATATAACATCAAATTCAGACAATTGTTCATACCCATTTTAGAGAACTTGCACCCCAGGCATTGGTGACCGAGTCCTATTTTACCAGAAAAACAGAGCTTGTTTACTAAGTTAAACAAGCACTGCTTCACTTACCGAGGTTCCCATGGGGAGTTAACTCTCCCAGATCACTGATCTACTTTATAATGAGGATAATACATGGTGTTCTTTGTGATGATGTGCTGTTAGAGATGGGAAGTAGCGTAGCCAGAAATTATTTTCGGGGGTGTCTACTAAAATCAGGGATGCCGGACATTCAATGATCAACCCTCGGCACAGGTGTAAAAATTCTGAAATTTCCAGCATTAAATTTTTCCATGATACAACTACCTAAAATTTAACTCAATGACCTCTGTCAAACAAGATTGAATTTGGTTATATTCCCAGTGGCATTATGGGAAATAAATTACACATTGAAAGCCTGTCATTCAATTACTAAACCTGTGTACACAAATGTCCTGGTGACATATTATATCTGATACATTTCATTAACCCTTTACCCAACATAAAGGCCAAAAATTAATATCCAATTGTCATTTTTTTGGTCAAAAACATAGCTTATGACCCCTCATTGGAACGAGCTCATTGAGCTCGTTCCAATGTGGGGTCATAAGCTATGTTTTTGACGCAAAAAATGAAAAAAATTAGTTATTCAAGAATTTTATTTGCAAGTGTCGTCTGCTTTTCGTGTAAAAGGGTTAATCTCAGGAATGCTTCCATTCTGATGATCTGCTTTAACTGACATTCAAAGGACGACTGACCCTGCCTGAGACATCAAGCTTCAATACAGATCCAATACAGTATGTGTGATGTATGAAGTTAATGCTCTGCATGAGTTCAATGTCAATATGGTCTTAATGTTATAAGTACGGATCAGTGTTGTATTGCAAATTACATAAGGTTTTATCTTGTATTCCTGCACTTGGTAAAGCCTATCCCAGTAGACTTGGAGAATGATATGAAAAAAATGTGACACAGATTTAAAACAAAAGGCCCCATGAGGCCTGAGGCACTCATCTGACCAAAGTTGAAGGATTTTAATTAGCATCTATGGCTAGTTAACTGGAGCATGGTGGCTCAACAGGTAGAGGTGCAGGCTGCAAGGCGAGAGGTCCTCGGTTCGAATCCCACCTGCGGCAACCACATTGTGTCCTTGGGCAAGACACTTCATCCCCATTGACGCGTGGGGGCACGATGACGCCGTGTACTAAGGCGTACTGCACGTCGGTGGTACGCATGTCTTCAACCAATCTAACCCTGCCTGTGCTGCAGTGCGGAGTTATGATGTTGGGGAGCTGGCAGCTGCTCGTCGTTGCTCGGTGGTTCTCTCCGGGTACTCCGGCTTCCTCCACCCATAAAACTGTCACCGTCATGATTAGCCATTGTGCATAAATAAGTGACCTTAAACATCAATAAATAAATGGCTAGTTAACACTAGAGAGGAATGAAGTCACTTAATTATTTATAACTCTGTTGCCCATGCCAGATGATTTTTTTCTAGTATTGGGATGCTACCACAGAAATAATGCCCAGATAGATATCAAACGATTCTGATCGGTGATTCTGGAGAAGATTTTGAGAATATTACCAATTTTGTACTATATTAAAATTCACCCCACCCACACCCCCATATTGCCTTAATTTCATATTTGTCCAGGTTTCATAAAGTACAGTAGAATCCTTTTAACTGAATATCCATTTTGCCAGTGAAAATTATTCATTTAACAGGAGTATACAGTTAACAGGGATTTGTCAGTTTCCTGTGTTCTGGAGGTAAACTGAGCATTTATTCTATTATATCTTGTTTGACAGAGCTCATAGAGCTCTGTCAAACAAGATATAATAGATTAAATGCCTGTATTGAATGTAGTGAGGCAAAAAAGGTTGATAAATAAGGGGAATTTGGTGCGTATCACAGTAATTTTTTCAACATATTACAAAAATTTATATACAATTAACAGGAGTTTACTCTTCAACCATATGCAATTAACAGATCAAATTTGAACTGAATGTATGGTAATTGGTTTTGTGTTTGAAAATTATATTCAATTAACAGGGATATACAATTAAGAGATATCCAATTAAATGGGCTCCACTGTACAAGTTTAATAATTATATACAATGTGTAACAATGTACTCAGCGACAAAATACAAGGGAGATAATCACTATCAATAACAGAGATCTGGCCTAGAGCTGTTACTAGAGTTACAATTTCAGAATATATAACCTTGGTGTCAGTTCAGTTTTTCTATGTGTTAAGAACATATAGCAAATACAGTGGAGCCCACTTAATTGGATATCCCTTAACTGAATAAACCTGTTAACTGAATATAATTCCCCAACACAAAACCATTTACAACTCCTCAAGTACAAATCTGACCTGTTAATTGAATATAGGTTATGGAGTAAACTCCTGTTAATTGAATAAAAAGTCCTGTAACCTGTCAAGAAATTACCCTGAATCTGCCCATTTTCCAGTTCTTTGAGTAAATGACAGTCAAACAAGGGTACCTACACACTGATAAATAGAGATTATTACCAGTATGTGGATGTACAAAATCTGTATCCGAGTCGAGCTCTGGGTTCTAAGGGCAGATCACGACAAGTCGAAGAAGAGTCGTGATCTACCCTTAGAACCCGTATTAGACTCGTCGCGATCTGCCCTTAGAACACGGAGCTTGACTTGGATACATATTTTGTACATCCACATAATGGTAATAATCATTTTATCTTACAATATATTGGGGATAAGTGAAGAATGTAGACGAATATATAACGAACTATTTATTCGTATGGATGAACAAAAAGAGAAAAAAATGGAACTCACACGAAAGGAACATGCATGTATTCATCCCCCTGATACAAACATCTGTATCAGGGGGTCGGATACATGACAGTTGCAGAGTTAATACAGACAAAATACATAGACAAAACTACATGTATGTTTCAATGAGTCGTTTTGTATTCAATGAGTCAGATGTGCATAGGAAGAAAATGTCGAGACCGAAGGTCGAGACGTTTTCTTTCTACGCACATCTGACGAATTGAATACAAAACGACTCATTGAAACATACATGTAGTTTTGTATTTATTACATGACCCAAGCACCTACTGACCTAATTTTCTTTTCTATCAACGGTGGTAAACACCATGCACTTTATGCAGTCGCATTGCATAAAAAAAGTCCCGGTTGGAACAGGTTGGTGTGCAATACGAAATTTTGTATTGCACAGCCGTATTGCACGCCGTATTGCATAAGAGAGACTGCATGGGCATGTAATAAATGTTGAGGTTGATTGTAAGATAAATATCAGTAGTGCTTCTGTGATAAAAATCAGTAGTGCCTCTGTGCCTGGTACGAATGCAATACATAAAAGCTATGTTTGGCACTCGAAAGACCTCTACACTGAGAAAAATGAACAATTTGGGCTCTCTATTTAAACCTTAAGGGCCCAATTCCGACTTTAATAAATTTTTAATGCAAAGGAAGAAGAACCCCAAGATGAATTGTTTGGGTAAACTCAAAACTTGTTGTCTAAGTACCTTGTCAGTTGTTTCTAGGCAAGTCTTGGCTGCCTACAGAGGCAGAAACAACTACAAAGCTACTAGACATATACTTTCAATGTATAGCGAAAATGTATAAAACATCTATAGGCCCTTAAGGGTTAATGAATGGCCTAGAGGTTTTTACATATTTTTGATACACTTAAACAGTCGATATCCTGTGACTTTGCTGCTGTTTTTTGGTAAGTCTTGGCTGCCTATATGGGCAGCCAAGACTTGCCTAAAAACAACCATCAAGGTGCTTAGAATGTAACTTGTGAGTTAACCCAAAGACTGGATGTAGGGGCATCTGTTCTGTTGCACAAAATGTGAGCAAAGTCAGAATTTGGCCCTTAATGGTGAACTAATTTCATCAGGATGGGCAAATTTGTTAAATATGGTGCCAATGATGTGCATTTTTTTTTATTTTAAAGTCTGTACTAGTGAATAATTGAAAGAGGGAATCTTTGGTTACATCATAAGAGTAAATATAAAGAGTGTGTGTACCACATTCCTGACAATTCAAAATGAAACTCAAAGGATGGGTTGGTAAAGATGATACTGGCCTAAATTCCCTCTCTTTCTCTCTCAAATATTTCTGGAAAATGTTGGGGGTGGGTCATGTGTTCCCTGTCCACCCCCCTTCCAGTTCATATCATCATATGTCCCTATCCTGGAATAGTTACAATCTTGTATTTATAAGAGCAGGCTGCGAATTTCAACCTGGTTGCAACTCAGTCACAATCTCGTTGAAATTGTGTTACCTTTCCTCCCCTCAAAACTGTAAACTCTCAAATGTCGAAAAAAGAATTCCTGAAAGCCGCCTGAGATGCTTTTTTTTTTTCATTTGTCCTTTTTATTATTCCATCTTGATTTGAGAGTACTTATTTGTGAAATATCCAATCACAGGGAATAAAGGATTGCAACTGAATCAAGATTTCAGAGTATTTATTTTTGTACAGTACAGTCACCGTGGGCTGGTTGTAATCCACATGGGCAGTGATGTCCACACATGCATTTACCAGGTAATAAAAATCATCATCAGCAAAATTTTAATTAATGAAGCACCGGGTTGTACCCGGTGCTTCATTAATTAAACTTTTGATGATCATTCCAAGAATTAGTGTTTGATATCTAATATTATTGCATCCATGAAAATATTGCCCATCCGTGGAAAGTGACCAGTCCAAGGCTGCTGTATTGTATATATGTGGAAACAAGGCCAGAGGATGATTCACCAGAGAAGAGAGGCTGGCAAAAGTGAAAGACAATCGGGATGGAGGATCGGAATGAGAGGAAGTCAGAACGAAAAGGAGATGTGAGTAAATCTGAATTAGGGGAAGGCATCCAACAGTGTTGGCAAGCCTTCCTACAGTGAAACTCTCACTCATGGGCTGGCAGCAGGAATGGCCCCCATTGGGGATCGCAATTATTATTATTATTTTTATTTATTGGTGTTTAACGTCACATATTTCTGCACAATGGCTAATCATGACCTTGACAGTTTTACGGGTGGAGGAAGCCGGAGTACCCGGAGAGAACCACCAAGCAATGGCAAGCAACTGTCAGCTCCCCAACATACCAACTCCACACAAGCAGGGTTAGCATTGGCTGAAGACAGGTGCACCATCGACATGCAGTACGCCTTAGTACACAGCGTCACCGTGCCCCCACATGGGCAATGGGGGTGAAGTGTCTTGCCCAAGGACACAACGCGGTTGCCGCAGGTGGGATTCGAACCGAGGACCTTGCAGCCTGCACCTCTACCAACTGAGCCACCGCGCCCCCAGGGGGATCGCAATCAAATCAAAACTGTTTCTCAATCAGAGTACAGTAAAAC
The DNA here is from genome assembly GCA_031216915.1 of Pictodentalium vernedei. Classification (NCBI taxonomy): domain Eukaryota; kingdom Metazoa; phylum Mollusca; class Scaphopoda; order Dentaliida; family Dentaliidae; genus Pictodentalium; species Pictodentalium vernedei. The sequence continues at coordinate 452,620,563 of CM062290.1, read as the reverse complement.
CTGTCTTGAGAGACCACTGTCTTGAGAGATCACCTCCAACAGTGTTGGCAAGCCTTCCTACAGTGAAGCTCTCACTCATGGGCTGGCAGCAGGAATGGTCCCCATCGGGGGATCGCGATCGAATCAAAACTGTTTCTCAATCAGAGTACAGTAAAACCTGTCTTGAGAGACCACTGTCTTGAGAGATCACCTCCAACAGTGTTGGCAAGCCTTCCTACAGTGAAACTCTCACTCATGGGCTGGTAGCAGGAATGACCCCCCATAGGGGGATCGCGATCGGATCAAAACTGTTTCTCAATCAGAGTACAATAAAACCTGTCTTGAGAGACCACTGTCTTGAGAGATAACCTGTCTTGAGAGACCACATCTGCCAGGCACCGATTGGTTTTACTCTATAATGGACCTGCTATGGGAGACAACCTGTCTTGAGAGATCACCTGTCTTGAGAGACTGAGTGGAATGGTTTAACGCGCCGAAGGCACGCAGGGACGGTATGGGGAACAAGCCCCTTTCGACCCTCAGTGACTGTAAATGACTAATTTCCACATGTCTACTCGTGTTGAAGGAGGAACAGGTTCAGGTACTCGGCAGGTGTCACCGGTTGTGACGTGAAGGTCTCTTTGACTGATGTCGGTTGAACCCTCGGGTGAGGACCAGTGTGAGAGGCTGGGTCCTCTCACAAAGGTACTACCTCTCCCCGAGGGTGCAGTCGATCTGGATTTTCAGGCAAGTATAGTCTGCCACTTCGGAGATGATATTGAGTGATGGCCATTACTGGCAAGTATAATCTGCCTCAGGCTGTCTCTGGTTGGTAGGACGTCTTTGAAGGAAACAACAACGACCCCTTTCGGGGACCACCAGAAAGAAGACCCGAACTTCCCTGGTTCGGGGGCAGGCCTGCATTGTAATCCTATTGGGTTGGGACAAGAGATGCACAATGCGCTAACAAAAAGGGGCAGAGGTGGGACGCCAGACCAATGCCAGACCAACGCTCACCTCCCTCAAAGTGGTCGGGATGAGAGACCACTGTGACCTGTCAAATGAAATGGTTTGACGCGCCGAAGGCGCGCAGGGATGATTTGGGGGACAAGCCCCTTTTGACCCTCGGTGACTGTAAATGATTGGTTTTTGTATGTCTAGGCGTGTCAAAGGAGGAAAAGGAAGGAGGGAAGAGGTTTATCCCTTTCTGCCCTTCTTGCGGCTCTTCTTTTTAGGTGGAGGTTGGCTTGGTGATGGTGATGGTGATGGTGAAGAGGCTGGTGGTGGTGTAGAGGTGCGCACGTTAAATTTTTCTCGGTACTCTCTTGATTTTATCCGTTCTGCTCTTGCCAACACTAATTTTCTCATTAATTCCTCATAAGGATTTAGTGGTTGTACTGCTCCCAGGCTTTCCAGTAGTGAAGGAAGGGGGGAGTGAGGGGTGGGAGGCAGTGAAAAAGCAACTTCCAGTTCCTCCTCAGTCTCCACAGGATGTTCCTCATCCAACTGTACTGGCTCAGGAGCCGGCAGTTGATTGGGTGTACCAGTGGGACTAGGAGGGGAACTGGCGGCTGCCTCCAGAGCCTCCACCCCTTCACTCAACTCTTTCTTTCTATTCTGGAAGGCCTCCAAGCACCGGGCGTCCCTGTGCTTGGTCGATGGGCTCTTCTTCTTTTTCTTGTTCTGTCTCTTTTCAGAGCCTCCGTGCCCCTTCGGGTGAGGACCAGTGGGAGAGGGGATCCTCTCTCCAAAGGTACTACCTCTCCCCGAAGAGGTTGGTGTTGTTGTTGGCTTCTCAATTTCAAACTCCACTTTCAGGTGGACGCTCAAGCCTATTTCCTGGATAGTCCAGGAGACAGGGCATGAGATGCCCAGAGCGGAAATGGCTTTCACTAGTCTATCTGGTAGTTCCATGGCTATCTGAAGTCAGATGTGTGAATGCACGACCTGTCTTGAGAGACCACCTGTCTTGAGAGACCACTGTGACCTGGTACCAACTTGTATTTTTATGCCATAATGGACCTGTCTTGAGAGACCGCCCCTTTGAAGACTGAAACCATGACAAAAACTTTTTACCTATTCTGGAATTGGAAAATCCTTTGTAGTTATACTAACATAATTAAAAGTATTAAACGCTCTTAATTGGGTTTCAATTGCTATTCAGTTACATAACTCATTAAAGCTTGAGATGTTTTTATAAGACCCCTGTGAAAAGATTAAGATTATTGCTGAATAAATAATTTCATACATACCTGAAATGTGACAGGATTATAAAAATAAATTTGTGTTGAAAATCTTCAATGAAGATTTTCAACACTAATTTATTTTTATAATTTTTATAACAGTCCATTTCAATTTGTTACAAAAACTTCATAAAAAGAACAACTACAAAGTAATTACAAAAATCCATTCTTCTCCATTTCTGAATTTTGTGGTTGGTTATTCACTGACTTGAGAAAACCTGACACCTGTTATGAGAGACCACCTGTCTTGAGAGACCACTTTTATGTAGCCCAAAGTGCAGTCTCTCAAGACAGGTTCTACTGTACTGTAAATAAAAATTCATTATTGTAAGGAGGGATTATTATTCTTCAGTAAAGCCTAAAAAAGTTGAAAATCTGAGTCTCAGGCCTCCCACATAGTCATATTGGCTGCCACCTGTTTTTTTTTAATTACTAATGTAAACTTAAACTATTTATCTAATGAATCGGCGACTGAATCTGCATGCGTAATATACAAAATAAACAACTGAAAAATTTCCCAAAATTTCAACAAAACCATAACATATGACCCCTTCATTGGAATGAGCTCATTTAGCTTGTTCCTGTGAGGGCTTACATGATATGGTTTTGTTGAAATCTTTAGAAAAATTTGAAATATTTAAAATAATTAACTTTAATATCGTCTGCTAATATCGTCTGCATTGGGTAAAGGGTTAACTCAGAAAAAAATACCCATATTGATAAAATGAATAAAATAAACCACTGCCTGTGTTATTCTGTAGATTAAAAAACTTAACTGCTGGAAGCCCATATTTGGGCTTTACTCCGAGGTGAAGGTACTGCAACTTGAAGGCTTCATACTTAGTGGATGTGCTTCGTATTATCTTTAAAGTAATATTATTTAGTCTGTAAGGACATGTATTATTACAATTTATGGGAGAGTGCCTGTAGGCACTCTCCCATAAATTGTAATAAGGCAAAGATATGTGAACAAATTTTGATGGCCAAAAATAATTCAGCACTCTACCAGTTAAAAAAACATGAAACCAAGTATATGAACCTTTACAGATAAAGAAATAATTACAAAAATAAAAAATGAAATACAAAACTGCCAAACCATATCCACTTTTACAAAGAATGGCCTGAGAAACAGAAAATCTACTTTTGTGTGGTCTAAAGTTAAAATGTAAAATATTCATATAATTGTGAGGGTATCATTAAGTAATATTGTTTTTCATAATGAGATGGTAAAAAATAAAAAAAATTCAAGCTACCTTACAAAGCCACCCATACCTTGTATTTGTCTCTCAGGATACAAATAAGTATTAAAATCAAAACAACTGTTAGCACTTTATTCACTATAAAAGAATAAATTTATGAAATACTCATAAATATGTATTTACATTTCAAAATTGTCAATTATCTCCCTTTGACCTTGTCTACTTGAGAGATTTGGATATGTACAGCTCATTGTAAAATATCTTTAGTGATCTAACTCTTTGCCTATTGTAATGGCAAAAGTCAGACAGCTTTTCCCAAACTTTCAAATTTGATTACTGTTTCATTTTTCACCTCAAAAACATAGCTTATGACCTCTCATTAGAATTGGCCCAAAGAGGTCATTCAAAAGAGTATTCAAAAGCTTTTCTTTTCTTTTAAATTTACAATTACTAACCTTCGACACTCTGATATCTGAGACCACTGGCGAAGAGAGACAGGTTCTCGTTAGATCATCAAAGTTAAGCAATGTCGAGCCCGGTTAAACCTTGGATTGATTCAGGTGTTTCCCGTAGTGGTGACTGTGTGCGATCATGAAATTTTGAGTGTGTGACTCTTCGACATTGAATCACATGCCAGCTGTGAACGTTGGGAATGTTCACCAGTACTACACAATCCTCACTGTACCTAGGTTTGAAATAGGGACCTGCTGAGGCGCTTGCCTTTCGTGCCCATCTGAGGAGAATCAGTAGTATGCACTGTAGAGTTGAGCTGAGGTCATAGGATGAACAAAGGGTGTATACGCCTATGATAATGGGTTAACCCTTTACCCAACGTGATGGCCAAAACCGGCCAGCGCTATTCACAAAAATCGCCTATTAACTTTAATTAGTTTTTTCATTTTTTGTCTCAAAAACATAGGTTATGACCCCTCATTGGAACATGCAGTACAATGACAGCAATTAGAAGAGTTTATTTTCATTACTTGGGGTAGACCAATTAATATTTTCAACGTTGAAAATACTGATTGGTCTACCCCACACATTTACTGAACAGCCATCCTATTTAATGACGTTATGACGTATCATGTTCCTGGCTGGAAAAGAAGCCACTCAGGTACAAAGGGTTAAGGTTTCTGGTGTTTGGTGACGCTATTGCCTCAAAAATTCATATACTAACATTTTACGGGTGCAAATTACTCTCGTCTCAGATTTCGCGGGAGCTTAAAACTGCACCCGTCAGTTTTGGTTCATTTCCAGCACTGAGAGCAGTGTGGTGGATTCTAGACATTACCATTGCATTATTACTATTATTATTATGATGTCAAAATGGAAAAGTTTCAGCAGCAAATATTTCCCAAAATGCAATTTGCTATTTAACCAAATATACCTTGTTTGACAGAGCTCTAAGAGCTCTGTCAAACAAGATATAATTGGTTAAATTCATAGTTAAACGAGATTAACAGAGTGATTGAAGATAATTTTGTTCCACTACCAGAGTGTTAAGAATTAAAAAATTTGTTTGCAAGAGTCATCTTCTATACATGTTGGGGAAAGAGTTAATCTTCCCACCCCTCTCCATACAATACAAAAGGAGAGTGTATTATTACTAACTCACCCATAGAGTGTGTTTTAACCCAGAGAAAATGACCCAGAAGGTGTAAGCAATATTTCATCTGTAGCACCTCCAAAGTTCAACCATGGGATCCAACAGCTGAAATTTTTCTTGTGCCCATGCTATTTCACAGTATAAGTACTGCCCAAAAGGAAACTAAACTCAGTGGGTGTAATAGTGGTAATCCCTTCTTGGCAATTATTTATTTTCTTTTGCTAAACTTTTATTCAACGTAATAGCCATATCTGTTTAGTACAATTCACAAAAATCGTCATTCAAATTTTATTTCCTCAATTTTTTCTACCAAAACAACATAGCCCCTCATTGCAACAAGCTTACTGATCTTGATGGCCCCTCATTGGAACAAGCTTACTGATTTTGATGGCTCCTCATTGGAACAAGCTTACTGATCTTGATGGCCCCTCATTGGAACAAGCTTACTGATTTTGATGGCCCCCTCATTGGAACAAGCTTACTGATCTTGATGTCCTCTCATTGGAATAAGCTTACTGATCTTGATCCAATGAAAGATTATAGGCTATGTTTTGGAGGCAAAATATTAAAAGATTTTGTGATTAAAGACAATTTTTTGTCCCATAATTAGGCATTTACCGTATAATACACAAGTAATAGTATGCTCATGATCATTTTGGGGTTCTTGGCCACTCAACAGCAGTGCCGGGGAGAGGGTGGGGAGCCCAGGGTAGTAAACTTGGAACTTTGGGGGCCTGGGCTTGGACCATAAGTCCAGGATTTTTAGAACAGCCCCCCCCCCCCCCCCCCAAGTTCTAACTCGTGTGACAACAGTTAACCCTTTACCCAACGTAACGGCCAAAACCGGCCAGCGCTATTCTCAAAAATCGCCAATTAATTTTCACTATTTTTTTCATTTTTTGTCTCAAAAACATAGGTTATGACCCCTCGTTGGAACGAGCTCGTCGAGCTCGTTCCAACGAGGGGTCATAACCTATGTTTTTGAGACAAAAAATGAAAAAAATTAGTTATTCAAGAATTTTTTTTGCAAGTGTCGTCTGCTTTTCATGTTAGGTAAAGGGTTAAGAAGGGGCTGTATTACGAATGGAGCACTGCACATGACTAATAGTTGGAATTTTGGACTTTATGATTCTTGAAGTGATAACTTTATAAAATCAACTTATCACTCCAAGAATTGTGCAGTCAAATGGTATAACTCAAGGTCACTGGATACTCACCGATGAACTTGCTAATTTGAAACATGCCGTTAAAAATGTCATTTTGGCAGCCAAAAAATAACGTGATTTTTTCATCGCAAAAGCCGTCTAAAGTCTCTATTTAATAACTGATTTCAAAATTTTCTTGGAGGCGAATCATCACTTCGGCATATGCATCAGTATCCTGACACTTTCGAAAGGGGACCCATGACCAAATTAACCTCAGTCCCTGGGGCCTGAATTTCTTCTGTCGGATCTGCACAACAGGTGGATATACACTTAGAAACTTCCCTCCTTACCCGATAGGAACTTGGTGAATACTGAGTGATCCATGACCTGCAAATTTGATCATTATGTTTCCACTGATTTAGCAAGTATGTCCACTTCCTGAATAGCCAGATACAGGCCTGAAAATAAGCAGTCTGACATTTGCAGAATGAGGTCCCTAGAAGGTGAATTTGATGATGCTATCCCATACCGTGGGCTAATTTATCCTCTGGGTGCCTCTTTCTGTTTAGTTTTGAGATCCTGATTCAGACTGAGGTTCACAGGGTAGCAGGTGCAGGGTACCATCACTAAATTCACCCTCTGGGTAATGCCATGACTTAGTTAAAAGAAAAAAAATGCTGAGACAAATATGGATGTCCAAGTTCTACAAAATTAGGAAATACATTTAACTGGAATTTTAAATTTCTTTCCTCATAATTATAAATTTAAATGCATTTAAAATTTCTCTGCTTTAAATTTAACTATGAAATGATACAACTTTTTTTGATTGCTTCAGCTATCTTTGAGATATTCAGTAAAATGTTCGAAAAATAAAGTTCTCTCTAAAGGGGCATTACCGGTACTCATGAAAGAAAATTTGGCCATGAATGTTTTTCAAACTCATTCAAGACATTTTTGAGTAGACTGCACAGACCAAATTTGGTAAAAATTGGATGTTTGTTCTCGTTATCCACTGCTCACAAGTCAGACATTTAGAAAAGAAAACATTCTAAGGTGCACAACTGCAGAAAAAATTTTGGGCATTGCTGGTTTTAGAAAACTCATCCAAGACATTCTCGAGTAGAACTAACAGACCAAATTTCGTAAAAATTGGATAACGTTTATTCAAGTTATTGTGCTGACATTGCAACATGGTCGCACTCACACTGACCTTCATCAAAACATAGGTCGAGTTGTTAACTCAACCAAAAATCCAACATCGTTTAACCCACGCTATAGAAGTGGATATTTGACACTAATTTATGCACAAAAAATGACAAATTGGCTGGACAACTTAATATCTCAATGATTGATGAAGCTATCTCGAAATTTGTAATGTTTGATAGCTTAATGAAATTTGAAGAAACATTGAATGTATTTAAAATTGTAAGTGTTATGAAAGAAATAAAATATAGATTTGATTCTGGCCAGAGTGTATTTTCTAATTTCATACATTTATTTTATACATTGTCTCATGAGAGCAGAAAGATGCCATCATCAATGCGTCTGGCATTGTAGGTGGCGCTTTGTTGCACTCAAGAGACGATATATATTATACGTTTCCAGCCCCATGTGATCATGACATATGAACTACAGTTAAAACTAGAAGTCCTGTCATGAACTGTGCACTTATCCAGGCTTAATTGCGTGTAGGAATTGCGCACAATTGCCATATCGAATGGCATCCAAAGCACGGCAGGTTTTTCTGGTTACTCATAGCAAACACATGCAATGTTTCTGCCAATGGACCTCCGGGTTACCCGGAGGTCCATTGGCTGAAACATTGCTTGTAACCCGGAGGTCCATTGGCTGAAACATTGCTTGTGCACAGACCATATGTACAGAATTTGATAGACTTACTATGGCCATAACGCGTAGATTAACGCGCAGATCAACATGCTATTTGTGCGCATTTCGTGACAAGACTTCTAGTTTTAACTGTAGACCCAACTCTTTTATGTACTGACATGACAGATATTTGTATAGTTATTGAGTAAATGAAAATTAATTATGTGGTGCACGTTTTCCTTTCATATATTCGGTCCATCGTTTTGCAGTCTCTTGGAATAATGAATCTTTGGTTATCACATATAACTGTAACAGTTGGTTGATATGAGTTGTATGATAGTCCCACCGAGCTAGATTGGGTGTAATACCCAAGATTATGTGTCGTAAGTCATAAAAAGTGCCTGAACCTGAATCAAAAAACATTAACATAGCCCTCAAACTTTTCATCCCTGCATTGTATAACTTTTCTGCCATCTCTGCATCTGGACCACTAGCAACCTCCTTTAGATCATACAATCCCATTAATGAATATATAAAACCATTGAGAACATAGTTACTTGGAGTAGTTGGATATTCCTCATACCAATCATATGTATTTGCAAACTTTGTATGCACACCTCCTTGTTCACTACTAATTTCAAACACTTTCATACCATTTGCAGCACTTTCAAGATATTTTTTGTCTTTTGTCGCTAAATAAGCACGAACAAGAAGCGACATGCATTGTCCTTGACCCATAGCAGAGTACCAACCTGGAGGTAGTTCTAACACATTTGGAATGAGTTTACGAGTCACAAGGATTGGCCAGCCTCCTTTATTGTCCTGATGGCTCACCATCCAGTTGGCGGCATCAAAAAACTGATCCATATGAGCGGATGATGACAGAGTGATATTGTCTACAAAACCCTGTCCTCGTAAACTTATGGATGCAATTTTGGCATATAAACTTTTATACTTGGATCGTTTTTGTTTGGAAAGTTTGACGGCTAAGCCTTTCAAGAAGTCTGTGGAAATGTTTCGAGTGATATGTATCCACTGTCTCCGTCTTTCACCGATCCCATAATAAATATCCTTTCCGTCGAATATTAACAATGTGTTACTGAGAACATAATGTATTCGGAATAGTTGCGTATCCACAGCTTGCATTGTAACGGTAATGCTACCATTTGTTTTAAAATATAAATCCATTGAAAGAACAAAGTCCTCTTTCTCTTCCGCAGAAAGAATCACTCCAGGATTTTTCAATGCATCTGAAATAAAAAAAGGTGAGATTCTATTAGCGTTTATCTTACAAACAGCATATATTTTCTAGAATTCAATTAAGAACGTTTTGATGAAATACAACAAATTCAACACATGTGCAAAGGAAAGGAACATTTCAAACAGGTCTGGAATAACCTCTGACCAATCATTTTGGTATGAAGGATAGGGTGCTGCGAATCACACATTTTCAATTTGAATCAAATCTCAAATCGAATCACATCTATTATTCAAAATCGAAAAGAACCTTGAAGTGGCGTCTTGAAGTCCCGGCTGATAAAATAATCCAGCTACATCATCAACGGTTAAAACTAGAAGTCCTGTCATGAAATGTGCGCAAATAGCGCATTAATCTGCGGGTTATAATATTAATAATAATAATAATAATAATAAGGAAATTTTATAAAGCGTAAAATCACAAAGTGCTCTAAAATGCTGTACAGTTAAATAAACAATGAGCTCATGACTATCAAGGCAATATACAGACTGGGAAAGGTGTGAAGGTCAGCAGGTTACATACTGTCAAAAGCCTCTCTGAAAAGATGTAATTTTAAATTTTTTTTGAATTGGTTGAGATCTTTCGATCCCTGAACCTGAACTGGTAAATTATTCCAAAGTGCAGGTCCAGCGAAAGAGAAAGCTCTGTTATTCACAAAAGTAGACCTAGAGAAGGGCATCTGAAGCTTGATTTGTGAGGAGGAGCGCAAGTTCCTTTCAGGTTTTTTAATTGCCAGAAGGTCTTGTAAGTACTTAGGTGCCGAGCCATGAATGCATTTAAATACCAAAACTAAAATTTTGAAAATAATCCGCTGTCGTACAGGGAGCCAGTGCAATTTGTTTAGTAGTGGTGTTATATGATCATAGTGTTTAGAGCCTGTGATGATACGTGCAGCTGTATTTTGAATATTCTGTTGTTTTGAAATATGACTGTGGCAACCCAATAAGAAGTGAGTTGGAAAAATCCAAGTGGGATGAAATAAAAGCATGAACTACAGTTTCCAATGACTTAGTGGAGAGGTAACGACATCCTATAAGTACTTAGGTGCCGAGCCATGAATGCATTTAAATACCAAAACCAAAATTTATAACCACCGAAAGGCTATCATATGGCCTGAGCACAAACAATTTTTCAGCCAATGGACCTCCGGGTAACCCGGAGGTCCATTGGCAGAAACATTGCTTGTGCTTGCTATGCATAACCACAAAAATCTGCCATGCTTTGAATGCCAATCGATATGGAAATTGTATGCAATTCCTACATGCAATTAACCCTTTACCCAACGAATCACCCGCATCCGCCCACGTAATATGCAAATACAGCTGCTGAAAAAATATTATTTTTCGAAAAATTTCAACAAAACCATATCATGTGACCCTCTTTGGAATGAGCTCGTCGAGCTCGTTCCAAAGAGGGGTCACATGATATGGTTTTGTTGAAATTTAAAAAAAAAAAAATAAAAAAATGATATTTAAAATAATGAATTTTGAAATCGTCTGCGTTGGGTAAAGGGTTATGCCTAGATAAGCACACAGTTTGTGACAGGACTTTTAGTTTTAACTGTAAGCATGGCTTCGTTGAAGGCATGCCATGAAGGTGTAGTTGGAAGATTACCCTGTAAGGATTATAATTCATCGTCTACATTGCCTTGGAGCCTTAAATTTGCATTTAACAGTGATAGAGACTAGTAAGATTGGAATTAGCATGGCTGGTGGCATGAGTGAAGATGTTATTTATGTTAATGTATTGGAAATTATACTCCGTGTTTTATTAACATTATTTACCGTATTTACTCTATATATTGGGACACTCTATAATTTGGGTTTTACTCTATATATTGGGACACTCTATAATTTGGGTCACACATTTTTTCCAGAAAAATATTTTTTTTTTTATTATCCAATGTTTGGGACAATCAGGAGACTTGTTTCCAGTTGGCACAGTCACCTGAAAACGGTGCAAAATGCTCAATATTAAAGTTAAGTTTGTGTTTAATTTTCCTTTTTAAACAATAAAAAATTGATAATACATACTGATTTGTGTTGTTTTTATTTAAATCTGTTCCTAAGTTTTAATATTTACAGACCGGACTGACATGAGGAAGACTATTTAATATTACATTGTGACAGTCTTCAACCCTTTACTGAACGCTAGTGGCAGATGACACTCATAAAAAAAATTCTTGTGTAACTAAAAATTTTCATTTTTTATTTCCAAAACATAGCTCATTAGAATGAGCACAATGCGCGCGCTCCATTGAGGGGCATAAGCTATGTTTTGGAAGCAAAAAATGAAAATCTAAAAAAAAATTGGATGGCGATTTTCATATATAGTGATGGAAAATGAATCACACACAACTTGATTCAGCATCAAAACAAGACCAGGTTGTGTTTTTTCCCCATTTTCTAAGTTTTTAGCTGTCCCAATACATAGAGTAAATACGGTATGTATGATTTTCATCTGAATTATACGTTTTGTAAGATGATGAAGATGACTAATACCAGGCTATATTTCTATGAAAAAGATTTTGAGAGAAAATGAATCGGGCAGCCCATTTTGAATTGAACCGAATATGTACTTAAGATTAAAAATAGAATCAAACCTCGAAGTTTCGCAGGGTCCTAATGAAGGATTACATTTTTGATTAAATTATTTGAAAAATATGCCAATAAAACACAGGTTACACCAAAATAAAATAATTTCAATAAGGCCACACAAAGTAGATCTTCTGTTTCTCAGGCCATTATTTGTAAAATTACATGTGGGCGAGCGTTTTTTTATTTTATTTTTTATTTCGGTAATTACTTCTTTGCCATCAAAAGTTTATGTTCTTACTTCAAATTTTAGGCCTCATAATCTACAGAATAGCATGGGTGGTGGTGTATTTCATCCCTTGAGTGCAAGAAGGCTTTGCAATGCTGAAGCATTGCAAAGCCTTCTTGCACTCAAGGGACAAATTCATCAATTTTTTTAACTTGGGTAAAATATCAGACATAAACCATTTAATTTTTATTTTTTTTAAGTTTAAATTGCTTATAAAAAGAGAGCATGTGGCAGCCAAAAGGACCATGAGGGAGGGCCTGAGAAACAATTTGTTTTATTTTTTTAGGCCTAAATTAAATTTCTAATCCTCTTTGTCTTGCCAAACAGATCTGATAATCTTTTAGGACTAACTCAACTTGAGTTGTGCATCGTATCCACATAAATGAAGAGGATGGCTTGCCATTTACATCTCAACAGAATTTGGGCAAAAATATAGCAAAAACTAACGTGTGATCTCACCAAAGCGAGATCATACGTTAGTTGTTGCGATTTATTTTGGCAAAAATTCTGTTAAGACATAAACAGAATGGTGGGCTTAGTAAAAACCCCAAAGGCAGAAAAGCATTACACTTTTCTCCTTTTGGTTATCGCCATGTTATATATTCTGACCTGCTAATCTCTTCTTTGAATGTCCAAATTATCAAACTCAAAAAACTTTTTTAATAAAACGTCTATTGATGACCTACGATATGGTGTCACTTCCTCAACTATCAAACACTAGAGGTACTGTGAGCAAATTCACAAAGTGATATCCCCCCCCCCCCCCCCCCACCCACGTCTGAAATGTATAAGTTAGATTATCTCCCCTTGGAAATGTCAGAACGGAATTATATTGCTTCATGCACATCTTCATATGGAGTTCTTCCATTGTGTAAAGTTTCATGAAAATTATTCGAAAAGGTTTAGGAGGAGTTGCACTTACAAGGATGGACAGATGGTATGTTAGATTATCTCCCCTTGGAAATGTCCGAATGGAATTATATTGCTTCATGCACATCTTCATATGGAGTTCTTCCATTATGTCAAGTTTCATGAAAATTCTTCAGACAGTTTAGGAGGAGTTGCGCTTACAAGGATGGACAAACGGTATAAGTTAGATTATCTCCCCTTGGAAATGTCAGAATGGAATTATATTGCTTCATGCACATCTTCATATGGAGTTCTTCCATTGGGTAAAGTTTCATGACAATTCTTCAGACGGTTTAGGAGGAGTTGCGCTTACAAGGATGGACAGACGGTATAAGTTAGATTATCTCCCCTTGGAAATGTCAGAATGGAATTATATTGCTTCATGCACATCTTCATATGGAGTTCTTCCATTGGGTAAAGTTTCATGAAAACTCTTCATATGGTTTAGGAGGAGTTGCGCTTGCAAGGATAGACAGATGGACAGACAGACGGACAGGGTGATTCCTATGCACCCCCCAAACTTTGTTTGCGGGGGGTATAAAAATGTTTTACTCTTTTGAAAAGTGCATTTTTTTGTTATCTCAAATAAAGGCTTTAGTTAATCGGAGTATCCATCTAAGAATCAATCATTCCATTTAATGGGGGAAAATTTGATTAACCTTTTACCTAACCTGAAAAGCAGACGACACTTGCAAAAATAATTCTTGAATAACTAATTTTTTTCATTTTTTGTCTCAAAAACATAGGTTATGACCCCTCGTTGGAACGAGCTCGATGAGCTCGTTCCAACGAGGGGTCATAACCTATGTTTTTGAGACAAAAAATGAAAAAAATAATGAAAATTAATTGGCGACTTTTGAGAATAGCGCTGGCCGGTTTTGTCCGTTACGTTAGGAAAAGGATTAAATGTGGCCACATTATACTTATTTCCGAGGCAAGAGAAATCCTGTTGTTGGCAGGATTATCCCCCCCTAGTCAATAATTCCCTTTAACCCATTTACCCAACGCAGATGATATCAAAATTTATGATTTTAAATATTATTTTTTCAAACTTTTCAAAATATTTCAACAAAACCTTATCATCTAACTCCTCATCGGAACTACCTCAATGAGCTCATTCCAATGAGGGGCACATGATATAGTTTTGTTGTAATTCTCTGAAAATTAATATTTTTTCAACTGCTTAATTTTATAAATGGATGCGGCGGATTCATTTTGTAAGGGGTTAAAACAGTTACCTGAAGTTTTAAACTCAAGCACATGAGTATGTCTGCTATTATCCCAGGCAACAGAAACCCCTGACTTCCTGTCAGGCACCAACCAATCAGAAACATCATCCTCTTCTCCATCCTCGAGTATGATAACATCAGGCTCAGATTCCATCAAAGCCTTGCTGTAATGGCTGAGACCAAACTGTGCTATCTGTATAGGATAGTAATAACCTTCTGGTTTCCATTGTGTTGATAATGGCACTCCTACAATCAATCAAAAAAAAATATGATTAAAAATATCTTTTGAACGGTATTAAATCTTAACCCACTGAGTATTTTTTAAATATTTTTCATCATGTCCAGTGATGACTGTTGTGAAAAATTCATCTAAGTTTAACTCAAGAGATCATTGGTGAAAAAATCCATTCAATTTACGGGGTGGAAATTGGATTAACTCCTTGCATGCTGCTGGCAGATATTCCTGCCCAGGACAGGGATTCTCTTGCCACTGAAATAAATATAATTTTGGCATGTTTTATCAAATTCTACTCATTTAAACTGAATGGATTTTTTCACCAATGATTTCTTGAGTTAAATTTAGATGAATTTTTCATCAAATCTAGTCATGGCTGCTTCACAGCAATCATGACTGGATTTGATGAAAAATATCTTGAAAATACTCAGCAGGTCAAGAGTTAAAAATACCCAAATTATACATATTACATTGGCAAGAGAAATACTGTCCCGGGTCAGAATATCCACAAGCAGCATGCAAGGAGTTAAAGTGCTGGGCGCCATAGGGCTCTGCTTAATCCTTTACCCAACGCAGACGATATCAAAATTTATTATTTTAAATATCATTTTTTTAAATATTTCAAAAAATTTCAACAAAACCATATCATGTGACCCCTCATTGGATCGACAAGCTCGTTCCGAGGGATCACATGATATAGTTTTGTTGAAATTTTTTGAAAAATATTTTTTCAACTGCTGAATTTGCATATTACGTGGGCGGATGCGGGAGATTTGTTGGGTAAAGGGTTAAAGTGCTTCTATCACCATAAGGCTACAAAAAATAAATTCATTCTCAGGCAATTTTCTTTTCAATGAGGGAGGGATGGTTTTTAATCCTTTACCCAACGCAGACGATATCAAAATTTGTGATTTTAAAAATTATGTTCTCAAATTTTTATAAATATTTCAACAAAACCATATCATGTAACCCCTCATTGGAATGAGCTTGACAAGCTCGTTCCAATGAGGGGTCACATGATATAATTTTGTTGTAATGTTCAGAAAATGATTATTTTTTCAACTGCTGAATTTGAATATTATGTGGGCGGATGCAGCCGATTTGTTAGGTAAAGGGTTAAAATTTTTTGTCGTGCATGCAGCGACTAGTGGCTCTGGAAAATTTGTTTTTGTAATTTTTTAAAATATGCGGACTCAGCATTTTTCCAATTTCCCGACAGGTACAACTGATTACAGTTTTTTGTCCATTCAGTTCTACTGGTTCTAAGGTTACTTCATTAGGCCTGAAAAAAAGCAGTTTGACATTTGCAGAATGAGGTCCCCAGAGGTGAATTTGATGATGCTATCCCATACAGTGGGCCAATTTATCCTCTGGGTACCTCTTTTTGTTTAGTTTTGAGACCCTGATTCAGATTGAGGGTCACAGAGGGTAAATTTAGTGTTGCTACCCTGCTGTGCACAAAATGTTTTTTCATGAACAAAGTACCAAAGACCCAATAATACCACATACCAAATTTGGTTTGAATCAGCTCAACAGTTCTGAAAATAGAAATTCTGAGTGGGACCAAAAATCTTGCCTCTTCCAGAACAACTCAAAAATATCTCCTCTGAAACTTCAACAAAACTGAATAGACCCTCCTCAGTAATCTTTCATATGAAATTGTACTGGAATCGGTCCCGCATTTTGGGAGAAGACTCAAATACCAACATTACAATGGTTAAAGATTAATTGCCATTTTTTATGGCGGGGGTCATTGTCAGGTTTAAAAAAGTGTGTGGGGCGGGGGTGTATGGGGGCGCCAAAAGTTATGACCAAAATTTTTTTACCGATATATGTCTTCAAAGGGGTCTACTAGGGGTACATTTTTATCAGGAATCTAATAGTGAGGTTTAAAAAAGTATCGGGTGGGGGTGGGGGTGTAGAGGGGCACCAAAAGTTATAACCAAAATTTTTCTCACCGATATACGTCTTCAAAGGGGTCTACTAGGGGTAATTTTTTACCAGGAATCTAATGGTGAGGTTTAAAAAAGTGCCGGGGTGGGGGTGTAGAGGGGCACCAATAGTTATGACTAAAATTTTTCTCACCGATATAGTCTTCAAAGGGGTCTACTAGGGGTAATTTTAATACTCTCCTCAGCCCGAGCAACGCCGGGTAACCCTGCTTTTTGCTTATAAAAAGAGAGCATGCGGCAGCCAAAATGACCATGCAGGAGGGCCTGAGAAACAGCTTTTAACTTTTTTAGGCCTTAGCACTATTATATAATATCACACACCAGAACTTGGCTTAAGTTTTAAATGGACTGTACACACAAAGCAAGAATATGTACCATTACAGTCAATAAGTACTATAGATGATCATCAAACTTCCCGCCTAGTGTTTTATATCAATTCTTTACTGTCTAAAAAGTTAGTCAGCCAAGACTTGACTACAAATCACCCTCAATCCCTGCAAATATTGGTATAGTACATAGAGATTATTACCATTATGTGGATGTACAAAATATGTATCCGAGTCGAGCTCTGGGTTCTAAGGGCAGATCACGACGAGTCGAAGACGAGTCGTGATCTACCCTTAGAACCACGGAGCGAGACTATTATTCATACGGATGAACAAAAAGAAACAATATGGAACTCACGCAAAAGGAACGTGCTTGTATCTGACACCCTGATACAAACATCTGTATCAGGGGGTCGGATACACGACAGTTGCAGAGTTAATACAGACAAAATACATGTTGATTGTAAGATAAAATGTGTTATCAACTGTCTAATGCCCTTGGAGTTTCAAATGTTTTAATTAAATAAAAATATATGACTTAACCCTTTACCCAACACACATTAGTTTAATTATTGTTTTTTTAAACTTTTTTTTTGGTTGGGGGGGGGGGGGGGGGGAGGGGTTCTCGTCCGATCACTGAGGTTAAGCAATGTCAAACCAAGTTAGTCCTTGGATGGGTGGGTGACTGTCTTGAGCGATCGATTCCCACATTGTATCCTCAGACACTTAACCATGATTGTCCACATGGGGGCACGATGATGCTGTGTACCAAGGCATACTACACGCTGATGGTGCACATGTCTTCAACCAATCTAACCCTGCCTGTGCAGCAGCGCCTAGTTACGATGTTGGGGAGCTGGCAGCTGCTCATCATTGTTCAGTGGTTCTCTCCGGGTACCCCGGCTTCCTCCACCTGTAAAACTGTCACTGACACGATATGACCTTGGCTGTTAAAGTATTGTTAAACCATAATAAATTAATAAATAATTTTAAACGTTTTAAAAAAAAAAACCCAAAAACCTAGAACATGTGACCCCCTCATTGGAACAAGCTCAACAAGCTCATTTGTACAATGAGGGATCACATGAGAGATGGCATTTTTAAAACAATTTGAAATTTTTTTTTTTTTCAACAGCTCAGCTGGTAGAGTGTTACATTATTTTTCAAACAAAATTTGTAACAAGAGTATTTTTTTCAAATATCTCCTCACATTCTGCTGGCAAATATTCCTGCCAGGGCAGAGTTTCTCTTGCCACTGAAATAAGTATAATTTTGGCACATTTAATCAAATTTTCCCCCTGTAAACTGAATGAATTTCTCCACCAATGATTCCTTGAGTTGAATTTAGATAAATTTTTCATCAAATCTAGTCATGGCTGCTGTTAAGCAGCCATGACTAGATTTGATGAAAAATATCTTGAAAATACTCGGCTAGCCTTAGTTTTAAAAGATTTTCTTCATAAATAATTGTTTTATTACCATTTATTGGAGGGTGACTGTTGTCACTCACTCTCCAGTAATTATTTATTTATTTATTTATTGGTGTTTAAGGGCACATATTTCTGCAGAATGGCTAAACATGACCTCGACAGTTTTACAGGTGGGGGAAGCCGGAGTACCCGGAGAGAACCACCAAGCAACGGCCAGCAACTGTCAGCTCCCCAACATACTAACTCTACACATGCAGGGTTAGCATTGGTTGAAGACAGGTGCACCATCGACGTGCACTACGCCTTAGTTCACAATGTCACCATGCCCCCATGTGGGCAGTGGGGGGTGAAGTGTATTGCCCAAGGACACAATGTGGTTGCTGCAGGTGGGATTCGAACCGAGGACCTCTCAGCTTGCAGCCTGCACCCCTACCTACTGAGCCACTGTGCCCCCCTCTCCAGTAATTGGTAACAAAACAATTTTATATAAACATTATACAAACATTTTTTTTCTACTGATGAACAAACAACAAGGTAACATGTACAGTATAAAGCCACTAAGGTGGCTTCTAGCACTTTACCATAAAGCCATGATAGTGGCTTCTAAGTCTCAACCAGATAATTTGAAAATTACAATTTGTTTGGTAAAGCGTAAAAAACAAAATGTCATTAAATGTTTACACGGCTGATGCCTCGACTATTTATTTATTTATTTATTAGTGTTTAAGGTCACAAACTTATGCACAATGGCTAATTGTGACCGTGACAGTTTTATGGGTGGAGGAAACCGGAGTACCCAGAGAGAACCACTGAGCATCGACGAGCAACTGTCAGCTTCTCAACATTCTAATTCTGTTCAAGCTCCGCTCAAGCAGGGTTACAGCGGTTGAAGACATGTGCACCATTGACATGCAGTATGCCTTAGTACACAGCGTCACCGTGACCCCAAGTAGGCAACTGGGATAAAGTGCCTTAGGCAAGGACACAACGTGGGTCGTCCCGGATGGCGATCGAACTTGGGACCTCTAGCATAGAAGTCCAACAGTCTTACCACTGAGCCACCGTGCTCATTGATGCCCTGACTATGATATATACAGTGGAGCCCACTTAATTGGATATCACTTAACTGAATCACCCTGTTAACTGAATATAATTTCCCAACACAAAACCATTTACCATACCTCCAGTACAAATTTGACCTGTTAATTGAATATAGGTTATAGAGTAAACTCCTATTAATTGAATAAAAAATCTTGTAATCTGTGGAGAAATTACCCTGAATCTCCCAAGTTTTTCTCTCTTTATTGACCTATTTGGCCTCAGTATATCCAATACAGGCATTTACTCTATTATATCTTGTTTGACAGAGCTCATGGAGCTCTGTCAAACAAGATATAATAGTATAAATGCTAAGTTTATCTCTAGAATACAGAAAAGTGACACAATTTCTGTTAATTGAATACTCCTGTTAATTGAATAATTTTCATTGGCAAAGTGGCTATTCAATTAACAGGGTTCCACTGTACTAGATACAAATGTTTACCTTCCATCCCAGATATACATTTTACTCGGCCTCTATCTTCCACATTATAGTTCTCAAATGACATAAACACACCATCAGGGGAGTATGAACTTCTGGGCTGGTGCACTGTCGAATAGCTGTGTTCCCAGTCAAATCGTTCATACCCATCTCTAGATTCTATCTTCCCATATACCTGAAAAATGTATAAAATAGGTGATTTATTTATTTATTTATTTATTTATTAATCAGGGTTTAATCACACTTTCAACAACCAGGGTCACCTTGTGACAGACAGTTTTACAGGTGGAAGAAGCCTGAGTATCCGGGGAAACCACAGAGAAGTTATGAGTAACTGTCAGGCTTCCCAGTGTACTAACTCTGCATAAGCCAGGTTAGCATTGGTCGAAGGCAAGTGCTCCATCGATGCGCAGTTCGCCTCAGTACACTGAGCCATGGTGACGCCCACATGGGCAATTACGACTAAATGACGTGTCAAAGGACACAATGCAGTTACCTCTGGCAGGGATTGAATCGCGGAGCTTTTGGTTTGAAGTTCAATGCTGTACCAACTGAGCCACAGCACACCCCAGTATAGGTGATAACTTGATGTAAGAATATGTTGGGTAGACCTCAGTGGGGCCTTCATATACATGATGGTCGCACAACACTTTTCCTCCAGACCTGATCATCACTGTGGAGTGTTATAATAGAGCTGGCAGGTTTTCATTTTTCAGATACGGTTCGATTTCAGGAAAAAACTCTGGTTCGGTCAGTTTTTTCTGTGTTACGAACATAGAGTAAATAACAATTCGGGCTCCTTACGTTGGAAAAAATCAACAGTTTTTTTGTACAACATCACTAGGGCTGAAACGGTTGGCTCAATTTTGTAACTGACTAACCGAGAGCTATAATCGGATAATATCCGGTTATCCGTGGCCATTAATTCACCGAATATGGGATGAAAATTATAGGAATTGGAAAGCAGTATTCTCAAACTATTCCATAGTGTGTCTACAAACGAACGTTGTCGAGTACTCGACAACTTTCGTTTGTATACACACTACGGAATAGTTTCTGTGATTACTCACGGAAAATTCTGATCATTAACAAAGTCTTGAATGCCAAAGTCGATTATTTCTCAATACACACAATGCGGCTTCGAGGTGTAATCTATCACAAAGGAGAAGCGGCAGATTTACTATGTTGTAAATGTGGAATGACGATCACTATCGATTTTTCAGATAACTGGTTGACGGTTTTTCTAATCGGTTAGGTAGCTAACTGGTTTCAAACTGATTATCTGGTTAACCATTTCAGTACTACAGTTAAAACAAGAAGTCCTGTCATGAAATGCGCACAAATAGCACGTTGATATGAGCGTTAATGTACGCGTTATGGCCCAAGTAAAGCTATCAAATTCTGTACATATGGCCTGTGCACAAGCAATGTTTCAGCCAATGGACCTCCGGGTAACCCGGAGGTCCATTGGCAGAAACATTGCATGTGTTTGCTATGAGTAACCAGGAGAACCTGCCGTGCTTTGGATGCCATTCGATATGGCAATTGCATGCAATTCCAACGCGCAATTAAGCCTAGATAAGCGCACAAATTGTGACAGGACTTCTAGTTTTAACTGTAGACCTCACTCACCACAAAAACCCCTGTCTATAAATATCTCTGTTGGGTTCAGCCTAACTTTCCTTTGATCATTCTCAGTGGTTCTCGGGTATCTGTTTCTAAGCCTACTGTTGCTAAGTCTACTGTTGCTATGACTACTGAGTCAGTTTGAAAAACATAAATTAGGATAACAAATGAATAGAGGATCAAGCCAGAAAATAAGCAGTCTGACATTTGCAGAATGAGGTCCCCAGCGGGTGAATTTGATGATGCTATCTCATACAGTGGGCCAATTTATCCTCTGGGTATGTTCTGTTTAGTTTTGAGACCCTGATTCAAATTGAGGTTCACAGAGGGTTAATTTAGTGATGCTACCCTGCTGTGCAGGGTAGCATCACTAAATTCACCCTCTGGGGACCTCATTTTGCAGATGTCAGTCTGCTTATTTTCTGGCTTGAAGAGGATATCTAATGTTTTCTTGTGAATACTGGGATTTATCATATGACTCGTCCGTTTTGTTCACTTTAAAACATTTGATATTTTGTTTTCATATTAATCAGTGATAAATAAAGCCTTCCATCAATTTCATTGCTCAATTTCAAAACTAGACAATTTGAATGGATGAACAAAATAAACCTGGGCCACATTTTCATAATTTGCATAATTAGAGTTGGGAGCTTTCGTTGGTCAATTTCAAAACTGGACAATTTGATTGGCTAAACAAAACACAACTGGGTGATATTTGCATAATTTCAGTAGGGAGAATTTACGTTATCTGTCCTATTTAGGGTGGGTTATATTGTATTAATCTTTTACCTAACGTAACGGCAAAAACCATCTCGCACAATACAAGAAAAACGCCATTCATTTTTTTTTATATTTTCACTTTTTGCTTCCAAAACATAGGTTATGACCCCTCATCAGAACTAGCGTGTCATGCTCGTTCCAATGAGGGGTCATAACCTATGTTCTGGAAGCAAAAAATGAAAATTTTTAATTATACGAGGATGTTTTTTACAAGTGCCGTCTGCAACTCAAGTTAGATGATGGGTGAAAAAGTCATACTAAGTGGCTAATTTGTGCTTGTGTGTGTCATATGATACATAGAATATGAAATGAGTGTTTTTCTCATATAATATTCATGAAACTCGTCCAAATTTTCCATTTGGGTGAGCCTCTGGCAAGCCCAAACGGAAAATTCGGACAAGTTTCATAAATATTATATGAGTAAAACACTCATTCCATATCCTCCATTTATTATATGCTAGCCTGTGAATTATTCGCAAATTATCTAAAAAATATTTCTCGATTTCTATCGATTCAATAGATATTGATAAATATTCCTCAGTAGCTTCCTAAATGACGTCACGGATCACGTTGCCTTGAAGGAACGATCAGCTGATCTTTGTTATTGTTTTGAAACATACGCATTAGGGGTAGAATTGGACTGAATATTGTGCAATAAAATGCCTCGTAGCATGTATTAAGAAATAACATCCATTCTATTTTAGTCAGAATCTGGAATTATCTCATGAGTGCTGACCTGAAAGTTTTATTTGCGTGAGTCAAAAATAATATTTTCAGGTCTTTTTCATAGCTTCCTAAAAGACGTAACTTTTTGATGCATGATGTTGCCTTGAACGTCACCTTGAAGGAACAATCAGCAGCTTTTTCTTATTGTCTTGAAACTGTTAACAGTCGAACTGGGCTGAATATTGCACAGTAAAATGTCACATAGCATATAATAAAAAGAAAATCTATGCTGTTTTACTGAATATTGGGAATTATCTCATTCATGTGGATCCATAAGTATTATTTTTCATCACTCATGGAAGGGCTTGAGAAAAATAAAACTTTCAGGTCCACAGTCATGAGATAATTCCCAATTTCACTAAAATAGGCTTGATATCCTCTATGCATTGACTGAAATCAAAAGTCTAGACTGGTTATATTTTTAATTTTTATAGGCAAAAAAAACACCAATGATATGTGCAGAAAACAACAAAACATCTTGATTAAATCAATACTTTGGAATCCTTATAAAAATCAGCAAGAGTCAAACAAAAGAAATTGTTATACAGTAAAACCTGTCTTGAGAGACCAGTCTTGAGAGACCACCTGTCTTCAGAGACCACATCTACCAGGCACCGAATGGTTTTACTCTATAATGGACCTGCTATCAGAGACCACCTGTCTTGAGAGACCACTGTGACCTGGTACCAAATCAAATGGTTTTGCGCGCCGAAGGCGCGCAGGGACGATATGGGGAGCAAGCCCCTTTCGACCCTCATTAGCTGTAGAATTTGAAAGTGTCAGACCGTGGTAAAGGAGGAGAAGTTGTGGGTTGTTAGCGGCGCTTGTGTCTTTTCAGCTTCTTTTTCAGAGGTGGAGGTTTGGAAGGAGAGACATTGGTAGTTGGTGTTGTTGGTGGGCTACCTGATGGTGGTTGCTGAGTTTTGTAGGGTCTGGTCCTAGCAGAGTCTGGAGTGGTTCTAGTATCTTGTTTTCCCGTAAGATGTTCTTTATCCTGTCGTCCGCGTCCTGGCATTCTGGTTTAGAAGGAAGAGGCAAGTGGGGATCAGGAAGAGGCGAGAGGGCAGCTTCCATTTCCACCTCAGTCTCCACAGACTCTTCCTCATCCGACAATACCGACTGGGAAGCCGGCATTTGGATGGGGCTGTCTGTGGGAGTGGGAGGGGAAGTGGTGACCGCCTCTGGCTCTTTCTTTTCCTCACCTTTCTCTTTCTTCATCTCCAAGAATGCCTCCAAGCATCGGGAATCCCTCTGCTTGGTGGACGGGCTCTTCTTGCTTCTCCTTCTCTTTTCAGGGCCTCCAGGCCTCCCCGGGTGAGGACCAGTGCGAGAGGGGATCCTCTCACCAAAGGTGCTACCTCTCCCCGAGGAGGGTTGTGTCTTGGTTGTTTCCGCAGGTTCAATCTTGAATTCAAGATTCAGATGGACGTTCTCGCCCATTTCCTGGATGGTCCAGGAGATGGGGCAAGAGACGCCCAGAGCTGAGATCTATTTGAGTAAACGAGCTGGTAATTCCAGGTTTTCCATTTCAATTAGTTGGTGTTGACACTCTGAGTTCAGAAGTGTGAATGTGGCGGCCACCTGGTACCAACTTGTATTTTTATGCCAAAATGGACCTGTCTTGAGAGACCACCCCTTTGAAGACTGAAACCATGATAAAAACTTTTTACCTGTTCTGGAATTGGAAAATCCATTGTGGTTATACTAACATAATTAAAAGTATTAAAAGCTTTAATTGGGTTTCAATTGCTATTCAGTTACATAACTCATTACAGATTGAGATGTTTTTATAAGACCTCTGTGAAAAGATTAGGATTATTGCTGAATAAACAATTTCATACATACCTGAAATGTGACCGATAGGAATAAAAATAAATTTGTGTTGAAAATCTTTTTGTAACAAATTGAAATGGACTGTTATAAAATTTATAAAAATAAATTAGTGTTGAAAATCTTCAAGGAAGATTTTCAACACTAATTTATTTTTATAATTTTTATAACAGTCCATTTCAATTTATTACAAAAACTTCATAAAAAAGAACAACTACAAAGTAATTACAAAAATCCATTCTTCTCCATTTCTGAATTTTGTGGTTGGTTATTCACTGACTTGAGAAAACCTGAAACCTGTTATGAGAGACCACCTTTCTTGAGAGACCACTTTTGTGTGGCCCAAAGGGTGGTCTCTCAAGACAGGTTCTACTGTATTCCTTTGAAGGGAAATAAGCTGTTTGGGAAACAAAGTAAGCTGAAATGGTGAAAACATCAGATAAATGGTTAAACCTTCTTCCAACACAAATGGAAAGAAAACTACATTGTTACTACCAAGCCTGGAAATAAAGAGACTGTCATATGCAGAATGGGTCTTCTAAGGGTGAATTTGGTGATGCTGCCCTGCACCGGAGGTAGGATTACTAAATTTACCCTCTGTGAACCTTAATCTGAATCAAGGTCTCGGACCCAAACAGAAATGTTTCTACAATCAGACTTCCTTGCAAAAAATGTGACAGAAGAACAAAAATAAGCTCACCAAATTCCAGTTCTCTCCCTTGCCCCAGTTACTGTTTACTTTCTCACAAAGACCAGAGTTCAGAACCTAATTATTTTTTAACCCTTAAAGGCCTATTTCTGACTTTTACAACCTCAGAACAGTTGCCATCACAAGTAGGTTGTGCTGACAATAAACAAATTACATAGGCAGTGGTTTCTAGTCAAGTCTTGGCTTCCTGTTGAGGCAACCAAGACTTGACTTGAAATCACTGTTAAGCCAAAGCCACTGGAAGTGTACAGGCTTTGGTCAGGTGTAAATTCAGGACCATTGTCCAGATCCCCAAGGGTTAAAATGAAGTGAAGCAACAGATTGCATTCAATCTAGTTGTGGAAGATATGGGATTCGCAGCACAGGGACGGTGGGGGTGGATGGGTGCAATACTCAAGATACATACCACACATAGAAGAAATCCTTTGAACTGAGTTGATTCAGTGGAGAACATCAGAACTTTGAGCAAAAACTCAACTAAGTCCATACATCTTCAACATATAACCGAGGCCACAAATGACCTTGACTATAGGGGATCTTGCAGTGTGGACCTGAATGGAGACCACCTGCTGAATGAACAAACCAAACATGGAAACAATCCTTTGAACAAGTAACAGGGGGTATCTTCTCTCTCTATCATTTCATCAAGTGATTGGTGGTAAGTGAATGTGTTGTTTCCTGTGTTTTGACAAATAATATATTCATTTACCAAGTCTTATCTGTTTTATCATGAGTTAAGAATTGAACATAAGCATCCAAACTCTATGACTGTAGAAGAATGGTGACCTATAGCATTTTTATAAGGGTTTAACAACACTATCGACAGTCAAGATTATGTTGTGTTGGACAGTTTTATGGGGGAAGAGGGAGCCAGAGTACGCAGGGAGAACCACTAAACAGTGGCGAGCAACTGTCAGACTCCCAAACATATGAACTCCAACCTATAGCTGGGAAATATACTATAGAATGGCGACTCACAGCTGGGCAGTATACTATAGAATGGTGATCTACAGCTTAGCAGTATACTACAGAATGGTGACCTACAGCTGGGCAGAATACTATAGAATCGTGACCTACAGCTGGACAGTAACCTATAGAATGGTAATCAACAGCTGGACAGTATACTACAGAATGGTGACATACAGTTGGGCAGTATACAAAAGAATGGTGACCTACAGCTGGGCAGTATACTATAAAATGGTGATTCACAACTAGGCAGTATACTACAGAATGGTGACCCACAGCTGGTCAGGATATTATAGAATGGAGACCAACAACTGGGCAGTATACTATAGAATGTTAACTCACAGCAGGACAGTAACCTGTAGAATGCTAATATACAACTGGTCTCTATACTACAGAATGGTGACCTACAGCTGACCAGTATACTATAGAATGGTGACCTACAACTGGGCTGTATACAATAGAATGGTGACTCACAACTAGGCAGTATACTACAGAATGGTGTCCTACAGCTGGGCAATATACTATAGAATACTGACTCAAAGCTGTATAGTGCACTATAGAAGGGTACTACAGCTGGGTAATATACTACAGAATGGTGACCTACAACAGGGCAGTATACTACAGAATGGTGACCTACAACAGAGCAGATTACTATAGAATTGTGACCTACATCTGGGCAATCTACTTTAGAATGGCGACCTACAGCTGGGCAGAATACTACAGAATGGTGACCTATAGCTGGGCAGTATACTATAGAATGGTGACCTACAACTGGGCAGTTTACTATAAAATGGTGACCTACAGCTGGGCAGTTTATTATAGAATGGTGACCTACAACTGGCAGTATACTACAAAATGTTGACCTACAGTTTGGGGGAGTGCGGTGGCTCAGTAGGTAGAGGTGCAGGCTGCAAGCCGAGAGGTCCTTGGTTCGAATCCCACCTGCGGCAGCCGCGTTGTGTCCTTGGGCAAGACACTTCATCTCCATTGCCTGCGTGGGGGCATGGTGGCGTTGTTTACTAAGGCGTACTGCACGTCGATGGTGCACTTGTCTTCAACCAATGCTAACCCTGCTTGTGTGGAGTTAGTATGTTGGGGAGCTGACAGTTGCTCGCCGTTGCTCGGTGGTTCTCTCCAGGTACTCCAGCTTCCTCCACCCGTAAAACTGTCACGGTCATGATTAGCCATTAAGTGCATAAATATGTGACCTTAAACACCAATAAATAAATAATAACCTACAGTTGGGAAGTATACTATAGAATAGTGACTCACAGCTAGACAGTATTCTATAGAAGGATGACCTACAAATGGGCAGTATATTATAGAATGGTGACCTACAGCTAAGCAGTATACTTACTATAGAATGGTGACCTATAGCTGGGCATTATACTATACAATGGTGATCTACAGCTGGGCAGTATACTATAGAAGGGTGACCTACAGCTGAACAGTATACTATAGAAGGATGACCTACAGATGGGCAATATACTATAGAATGGTGACCTACAGCTTGGCAGTATACTATAGTATGGTGACCTATATCTCGGCAGTATACTACAGAATGGTGACCTATAGCTGGGCAGTATACTATATAAGAGTGACTTACAGCTGGGCACTATACTACTGAATGTTGACCTAGTATTACAGAAGGATGACCTACAAATTGGCAGTATACTATAGAAGGATGACCTACAGCTGGACAGTATACTATACAATGGTGACCTACTATTACAGAAGGATGACCTACAAATTGGCAGTATACTATAGAAGGGTGACCTACAGATGGGCAGTAGTCTATAGAATGGTGACCTACAGCTAGGCAGTATACTACAGAATGGTGACCTACAGGAAATTTACTATAGAATGGTGACCTACTATTACAGAAGGATGAGCTACGAATTGGCAGTATACTATAGAAGGATGACCTAAAGCTGGGCAGTATACTTACTATAGAATGGTGACCTATAGCCGGGCAGTATACTATAGAATGGTGACCTACTCACAGCTTAGATAATGCTCAACTATACTTGTGAAAAGTGAGTATGTTGGGGAGTCTGACAGTTGCTTGCCACTGCTCAGTGGTTCTCTCCAGGTACTCAGACTTCCTCCACCATCAAACCATCTGCCACGAGGTGACCCTGGCTGTCAAAGTTTTGTTAACCCTAATAAATAAATAAATAAATAAATAAATAAATAAATAAATAAATAAATAAATAAATAAATAAATAAAAAAATAATTCATTCGCACTGGCTTTCTGATTATATAACACTCACTTCAAAGTATTTCTTGATGAAACTGAATGGAAGATAGACTTCCCGTCCCTCCCGTCTACCCTGTATGGAATAATCGTCATTAATCACACACTCTATTTCTTTGTACTTTATCGACTCCTGATTGGTTGATGCCCGATTATATGACTGAGCTCCTCTATGATGGAACTTGGTCTCAGAATTATATTCTGGGTAAACAGGGACAGCATCCTCCCTGAAAATGAAAGAGAAAAGAAATATTTCAGGAATATATGACCAGGAAAACAATAAAATCTTTGACTCATGATTTATAAAATGAGCAGTAGATACAAAACGGCAGCAGGCCTGAAAATAAGCAGTCTGACATTTGCAGAATGAGGTCCCAGAGGGTGAATTTGATGATGCTATCCCATTCAGATTAATGTTCACAGAGGATAAAATTTAGTGATGCTACCCTGCAGGGTAGCATCACTAAATTCACCCTCTGGGAACCGCATCTTGCAGATGACAGTCTGCTTATTTTCTGGCTTGAATGGCAGATATAATACCTATAATAATAATAAGAAGAAGAATGTTACTAAGGTAACACATGCCCCCCCCCCTTGTGACCTTCACCATACAGATGCAGAAACTATTATACACAACACACCTTCTAACTGTCCTTAACATTTGTAAAAAGTTTAACAATTGTACTATGATTCGTTTCTGAGTTATGGCTGAGACACGAATATTGGCCGATTTTTAGTGTGACCTTGAAATGTGACCTTGACCTTGAAGGTACAAACCCGGCTATGGTGTGTGACACATCCTCCCATGATCCTTTATAATTGTGTGAAGTTTGGTGACTGTAGCCCTAATAGTTTTGGAGTTATGCTTGAGACACGATTTGTGACCCTGAACATATGAAGGTCAATTGTGTCCTTCACGTTGCAGATGCGGCGGAAAGTATTATATGCGACACACCTTCTGACTGTCCTTAACATTTGTAAAACATTTAACAATTGTACTATGATTCATTTCTGAGTTATGGCTGAGACACAAATATTGACAGATTTTTAGTGTGACCTTGAAATGTGACCTTGACCTTGAAGGTACGAACCCGGCTATGGTGTGTGACACATCCTCCCATGGTCCTTTATAATTGTGTGAAGTTTGATGACTGTGGCCCTAACAGTTTTCGAGTTATTGGCTCGGACACACACACACACACACACACACACAGACGGACACACACATGCACATTTCAATCACTATATGCCACCCGACTTAAGTCGGGGGTATAATAAAAAGAGAAAACTTCTCACACATTCATGGCAAGTAGTAGCGGTACATTCCAATATCAACTCTGATGATCATTGTTTTTATAATACGACTACTACAAGTTTATCCTTCAATACCTTATTAGTTTTGTCATCAATTCTGACGCACAACAAAATGAGAGTCACTACTTTTCCAAATCCGTATCTGCATACCTATCCGAAATGAACCTCCTGTGATGTCATTCATGTTTTAGAGAATTTCAAAGCAACAATTTTACAAAAGAGGAAACTTTCAGGTGTCGTATTCTATTTTTAAAGAGCCACTATTAGGCCACACAAAGTAGATAATCTGTTTCTCAGGACATTATTTGTGAAATTGCATGCAAGCGAGCGGTTTTTTATTTTATTTTTTATTTCAGTAATTACTTCTTTGCCATCAAAATTCATGTTCTTGGTTCAAGTTTTAGGCCTCACAATCTACAGAATAGCATGGGTGATGGTGTATTTCATCCCTTGAGTGCAAGAAGGCTTTGCAATCTTGCACTCAAGGGACAAATTCATCAATTTTTTTAACTTGGGTAAAATATAAGACATAAACCATTTAATTTTTATTTTTTTAAAGTTTAAATTGGTTATAAAAAGAGAGCATGCAGCAGCCAAAAGGACCATGCAGGAGGGCCTGAGAAACAGATTTTTTATTTTTTTAGGCCTTATATAATAAAGAAATTATTACAACATAACCGATAATATATCAAAATAGCAAAGGGCAATAACTTAACATACTGATCTGGGAATAAGCCCATGGGGTGCGTGAAATAAAAGAGGGCAAAAGTATATGGGTGGGCTTATTTTCGAGAGGTCACCCCTGCAGAAGAATTTGGACGCAAAGTTGACATAAGTTAAGTGACTCGGGAATAATTATTTATTTATTGGGGTTTAAGGTCACATACTTATGCACAATGGCTAATCGTGACCGTGACAGTTTGACAGGTGGAGGAAACTGGAGTACCTGGAGAGAACCACCGAGCAACGACGAGCAACTGTCAGCTCCTCAACATTCTAACTCTGCTCAAGCTCCGCTCAATCAGGGTTACAGCGGTTGAAGACATGTAAACTATCAACGTGTAGTACACGTTTGCACACGGCATCATCGTGCCCCCATGTAGGCAACCGGGATAAAGTGCCTTGCCCAAGGACACAATGTGGGTTGTCCCGGATGGGGATCGAACTCGGGACCTCTAGCATAGAAGTGCAACAATCTTCCACTGAGCCACAGCACTCCCAGTGACTCGGAAAATCCCATAACAAAGCAGCATTAACCCTTTACCTAACGAATCACATAAACTACAAATTGAACTCTAGAAAAAAAATTGCAATGAGGGATCATATGATATGGTTTTGCTAAAATTTAAAAAAAATATTTATTTATTTATTGGTGTTTAAGGTCACATACTTATGCACAATGGCTAATCATGACCGTGGCAGTATGGGTGGAGGAAGCCTGAGTACCCAGGGAGAACCACCGAGCGACGACGAAGAGCTGCCGGCTCCCCAACATCGTAACTTGGCACTGCAGCACAGGCGGGGTTAGATTGGTTGAAGACATGCGCACCATCGACAAGCAGTACGCCTTAGTACATGGCGTCATGGTGCCCCCATGTGGACAATTGGGGTTAAGTGCCTTGCCCAAGGACACAACGCGGGAGTCCGAATCGATCGCTAAGACGGTCACCCATCCGCGGATTAACGGGCTCGACGTTGCTTAACTTCGGTGATCTGACGAGAAGCGGTTACTGCAATGCCACCATGCCACCAATGGCAGCAATTAGAAGAGTCCATATTCATTATTAAGGGTAGACCAATCAATATTTTCAACATTGAAAATATTGATTGGTCTACTCTGCACATTTACTGAACAGCCATCCTGTTTAATGACGTATCATGTTGCTGGCCGGAAAAGCGGCCGCTAGGGTTCAAAGGGTTCAATATTATTTTTTTATATTTTCCAAAAAAATATCAACAAAACCATATCATGTAACCTGTCAATGGAATGAGCTCAATCCAATGACAAGTCACATGGTATGGATTTTTTTTGTTGATTTTTTTTTTTCAACTGCCCAATTTGTGTATTATGTGGGCAGATGTGGCTGATTTTTATTTATTTATTAGGGTTTAACGACAATTTAACATCCAAGGTCATATCGTGTCAGTGAAAGTTTTACAGGTGGAGGACGCCGGAGTACCTGGAGAGAACTAACGAGCAACGATGAGCAGCTGCCAGCTCAAAACATCGTAACTCCTTACTGCAGCACAGGCAGGGTTGGATTGGTTGAAGACATGCGCACCATCGACGTACAGTACGCCTTAGTACATGGCATCATCGTGCCCCCATGTGGACAGCTGGGGTTAAGTGTCTTGCCCAAGGACACAATGCGGGAGTACAAATTGATTGCTCAGACGGTCACCCATCCAAGGACTTACCGGGCTTGACGTTACTTAACTTCGGTGATCGTAACGACACCGTGCCCCCCTCAGATGTGGCCAATACATTAGGTAAAGGGCTAAAGAACTTACCTATAAAAATTATTATCCTGTTTATGTAAGTCACAAGAACGATTCCATATACAGATAAATGATAATATCGCTACTACCAGGAATAACAGCGTCGCTTTAATATTGAACTTCATATCATCTCGTCATGTTATCATCTTCTGAAAAAAAACAAGGGAGACAACTCAATAATATTATCTTATGTTATGTTATCATCTACAGAACAAGAGCAACGTGAAGCATGGT
The DNA here is from genome assembly GCA_031216915.1 of Pictodentalium vernedei. Lineage (NCBI taxonomy): Eukaryota > Metazoa > Mollusca > Scaphopoda > Dentaliida > Dentaliidae > Pictodentalium > Pictodentalium vernedei. The sequence continues at coordinate 452,587,920 of CM062290.1, read as the reverse complement.
ATATGCCCCATCTTGCAATATCATGGATAGAAATACAAAAAAAACCCCAAAAACAAGATCAGTCTTGTAGAACTTTAGTTATAGAGCGGAAACCAATTTCAAGTGTATTTAACATGGGAAGTCACTGTGACCTTGACCTTTCACACAGCATGGTCAAAATAAATGGACTTCTTCCAGTCATCATACCTAACCCACATATGAAGTTTGGTAAAGATCTGGTTGTTGAAACTTTAGTTAATTGATGGAAAGCAAAAAGTTAACGGCCGGACGATGGATGCCGGATGACAGACATGGGGATAACATAATGCCCCCTCCTCAAAGAGGGCGGGGCATAAAAAGACCAATAATACTATCTTGTTAGGTCCTACAAAGTAGATCTTGTTTCTCAGGCCATTTTTTGTCAAATTGCATGTGGACAGAGCAGTTTTTATTTTATTCTTTGTAATTATCTCTTTGCCATCAAAAGTGCATATTCTTGGTTTGTTTTATGTTTTAGGCCTCATAATCTACAGAATAACATGGGTGGTGGTGTATTTCGTCCCTCGAGTGCAAGAAGGCTTTGCAATGCTTTAGCATTGCAAAGCCTTGTTGCACTCAAGGGACAAATTTATCAATTTTATTAACTTGGGTAAAATATCAGACATAAACCATTTTATTTTTATTTTTGAAAAGTTTGAATTAGTTATAAAAGGAGAGTATGCGGCAGCCAAAATAACCATATGAGAGGGCCAGAGAAACAGATTCTCAACTTTTTGGGGCCTTTTATTATCATCTGAAAATAACAGGGAAACAACCCAATAATATGATATTGTTTTGTTACCGTCTTCACAAACACTAAGGGAGACAACTTATCAGCTAAAGAGTCACAAGAGGTAAATGATGAGCATTGAAATACAGTCAATAAGGCCACACAAAGTAGATGTTCTGTTTCTCAGGCCAAGTTTTGTAAAATTGCATGTGGGCGGGCATTTTTTTATTTTATATTTTATTTTTGTAATTATTTATTATCAGAAGTTCATATTCTTGGTTTATTTTATGTTTTAGTCCTCATAATCTACAAAATACAGTTACAACTAAAAGTCCTGTCCTGAAATGCGCACATATAGCATGTTGATCTGCGCATTAATCTACACGTTATGACCATAGTAAGACTATCAAAGTGTGTACATGCGGCCTGTGCACAAGCAATGTTTCAGGCAATGGACCTCTGGGTAACCCAGAGGTCCATTGGCAGAAACTGCTATGAGTAACCAAGAGAACCTGCCATGCTTTGGATGCCATTTGATATGGCAATTGCGCGCAATTCCTACGCGCAATTAAGCCTAGATAAGTGCACATTTCGTGACAGAACTTCTAGTTTTAACTGTAGCAAGGGTGGTGGTGTATTTCGTCCCTTGGGTGCAACAAGGCTTTGCAATGCTAAAGCATTGCAAAGCCTTGTTGCACTCAAGGGACAAATTTATCAATTTTATTAACTTGTGTAAAATATCAGACATAAACCATTTAATTTTTATTTTTTTTCAAGTTTGCATTGGTCATAAAAAGAGAGCATGCAGCAGCCAAAAGGACCATGTGGGAGCGCCTGAGAAACAGATTTTTAATTTTATTAAGCCTAACTTTTATATTCCAATGCTAGAGTATGAAATCGCGGTGAGATGAATAACAGAATTTAGGGTTCAAATTCTCAGTTCAGAGTAACTGAATATTTGTTTCCTTTTTGCAAGTGAAAGGTGGCGTCAGTATGTAAGTGTATATTATGACAGAATACAACTATAGGGGGAGAGGGGGAAATCAATGACCTGAGGCGTAGTTTTCTTATATATTTCACAAGAGCCCGATGAGGTGGAGTTTTTTCTACATTTCACAATGACACAACCCAAATTTGCCCTGTTAATTGAATATGGGTTATAGAGTAAACTCCTGTTAATTGAATAAAAAAATCTTGTAACCTGTCAAGAAATTACCCTGAATTTGCCCTGTTAATTGAATATGGGTTATAGAGTAAACTCCTGTTAATTGAATAAAAAAATCTTGTAACCTGTCAAGAAATTACCTTGACTCTCCCTAGTTTCCCTTTGATTATAGGCCTATTTGGCATCAGTACATCCAATACAGGCATTTAATCTATTATATCTTGTTTGACAGAGCTCATAGATATAATAGAATAAATGCTAAGTTTATCTCTTGAATACAGGAATACAGGAAAGTGACACAATCCCTGTTAATTGAATACTCCTGTTAATTGAATAATCTTCATTGGCAAAGTGGCTTTTCAATTAAGAGGGTTCCACTGTATTTTCATTTTTCAACTAAGGAAAATGCAAAGAAATCCCCCAAATGCCCCAGCTTCCTCCAACAATCTGACACGAGGTGCTCCTGGCTGTCGAAAGTGTTATTAAACAATGAATGAACAAACGAACAAATGAATGAACAAATGAATGAACCAATGAACTGGAGCACATGTATGCTATGACTGAGAAAACGTTATTGCCTATCTTCTTGATTAACACCACAGACATATAATTTCCTTAGAAGACAGACAGATGATGCATAGAGGTGGACTAGATGAAAGGAAATGGTGTGTTGTAATGCTGTCCGAATTTTATGAGAATTGTGTGAACAATACATTAGATAGTTGATACTATTCCATTAAGACCATTAGAGATTATTAAGTCTAACAGCTAATGTTTGGCTTTACAGTCAATATCTCTGAGATTGTCTCGATGTTTTCTTCGGTGAGAAATTTTACAACTTCACTCAGTATATTAATCTCTATGATATCAGTACTGGTATTTTCAATTACCATTTTTACCCTTTGCTACTCTTAGTTGTCTTCCTGCCTGAGCTATACAGTAACCAACCCTTCACCAGGTCTGTGAAAGTATGATATTTATTCATTTGTCTCCAGTGTTCATGCTGGCCCGAAACTGTTCGATGCCAAATTTGTAGACATTCTGGATAGTGTTAAACAAAAGTGTTTGGTGCCTAAACAAAAGTGTTTGGTGCCTAAACAAAAGTGTTTGGTGCCTAAACAAAAGTGTTTTGATGCCAAAACTCTGACGGGGGATGTTTTTTCACTAAATTGGTTGAGTTTTGAAAAATGAACTAGCATTTATTTCAAACATGAATGGACAATTGATCACTGAAAAATTCTGACAGTTCTGACGAAACCTCGGTAGATGACAAGGGCGATGCCCTAGGTTATATAATAACATGTTAATCGATTAATTATTGTTAATCCACTGGGTTTAGAGGTAGGGCCCTACAAATCACACATTTTTATTCAAATCAAATCTTGAATCAAATTGGGTTGATTATTCGAAATCGAATCAAACCTTGAATCGGGGCATCTTGAAAATGACCTATTGGCACAAAGGGACTGTAAACCTTATTTGTTCTAATTGTTATGGCGCAAGTCCCAGCTGATGAAATATTCTAATTACATCATCAAGGCATGCCTTCGTTGAATCTCTCCGGGTACTTCGTCGTAGGCATGCCTTGATGATGTAGTTATTTATTTATTTATTTGGGTTTAAGGACACATTAACAGCCAGGGTCATATCATGTCGGTGACAGTTTTACGAGTGGAGGAAGCCAGAGTACCCGGAGAGAACCACCGAGCAACGACGAGCAGCTGTCAGCTCTCCAGCATCATAACTCTGAACTCTGCACCGCGGCACAGGCTAGGTTAGATTGGCTGAAGACGTGCAGTACGCCTTAGTACACAGCGTCATCGTGCCCCCATGTAGGCAATCAGGGTTAAGTGCCTTGCCCATGGACACAATGCAGGAGCACGAATCAGTCGCTGAAATGGTCACCCATCCAACTACTAACCGCGCTCGATGTAGCTTAACACCACCGCGCCCCCTAATGATGTAGTTAAAATATTACCCAGCAAGGAGTACAGTTGAAAAGCAGGAACAGTGAGTATCACAGGTATTAGGCACTGTTTCTTACAACAAAGGTAGTGACAAGTAAGACTGAAATTAGTATGGGTGGAGGCACGTTTTATGAGATGACGTAGATGATTGATACCAAGCTATGTTCCTGAGAAAAGATTCTAAAGGAAATGAATCAGGCAGTTGGTTTTGAATGGAACCGAATAGCAACTTAAGATTTGAAATCGAATCGAATCCCAAAGCTTCGTAGGATCCTACTTAGTGGGTAACAAATCTTTACAAAAGCCATCATTTGATGAGATATATACTTCATACTGTGACAAGTCAATCGCAGTGGTATGAAGGACTCATCTAATTAAATGCTGCCTAAAATTTGATTAAGTTAATAACATACATCGAGGATATGGAAAAAGTGTTTTTCTCATATAATATTTATGAAACAAGTTTAAGAATTTTCCGTTTGGGCGAGCCTCTGGCAAGCCCAAACGGAAAATTCGGACGAGTTTCATAAATATTATATGAGAAAAACACTCATTTCATATTCTATTTATCATATGAGACACCCACACACAAATTAGCCACTCAGTATGACTTTTTAACCCATTACCTAACTTGAGTTGAAGACGGCACTTGGAAAAAAATCCTTGTTTAACTAAAAATTTTCATTTTTCACTTCCAAAACATAGGTTATGACCCCTCATTGGAACGAGCTCATCGAGCTCGTTCCAATGAGGGATCCTAACCTATGTTTTAGAAGCAAAAAGTGAAAATATAAAAAAAAATAAATGGCGGTTTTCTTGTAGGTAAAAGATTAATACAAAATAACCCACCCTAAATAGGACAGATAACGTAAATTCTCCTTACTGAAATTATGCAAATGTGACCAGTTGTATTTTGTTTAGCCAATCAAATTGTCCAGTTTTGAAATTGACCAATGAAAGCTCGCAACTCTAATTATGCAAATTATGAAAATGTGGCTCAGTTGTATCTTGTTCAGCCAATCAAATTGTCTAGTTTTGAAATTGACCAATGAAATTGATGGAAGGGTTTATTTATCACTGATTAATATGAAAACAAAATATAAAATGTTTTAAAGTGAACAAAACGGATGAGTCATATGATAAAATGTTTTATTGAAGAAAAAACAATACCTCATGACTCACACACTGACAGTTAACATTCAAAGTTTGTCCCAACACATTGTGTAACACCTTACTGACAAAATCACAGGATTTGGGTGTGTCTTGTGAAAATCGGTTGGAAGCTGAGTTTCCTTGTACAAGACATAATAAAATATTTGTTTTGAATGTTTCAGCATCGATCATGCTTTTTGCATCTGCAATGGCTTTCCCTCACAAGTGAAGGAACTTTTTTGAGGCCAAAATTTTAGCCAACAAAGAGTTTTTGGAGCAAAATCAAATTTGAAACCATTTCATATGGTGAAATTTTGATAAACATCATCAATGTTATACAATTCTTGAAAAAAATGCCACACAACATCCAAGCAATTTTTTTATAAGTAAAGCACTTCTATTCCAGATTCGGACTTAAGGGGATGAAGGGTAAAACTTCTATTATTCTAGATTCTGACTAAGGGGATGAAGGGTAAAACTTCTATTATTCTAGATTCTGACTAAGGGGATGAAGGGTAAAACTTCTATTATTCTATATTCTGACTAAGGGGATGAAGGGTAAAACTTCTATTATTCTAGATTCTGACTAAGGGGATGAAGGGTAAAACTTCTATTATTCTAGATTCTGACTAAGGGGATGAAGGGTAAAACTTCTATTATTCTATATTCTGACTAAGGGGATGAAGGGTAAAACTTCTATTATTCTATATTCTGACTAAGGGGATGAAGGGTAAAACTTCTCTCATTCTAGATTTTGACTAAGGGGATGAAGGGTAAAACTTCTATTATTCTATATTCTGACTAAGAGGATGAAGGGTAAAACTTCTATTATTCTAGATTCTGACTAAGGGGATGAAGGGTAAAACTTCTATTATTCTAGATTCTGACTAAGGGGATGAAGGGTAAAACTTCTATTATTCTATATTCTGACTAAGGGGATGAAGGGTAAAACTTCTATTATTCTATATTCTGACTAAGGGGATGAAGGGTAAAACTTCTCTCATTCCAGATTCTGACTGAGGGGATGAAGGGTAAAACTTCTATTATTCTAGATTCTGACTAAGGGGATGAAGGGTAAAACTTCTATTATTCTATATTCTGACTAAGGGGATGAAGGGTAAAACTTCTATTATTCTATATTCTGACTAAGGGGATGAAGGGTAAAACTTCTCTCATTCCAGATTCTGACTAAGGGGATGAAGGGTAAAACTTCTATTATTCTAGATTCTGACTAAGGAGATGAAGGGTAAAACTTCTATTATTCTATATTCTGACTAAGGGGATGAAGGGTAAAACTTCTATTATTTTATATTCTGACTAAGGGGATGAAGGGTAAAACTTCTCTTATTTTAGATTTTGACTAAGGGGATGAAGGGTAAAACTTCTATTATTCTAGATTCTGACTGAGGGGATGAAGGGTAAAACTTCTCTTATTTTAGATTCTGACTAAGGGGATGAAGGGTAAAACTTCTCTCATTCTAGATTCTGACTAAGGGGATGAAGGGTAAAACTTCTCTCATTCTAGATTCTGACTAAGGGGATGAAGGGTAAAACTTCTCTTATTTTAGATTTTGACTAAGGGGATGAAGGGTAAAACTTCTATTATTCTATATTCTGACTAAGGGGATGAAGGGTAAAACTTCTCTTATTCTATATTCTGACTAAGGGGATGAAGGGTAAAACTTCTCTCATTCTATATTCTGACTAAGGGGATGAAGGGTAAAGCTTCTCTCATTCTAGATTTTGACTAAGGGGATGAAGAATAAACCTCTTCTCTAGATTCTGAACAAGAGGATGAAGGGTAAATGACACTTCGACACAAAAATGCTAATTTTTAATTTTATTGCTATTCTGAATTAGCCTTGGAAAAAATCCATAAATTTCATTTCAACACAAAATTGGCAATGCAGCAAAAAATTTTAATTTAACTGGCAAATCTCTGAATTTTTTAATTTCAGAAATGCCCAAAGCAATGTTCTGAGAGTAAAGTCGAGTTTGATTTCAGAATTTTTTAGTTTCATTTATCAAGACAGATATCTTCAAGGTGTATAACTGCAAAGACTGAAATTATTGTCTTGTATTTCGGTGCCAGGCAATTTGTTTGGAAGATAATATAACAAAGGAAGATTATTAATTCTTCACCTGACACAACTAGGGCATTACACTGGAACAGCAATTTCTTGAATAACTATACAGCTTCATTTTGCTGCAAAACGTTAGTTTGTGACCCTTCATTGTAACAGGATTATTGAGCCTGGTCCCATGAGCTACAGTTAAAACTAGAAGTCCTGCCATGAATAGTGTGCTTATCTAGGCTTAATTGCGCGTTGGAATTGCGCGCAACTGCCATATCAAATGGCATCCGAAGCACGGCAGGTTCTCCTGGTTACTCATAGCAAACACATGCAATGTTTCTGCCAATGGACCTCCGGGTTACCCGGAGGTCCATTGGCTGAAACATTGCTTGTGCACAGGCCATATGTACAGAATTTGATAGCTTAACTTGGGCCATAACGTGTACAGTAACGTGCATATCAATGTGCTATTTGTGCGCATTTCATGACAGGACTTCTAGTTTTAACTGTAGTCATACTATTTTTATTACACATCTGTTCTACGTAATCCCCATCTTCAGCAACAGTAAACCATGTGGAAAATGAAAAGCTGTTCCGCATGTATGTGCAGAAAGGAAGTCGTTGACAGACTACTTTTAAGTAGAAGCGAAATTTCACTGGAATTTTCTACAAATAGTGCAATGCAATTACAATTTGAATCTCTCGCGATAGCTGAAAATCATCCCCTGAGTTCCAAAATGTTCTATGTGCCAGTAGGCACATAGAACACATTGGAACTCAGGGGATGAAATAATAACACAGGTTCTCCTCGCAAATTTGGTTGGTGATAAAATGTGTTGTTTTTGATGATAGTTGTCAAATGAATTGCCGAGTGTCCTTCTAATAATTGTTTTTATGGATGTGAAGGCATGTAATAAACACAAAACGACACATGCTTGTGAATGGGTTAATCGATATAGCACTTGTGCAATTGTGGAAGGATAAAACTCGAGGCCTGCGTGCCTGTGTGTCGTTCAGTGTTTGTTCAGGAGGCAAAAATTGGAAAAATTATAAAATTTGATTCAAGATTCAGTGGGATTTGGTGGGAAGATATATTTAAATGAATACCTGCAACTAAAAAAAACCCCACTTATACCCTTGGAGTACTGAGTGAGCCAACGAAAAACTACTCATTAACTCCTTGCATGCTGCTGGCAGATATTCCTGCCAAGGGAAGAAAATCTCTTGCCATTAAAATAATTGAATTTAGACTATATCTAATCAAATTTTCCCCTGTAAATTGTACAGACTTTTTGACCAATAATTTCTCAAGTCAAATGTGCATGAATTGTTCATCAAATCTAATCATGGCTGCTTTGAAGCAGCCATGACTAGATTTGATGAAAAATATTTTAAAATTCCCTCAGCAGGATAAGAGTTAAAGGTTCAAGGTATCAACTAAGACATGGATGAAGGAAGAGAGCAGTATTCTGGACATGCCAGAAAATAAGCAGACTGACATCTGAAAAATGAGGTTCCCAGAGGGTGAATTTAGTGATGCTACCCTGCATAGCAGGGTAGCATCACTAAATTTCCCCTCTGTGAATCTGAATCTGAATCAGGGTTTCAAAACTAAACAGAAAGAGGTACCCACAGGATAAAATGGCCCACTGTATGGGTTAGCATCATCAAATTCTCCCTCTGGGGACCTCATTCTGCAAATGTAAGACAGCTTATTTTCTGGCCTGATTCTGGAAGATTGAAATGGAAACTTAAAAGAGCCAAATTTGGGCAAAGAGGTGTTTGGATGGGTTGCAGAAATCAGTATTTGAGAAGTACATAGATGCACACGTAACATTCAGGGTATCTTTTACTTTTGATGGACTTTCTTTAAAACATGATGACAAGAAATGGAGAAGGATGGACTGGACATTGAGAAATGTGCTAGATACACCACACATGGAATCCAACCTTTGTGTAAAACATCTTGTAAGAATGCATTGGATTGTTAATGTTATGACGTGAATTAAATAATGCTTTGGCACAAAACAGTGTCAAGCAAAAACGTGAACAGACCTCCAAAAGTGATATCTTTTTTTAATGAAAGTGTCAGTGACACTGTAGCTTAACTTGTCTGTGTGTAATGTTTGATGAAAAGGATAATGTTCAATGTTTATGAAAGGATTATGAAATAAGACAAGAATTTTGATAATTGGGAATATGTTAATTTCTGTTCCCTGTATGCTGTGTTTCAATAAAAATAATATGAGGTGTAGACTATACTAAAGGGGTGGGTTAATGTGGCCCTCACAGTTAATGTATGTGGCCCTCACAGTTAATGTATATCAACGAAAGTTGCCAATTTACAGTGAAATTATTCCAAAATGAGTTATCTTATCAAGTTACAATGAAATCCCTTCATAAATACGATCTGTAGACTGTGCTAAAGGTTTTTGGGCTTCTGGGTCTCTGTACAGTTGACCAATCGCAACCAAAAGGGGACATTCTCATCTAGACATTATATGGAGTCAACCTACCAAGTTACAATGAAATCCCTTCATAAATATGACCTGTAGACTGTGCTAAAGGTTTTTGGGCTTTGGGCAGCCATCATGGTTGAATGATCACAACCAAATGGGACAATCTCATCTGGGCATCATCTGGAGTGATCTTAAGAAGTTACACTGAAATCAACCTACCAAGTTACAATGAAATCCCTTCATAAATATGACCTGTAGACTGTGCTAAAGGTTTCTGGGCTTCGAGCCCCAGTAGCCATCATGGGTGACTGATCGCAACCAAAAGGGGACGTCCTCATCCAGACATTATTCTGAGTCATCCTACCAAGATACAATGAAATCCCATCATAAATATGACCTGCAGACTGTGCTAAACTTTTTCGGGTTTTGGGCTTGGGCAGCCGTCATGGTTGAATGATCATGACCAAAAGGGGACGTTCTCATCTAGACATTATATGGTGTAAACCTACCAAGTTACAATGAAATCCCTCCATAAATACGATCTGTAGACTGTGCTAAAGGTTTTTGGGCTTCTGGGTCTCTGTAGCCATCACAGTTGACCAATCGCGACCAAAAGGGGACATTCTCATCTAGACATTATATGGAGTCAACCTACCAAGTTACAATGAAATCCCTTCATAAATATGACCTGTAGACTGTGCTAAAGGTTTTCGGGCTTTGGGCAGCCATCATGGTTGAATGATCACAACCAAATGGGACAATCTCATCTGGGCATCATCTGGAGTGATCTTACGAAGTTACACTGAAATCCCTTTATAAATATGACCTGTAGACTGTGCTCAAGGTTTTCGGGCTTTGGGCACCTGTAGCCATCACAGTTGACCAATCACAACCAAAAGGGGATGTCATCATCTAGGCATTATATGGAGTCAACCTAACAGGTTACAATGAAATCCTTCCATAAATATGACCTTTTGCCTATGCTAAAGGTTTTTGGGCTCGGGCACCCATCAAGGCTGAATGATCGCGATCAAAATGAGACGTTCTCATCTAGACATTATTTGGAGTCATCCTACCAAGTTACAATGAAATGCCTTCATAAATATGACCTGTAGACTGTGCTAAAGGTTTTCGGGCTTTGGGCCCCTGTAGCCGTCACAGCCCAATCAGGACCAAAAGTGGACTTTCTCATCTAGACATTGTATGAAGTCAACCCACCAAGTTACAATGAAATTCCTCAATAAATATGACCTGTAGACTGTGCTAAAGGTTTTCGGGTTTTGGGCTCGGGCAGTCATCACGGTTGGCAGATCATGCCCAAATGGGGAAATTCTCATCTAGACATCATAAGGAGTCATCCTACCAAGTTACAATGAAATCCCTCCATAATAAACATGACCTGCAGACTGTGCTATAAGTTATTGGGTTTCGGGCTTGGGCAACCATCACGGTTGATAGATCATGCCCAAAAGGGGACGTTCTCATCTAGGCATTATACAGAGGCACCCTACCAAGTTACAATGAAATCCCTCATAAATACGACCTGTAGACTGTGCTAATGGTTTTCAGGTTTTGGGCTCGGGCAGCCATACCGGTTGACTGATCGTGACCAAAAGGGGACGTTGTCATCTAGACATGACCCCAAACCTGCATATGAAATTTCATGATGATCAGACAAGAACTGCGGGGTGTAGCCCGTGCTAAAGGAAAATGTGAACAGACTCACAAGACTCACAGACTAACAGACTTCCGCACGTGTGATGGCAATAGCTTATCTTGACTATGTCATGTTAAGCTAAAAATAAAAATTAAATGGTTTATGTCAGATATTTTACCCAAGTTAATAAAATTGAAAATTTGTCCCTTGAGTGCAAGAAGGCTTCGCAATGCTTTAGCATTGCAAAGCCTTCTTGCTCTCAAGGGACAAAAAACACCACCACCCATACTATTCCGTAGATTATGAGGCCTAAAACATAAACCAAGAACATGAACATTTGATGGCAAAGAAATAATTACAGAAATAAAAAATAAAATAAAAAAACTGCTTGCTGCAGGCAATTTTACAAATAATGACCTGAGAAACAGAAGATCTACTTTGTGTGGCCTTAAGTTACAGGTTTATTGATTATTTATTATGAAGTATAACATTACTGTGAAGTAGACTTCGTGCTCAGTGACCAGCATTTAATCCCATCGAGCTTTGTTCTATACAAATCTTATAAAACAATCAAATGTCTGTCATATCTAAGATATACCCCTGTGATATTTTCTTTAGCTTATCGAAAAAAAAAAATTCTAAAATTTTAATCAATAGATGAACAAAACAGTGATTGTGTGCTGATTGGATGGATCGGTGTTTATTTATAGCAAACTTTTCAAAGAACTGATTGTGCATTCTTATAAAAATGATCATAGATCGTTTGATCAATAGCGACATCTCGGCCATGCATAGTGTACTCTTCAATCAAGGATGATTAAAGAAAGTGAAGCTGCAGACAGATGTCAAGCATTGTCAGCCATATAAGCTCGCAAAATAGTGTACTTCATGCAGCCCTTAATGAGATAAAACTGCTGAACCAAAATTCATATTTAACCCGTAGCACTCTGAGAGTGCAACAGTATTTTCTCCAATCACTCTGTTTTTCTCTTGTTTAACCCTTCACCTAATGAATCGCCCGCATCCACCCATGTAATATGCAAATTGAGCAGTTGTGAAAATTAAATTTTTCAAAATATTTCAACAAAACCATATCATGAGACCCCTCATTGAAACGAGCTCATTGAGCTCGTTCCAATGAGAGGTCACATGATATGGTTTTGTTGAAATTTTTTGAAAAATTAAAAAAAATGATATTTAAAATAATAAATTTTGATATCGTCTGCGTTGGGTAAAGGGTTAACTATGAATTTAAGCAATTGTACCTTGTTTGACAGATCTCACTGAGCTCTGTCAAACAAGGTATATTTGATATTAGATTTCAAACTGCATTATGGGAAATATCTGCTGTTGAAAACTGTGCCGTTTTGACATCAGTGTGCAGAGGGTTAAAATTTTTTGTATAATTGATTCTAAAACTGTAAAATATGACACTAAGTTCTCAGACTTTAGTACAGTAATACAAACGAGGGCAGAAATCTATCTCCACGGGTGTGTTTACCAGATAATAAAAATTACCATCAGAAATTTTTAATTGTACAGTTAAAACTAGAAATCCTGTCATGAAATGGTTAATGTAAGCGTTATGACCCAAGTAAAGCTATCAAATTCTTTACATATGGCCTGTGCACAAGCAATGTTTCAGCCAATGGACCTCTGGGTAACCCGGAGGTCCATTGGCAGAAACATTGAATGTGTTTGCAGTGAGTAACCAGGAGAACCTGCCGTGCTTTGGATGCCATTCGATATGGCAATTGCGCGCAATTCCAACACGCAATTAAGCCTAGATAAGCACACTATTCGTGATAGGACTTCTAGTTTTAACTGTACCCCATTCTTGTTTGATAGAGCTCAATGAGAGGGTAAACATGGTTTCCTGAGTAAAGTTTTTTTTTATATTATTAATTGGTGCTTAAAGTCACAGTAAGCAGCTATGGCTATATCATGGCCACAACATAGGTATGAAATCAAGTTTAGCCATCCATATATACTTATGTTGCCCACTTTCCAGAACTGCCACCACACGCATTGGTTAATGGTACTATTTCACTAGAAGACCATAACTAGTTTACCATTGTAAACGAGCACTGTTCCACTTGCTAGGGTTCCCAGGGGGAGAAGAAAGGTTAAATACTTTTCAATCTACAGAAAGCAATAACTCAACTTTATTGATAAGCAAATTACATTGACTATTATCAATTTATTTCATTAAATAAGTATTTCTATTTGATTTTACCTGGTCTGTTCTGAATTATTGTTCACCTTCAATATTATTTTGTTATCTGACATTGAATTTATGCTTATAAACAATGAATGAACAAAAATTAATTCTCTGCCCTGTGATTTCCTTGATTTAACTCCTCGCATTCTGTGACTCGGTGGTTACAATATTGGACTTCCAATTGAAAGGTTCACAGTTTAATTCCTGCCAGGGGTAACTACAGTTAAAACCATAAGTCCTGTCATGAATAGTGCACTTATCTAGGCTTAACTGCGCGTTGGAATTGCGCGCAATTGAAATATCGAATGGCATCCACAACACAGCAGGTTCTCCTGGTTACTCATAGCAAACACATGCAATGTTTCTGCAAAACATTGCTTGTGCACAGGCCGTATGTACAGAATTTGATAGGTTTATTACGGTCATAAAGTGTACATTAACGTGCAGATCAACGTGCTATTTGTGCGCATTTCATGACAGAACTTCTAGTTTTAACTGTACGTTGTGTCTTTGGGCAAGCACTTAAAACAAGCTATTAATTGAAAATAGAATGTTTTCATTTTTGGAGTTCACAAAAAATATCTTTTCCGCAATCCAGTATAAGTATTTCCAATAGTCCATTGAATCCAGCAACTTTTGTTATAACATGTAGCCAACAAACCACGTCCATTTTACAACCTTTGTCAGTGTGTATTTTCATGTAGTGTGTGACATGGCAGTTGCCATTTTTTTATAACCAGGAAGTGTGACTAACCCTGTGCAGTGCACAGGGTTAGTCACGCTTTCTGGCTTTTCAAAAATTTTTATTTTTAACTGAGTGAGTAACCTGTGCATTATTTATTTATTTATTTATTGGTGTTTAAGGTCACATACTTATGCACAATGACTAATCGTGACCGTGACAGTTTTATGGGTGGAGGAAGCCGGAGTACCCGGAGAGAACCACCAGGCAATGACAAGCAGCTGTCAGCTCTCCAACATCGTAACTCTGAACTCTGCACCGCAGCACAGGCAGGGTTAGATTGGTTGAAGACATGCGCACCATCGACGTGCAGTACGCCTCAGTACACAGCGTCATCGTGCCCCCATGTAGGCAATCGGGGTGAAATGTCTTGCCCAAGGACACAACGCGGTTGCCGCAGGTGGGATTCGAACCGAGGACCTCTCGGCTTGCAGCCTGCACCTCTACCAACTGAGCCACCGCACCCCAGTAACCTGTGCATTGTACAGCCTTTGTGTAAATCTCATCAAAATCAACCCTTTACTAGACGTAATGGCCAAAACCAGTCAGTACTATTCAAACTCAGATTAAGACTCCTCGTTTTTTTCAGTGAATTCCAAATATGAAAATATAGCCTATTTTCAATTAATGGCTTATTATAATCTGATTACGGACATGGGGGCATGGTGGCACACTGTACTAAGGCATACTACATGTTGATGGTGCAACTGTTTTCAACCAATGTTAATCCTGCTTATACAGAGTTAGTACACTGAGGAGTCTGACAGTTGCTCACCATTGCTTGGTGGTTCTCTCTGGGTACTCCCACTTCCTCGACCTCGAGGGGTCATAACCTATGTTTTTGAGACAAAAAATAAAAATATAATGAAAATGAATTGGCGATTTTTGAGAATAGCGCTAGCCAGTTTTGGTCATAATGTTGCGTGAAGGGTTAACCTTTTACCCAACAAATCGGCCGCATCCGCCCGCATAATATGAAAATTCAGTCTCTGAGTTTGTTAACCCTTTACCCAACGAATCGCCCGCATCTGCCCATGTAATATGCAAATTGAGCAGTTGAAAAAATTTAATTTTTCAAAATATTTCAACAAAACCATATCATGTGACCCCTCATTGGAACGAGCTCATTGAGCTCGTTCCAATGAGGGGTCACATGAAATGGTTTTGCTGAAATTTTTTGAAAAATTAAAAAAAATTATATTTAAAATAATAAATTTTGACATCGTCTGCTATGGGTAAAGGGTTAATTTATTTATTTATTTATTTATTTATTTATTTATTGGTGTTTAAGATCACATATTTCCGCACAATGGCTAATCATGACCGCAACAGTTTTACGGGTGGAGGAAGCCGGAGTACCCGGAGAGAACCACCGAGCAATGGCGAGCAACTGTCACCATGCCCCCACGTAGGCAATGGAGGTGAAGTGTCTTGCCTAAGGACACAACGTGGTTGCCGCAGGTGGGATTTGAACCGAGGACCTCTCGGCTTGCAGCCTGCACCTCTACCTACTGAGCCACCGCACCCCCTAAAGGGTTAATAGGATTTACTGAATAAGTTTTTTATACATACTGTAAAGCCGCCAAGTCAATTTCCACTGGTGTGTAATATTTTCACTGACACAATATTATTCGATTCCCACACTAATTATTGGAATAATCATCAAAACATATTGCTTCATTAATTAAAATTTTGCTGATGATGATTTTATTACCTGGTAAACGCATGAGTGGACATCACTGCCCACATGTAGATAATGACCAATCCACAAGGACTGTACTGTAGTCTGTATATTAATAAAAAAAAAGTCACAAAAATAGTCTACAGGTTGTGAGTTAAATTACCTGATTAACTATAAACTATTTCACAGTTTAAATCCAAGTAAATGAGATGCCATACTTGTGAGGTATACTAACTACATGTATTATTGTAACAGACTATCACACACTGAAACTACAGTAGCTGTCAACAAGGTCTCTCTCCAAGTGATATTTCTCACTTCACCTGTTGATGTCAAGTGGGATTAAGTTTCCTGTCACTTCCTGCTCGCAAACAAAAAATCACCTGAGGTTTAATTCCCCCTCAGCTTGTAGTTTCTATAGGGTAGATGAGATCTATTTGTTGTATTAGCAAAGTAAGGAGGAACCTGCTGGATAACCCAATGAATGCAATAGAGTTCAATCAACCTGACTCTATACAGTAGTCAATATAGGGATTACTAAACCAATCAATTATACAGTTTTCATCATAAGTAGCAATTTAACCCTTTGAGACTTTAATTATCCTAAAGGAAAGGAATAAAGAGTAGTGTCCGTTAAAATGTCGGATTTTGCTAATAGAAAGGGTTAAAGAGACGGATATGCTAATGGAAAGGGTTAAGGAGTGGAGACAGATATTAGAAATTGTCGGAATATTAGTTTTGCAAACTGAAGAGATTAGATAGAGTTTAGCATCAATTGGAAACCTGAATATTGTAAGTGAAGGAGCTTAAGAATAGAATATCTTTGAAGGCCGGAGTTGTTAACTGAAGAAGTTAAGAACAAAATATATTTGAAGCTGGGATTTGTGAACCTTCAGAGTGGAAGGGCAGAATATGATGAAAGGTCGGATTTGTTAACGTAAGAAGTTAATGCGTACAATCTGTTCGAAAGCCAGATGTTCTAAGGAAGCGGTCAAAGAATAGTATCTGACTAAAATGACTTGAAGTTTAACCCTTTGAAACTTTAATTATCCTGACGTTCAAACATCACTGGGAATTCAGTTTCTTCAACATTTTTCAAAATGCGACGTCAAATGTCGAAAAGTACAAATAAGATATTTTTCACATTAGTGATTATCTGGTTGAGGGCTAGATTTTTTTTGGTAGTCTTAATTTGCTATTCAAAACTTGTTTTATTACAAATTATTGGAGAGTGCCTACAGGCACTCTCCAATAATTTGTAATAAAACAAATTTATATAAACAAAATATTATTTGTGTTTGACTGAATATGAAATATAACAAATAAAAATTTTGAAATATAACAAATAAAAATTATCTCTTAATTGTATATCCGAGAACATATGGCGGACATTAGACACAAACGGGACATGCCCATCGCCATTCATTTTAATGGCCCTAATCGTTCTTTTTCCGACATTCGCTACCGTATTATACAGGTACTACACTCCGACCCGGAATCTTCTAAAAATATGGACCAGCACCGATTAAGTGAAGTCCATTGGATATTCACACTCAAAACACTACAACCATTTGGCCTGAACAGAAAGGACTTTTAATTAAGTGGTATATATATATGAATATGAAATATAAGCAAGGAAAGTGTTGGCTTTTGCTCTGGTATCCTCATTTTTTGAAATCCCTGAGAGTGGCTTCCAGGACTCAACCAGTCAAGAAGTCTTGACAGCTGGATTATATTAGTATTTAGGCTTTTCCCTCTGGAAAAGACAATTGTTTTTCTACGGATTATTATTTTTTTTTTTTTGGGGGGGTTTTTTGGGGTTTTTTTTTTTTCCACACATTTTGTCCGCACGATTCCAAAGCCATTTTCGGACCGATTTTCACAAAATTTTGCACACGCATAGAGGGGCACAAAATCTAAAAATGTACCGAAGCGGAATTTTGGATTTAACCCTTATTTCGTCAGAATTGGCAAAAAACTGTCAAAATTGGGGTTTATCGACACTTTCTCCAAACACGTCTTGTAGATTTTTTTTAAACCTTCATCATTGATAGACCTGTCTGCGCCACGATCTTTGATACACATGACATATCAGGCGATGCATATGGTAACCCTCCACAGGCTGCCAAACATCGAAATTTTGATGAAATGGGCCGGTTTCAGGCCCCCAGAGCACCCAAACGATACACGAGAGATAAACATAACTTCCTTTATTTGAAGTGGAATTCACCGGAGATCATTTTTGTAAGTAATAATGGTGTTCAAAAAACCAAGCATTAACCCGTTTTGGACTGGTTAAACAGCAATACCCCCAAAAAGCTAAAAAATTTAGGTTTTCCGTGGATTTCTCTAAACGCGTCTTGTAGATTTTCATGAAAAAATTGTCACTCCCAGGCCTTGATGTGACAATAGAAGTTGCATGGACAAAATACTCTGGTGAGCATTTGTTAACCCTCCACGGGCTGCTAAAAGTCAAAATTGTGATAAAATGGGCTGTTTTTGGACGCCAACGGCACCCAACGGTTACGCCACAAAGAAAAGTGATTTCTTTTATCGAGCGCACAATCTATAGGGAAACATTTTTGTAAGTAGTAAGGGTATTCAAAAAACGAAGTCTTAACCCATTTTGGGCAGGCTAAAGAGAGAGACCCCTTAAAATCTAAAAATTCCCATTTTCTGTGGATTTCTCTAAATACATTCCATAGGTTTTCAAGAAAAATTGACTACTTGCAGGTCTTTGTGTGACATTACAAGTGGCATGGACAAAATATTCCGCTGAGCGTTTATTAACCCTCTACAGAATGCCAAGCATCATAATTTTGTTGAAATGGGCTGTTTTCGGACACACACAGCACACAATGTATGTCCGAGAGTTACACATAATCTCCTTTGTTGGAAGTGGAATTCACTGAGGACCATTTTTGTAAGTAATAAGGGTATTCAAAAACCCAAGTGTTAACCCCTTTTGGGGTGGTTATTAGCGATACCCATCAAAAGCTAAAAAAAAATCATGTTTTCCGTGGATTTTGTTACAAACATCTTGTAAGTTTTCAACAGAAAATGGCCATTGATAGGTCTTGGAGTCACATTACCGGTTGCATGGATAAAATATTCCAGTAAGCATTTGTTAACCCTCCATGGGCTGCTAAATGTCAACATTTTGAAAAAATAGTCTGTTTTTGGACGCCAACAACAACAAATGGGAATGCCACAGAGATACATAACTTCTTTTACCGGATGCAAAACTGACAGAGAAAAATTTAGTAAGTAGTAAGGGTATTCAAAAAATCGAGGTCTTAACCCATTTTCGCCTGGTTAAGATGTACCCCTTAAAAGCTTAAAATTCCAGTTTTCTGTGGATTTCTCCAAAAAATCTAGTAAGTATTCAAGAAAAATTGACCATTTGCAGGTCTTGGAGTGACATTACAAGTTACATAGACAAAATATTCCGGTAAGCGTTAGTTAACTCTCCAGAGGCTGCAAAGCACAGAAATTTTGAGAAAATGGACTGTCCTTGGGCACCCATTGCACGCAATGTGTACCTGCGAGATAAACATAACCTCCTTCTTTGGAAGTGGAATTCACCAGACCAAATAATTAAGCCTTTTAGGGCTGGTCTTAACCCGTTTTGGGCTGGTTAAACAGCGGTACCCATCAAAGACTTAAAATTTCATGCTTTCCCTGGATTTCTTTAAAAACATCTTGTAGTTTTCAAGAAAAATGGCCATTTACGGGTCTTCATGTGACATTACAAGTTACATGGACAAAATATTCCGTTGAGCATTCGTTAACTCTCCACGAGCTGCTAAACATCAAAATGTTGATAAAATGGATTGTTTTCAGACACCAAGAGCACCCAATGGATATGTAACAGAGAAATATAACTTCTTTTACTGCGCGTAGAATTCACAGAGGATCAGTTTTGTAAGTAGTAAGGGTATTTAAAAGAATGAAACTTAACCTATTTTAGACTGGATAAGGAGAGATACCCCTTAAAAGCTTAAAATTTACATTTTCTGTGGATTTCGCTAACTGCTTGTTGGCAATTTTCAAGAACAATTGGACATTGGCAGGTCTTACAAATTGCATAGATAGAATATTCCGCTAGTCGTTTGTTAATCCCGCTACAGGCTGCTAAACGTCAAAATTTTGATAAAATCGACTGTTTTCGGACAGCAAATGGGTATGTAATAGGTAAACATAACCTCTTTTATCAGACTCATAATTCATAAGGGATAATGTATGATAGTGTTAAGGGTATTCAAGGGAGCGTGGTGGCTCAGTGGTAGACTGTTGTACTTCTATGCTAGAGGTCCCGAGTTCGATCCCCGTCCGGGACGACTCACGTTGTGTCCTTGGGCAAGGCACTTTAGCCCGGTTGCCGACATGGGGGCACGATGTCGCCGTGTACTAAGGCATACTGCACGTCGATGGTACATATGTCTTCACCCTCTGTAACCCTGCTTGAGCGAATCTTGAACAGAGTTAGAATGTTGAGGAGCTGACAGTTGCTCGTCGATGCTTGGTGGTTCTCTCCGTGTACTTCCTCCACCTATAAAACTGTCACGACCACGATTAGCCATTGTGCATAAGTATGTGACCTTAAACACCAATAAACAAATAAATAAATAAATAAATAAGGGTATTCAAAAACCAAGCCTTAACCCTGTTTATAGGATTAAAGACAGACAGCCCATGCCGTGTACGCTGCCTACATTACTTGTAAAATCGACACCCCCACTAAATCTACTTCGAGGTGCGGTGTCGGACCCGACCACCTGACGGTTCTGACCTCATTAGATAACACTCCTTCGTTGTATTATCAGCATGGATTTCCCCAAGAAGCAAAGACAAAAATACGTCTGCGGAAAATTATGGCAAATATTTTATTTAGTCTGTATTTTGTCCGTGTAGAAAATGTCTCGCTCACATATACCTAAACATGATTCAATGATACAATTGGACATATTTCTCTCGTAAAACCTGAAACAAGACTTGATTTATTTCATTTTAGGATTGCGCGTGTATATTCTTAGAAGATTCTCTGCGTGTTATTAATATACAGCGTCAGTCTTTGATCTCGTTTGGGATGATCAGTGATTAACACCTTTCCGACAAGAGCCATCGAAATTGAAAATAAAAAAAAAGAATCAAATTTCACTAAAACCTTTTGCAGAATCGTGTTTTTCAGAAAACTCTTTCGCTATTGCATGTGTCGTTTTCAAAATTCCGATCAGTAATCACGAAATTATAAATATGTTGTTGTCAATAACAAAATTGAAAGCGTGTCCGTCAAACTTGCATGACGTCAGAACTCGACTCGGGTGAAATACTGCAGTGAAAGGGCGAGAGTAATAAACGCTGATATGGCAGAAGGCTTTAAACTGGCCATGGAATGGTCCTAAAATCATGTTTATATTTGCAGCTTTACTGCAAATAGGTTTCCCGTTGTTTCTTCTTGAAGTGTTGTTTCCGTCAAGGCCAAGTACCATAGAAAATTTGGAACACCGAGCAGTGGGCCTGCCCCATGAACACCTGCCTGTTATTAAAATTAATTAGCGGGGACATCTGCCCCACCCCTTTCCTGCTATTTTTTTTTACCTAGGACACCTGCCCCCTATTGTTTCTTTTACCTAGGACACGTGCCCCCCCCCCCCCTGCTGTTTTTCACCAACAACACCTGCCCCCGTTTGTTTGCTAACGGGCCCCTCCCCATTGACCTTTCTATCTTTATAAGCACCCGGGCCGACGGGGAGAGGGCGTGGTTGTGAGCATGGCTAGATTTCGCTGAAGGAAGGTACCCTCAAATCTGGGTCGAAAGTGGCGAAAATGACAAAAGGCCACTTCAACATGTGGTAACGGTATAAACTTCAGACGATCTGGGCGATGTACAGACGAAAGATCATACCTTGGAGCCGGTTAGGTAATTTGGCACAAAAAACTCCGATTTTATGCTCAATCGCTGCTCTACAATAGTCTACAATAGTGCCCAATTCCATTCCATTCCAAACCGATAGAGTCGGGACGAATAGTACTCTCACTTTCCACGCGATGCGTGGTGTTCTCCACGCGGTCTCGACACTTGCAACAGATGCCAAAATGTCGGCCAGGGTGTGTAGAACAAGTTCTGAAAATTAGAAGTCGCTGCCTTCGGCGGGCTGGACACGGTTCGGGTTTGTGAGATGTGCAATTTTAATGTCAAATTGGCAAATTTTCGTTAATCGTTTCCCGCCAAAACACCTACTCACCGCCGATTTCTTTTCACTGCAACTTCTTCCGATTATCTAAGGTTTAAAGATAGAGGCAGGATACCCCCCCCCCCCCCCCCCGCTACACCCCCCCCCCCCCACCCCACACTTCCTCACTTTGGCGGCGTTCTGGGTTGAAAGTCTCGAAAATGGCAAGAGGCTACATTAACGTACGGCAACGGTATAAACTACAAGTAGTAAGGACGATATTGAGACAAAAAACCATACAATGGAGCCTCTTAGGCAATGAGGCACCGAAACCTGGGACTTTATGCTCAATCGCAGCTCCACAGTCGTCTACAACACTACCCATGTCCATTCTGAACTGATAGAGTCGGGACGAATAGTACTCTCTCATTCCAAGCGATGCGTGGTGTTTTCCAGGTGGCTCGGACACTCCAAACAGATCCCAAAATGTCGGCCAGGGTTCGTAGAACAAGTTCTGAAATTTTCAAGTCGCTGCCTCCAGCGGTCTGGACACGGTTCGTGTATGTCAGAAGTGCTATTTTAATGTCCAATATGCAAATCTTCGTCAATCTTTTCCTGAATGCCAGAAACCCAATTACCGCCAATTTCTTTTCACTTTAAACTTCTGACGATTCTCTTAGGTTTAAAGGTTGTGTTGGGATCCCTGGGTGGCGGTCTTAAAGAAGCAACTTCCATTTATGGAGAGAGGGGGGGGGGGGGGGGGCTCTAAAGGAGTCTGCGCCCATTCACGACGTCTTTTTTTCGAACTGGCTTGAAAAGGAAGGACCAAATTCAAACAGTTACCTCCTCTCTTCAAAACGCTATATCCCAACAGATTCTACGCAGATTTCCATGAAATTTTCACTCGTTGTTCATGGATAGTTGCGGCATCACTTTCCATGAAGAGCGATACGAATTTTGCATTTCGTCACGTCGAATTCGAAAAGAGTGCATGCGCATGGATTTCTCTGAAAACATCTTATAGATTTTAAGTAAAAATGGCCATTCGCACTTTTTGGTTTGAAATTGCAAGTTGCATGAATACATATGCCTGTTAGCACATGTTAACCCTTTACAATCTGCCAGACATCAATATTTTGGATACATTTGAGATAAAATGGACCATTTTCAAATAGACAGAGCACTCAAATGGTATGTGTCAAACAAACATAACTCCTTTTGTCGGTCATTAACTTGTGGGACGATGATATTGATATTAACCCACTCTACCATTAATGATGGTTTTTACCTAAACAATTTTTTTTATAAAACTGAGTCATTTGAGACTACTATAACCACCTTTCTCATAACATCAATGAAAGAACTTCAGTGAGACAGTTAAAAACAATTCATCAGACACTGTGGGGGCATGAAAAATCAAGTAATCTCATCGGGAAAAGCCATGATTCTCCAGAATCATAAAGTCTAGTTTAAACTGTGATACTTTTGGCTCATTGGTTGTTACTGAGCACTATTCGGGTGAAAATAGGAATTAAGGTTAAAACTTTAAAAAATCGAAAAATAATAACAAAACAAATGACCACAAAGTACCAACGTGCTGTTTGACTTTGTACGTCATAAGACATACAAAAGTATCAAAGTGTTAAGGTGTTATAGAAGTAAAGAAAATTAGTTAACTATGAAATTCACACCTCTGATATTCCATAAATTCAAATTATTTATTTATTTATTGGGGTTTAAGGACATATTTTTCTGCACAATGGGTAATTATGACGATGACAGTTTTAAAGGTGGAGGAAGCCGGAGTACCCGGAGAGAACCACCGAGCAACAGTGAGCAACTGTCAGGTCCCCAACGTACTAATTTCACACAAGCAGGGTTAGCATTGGTTGAAGACAAGTGCACCTTTGACGTGCAGTACGCCTTAGTCCATGACGTCACCATGCCCCAGATGGGCAATGGGGGTGAAGTGTCTTGCCCAAGGACACAACACGGTTGCCGCAGGTGGGATTCGAACTGAGGACCTCTCGGCTTGCAGCCTGCACCTCTACCTACTGGGCCACTGCACCCCCTAAATTCAAATTAAATATACACAAATTATACATCAAAATGAAGGTTAGGATGTTTTGAATTTTACCCCCAGACAGCTCTTTGATTTCTCAAATTTGTTCATGGATATCTGAAGCACATTTGGCCACAAGTTATTGTTGTGAAATATTATTGGATTATCAGTACTGGTATGAATACGGTAGCAGACTTCTGGGAATCACTGATGTGTGCTGTCAACTCTGAGTTGACATATTATTTTTGCATTTTTGGTACATCACAACCTTCATTTTGATATATAATTGGTGTATACAGTGGAGCCCATGCACTTAATTGGATATCTCTTAATTGTATATCCCTGTTAATTGAATATAATTTTCCAACACAAAGCCATTTACCTTACCTCCAGTACAAATTTGACCTGTTTATTGAATATAGGTTATAGAGTAAACTCCTGTTAATTGAATAACAAATAAAAAATCTTGTAACATGTCGAGAAATTACCCTGACTCTCCCCAGTTTTCCTTTGTTTATAGACCTATTTGTCTCAGTACATCCAATATGGGTATTTAATCTATTATATCTTGTTTGACAGAGCTCATGGAGCTCTGTCAAACAAGATATAATAGATTAAATGCTAAGTTTATCTCCAGAATACAAGAAAGTGATGCAATCCCTGTTAATTGAATTCTCCTGTTAATTGAATAATTTTCATTGGCAAAGTGGCTATTCAGTTAACAAAGTTCCACTGTATTAGAAGATTCTGACAGGTGGTTTTCAAGATATAATACAATAAATGTCAAGTGTATCTCTAGAATACAGGTAATTGTCACAATCCCTGTTGATTGAATATTCCTGTTAATTGAATAATTTTCATTGGCAAAGTGGCTATTCAATTAACAGGATTCCACTGTACTGATTTTATATTTATGGAATATCAGACTTAAAGAATTTTAAAGTATACTACAAGTCAAAATAAGTTGTAGCATAACCACAATAAACTAAGTGTACTGCTGCTCCTGCACTGATAAGATCAGAATCTGACATCATTTTCAGGAAAGCTCTTGGTGAGAGCTTTCCAAAAAATGATGTCAGCTTCTGATCTTAGCAGTGTAGGAAGAGAAAGATACATAGCTTATAGTGTTTATCCTATAACTCATTCTGACTTGTACTGTAAACTAATTTTCCTTACTTATATAGCACTTTAATCTTTACCCCAAAAATCTCCCGCATCCGCCCACATAATTAGAAAATTGAGCAGTTGAAAAAATAAATTTTAAATATTTCAACAAAACCATATCATGTGACCCTTCATTGGAACAAGCTCATCGTTCCAATGAGGGGTCACATGATATGGCAAATTCAGCAGTTTGAAAAATATTATTTTTCGAAAAATTTCAACAAAACCACATCATGTGACCCTTCGTTGGAACCAGCTCGTTGAGCTCGTTCCAACGAGGGGACACATGATATGGTTTTGTTGAAATTTTTTGAAAAATTTAAAATGAAAGTGTCAATGACACTGTAGCTCAACTTGTCAAGACAAAGACATGCATGTGTAGTATGTGACACAGCAATGACAAACATCTAGGTAATGACCTGATAACAAAGGTACATATAAAGTATTGTAACGGTCTGTACATAAATACTGACCGTTGCCTGTAACAAATGGAAAAGGTAAAGTATTGTAAAGGTGGGTAACAGACAGATGCTAAACTAGAAAAGAAATCTTTGAGTCCCAGAGTGGGTCTGACTGAACCCCAAAATAGTTGTTCTCATAGCACAGTGATAACAAAGGCATCCTAAAACACACTTGTTCCTGTCCCAAGGTGAAAACAAAGGTACCCAAGAAGTTTTGTGAAGATCAATTCATAAATACGAGCTGTATAGAACTTGTGACAAAAAACTGATTGGACCTAATTTTGGTACAAAATGGCCACTGGTAGCCATCTTGAATTTTGGACAGTACCCAGAAACACTCATTCTCGTCCCAAGGTGATAACAAAGGTACCCAAGAAGTTTTGTGAAGATCGGTTCATAAATACAGCCTCTACCCTGAGCCGTATTGACATGTGTGCTCACATTGTGTAAGTAGCACTGAATAAATCAAAGTTCATCTAATTTGCATAATTTCTGCATGAAAAAAAAAACCCTTACAATATGTGATGTATTCCATTTTACTAAACATTCATACAAAAATTTATTCAAATCAGAACTTTCATACAGAAGTTCTGTACAAAAGACTGATTGCACTAATTTTGGTACAAAATGGCTGCTGGTGGCCATCTTGAATTTCGGACCACACCCAAAAACACTCGCTCTCATCCCACGGTGATAACAAAGGTACCCAAGAAGTTTCGTAAAGATTGGTTCATAAATATGGCCCCTAGTCTGAGCTGTATAGAAGTTGTGTACAAAAAACTGATTAGACCTAATTTCGGTACAAAATGGCCACTGGCAGCCATCTTGAATTTTAGACCGTAACCAGAAACACTCGTTCTCGTCCCAAGGTGATAACAAAGGTACCCAAGACATTTCGTGAAGATAAGTTCATAAATACAGACTCTAGTCTGAGCCATATTGACATGTGTACTTACTGTGTGTAAGTCGCACTGAAAAAATCAAAGTTCATCTAATTTGCATAATTTCTGCACGAGAAAAAAACCCGTATTATATGTGATGTATCCCAGGGTACTAAACATTCACACAAAAAATTATTCAAATCAGCACTTTCATATGGAAGTTCTGTGCAAAAATCTGATTGCACCTAATTTTGTACAAAATGGCTGCCATCGGCCATCTTGAATTTCGGACCGGGCCCAAAAACACTCGTTCTCGTCCCACGGAGATACCAAAGGTACCCAAGAAGTTTCGTAAAGATCGGTTCATAAATACGGCCTCTAGCCCGAGCCGTATTGGCATTTGCACTTACAGTGCTGAAAGTAACACCAAAAACATCAAAATTAGTCTAATTTGCACAATTTACGCACGAGAAAAAAACCCGTATTATATGTGATGTATCCCATGGTACTAAACATTCATACAAAAAATTATTCAAATCAGAGCTTTCATATGGAAGTTCTGTACAAAAAACAGATTTCTGCATCATCGGTACAAAATGGCGGCTGGCAGCCATCTTGAATTTCGGACCGCACCCAAAAACACTCGTTCTCGTCCCACGGTCATAACAAAGGTACCCAAGAAGTTTCATAAAGATCGGTTCATAAATACGGCCTCTAGCCCGAGCCATAGCAGCTTGGCACTTCCAGCTCTGAAAGTAACACTAAATAAATCAAAGTCAGTCTAATTTGCATAATTTACGCACGAGAAAAAAACCCGTATTATATGTGATGTATCCCATGGTACTAAACATTTATACAAAACTTTATTCAAATCAGAACTTTCATACAGAAGTTCTGTACAAAAAACTGATTTTTGCATCATTGGTACAAAATGGCCGCTGGCAGCCATCTTGAATTTCGGACCACACCTAAAAACACTCGTTCCCGTCCCAGGGTCATAACAAAGGTACACAAGAAGTTTCGTAAAGATCGGTTCATAAATACGACCTCTAGCCCAAGCCATAGCCAATTGTTGACGTACGGACAGACGGACGACGGGCCATGACAATAGCTCAAATTTGACTTCGTCAAAGTTGAGCTAAAAATGATATTTAAAATAATAAATTTTGATATCGTCTGCGTTGGGTTATTTAATTATTTATTTATTGGTGTTTAAGGTCACATATTTTTGCACAATGGCTAACCATGACCGTGACAGTTTTACAGGTGAAGGAAGCCGGAGTACCCGGAGAGAACCACCGAGCAACGGCGAGCAACTGTCAGCTCCCCAACATACCAACTCCACACAAGCAGGGTTAGCATTGCTTGAAGACAGGTGCACCATTGACGTGCAGTACGCCTTAGTACACAGCGTCACCGTGCCCTCCACATGGGCAATGAGAGTTAAGTGTCTTGCCCAAGGACACAACGCGGTTGCTGCAGGTGGGATTCGAACCGAGGACCTCTCGGTTTGCAGCCTGCAACTCTACCAACTGAGCCACCACACCCCCGTCTGCGTTGGGTAAAGGGTTAACTGAGATGATACCGATACATAATTCTGAATAATAATTTGTATTATACATGAGCATAATACGGCATGAGTGCCAGCATGGAAGGATAGAATGGGAGGCGCAGCCTTGAGTTTCATCCTTCTGCAATGGCATGAGTGTCGTATTGACGAACGCATTTACACATTGTATTGCATTTTGTGTTTATTACATACCTCTATGACATATTATCCATTAATGTAAAAATTCAAACATCAAACAGTGCTGACCTCCTCTTTGACGTGTCTGCACCCCAGGCATTGGTTACCAAGGCCTATTTTACCAGTATAACAGTGCTTGTTTACCACAGTAAACAAGCACTGCTTCACTTCCCAGGGTTCTCACAGGAGTTCTTGGGAATACTATTTAATAAAATCTTCATGACTTGTAGTGGGACTGTTACTAATTAGTCAATTTACAGGGTCCCTATCACAAGAAAAATATATTTAATATCGAATGTTATCAGAATTAACATGATCAAACAATAAAAGCATGGAGTGGTTTCAATCCATTACTTCTCACTTATAGTCACTGATTTGCTTTTATATCTCAAAACTGGTATAAAATTCTAATTAACTGAAAAAATCCTGTCAACCACATTTATCATATTACTCGTCCGTTTTGTTCACTTTAGAACATTTGATATTTTGTTTTCATATTAATCGGTGATAAATAAAGCCTTCTAACAATTTCATTGGTCAGTTTCAAAACTAGACAATTTGATTGGCTGAACAAAATACAACTGGGCCACATTTTCATAATTTGCATAATTAGAGTTGAGAGCTTTCATTGGTCAATTTCAAAACTGGACAATTTGATTGGCTAAACAAAATACAACTGGGTCACATT
Organism: Pictodentalium vernedei; assembly: GCA_031216915.1. Lineage (NCBI taxonomy): Eukaryota > Metazoa > Mollusca > Scaphopoda > Dentaliida > Dentaliidae > Pictodentalium > Pictodentalium vernedei. The sequence goes on along the minus strand of CM062290.1, from coordinate 452,558,874 downwards.
TGCATAATTTCAGTAGGGAGAATTTACGTTATCTGTCCTATTTAGTCTGCAACTCAAGTTAGGTGATGGGTTAAAAAGTCATACTAAGTGGCTAATTTGTGCGTGTGTGTGTCATATGATAAATAGAATATGAAATGAGGGTTTTTCTCATATAATATTTATGAAACAAGTTTAAAAATTTTCCGTTTGGGTGAGCCAGAGGTTCGCCCAAACGGAAAATTCTTAGACTTGTTTCATAAATATTATACGAGAAAAGCACTCATTCCATATCATATATTTACCACATAATCACCATTCAATAGCTCATTACAGAAAATATCATACACAACATGCCTAATATAGGAATGACTTCAGAAGTGAACGTTCTGAGTTGGTTTCGAAAGTAGAATTTTATCTTATTTTTCATTAACTGCCGGCCTAATACAAATTTATTTCTGTAGGGTCACCTCATGTGAGACAGTTTTTTACGGGTGGAGGAAGCCGGAGTACCCGGAGAGAACCCCCAAGCAATGGCGAGCAACTGTCAGGCTACCCAACATACTAACTCCACACAAGCAGGGTTAGCATTGGTTGAAGACAAGTGCACCATCGACGTGCAGTACGCCTTAGTACACAACGTCACCGTGCACCCATGTAGGCAATAGGGGTGAAGTGTGTTGCCCAAAGACACAATGCGGTTGCTGCAGGTGGGATTCGAACAGGTATAGTACAAGTAGAATAGTGAAAGGGGATTATGTCATGACACACAACTGAAACACTAGAATAAACTTCAGCAGTTATAGTAGAAGTAGAATAGTGAAAGGGGATTATGTCATGACACACAGCTGAAACACTAGAATAAACTTCAGCAGTTATAGTACAAGTAGAATAGTGAAAGGGGATTACGTCATACACAGTGCAAGAGCACAACACCATGATGTCATGATCTTCATTCATAAAAAAATTAATTCATAGATGCTAAATGACTATCAAAACAGATGCTTTAAAAAAACCAAACTTCATTATGCAAATAGGTCAAGAAAGGGAGGAAAATTGTGAATTTCAGAGATGGTTTATTGAAGTCTCAACTTTGCCTCTGGGTCATATATCGACTTGTCCTAATGGACTCATTGATATATGCCCAGAGATGAGGTCTTGACTTCAAAACACCACCTTGGAGATCTGCATGGTGGTAATAACCTATATTAGGAGCACGGTGGCTCAGTGGTAGACTGTTGGGCTTCAATGCTAGAGGTCCTGAGTTCGATCCCCATCTGGGACAATCCATGTTGTGTCCTTCGCCAAGGCACTTTATCCCGGTTGCCTATATGGGGGCAAGATGACGTCTTGTACTAAGGTGTACTACACACAAGCTTGAAAATAAGAAGACTGTTACTGCACAGTGAGTTTCCCAGAGGGTGAATTTGGTGATGCTACCCTGCACAGCAGGGTAGCATCACCAAATTCACCCTCTGGCAACCTCAGTCTGAATCAAGGTCTCAGGCCTAACAAGAAAGAGATACTCTGAGGATAAATTGGGGGATTGTAGCCCACCATATGGATTATGGTCAGCAAATTCACCCTCTGGGGACCTTATTCTACAAATGACAGATTGCTTATGTTCAGGCTTGACCGCACGTCAATGGTGAAAATGTCTTCAACCACTGCAACCCTGTTTGAACGCAGCTTGAACAGAGTTAGAATGTTGATGAGCTGACAGTTGCTCGTTGATGCTCGGTGGTTCTCTCCGGGTACTCCGGCTTCCTCCACCCATAAAACTGTCACAGTCACGATTAGCCATTGTGCATAAGTATGTGACCTTAAACACCAATAAATAAATATACTAAATAACCTATATTTACGTACCTGTAAGAAATGTTCAGTAACTAAAAAGAAGTCGATACCACATTACATTACTAAAGATTGTTAGTAATGAACTGAAGAAAACTGAACAAGTGCCTTTAAAACCCATCTATATGCTTTACAAAAATTAATATTGAACAAAAATGTAACTTTTCAAGTATTTATAATATATTGCATATTTGCACCATTGGAGAGGCTTTAGAAATGTAAATATGTTTGACGAAGCATAATTTCATACTCAATTGTTGGAGAAATCATGCAAGTGAGAATTAGAGACTTTCTTTTGTAACTGATTCAATGTTAGACATTATAGTATAAACACCTAGAGATTAGAAAGACTTAAATTTAAAATAGAGAATATATATTGTGATCAATTCGGCCTTTTTGTACCACTTCAATAAGTTTCTATAACATTCAAGTGACTTAATATAGTTCAGTGCCAGTAAAAATAAGTTGTAGTGTTCCAGACAAAATAAGCAGTTGGTTAGACCATGTGTGCCTGTGTTTCTGAAGGCGGCAGTGTGTATGCATTTGTACAGCAATTCTTCCGACGTAGCTTGTAGAATAAACAGCTGTGCCATGAGCGCATGATACGCCCGTTATTAATTACAAGAGGGAAGCACACAATATGAGTATACATGTGTACTTGTCAGGTTTTTTTTTATATTCTTGTACAATAATCATAACCAACAACATTCTGTGTTCAATAATTTGGAAATAAAATTATTTGAATTTCATGTATATATCTTATGTCTATAGAGATCATAACTTCAAGAAAAAATCAAGGATTTTCTAAGTAATAAAGTCCCATAACTCTGGAATGACTAATCGAAAGGCGACACCAACCGAAAGGGAGCTTCCTTCCATCAACATAAACCACCTACCAAAAAATTGTGAAAATCTCTCGAAGCGTTCTCGAGTTATCGTATGACGTGTAAAAAATCAACAATTTTCTAAGTAATAAAGTCCCATAACTCTGGAATGACTAATCGAATGATGACACGAAACAAAAGGGAGCTTCCCACCATCGATATACACCACTTACCCAAAAATCACGAAAAGCTCTCAAAGCGTTTTTGAGTTATCATACGACATGTGACCGGACGGACAGACAGACGGACACTGGTATACCATAATACGACCCGTTTTTTTCAAAACGGGTGTATAAAAACACTCCAACATATCACAGTGACTCCAAAACCTGAGGAAATTTTCAAGTTATATACTTGTATATACTTGTACATGTATACCTATTAAAGTTATTCCCAAACTGGTTTATGTTAAAATATTAGACGTACCTTGGAAAAGTGATTCACATGATGGCAAATTTTTTGTATAGTATACTTTGTGTTTTTTTAATACTTGTATTTTGTTACAGTCCAGCCGCCGTGGACTGGTCACTTTCCACGTGTAGGCAATATTTCCCTGGATGCAATAATATTAGATTCCAAACACTAACTATAGGAATAATCATCAAAAATTTAATTGATGAAGCACAGAGTACAACCAGGTGCTTCATTAATTAAAATTTTGCTGCTGATGATTTTTATTACCTAGGTGGTAAGTACATGCATGAACATTACTGCCCACGCATGAATTATGACCAGTCTACGCCGACTGTACTGTTGAATCAGTTTATTTTGTGAATAATATATATCATATAAATGTTTATCTTACAATAAGGAAGTACTGAGTCCATAACTGCCCAAATACATCATGTATCAGAGCTTCCTGATATCAATCTGCATGGAGGGGGGAGGGGTGGGAGAGGGGGTGGTATCCAGGCTAAATGAAGTGGCAGGACAAAATATTTTGCTGGGGCAAAAAAAAACCCCCAACTTTTCATGCCAATAGGAATATCCTTAGTACCTGGTGAAGTGGTAAATTATTTTTGGCTATCAAATCTTGTACACAGGTCTTAGCCTTGTTACAATTTATGGGAGAGTGCCTATGGGCACTCTCTCATAAATTGTAACAATGCAAACCCTTAGAGGCTAAATAATATCACTTCAAAGATAACACAACGCACATCCAATGAATATGAGCCTTCAAGCTGTGGTACCTGCACCTCAGAATAAAGCCTAAATATGGGCTTCCACCACTCTACCAGCTATTTATTTTTGGGTGTTTAATGTCACATATTTCTGCAAAATGCCAAATCGTGAACGCAATATGGAGAAAAATTCAAGTTTAGTCTCAATCATTTATATCCATGTTGCCCATTTTGGAGGACTTCACCCCAAGCACTTGTGACTGGAACCTATTTTCCCTGTAGAACAAAACTTGTTTACCATAGTACACAAGCACTGCTTCACTTCCCATGGTTCCTACGGAGGAAAGTCAGGAAGTACCCAGAAAGTGGAGGTATAATATGTCAAAACAACACACGAGATATCAGGGTGGGAGTACAGGAATTAGTATTCCAGGCAGGAATATATATACAGTTGAAACTGGAAGTCCTGTCACAATTAGCACAGAAAAATGCTCATTAGTTAACCCTTTACCCAATGCAGACAATTTCAAAATTTATTATTTTAAATATCATTTTTTAAATTTTTTCAAAAAATTTCAACAAAACCATATCATGTGATATCGTTGAGCTCGTTCCAAAGAAGGGTCACATGATATGGTTTTGTTGAAATTTTTTGAAAAATAATATTTTTTCAGCTGCTGAATTTGCATATTACATGGGCAGATGCAGGCGATTCGTTGGGTGAAGGGTTAATGTGAGCCTTACTGAAGAAGGATGAAGCAGTCTAACTGAAATACACTGGAACATTTTCGAGTGGAGACTAAATGTAACTGTGATTGAGTAGTATCAAACCTATATCTGAAGCAAGGGAGCATCATCCAAAATGGTATGAAACCTATATCTGAAGTGAGGGAGCATCATCCAAATTGTGTAGAACAGAGTTATAACCCCATGCACACTGATGTCAAAATACCTGGGAGTGCAGTGGCTTAGTGGTAGACTGCTAGACTTCTATACTAGAGGTCCCGAGTTCGATCCCCGTCCAGGTCAACCTGCGTTGTGTCCTTGGACAAGGCACTTTATCCAGGTTGCCAACATGGGGGCACGATGATGCTGTGTACTAAAACGTACTGCACGTTGATGGTGCACATGTCTTCAACAGCTGTAACCCTGCTTGTTCCAATGAAGGGTCACATCATATAGTTTTGTTGAAATCTTTGGAGAAAATCTGATAAATTAATTTTGAAAATAATAAATTTTGATATCGTCTGCATCGGGTAAAGGTTTTTCGAACCGCATCATCAAGGCAGGCTATAATTCGTTCTGATTGTGATGCCCCGAGTCTCGATTGTGGTACTTGTGTTCATATATCTGAACAGTTTCCGATATACCGGTATACCACGGTATTTTTTTGTTTTGAATATCGTGCAGCCCTAATATTTAATCAAATTTCCCCCCTGTAAATTGAATGGATGTCATCACTGGTGATTCCTCGCGTTAAATTAGATGAATTTTTCATCAAATCTAGCCATGGCTGCTTCATAGCAGCCATGACTAGATTTAATGAAAAATAACTTTATCATACTCAGCAGGTTATGAGTTAAGCCATGCTACAAGTTAAAAGGTTAAAACTCTTTATAAATGTCAACTTCATGAAATTTACGTTTTTGTCCCAAAATATTTCACAAAAAGTCAGTCAAAACTTCCTACTGTGAACCTGCCATGATGCCTTTTCATTGAGGTTATTGTAAATGTTCTAACTTGAGTTTAAAGGACGGACATACTTCATGAGATCTGTTTATGTTTTGAACAAACCACCACAATATGATTTAATTACCCTGCTGCCAAAATGCAGAAAGTTTCTATGTGGTCTCACAACATTTACTAATAGGCTCCTTTGAGATGTCTATCTCATCATCAAGGAATTTTATATTACTTGAAGCAGTGCAATATTTATCAAACATTTATTGACAAGATCTGAGATCTCAACAATTATCTTCAATGTTCATCTATAGATATAGATTAACATGCAGTCCCTTCAACACAATAACTCTTATTCCATGGAGGTGAAGAAGGTGGCATAAGTCAGCTTAATACTTTTGCCACACAAATGATAAAAGACTACAAAATCAACCTATTAACTGGTTGAGTGCTGAATAATTTTTTGAGGAGATTTGAAACATGGATATATTTATCAATGATACCATGCTACTAGTAAGAGCAGCCTTAGTTTAGGAAAATTTTGTTCATAAATATCTGTTTTGTTACAACTTATTGGAGAGTGCCAATAGGCACTCTCCAATAAATTGTAACCAAACTTATTTAGATTGAAGAAGTATAAATTTTATAGTAAATTTCCTTTCTTATTATACCTACCGAAATTGTTTACAACAGGCTTGCACTACAGTGGAAGAACCTAACTCGGATAAAATACTCTCTATTTTAATCTTTCCCAAGATTTGGGAAAGAAAAGTGGTGTAAAAACACCACGAAAAAATAAGCCAAAACTGGGCCGAGCGCCATCGGCGCACACCCAGTATGGGACGCTCTTCCATAGTACAAATCCCTGACTTCCGTCACAGTGCGCAATGCATCAATTCGTCATTCTTTTGATTCCGAACAACACAGGAGTTATGTGATCAGCGGGGAGGAAGGATTCTTACCCGAATAAGAAGACGGGAGGGCCTCCATGTAAACAATTTCGGTAGGTATAATAAGAAAGGAAATTTACTATAAAATTTATACTTCTTATCAACCTACCTCAATTGTTTACAGCAGGCTGAATAGACAAAAGGCTGGAGGGAATCACATAACCAACCCACACATAACTCAATAGCACTAGAGTCTGGGACAGAGGAAGAGATCCCTAGGCCTATCAAACCATAGCATCACAAACATTAGAAAAGCCAATGAAAGATGAGGCGTATGGTGAAGTGCGACGCAGACAGAAAAGGGCAGTAACAGCACAAAGTTGGAACCGACCCTGAAAAAAGCTGAAAAGCTTGGATAGATAACATCCTGAGCTGAAGAAAGAGGGCCCCAAGGGTCTCTGTCGGCTCCTGCAACTGTCGCAGAGAAAAGGAGAAAGTAGCATTTCTCCAGAAGGCTGCCAGTATAACATCAGTCATCCGACAACATGACAGAGTTATTAAAAGAGGAAGACAATGCACGCACCTCCTGGCAGAAAAAACAATTGGTAATACAATCACCAGTAGCTAGACGAGCGGAAGCTGCACGAATAGCAAGACAAGTCCATCAAGAAATGGATGCAGGAGAGATCTGGCATGTGGGAAAACGCATATTCATCCAGGATAAAGGCGTGAATGCCCCCCACCCCCAAGCAGAGCAGCACCCAAGAAAGTGACCATCTTGGAGTAAACTGCAAAGTCCTAGGCCTTTTCAAGGAAAAGAGCTGAACAAGCTTGGAGAGGCAAGGATGAGTGTCGAAACAATGCGGTATCACATAGGAAAAAATGTCTCCGAAGCATGGACAAGTACATATAGCTGGAGACCCCCAGAAACAAACATACACCAGAAAACTCCGCAAGCAGTGTGATCGAAGGAGTGACAGAAGCAACAGAGTAATCACACACCATCGACAGAAGAACCTTCCACTTAGCCACAGAGGCTAAACCAGTGGAGTGAGTGCCTCCTTGAAGAAAAGCAACTCCACTGCGTGTCTCGAAAAACCACTATGGAGGAGACAGGACCCGATAAAAGACATGTGCGAAGGCACAATGAAGTCGGGTCAACTTGAAAACCTCCCGGGCGACTTTGGCAAAGAAAGTCGTGAGGTAGAGGGAGACATGCCGGAACCGCCGCTAACAGAGAGCGGAGCAGAATGATCCACACCCACTGAAGCGACGGGTGTGATCGAAAGGATTCGACGACTGCAGGTTCATATCTGGGTGAGAACCTGAGGCGGAATCGGAACCGGTAGGAAGGTGTAGCCGACAAGACCATCCCAAAGGAGGGCCAGAGCGTCCACGGCGAAAGCCAGAGCATCTGGACACGAAAGTGTCCACCTGATGGTTGCAACTAGTCACAAGAGATCGATGGAACCCGCCATGTGGAGCATCCACCTGGTGGAAATGACCCTGCCCCGACGGGACAGGGAGTCGGCTAGGACGTTCAGACGACCGGGAATGTGACGAACAGCCACCCTGGCGCGGACATCCTGAGTGAGCAGTATAAGATCCCAAGGCAATCGTACATTGGAACAGAGTGCGTGCTGCTCTGATTCCGAATGTAAGCAACCACCGTCGAATGGTCGGACAACAGAAGGACCTGGCGATTCGATAGGCGAGGGATCCACTGCCTGAAACGCAGAAGAAGAGCAAGAAGCTCCTTCTGGTTGATGTGTAGAGCTGCATGATCCTGGTCCACCATCCCGTGAATGGAAAGACCTAGAGGATCCAACGTCGCACCCCATCCGAGATCGCAGGCATCTGCCGTCAGAACGCGATCGGACAAGGGGAAGTCCAACGGAACACCCTGCGAAATCCACTGGACATCCGCCCAGAGGAGAAGGTGAGGATAAAGATAGTCTGGAAACTGAAGCACCAGATCCAGAAAATCTACATTCGGCCTCCAACGACTGTGCAGAAAGTGTTGGAGAGGTCGGACACGCGGCCGACCTAGAGGAATGAGATCCGTCACCAAACAGCAGAGACCGAGTAGCCGGAGAAAACTCCGAGCCGTCGCGGATGTGGACTGGGACAGAGTCGGAGCAAAAGCTGAGAGAATCACAGCCTTGGCCTGGGGAACCGTCACCAAATTGAATTGTGTGCGGAAAGCCATCCCCAGATGAAAAAACGACTGAGAAGGGACCAGGTCCGACTTGTCCTCGTTGACTCTGAAACGTAGCGACATGAGCAAGCTCAACAGAGTGGCGACATCCGACTCCAGAAAGGCAGCATTGGAATGC